>OX439387.1:14440648-15640648 GCA_949319315.1 Zelleria hepariella
GGTGGTTAAGGATAAGTGTCGGGGTGTTATGTAGGGTAATTTTGTATTAGCGCGCCAGTCCACTAATAAATGCCGTCTAGTGTACACCCGTTGTTTTCTTGCTCGCCGATATTCCAGGTTCGAGGTCGTTCCAGTCCAGACAGACTTTCCGCGCCTCACTGGTGACCGATCGGCGCCACGTGGATTTGGGGCGACCCACTCGCCGTTTGCCCTCGGGCAGCCAGGTTTGCAGCACCACCACTCTGGGAAATATTCATCGAGATCATCTCGCTATCTTCGTCTTGGCCGGCCTAGTCTGCGGTGTCCGCCGCTGGGAACCCACTGGGTGGCGAGTCTCGCCGCCTATGGCTTCAGTTCAGTTCAACTCTAATTTGTCGGTCTGTACGTGCAGCATGGTAAGCCCGAGATAGGCCCTTCTCTATGCAAAACTGTCAACTTGTCGGTCGGGCTCGAGTTGGCTCTACGCCAACATGGCGATGGAGACAAAAATACATCATTTTTATTAAAAATGGCAATATCTACTTTCTGCTCGACATGACCCTAATCTATTGCCATCTCGAGTCCCGCCTGCCATGCTCGCACAATAGACATGGCACGTCTCTGTCACTCGAGTTCGAGAGAGTGTTAAAACGACCATGCTAAGCATACTGAAGTCCTACGTCGTCATATTATTATGTGTGTGTTTGGATCGCAGTTCGATGTTTCGGACCCTGTATGCTTCGCTCCATAGCTCTATGTTAAGCTTGTCCTTCTGTTTTCGGTAAATGAACATGACGGAGGAGTATATAGGATGGTGAGGATAGACACGACACTCAAACGCTTGTCGACGAGTTTTACGCATTAGGGCAAGCGAAAGGTTTCCCTTCATAAGTAGTACTTCTGTATCACCAATTGGCACTATGCTTGTCAAGCCCTACGATGTTTCCATAATTTCTCTCAAGGATTGTGAATTTACCACTCGCTAACTGTGAAGGAAAACATCGTGAGGAAACCTGAGCGTATGAGGCATTAACGCGAAAATCACCAATCCGCATTGAGCATGCATGGTGATTATACGCCCCAACTCTCTCTCTGAGAGAAGGCCTTTGCCCAGCTAGTGGGACATGTACAATTAAACAGGCTAAGTACATCTTAATTTTTTTTTCTTCCAAGGAAGTCCAAGAAAGCACTTTCTCCCCGCGCCCCGTGATCAATCTTAACGCAGCGCGGGCCATTACCGGCGCCCCTCGCAATTATCCACCCGAATAAAAACGTTTTAAGTGTTAAATTAACGATATCAGCGCGGCTCGCTCTGTCCGCTAAGTGATTAATAGGAGAGCTAGCTACTGTTCTTGGTGCTAAGTACATGTTTCCTAGAAAGATTAGGGTTCAGGGGTTCAGGTATGATTTTTTATGAAAGAGGCCAGGGGCCTTAGCCCGTAACACAATGGCGTATCAATGGCGTCCCAGGTAGAAGGACAAAACCGGCATTTTTTCCTTGTTCTCCTACAACCAGCGAACTAATCCTCTAGAATTAGACGCATAATATTCTTTGCTGTACTACAATAACATTAAAAGGACTACTTTTTGTTTTTTATAAAGCACTAACCCGTGCTAGGGAATAATTTAAACAGCGGTTGCGGGTTCAAGTCCTGTCCCGAGTGATTTTTTTCAACTTATTATAAATGTTTAAATTAAAAGGACTGACACTGGACCGACAGCATTAATAAATCGTAATAGAAACCGTCAACCAGGAGCCCATTTTGGCACTATTGTGTTACAGGCTAAGGCCCCTGATGTGCTCATTTGAAAGCAATAATTTTTTGTCGTAGAACTTGTTATTTTGGTTTTGAAGTTATTTTGTGTGGAAGACCAAATCCGGTTGCCTTTTTTCGGGACGTAAGTGTCATTGGTACAGTTGAAGAATGTCAGTTCCACTTACTCAGGCCGCCTCAACTCAAAAATACATATACCTAGCTTATGGAGCTACAGGTACTGTATCACCGAATAAAAAACTTATTAAGCAGGGACATAAGAACGAATTTCTAATAAACAGATCGCTGTTCGGCTAATAAAATAAAAAAAAAGGTTGAGTCACAGTTCCACGCTTAGTAAAGTTTAAATAATTCGCAGCGTATAAACAGTGCGCGGTATGGGAATACCGTAGGTTGAGCGCCCCGACCTCATCGTATGCCTTGCAATGGAAGAAAATTCCAATAAAATTAAAACGATTTCTTCAGCAGTTCTGCTCTGTTATTTCACCCCTGGGTGCTGTGAATGCTCCCTACCCTGGGATAATGTTACAAAGTGCAAGGGAGCCGAATAAATAAAAATGGCGTATTTGCGCGCATGTTCAAAGATTGTGGACTAACTGCCGGTTTCTGATTTGAGAAATTCGCTGAGCAACTTACGAAAAGTACTTAAATATCGTTCTGCCTCTGCGGATTTCTCACAAAATAACGTGACAGAACGATAGTTACCTAAGTATTTACTTAGTAAAATTCTCAATTCAGAAAATGGGCCTAAGTAATCTAACTACCTATTATTTTAGGTAGCTTTGGTCCATCGATTGGTGGATAATATTGGGATGGAAAAAGGTACTTACCTAATTTTGCTGACATTCATTTGTGCAGGTTTATTAGTGCAATTATACTACCTGACGAAGTAGGTATGGTAAACAACAAGATAACAGTGCAATCGAAAGACTGGTGCTGATTTGAGTTTAAAGACTACCTATATGAATGATTGATAGCTTGCCTGTATCGTCTCGGAAAGTTTTCTTACCACTTCTTTTCTACGGAGTAAGTATATGTATGCTAATGAAGAAGTGCAGTAAGACTAAGAAAATCGAATTACATGACACTTAATCTCTACTTAATTTCTATTTGTATAAGTTTTTTTTGTGTTAATTTTGTGGCAATAAATCATTTCTAAATCTAATCTAACTAAACTTAAACCAGTGATAGCAATGAAGCATGTTGGACAATAGATGTGTTTCCTGTCTTATCAACCTCGAGTGCCCCAGATAGTATTTTGATACTCTCAAAAATCCATCATACTTTTTACCCATACATTTTGACATTTATAACCTTAGAAATTTAGAAAGAATGGTGAACACAGATCTGCCCCAAAGACAATTTTAGTGGTCCAACCGAGACGCAGACTGCATATTGCGCGAGCTCAATGATATTGGAATCTCTATTTCCCACGTTTCTCAGACATTTTCATAAGAGAAACAAACGCGGCGCGAATTGTATCCGATGCACATATCAGAGATTCCCAGTTCGGAACAAAACTTGTATTGAACCTAGGATTTGATTGGGTTTCGATATTGTATCGGTTTTGGATTTAAAATAATACGGGCTGCCTTTTTTGTCGCCAGCCAAACTTTTAAGTGTATTTCGACTCGGATCAACAGTACAGTACTAAAACAGTTTTCTAACGACACTGTAAAGCTACTCCGGCCTACATCCTCCCAACACTTAACTTGTTCTGTGAATAAAAAGATGGTAAAAATGTCTCTGAAGAAGACTAACACGAAATCGTCAAGTTTGAAGAAAAGCCAAAGAATATCGAGTCGGCATCCTTTTATTTATCAAACTTTAACACCTAATTTTTATAAACTCAAGTACCTTAATTAATCTGAATCATCGTCATCGATGATTGCTCGGCGTTTCTTGTTCTGTTTCGAGGTCAGCACCAAATTGTCTTCATCTTCTTTGTCGCTGTCTGAATCTGTGGAAGAAGTATTTAATTGTTTACTTTGGCCTTTACGCAGCAGTGGGTGCTAACAGTCTTATGATGATGATGGTGAAGCAACTTCAATGGTTGTGACACCGGCCCCGTAATTTGTCGTAATAGATACGAAAAAAACCAAGGTCAATTCATACAATTAAAATATTTACACATCCCCCATGGCACAGTGGGTAAAGTGACCACTCGGACGCTGCAGTGCCTTGAAACTTGTATTTTCAGTGGGCTAGGCCGACTAAGCTGAAATAATGGTATAAGTACCTAAGCGATACTACATACAATGAAGAAATTGCAACAATAATAATATTGTTGATGTTGGAGCCCTACGTCATGCTGCAGAGCGCGGACGCATGGTCCTCCTCACCAAAGAAGAATCTGGAGCCTAAGTACATCAAGATTGGAGATTTGTACGAGACGTTGGAATTTGGACCGACTGCCGCATTACATACTAGTGTCGTGTTACCAACCCCAAAGAAGCGTGAAGTCCCTGGATAGGGATGAGGAAGGATAAACAGTGAAATTGTTCCAATTATATCCCTTACATTTCCTATCCTTGTATTAAGTTTCTACGTAAGTATAAATTACGACTTTAATTTTCGAGTCATAACCTCTTTCTGTTGCCTCAATTTAGTTCGTTCAGTAGGTATTATTTTATTTCAATTAGGTATTTTTAAAGTGCATCAATAGCTTAAAGCTTTAGTGCCTAGCAGCTGCTTCACTTATTGCCGTGTGAACACCTTTCTTTTGTTCTCTTATCTACCTAATTCCGACCGCCACCGTGCAACTGGTTTTATTACAGGATCAGAGACCTTTTCTTTTGTTTGTTTACATAGGTATATTATTGAGCAGTGTTTGATGTCACTGAACCTAAGCCTACCTACATCTAGCCGTTTAGCACTTTTTTAAGAGGATTATTCATTCACTTACTTAGGAACCTACATAGTTTTTTATTGGCTCAGCTTATTAGTCTACCTACCTAACGCTTTATGCTAGTAGACGCAAATTACTTTAACGTTTTGTAGTTACCAAAATTTTATTGATCAAAACGATTAATGCCTATGCAATTTATTTTAACCGACACACAAACTGCATATGTTTTAAAAACACAGTTTTAAAGACAAGTACGGAAATATTTTTTACCGGGGACAAAGACCCACCTGATTTTATTAATAGGTACATTTTAGGTACACTGATGTTTTCTTCCACAAAACGGCGTCACTTTCGAATCCAGCACTACCCACGACAAAGTTGCGAAGCGGTCTTTGATGTCTTCAATATGGCAACCTCCACTTGTGTGTCTCTCACTGACCTACCAAGTGGCAGGGTCACCGCTTTTAGACAACTTCTGTCGACATTATGCTGCAAATTCGGTCTTTGTTTTTTAAGAAGACGTCGGACATTGGAGAAAGCAACAGGTGCATTGTCTCAGTTCCGTCCCACCGACATTCCTTGCAACCAATATTTTTTTTAACATTGACCCACACCAACCGTCAGACTTGTTATCACAGCACACTGACCTATGCGTATGCGCTTTTTTTGT
The DNA here is from genome assembly GCA_949319315.1 of Zelleria hepariella. NCBI lineage: Eukaryota > Metazoa > Arthropoda > Insecta > Lepidoptera > Yponomeutidae > Zelleria > Zelleria hepariella. The sequence continues at coordinate 14,445,921 of OX439387.1, forward strand.
TAGCAGGTATCTAGTCAGCTGGGATGACGTCACTATAACTGGTTGCGATTGAAAGCGATTATTTTTCCGTAGGCTCTGTTTATTTATTATTTTTTTGGAGTAAGGAAGTAGGTTTAGTAAAGTTTTATATTTTTTTTATGTCTGTAAAATGTCACAAAAAATTAATTTATTAAATATCTGTTTAAAACTTATTGTACCGGACATCTAACCAGTGCGATTATTTTGTATTTAATAATCGCTGCACAATGTTTCACAAAGTAGGTATGTACGGGTTAGATGGAAGGAGCATCTAACCAGTGCGATAAATACTTATCGCTGCATAATGTTTCCCTCCATTTTTCTTGGTTGTTTTTCTTTTTTATTATCTTACGCACTAATGTGCATGCGCCGTTTTATCCTTGATCGAAGGCCGGGCCTGTACCTATGCGTACTATTTACCAATGAAAAGGGGTGAGGGTTTGGTTAGACTTATAAGCCTACCTTTTTGTTCTGTCTTCATTATTCTTGCTGTATTGTAAGCAGTTCCTAGACACAGGAAGGCATCGAGTTTTCTTTTAGCCTGCCTTACTCTCCCCATTCTAATAATATGACTGAGGCTGCTGTCAAGTCCACAGGGCACCGTACCTAACCTTAAATTGAGGCAATATTTTAATTCATGTTCCCGTGCTCCGCTTTCCTTTAGAAGTTTCCTCGTTGACTCCTTCCTAATGTAATTGGACAATCGCGCTGTTGTGTGTTCTACATCCACAGGTGCTCGATGCCATGATTGGCCTACTAGAGTAATGAGGATCATTCAGACATTGGAATATTGGACTTCCGACAAAAGATTGGTTGAGTGAACAGGCGAGCTGGACACGGGGACGCTGATGCTACTCACGGACAAAGACGCAGCCCCCTGTACTGTTGCTCCTTAGCGGCGTCTTCAAGATCTTTCCTGGCGGCTGCGGCGATATCGACAACCGGGCTTTCCTTGACGTCCGCCCTTATCCAACCGTTTTATTGAAACTGAAGACTTCAAGGCGGGGAGGATGTTGGAGCCCTACGTCATGCTGCAGAGCGCGGACGCAGGCGCCGCGGTACCTAAACCGGTCGCGCCGGCCGCGCCACCTATCGGAGCCAGCGCAACCACACTTCACCTTTTTGATCTTGTCGTGTTGACAGCTCTATTTTGATTAATTGGTTTATTACAATATTTAAATACATATATATACAGTCCACTACTCATTTAATATACCCAGGAGCTACTACAGTTGTAATACGTCAGAAGAAATGTTCAAAAAACACAACCCTTCAACATCAAAGATCGACTCTTTTGACAGCTAACCCTGTATATGGGCCACTCGAGATTCCAAAATGATATGTTTGACGTTAGTGTGAATTTAGTTAACTCTACCGATGCTCGGCAAGGGAATTGATACGCGTTAGGGTACGAAATGAAATACATATTGCCAATGATTCGATCAACTTGAAAGCTGAAGCAGTATCAAATGGGACAACTATGATAGATAAACGATATAACAAGTTTTAGGTGTAAAAGATCTACAATTGAATAATAAAAAAAAATGCAGATTGTAATGAATGTTCTTTTAAGTTACTTCTTTATATTTTCATCACCAAATGTTTCAAATGTTTTCAAGCCCACAATGTTTTGCGAATTACCGAGAAACAAAAATAAAAGCTGTTAAAAATGTTCCGATACCTAACTCTTAAAGTCCCATACAATTCACTGTCAGTGGAGGTGACCTCATTCTGTAAAAAAACAGCATAGTTGCTAGTTCTCAAAACCGGTTAAGTTAGTTACGACTGGTTCAGTGATTTTATGTAACCACAAGTTTGGCTCTCATAGGCGGGATATTTTTAACAGCTTTTATTTTTGCTCGGTAATTCGCAAAACATTGTGGGCTTGAAAACACTCACCCACTGTTGATGAAAATATAAAGAAGTAACTTGAAATCACATTCATTAGAAGCTGAATTAGCGCACGTCTTGCATAAAAAAAAGGCTAAGGTTTTCGGATGCAAATATTCTTATTCAATAACTCCGTACCAATTCCCCAACTGACAAACCGCTTACAAAATGCAAACTTAACAAATTGTGACAAGAAGTAATAAGGCGTTATTGATTATTTTTATAGCTCCCAGCTTCCCTTCAAACCTTCCCCCGGCACTGCTCAGCACTGATAATACTTATAAAGATTAGACTGGGGAGTTTGAGGCATGGAATAGATAAGTTAGTCCGGAGGTATCACTTCAGTGTGTCTAACTAACTCATTTTACTCGAGACAGGACTTGAACCAGTGTTTTTATTAAGCCTTTAATTCAATGAGTAGGTACTCAGTGTGCACCCGAATTTGATAGCGAAACTTCAAGTAGGCTGTCTACTCATTAATACAAACAAATTGTACAAGATGGCGAAAAAAAATGAGCGAAAAAAATATCTGCTCTTCCATACAAAAGGTACTGTACTGCGCCAAATGAATGATAAAATAATAATAATAGTGAAACAGCAGATATTTTAATCGCTCCATTTCTTTCACCACCCAGTTTGTTAATTATTATTTTTTACCTAAGTTGATTGTACTGATGAGTAGACAGCCTACTTGAAATTCCGCCATCGAATTTGGGTGCACCCTGAAGTATTTTTCCTGAGCACCCGTGAAAAAATTGACTTTGGACACCGATATTGGAAATAAGTTCCTAATGAACTAAGACACGTAATGACTTTGTCTTTCCTGTGGGCTAGGCCAACTAAGCTGTCAGGATGGTATACTAGGTGCTGGGCAAGTCTACTCCATCTAAAACAATGTGCTGCAGCGCCGAGTGGTCTCTTCACCCATCTAGTGTGAGTGAAGGTGCCACTGGACGCTGTAAATCATCTCATTACGTAGATGCAAATTCATAATGAAACTGCCACTGTCACCGTAACATGACCCTCTGGTATTATTCTGCTACTCAGTGTCTTGCGTCTACGGATCAGCAATTATCTTTATGGCTGAAACTAATCTTTACGATAGATTCGGAGGGTGTCGAGTTTTATGGCGTGAGTGTTTTTAACTTTTTTCAGCCCCCATGCGGATTACTGTGACACCAGCGAGCAGAAGAAAACATGGAGATCTCACTAGCCCTGAGAAATGACCTAATGCATATTGGTTCTCGTATGGGCGGAGTCTATAGATGGTTCCTTTCACGATTTATGTAATTCGATGACGTGACTTAGAGAAGACTTCAGTTTGACTTTGTCAGTATAATACGTCCAATAAAATCAATAGCGCGAAAACTATCCACCAATGACGGAGTTTCTAGTTTTCTTATGGGTTTAAAATATTTTTAACAAAACTGACTGCGCGAGTAGATGCGTGTGCCGATTTTAGAGGATGGGTTAGCTTGAAGAAACGCTACCATGTTTTTTTCGTTCGCCGTGTGACACGAACCTTTCAAGCAAATGGTTATTGGAAAACTTTTCAGACTGCTGCGGCGCGGCCGTTTGTGATGAATTGGTAGTTTTCACAGGTTTATACGAGAATTCCAGTTACAATTTGACGAGTGGCAAAAACTGCACTGCAAGTGGGGCGATCATGAAGTGGCCTTTGCTCAACATTGTAAGCGAGCTTTTGATGATGAAAAAACTGCAATACTAGTGATAAAAACTGCACTGCAAGAGGGGTGATCATGAAGTGGCCTTTGCTCAACATTGTAAGCGAGCTGTTGATGATGAAAAACAGCAAACAAGTGACAAAGACTGTAGTGCAAGTAGGGTGACCGGAAAGTGATCTTTGCTCAACATTGTATGTAAACGAGCTGTTGATGATGAAACACTGCAAAACTACACCTACCTAGGCTTTTTATATCTGCTAGATGATTTATACAGCTTTCAGTGGCAGTGGTCAAGTGATTACTTAGACGCTACATTGCCTGGTACATGATGTCGGTTTGCACAGCACCTATACCATCCTCTAAGCTTAGTAAGCCTAGCCCAGAGAGAAGAATTTATCAAACATAAATTATACAATTTATGTTTGATAAATTCTGTCCATTGGTACAATGCGCTACCGGGGATCTAACTTGGACCTTCATGATTGTGAGTACGAGAAACATTAAGAACTTACCAGAAAGCGTTCTAGGTATATCCTTAAGAATGTCTTCAGTATCCGGAAAATTGTCTTGCTGTAGGGTTTTCTTTGCGAACGACAGTATATCTTCATCGTCGTCGTCAACTGCCTTTTCATCACCTTCGTCGATCTTTTGCATCTTGTCTCTCTTGCGACTGTCTTCCGAATCGACGCTGCGACTTCGTTTCCGATTCGAGTTATTAATTGAATCGACTGTACTTTTGTGTACAAAGTCATCGTTATTCTCGCGCATTTTTCTCAAGTTGTCAAACAAGTCGTCGTCATCACTCGATTCGCTCGATTTTTCGGCTTGTTTTTCTTCGATTGTTTCGGTGGCGTTGGGGTCTATTATTAGTTCTTTTTTAACAGCTTTCAGGATGATCTCGCAACGTTTTCGGATCGTGGTAAAGTGTAGCGTGGCCGGTATCCTCCAATAGGTTTGCTGAATGATAAATGGAATGTTAGCACAACACGAAGATTACCATCAACGGTCATTACTGGACTCCTAATAGTCATATTTGTGTTATGAATACCTGACAGAAATTACGATGGTGTATTTTGATGAATTTTTGTGGATCTGAACCTGTGGTCAAAATACTAAACTTCGTTGGCATAATTATAAGAATCATAATAGGCGGATATTTGACTTAGCTTAGAGTTAGCCAACTAACTCTGAGTTAATTTGATATTTGATTGACGTTAACTTAGAGTTAACTGGCTAACCCTGGTTGACGCAAGTGGACCTAAGCATACGTAAAAGTAAGTAAGATGTAGCCTGTACAATTTTACATGTCCCACTAGCCGGGCAAAGGACTTCTCTCAGAGAGAGAGTTCGAGCTAAATCACCACGCGTCCTCAATGCGGGTTGGCGATTTTTGCGTTGAGGGTATAATGCCTCAACGCTAAGGTTTCCTCACGATGTTTTCCTTCAGCGTCAGCGAGTGGTATTGCTACTACAAATTCACAAATGTACGTAACTTTGAAATTAAACAAAGTCATAGATACATGCCCGCACCGGGAATCGAACCGAGGACCTTTCGCTTCAGAGTCCACTGTTCTACCCACTAGACCACCACTGCACCTTAGTAAGTATACGTACGTATAGGCTATTATTTTCTACTAAGTATACGTATAAGTATAGGCTTTTATTTTCTACTAAGTATAAGTCTAAGTATAGGTATAGGCTTTTATTTTCTACGTAATAAGACACAAACCTGCTCATCCCCCGGCGGCACCACTCCCACGCCCTTCAACACTTTTTTAAACAGGTCATTCTGCATGGCCTGAACGCTGTCGGTTGCTATGGGGACCAGTGGGGTTCCCTCGTCTTCTGGGTTGAAACCCTCGGCTTCTTGGTCCAGCGCCACTTCTTCAAGACTTTCGGCGAGCCATTTGAGCGCCTCGGAGAGATCTGAAAGCGCGTTTTGTCAGTTAGGGCTTACGGAATTAAGATCGGCGAATGGTTCATTACATTAGTGATCCCAGCACTGTGTCATAATTAGTTATAATGCGTGCGGGATGAGAATGGGATGGAACCTTGTCAAAGTCAATCGAAAACATACTGTATTTTTTGACAAGGTTGCACCGACGCGAGTTCGCTTACCGCGCGCGTCTCAGTTCCAAAAGGTCGCATCCCATTCTCATTCCGCGCGGATTATACGGTGGTTGGGGCAGGCTTATTGGAGATGGTAGCCCCTGCCAGCCCCTGTATTCTCTAAAATATCCACCGTAAAAATAACCGGTTTTAAAAGTAAAAAAAAAAGAGTGTTCATTTCAATAAGGGCTATTTTCAAGTGTTTTGACGCTGAAAACCTGAGTGGATTTCTTTCTGTATCTTGTAACGAGGGAACAGCGCCTCTATCTGTGCCAAGGAGACCAACCCAAGGTCAGAAAGCGCGAACTAGATCATAATTTTGCGTACTGACATCGGAACCTTGGACATAACAACTTCTTGGAGCCAGTTTATGGAGTGCCTGTAGTTCAGTCAGCAACCAACACTTACAAAGCAAAGCAGATATAAAGCAAGCGAAGCAAAGCAAAGCCGGCGGTCCTGCTGTAAAGGTCATACTACTAGACACCCCAAATCTTGCAAGATACGTACGGTCGGCCGCAGTCACAGATGCCCCATGGCAGCTCTTACCGCTTGCGGCATAAGGGCGCCAATCGAACAAAAAGGGTTATCCTAGCGTGTGGCTGACTGTACTGTAGAGCCTAACTCTATCTAATAATATAAAATACTTGTCTCTTCAAATATATTTTATATTTCTCATTGACCGTGTCGGCCCCTACCTAACATAAGACTATCGATTTTACCACAAAAACGTGTGCGCTTCTTGATCGCCTTCCAATTTCGATCTTGACAGCCTAATCGGCCAGTATGTCCACGGAGGTTTGCCTCGTTACAGTACGTATCAGGGGGCGGAGCTTCGGTGCGTTGCTAAATAAGTAAGATTTAAGACGAAATACGACGCACAACTAGCGCCGCCAATGAAAAAAATATATATATCTTCTTTTTGGATGCGTTTTTAGCAAAAATCGCTCCTGCGATTACTCAACGCGAGGCTTAACTATTTTTAGGACCTAATGTTTGGATTCCAGATCGTAGAACTTAAGAATGCAATCGATTCACGCCAAAAGTGGCCACTTTTTGGCCGTAGTGTGAATCGATTGCATAGTAAACCTTAGGTCCTAAAAATTGTTAAGCCTCGCGTTGAGAAATCGCAGAAGCGTTTTTTGCTAAAAACGCATCCAAATAGAAGATATGATTTTTTTTCATTGGCGGCGCTAGATGTGAGACTTATTGCGTCTTAACTAAAGTTTTCTACATCTCACCACTGTCAACAGCCTCAACCAGCAGCTTCGCGATCTCGTTGGCACTGAGCGTGACGGCGGGTCTCTTCTTGCTCTTGCTGGATTCCTTCTTCTTCTGCGACTTCTTGGCTACGTTCCTCTGTGGAGACGGCGACCTGGATCGGTCTGACCTATCAGACCTATCGCTATCTGAATCTTCTGAGCGCGAGGAGTTTTCTGTAGGAAGTAAGGTCGATGTTATAACTAGTGGTTCGCCCCGAACTGTGAACTCGCGACCCCATATAAACTTAACAATCCCATATCTCGGCAACCCCTCGACCGATTTGGCTCATGTTCGAACTTAAAAATTCTTTTAATTTCATTTACCCGCCTACCAAATTTCATAACGATCCGACTTAATTTACTCAAGTTATCGTCGAACGAACATTCATACATACATACATACATACATACAAACGCCGGATTGTTCCAGTAGATTCGGAGAACTTCGCTCGCTTCGCTCGCTCGTTCAACTACTAAGTTAACATTTTTAAATACCCCCGACATGTAGCTTTAAATTAGCATATATCTCTTTGAAATTATGTGAAAGCAAGTTTTCTAGGGAGTGTTCTTGGATATGTTTTATCAAAATCGGTTCAGCCGTTTATAAGATACAAGCTTTTGCCCGCGACTTCGTCCGCGCAAACTTGTTTTTTTTTCTTGTTAGTTTTTCCGTTGTTTTAATGGTTATTCTGCTATTCGGGGCGGAGAGAAATCCAACAAATAAAAAATCATAAAAATCGGTACACCCGTTCTCGAGTCATTTATAAGAACAGCTTTCAGTGTAACTAACACGACTTTGTTTTATATATTATGATGCTAATTTAAAGCTACAATGTCGGGAGTATTTAAAATTTAGTAGTTATCTAAGAAAATTATAAAACAATAATTTTTCTCCGCCATCTTTGACCACGTGTCGTAAAAAGTCACCCCACAAATTAAGCCAACCCCAAGAGCGTGACTTGGATAAAAACCAGCATAAACCCCCCTCGGTATAAATAAACCATTGCAAACTTACCGTCGTCAGAGCCGCCCTCTTTCCCATTAGAGGCACCTTGCTTGGTCCGCTTCTTGCGGCACTGTTGCTTGTCTGAGATAACTCCTAGCTGCAGTAGCCTTTCCACGTAGCTTCGCTTGGCTCTCTTCAGCGGCATACGCGCCATTATGACCCCCATGGGATCTGCAACGGTTAGTGATGTACGCTCGGAAACATTCCCACTCCTGGCAATGTTTCCACTGGAAATATTTCCGGAAAGTTTCCCAATGTTTCTATAAATTCCCAGTACATTTTTTGTTAATTCATGCTACTGGGGGATTTTTTGACGGCTAAATAAAATAAAATAAATGTTCTAAAAGCTGTAACAGATGGCGTTGATCCGATATGGATTCTATCACCGAGTAAATTAGTGCTTACTTAAAATACTTCTTCACTTCATTGCTCTGTGACTTCATCTTTCGTCGTCGTAAACGTCATTCCATTTTGGTACAAGAAAAAGTGCACAACTTTGTTTTTTTTTTATATGAGTGAATGCAAAACACTACATTTGCTCCACCACCAATACCTAAATGTGTTTGGACGTATCTGCGAAAGCCAACGAGCGCGAACTGGCATAAAAAAAAACACTCGTCTCGTCAGCGATATCTAGTTACTTTGGAACTACAATTCATGAGCTGTCAGAAGATCGCCCATTCTTATAGTATCGCGTTCGTTAGTCACGTGACATGCATAAGTGTATTTTCCTTGCAGTGTTGCCATATGGAGACTGCATCAATCGGTATTTCATTTAAAAATCCATCTAAAATCCGTACTACCGATCAATATTGTTTGAATTATGTGTTTAGTAACTTATTATTTGGTATACAGAGAATCCAAAACTATGTACCATTCAGTAAACAAATATCGAAATATCTAGAGTTTAGAGCAAAGTTCCCGGTTGGGGAAACATTACCGGCAATTTTGCCGGTGATTGGCAATGTTCCCGGGGACGGAACATCAATAGCAACGGTTAGATTATGTAAATTGGTGGCCGTGCTCCGTGGTTTGTAGCCGGTTTAAGTGTTTTTCTTGAGTTTCCCGAGGTGTGCTCCGTTGTGTAATGGAAGGTGAAATTGTGAATGCGGTCGCTGTGAGCAATTTCGGGGCGGTGAACGACAAGTGGTGTAAACAAAGCTTTAAACAATCCGAGTATCTACTTTGAATATTATATGCAGAAGTGAAATTATATTTTATTTCCTTGACGGGTTTTCACGGAAACCACGTGGAACTAATATGAATTAGGTATATTACTTCGAGCCTAAAATTGGGTAATAATTATTAGTAATTAGTACAGTTAGCGATATGCTCGGATACTCAATGAGAGCTCTTACCGCACACGGCATAAGTTCGCCAATCAAACAAAAAAAAAAGTTATCTCTTTTCTGACCGTACCTATGAAGATTACTTACTTTGTAATTCTATAGTTTTAGGTATTAACAACATGTGCATGCATAAGTTTTATATTGTTTGCATTTTAGGTGTCTGCAAAAACAAAAAAAAACGTTAATTAATCTTGATATAATAATAATAATAATTCAATTTATTTCGATCAACTACGAGGATCATAAAACACAGTACAAGATGTTAGTAATAAATAATTGGAAGCCAAACGATGTCTGCCTCTATTTTATTAACGTGCTTATGTTTTTTGACACTATTCACCTTCATATCGCCTTCTCCAAATGCAAGCGAAGCCGAAGGATATCAACTAGTGAAGCTATAAAAATGTGAAGTAAAGCAGTATTGCTTGTCGTCTTAATAGGAAGTTGTTCACTTTATGTCGCAAAAAACGGAGATTGCAAAACTTTTTGTGAACCTGGCAAGAGTGGTTTTGTTAAAGTAGCTCCCACAAAAAGTATACGAATAGGTCAGGAGACACGTAAAGTATTTTATGTTGATACTAGTTGTGCCCGCGACTTCGTATGCGTTTTTACACATTTGACATTTAATTTAAATTCGACTGTGGAGGAAAACACAAAAGGAAGGTTTTTTTTAACCCCCGACCAAAAAAGAGGGGTGTTATAAGTTTGACAGCTTTGTGAGTGTGTCTGTATAAGTGATTATGAGGGTGTGTCTGTCTGTGGCACCGTAGCTCTTAAATGGGTGAACAAATTGGAAGCTTTAGGTTTTTTTTTTAATTTGAAAGCAGGTTTTCTAGCGAATGTTCTTAGTTATGTTTTGTCAAAATTGGTTCAGCAATTTATTAAATATGCTTATTCGAAGCTAAAATGTCGGGGGTATTTTAATAGTTATTATTTCTTAACTTGCGGTAGCAGGGCTCAAAAGAAAGCAATAGAATAAAATAGAATAAAAACCCTAATCTAAACAAAACATTTATAAATTTAATAATAAATATGTATTGTTTACATTAAGGTATCGCCCGTGATAGGATACCAGGAAGCTTAGCATAAGAATTGATTAGGAAGTAAAAGGGATTATAATATGTATCTCCCTTAGACGTAGAGTGGGATAGATAAAGTTATAAGCCCATAGATAAGGTCTTACTCATTCTCATGCTAAGCCAGCAAGCAAAGCATACGGCTAATAACTCTGTCTATCCAGCTCAACAGTAAACAATAGTTATTTGTTATGCAAGAATGCAAAATTATTGTTTGCGGCGAGTGCTTGTATTGAATACCGAGCGGTGTTAAAAGACCGCCAACAAAGTGGGAGACCACATACAGGGTGTTAAAAGACCGCCAACAAAGCGGGAAACCACGTATTTTCCTCATCATAAGGAACATTTTTGCCTAAGGAACTATGCCTGGGAAATCAACGGTTTCCGAGATACTGAGGTTCAAAGTCGGATTTTTCAAAACTTTTTTTTTGCATAAATGTATTCAGTATCTAGTTCTTAAGAATCCCCTGAAGCTCTGCAGCCCTCTCGCTCGCACTTTTCAACATTTTAATTGATTGTAAGAGAATGATTAAACTTTGGACGATAAAAAATATAGTTGCAGACATAGATAATAAAGCTATCGACATGTGGACACACTTTTGATTTCATATTCCTACTAATAAAAAAAAATATCACTGAACTTCGGTTAAAAGTAGTAGTTCAGTAATTTATTTTTTAAACTATAAATGTGAAATTTAAAGTATGTCTACATGTCGATAGCTTTATTATCTATGTCTGCAACTATATTTTATCGTCCAAAGTTGAATCATTCTCTTACAATAAATTCAAATGTTCAAAAGTGCGAGCGAGAGGGCTGCAGAGCTTCAGGAGATTCTTAACATACCTTTTCAAAAAGCCATATCAAAATTATGAATATTTCTTACAAAAAACGAAATTAAAGTTGCAACCCGCAATGTATTCTAAACATCGGCACTTCAAGCTTAAGTAACATAATCTGATACCTACGCTTGCGCAATATCACTTCTGTGCGTTACACGTCCATTGCGTAAAAAATATTTTTCAAAATTATAACCTAAAAAACCAAAATAATTTCCCAATAATAATTTATCGAAAAAGTGTTTTTGGTGTCTAGTGGCTTTCGGGTCTGTTGGCGGTCTTTTAACACCCTGTATAGTCCTCATCATAACGATCATTTTTGCCCAAGGAACTATGCCTAGGAAATCAACGGTTTCCGAGATAATGAGGTTCCAAGTCGGATTTTATTTCCGGAAATGCAATTTTTTTTTTCGGAAATGTGTTCTGTATCACGTTATTAACATATCTTCTCAAGAAGCTATATCAAAATTATGAATATTTCTTACAAAAAACGAAGTTAAAATTGCAACCCGCAATGTATTCTGAACATTGGATAGCCTAGATTGTTCCCAGAACCAGGACTTATCACGGTCCTAAATTTGACTGAAAACTGTTCAGCGGTATTCGCGTGATGAGGTAACACACAGACAGACAGACAGACAGACAGACAGACAGACAGACAGACAGACAGACAGACAGACATAGACCGATTTTTTTGCATTTTTGTATTCAGAATAGTTTACTTAGTAACCCCTGATAGTTTTTTTCTAAAAATATTCAATGTACAGAATTGACTTCGCTAGAGTTTTATTATAAGTATAGATATAGATTGGCTTCTTCAAGATATAAAAACTTAGACCTTCGTACATATGTTGGTATTATACCCATGCTTCGATCAAGGATAAAACTAGATACAACATAGAACTCTGAAATGTGTCTGGAAAAATATATGTCCAAACTGCCTTTGGGAGCTTATTTGCTCATAGTCTATGCAATTAAAGTAAAACTGTACACTAATGCAATAAGGTTGACATTCGAATATTAGACGTATGGTCGAAATGATGTTTCGTATTGTTCTATTGCTGATATAATTTGTTTCTGTGGGGACAAGTTTTTATTGTGATTTTATACGTAATGCGGATTCTATGGGATTTAGTTCGGTGTACCCATGCTACATCGCGTAAACGAAATGAATTTCATACTAGTGGTTTGTCCCGGACAATGAACTCGCGAGTGTAACTTTTTGCTAACACCATTAGCGCAGGCGCGCGCGCTTTGCATATAAACTGTACAACCCCATATCTCGGCAACCCCTCGACCGATTTGGCTCATGTTCGAACTTAAAAATATATTTTTATTTAATTTACCCACCTACCAAATTTTATAACGATCCGACCAAATTTACGAACGACCATTCATACATACATACAAACATATAAACGCCGGATTGTTCCAGTAGACTCGGAGAACCTCTCTCGCTTCGCTCGCTCGTTCAATAAACTACAGGGTGCACTCTAAGTCGATAGCGGAACTTTAAGTAGGCTGTCTACTGATCAATACAAACAACTTGTACTAGGTGGCGACAAAAATGGAGCGAAAAAAATATCAGCTGTTTCATACATTTGGCGCAGTACTGAGTCGACCTTTTGTATGGAACAGCTGATATTTTTTTCACTCCATTTTTTTCGCCACCTAGTACAAGTTGTTTGTATTGATCAGTAGATAGCCTACTTAAAGTTTCGCTATCGACTTAGAGTGCACCCTGTAGTGGTTCGCCCCGAACTGTGAACTCACGACCCCATATCGCAGCAACACCTTGAACGATTTGGCTCATGTTCGAACTTAAAAATATTCTTTGCCTTATTTACCTGCGTACGAAATTTCATGACGATCCGACTAAATTTACTCAAGTTATCGTCGAACGAACATTTATACATACAAATACATATATATTTTTTTGTCTTTTGTAGGTGTAGCCGACTAGTTTCGGTTCTCATGATTAAGGTCTCCTCCGAATGAGTAAAACCGTGATTTAATAGAAAAATGTGCACTGTCCATGAAAGTTTAGGTTTATTTGTTTTAGTTTACTTACTTGCTGAATCCCCATACATCTCCCACAGATTCTTCAGCATCTCATCTTCGTCTTCAGTGAATACCAACGGAACCCTCTGCGTGGTCCGTCGGTTGCTCTTCTTGGTCGGCGCCTTAAATATGAGCCCGAGGTCTTTGAGCTTCTTTATGACGGAGCGGCGGTTGCGCGACTGGTCTATCAAGTTGTCGAGTATCCAGTCGATTACGTCTAGGAAGAAATCGTTTAGATATCATTATCATCATCATCATCATCATCATCAGTTCCTGTTATACCTAATCAGGGACATAGCGCTCTCAAAAAAGTTTTCAAATCTGGCCAATTTTTCACCTTTATCTCAAGCTCGGATATTGAAATTCAAATTCATTTACTGACACAATCAAAGGTAATAACAAACATATTTGGTACAAATTCGGTGGCAGATGATTGGTAGGTACATAAATAGATGATACCCTGTCTCCTAAACTAGGTTGCTCTGTATTTTAGGAGTCCAGTGAACACAAAAAAATAATCAGGCTTTAGTTAGTGATTAGTGATATGCTCATGCCGAGACTGTTAGCCTCCTGTTGCACCAGTTTAGTTTACATTAAAAAAATACTTCATGATTCGAGATATTCACACTCGAAAACTCGAGTACTCAACAGCGGGATTCTGTATCGATGTAGCGGGTCTTAGGTTCAGCCTGTGACTAGAGTGAGGTGAGTATTGCATATTTTAGAGATCGTGATGGCATCTACCTTGGTCAGTCTCAGGGTTGGTCTGGTTTTCCATGTAGAGCCTCCGAAGTTCGTCTTCTTGTTCTTCTGTCCAAACGCCTTTGCCAAGCTTGTCCCTGTACAATTTGAAGTTTATTATCTACTGAGCATAATTCTTCTTTTCTTACGTACAACTAAACTAGGCCTAAACAAAAAGGCCTTTTTCTAAAACAGCGATTTTTGTTTAGCTATAAAGTATTCACGATAGTAAAACAGTATCATTTATATGTATAACTCTAGACAACAGAACAACAATAATTCACATAATAAGGTCGAAAAACCAGTGCCTGCGCAGACGACGCACAGTGGCGGATAAAAAGTCCGCGGCGCGCTCTTATTACTACAGTATTAAGGTTGCACTTTGTCCTCATCTCGCCTGACGGTATAAGCAGACAAAGGCAACCTTATTACTGTAATAATAAGACCCACTGTGCGTCGTCTTACTGTCGCAAAACTAAGTTAAAATGTCTATCATTCACTTAGCCCAATTTATAAACTTCTATCTATCTTCAAATGTCAGCCTCCGAAAATAGAGTCTTGTAACTTTGCCATCTCGAGGTTGGTCGCCCACGCTGTTTATATAAGTTTCAGGTATCTCAATCGAAAGCGATGGTTTTGAAGCGGCATCGATCGGGGAAAACTACAAATACTTCGAAACAACAACAAGAACTGTGATACACTACTGCCGTAGCTATGATAGCTATAGCGTGTTTAAATAAAAGAAAGCACTGGAATAACTACAACGTGTTACAAAACATCCTAACTCTTTCTACAGGGTGTTACCAAATTTATAATTTATAACCTAAAATAAAATAAAAAAAATCATAACTTTTTGTTTTTGGTATGTTTGTGTTCATTTGCATAGCTTTGAATTCTTAAAACATTGTTAAAGTCACTTAAAACAATATAATTAAAAAAATACTTTTCTCCCGCCACAGCGTTCACATTTTATGAATTTAAAAATCAAAGGAACGTCATAGAGCTAAAACAAAAAATTTGATTGTGAACCCTATCACCTGGTGCTGTTACCCTGTAAAAAGAGTTAGGATCTTTTGTAACACCTTGTATTTACACATTTACACACAAAGGATCAAACTTGCTAAGCTAATAGGGCTTCATTAATAGTATAACAACTAATAATAATAAACGGCCAAGTGCGAGTTTTTTCCGACTCGCACTTGGTCTGTTTTTGTTATTATTTAAAGCCGGATAAACACGGCTCTAAAATCAGTGGCGATATCGGGACAAAAATCGTGAGCTCGCCCGAACCAATTTCTTAGTTGGTACGATTTGCCTACACACGAGGCGATCTAGGGAGCGATCTAGGGTCCTCCTCACCACTTCCCCGATATTGCTCTGATTTAAGGGCCGTGTGTAGCCGGCTTTACAGTTGACGGAAGCAGCATAGTAGAACTTATAATCCGTGCGGGATCAGAATGGGATAATACCTTTTGGAACTGAGAAGCTCGCGGTCCTGTAGCGTCAGCATTTCGGCAAACTCTAGTTGTCTATGGCAAACTCGCGGCGAAACTTGCTTGTGTTTTCTGTGCGCGTGGGTGTCTGCTCGAGTTTTATCACGTTTTATTCAATTAATGCAATAACACTGAATCCTTTTAGATTACATACATTAAACATTTTTGTGTATTTCCAATTTTATAACCCTATGATAGAACGTTGAACTAAAATTTTTTTTACTGACGCTACTCGAGAACTGTCATTTTCGGTTCAGTTCCAAAAGGTATTATCCCATTCTGATTCCGCACGGATTATACCTGGCGTCGTCGGCATAGAGGTCGTATCCGATGTCTATTTGCGCGGAGTCCCTCGCTGCCTTCCAAAAGAGCAGTTCGATGAATGTCTTGGTCGAGCGCGCCGCCGTCGCCGCGAACTTTCGAATGACGAAGATGGCGAACTTTTCCAATTCCTGTGAGAGATTACGCCGGGCGTTGTATTTGGCTTGATTGTTTGTGTCTTGGGTGAAAGCGAAAATGTATAGGAATGTATTGAGAGAGAGAGAGAGAGATAGAGATAAGAGATAATTTATTTATTTACACAAAATGCATGCAAAGGTATTTTCGTATTGAAGGCGCTGGTAGCCGCTGCTGGTGGGTAAAGTTCATGCCTCACAAGCGTAAGGTTCATGGTTCGAATCCCGGTCCAGGCATGCATCTAGTTTATTACATAGTTACGTACATTTGTAGGATTGTGTCTTCGCTAATCTTAAAAAAAATCGCTTAACAAAATAGCTCAGTTTAACTACAAAAAAAAAAAAACTTCAAATTCTGCATTACCCGCCATGCTGCTTTTGATGAACCTTATACTCGTACATGTCCCAGGCACTGTAGCATCGGTGTGGTCACATCACCCATCTAGCGTGAGTCGAGGTGACACTGATCGTCGCTGTATAATGAGTATCTGGCGGCACGGAGTGCCGCCGCCAAGTCGAGCTCAGCAGAGGCACCCCGTACCATACTTTTCTCGAAGCAACTCGCGGCACTTTTGACCCCCCTGTATCTTCGTTGTGAGTAAAGCTAGAAAGCTGAAATTTCGGTTACTAAGAGTTCTCACGGAACCTACCTCGACCTCCAAATTACAAGTTTGTACCTACATTTAATAATGAAATATCTCAAGTCAAAGTTCGGTCAAAACGTGGGTGACATACTCATCACCATCATGACTTTTAATGTACTTCTAGTAGGCGTATGGAGTTGAAATTTTGCATGCGGTTATTATTAAGTGAATTATGCACTATAAATATATTCTTGATTAGTAAATTATAATAAACAGAAAAATAAAAATAATGTATGCGTCTATGCAACAACTAGCGCCATCTAGGGTTGTGTCTTGACATCAAAATCACAATGGAAGATGAAATTCACTAAAGATTAAAAATACAACTGTGAGCTAAAACTTATAACTATCGGAAATTTATGAACATACCTACTATACCCATACAAAGACGATGACAAAAAATATTCCTACTTCATGGCGTCACTACTTGAAAATGTGCCTGCTGTCATTATAAAGTATTTAATTAATTAAATAAAAAATGTTCATGACGATTTCCGATTTGTAAATAATAAAATTATACCGCCATACAAAATTGATAAAAATATATTGATATTTCTTTTCACCACTGCAAGGCGCTACTACGAGTATTAGCGTGCCGTTATTATAAAGTGTTTAATTTAATGCAATAAAAAAAATAGCCGTGACGCAATTTTTTCAATATGGCGCAATTTATAAAATTCAATATTTCACGAATAAAGACGCATTTTACATTTTTATTGCTCAAAATAGCCTGAATAAACATTACGAAGTATGTGAAATCAAAATATGACTGTGCGAATTAAACATTAATAAATTAGAAGGTTTGTCAATATGAACGCAATAGCGTCTAAAGTAACCCCCAGAACTTATTTTCGATCGGTAAATAATAAAAGTATTAATATTGCCACTTCCAACTAGATGGCGCCACTAAGTTCCTGCATCGCGGTATGGTTATGTCTACAACTCGCCTATAAATTCCCCAGGAATTTTTCGAACTAGTTTCTGAAAATAAAATGTCGTTGTTTACTACTACAATAATTTCTCAGCTCAGTGTTACACCAACTACACTAAGTTAAAAGCCACATCACTCACCGTAAAACTATGAATGAATGAATATTGCAATGGATATGGATGGTTCCATCCAGGTTCCCATAAAGTTATTCCCAAACATGGAGATGGTTCGTGTTTGTTCCATTCCTTATCCATGTATGGGAACATTGAGTCGTCGCATGCCATTAGGCGTGCTATTGTTGCGTACGTGGTCGCATTGGTATGAGATGCAACTTTATACGTGTGATGACGAGCGTGGAGACACTTACATAAACGCTGACCTATAGGTACTCGGCGGAAATGGTGAAAACTACAACCTACGGTTCCGTATCCGAAGTTAAGGCGACCGACGCTTTGTATCCGACTTAGAGGCACTTGCCGTCCAGACTTGTCAAATATTGCTACATCAAAGCCTCTGAGAAAACTAAGAGAGATAGGGAGTGGGCTTTAAAAAAATCCGTAGCTTATGTGCAAGAAATATCACCCGAGAAGAAAAAACGGAGGTCTACGTATAAAAAGAAGTGAGATCCCATCAAAAACATAAATGTACAAAAATCCAAGTCTCGCTTCCACCGTAAAAAGTTGTGAGATGTCCATGTAAAGCCAAGTCAGTTATTTTACTTAGTATGAAGCACGTATTCGTTTCAGTTAGTGTGAAAACACCTGTTCAACAACTTTGTCATACATTGTTTCCTAATTAGTTACCTACCAACATTTAGTGACTGTATCAATATCAAACATATTTATTTCTAAAATATAAATAGTGACTTGGCAACAGCACAAATCTGTGATAATTAATTATAATTTGGTAGATGAATGAATTATTATTAAAGTTATTGACGTGCTATTGCCAAGTCACTATTTACATTTCAGAAATAAATATGTTTGATATTGATACAGTCACTAAATGTTGGTAGGTAACTAATTAGGAAACAATGTATGACAAAGTTGTTGAACAGGTGTTTTCACACTAACTGAAACGAATACGTGCTTCATACTAAGTAAAATAACTGACTTGGCTTTACATGGACATCTCACAACTTTTTACGGTGGAAGCGAGACTTGGATTTTTGTACATTTATGTTTTTGATGGGATTACCTTATACTGAGGCATAGGATTCGCAAGTACCCTCTGGAACACTAGAAACAGCGTGGCTTGGAACATCATCGGGTAATGTTTGCACTCGAACGCGATCCGATGCAGCATTTTAGCGCCGCAGTGGTTGGTGTGGGGCAAGTTGGCTTCGAAGGTTTCTAGTATGGACACGCAGGCACTCACTACCCTCGGTTGGCAGAACCTGTGAGTTTAAAATGGTTTTTTTAGGAGGAGCGGGTGATCATGCTCCTCGACTATAAAGGGAAATTTCCCGCCAAGCAGATCTTATGCTTGGGGACCGGCCGGGTCCAACTGAACATAGTTGGACGTTCTATATACAGGGTGTTAAAAGACCGCCAACAGACCCGAAAGCCACGCATACTAGACACCAAAACAAAGTACTTTTTCGATAAATTATTGCTGGGAAATGATTTTGGTTTTTTAGGTTATAATTTTGAAAAATATTTTATTACGCAATGGACGTGTAACGCACAGAAGTCATATTGCGCAAGCGTAGGCATAAGTTTATGTTAATTAATCTTGAAGTGCCGATGTTTAGAATACATTGCGGGTTGCAATTTTAACGTCGTTTTTTGTAAGAAATATTCATAATTTTGATATGGCTTCTTGAGAAGATATGTTAAGAACTAGATACTGAATACATTTCTGCAAAAAAAAAGTTTTCAAAAGTCCGACTTTGAACCTCATTAACTCGGAAACCGTTGATTTCCCAGGCATAGTTCCTTGGGCAAAAATGTTCATAATGATGAGGACATTACGTGGTTTCCCGCTTTGTTGGCGGTCTTTTAACACCCTGTATACTCAGCTACGAAAGATATTTTGCTGGCGCGATGCAGGATTGTAGCGAGTAGCGATTTGACAGCTAGAGTATGTAGCAGTTTCCTGTGCGCCCGACAGGGGTCGCTACAGTTTGAAACATACGGTTATTTAGTATTTTACCCGAGTACACATTAAAATAAAGGGTGTCCAATATTAGTCCGCGCGTATGAATGTATTTTTCATTGGCTGTTGATGATTAAGGAAGTATCAAATGAAAGGTCACGAGTA
Source organism: Zelleria hepariella (assembly GCA_949319315.1). Lineage (NCBI taxonomy): Eukaryota > Metazoa > Arthropoda > Insecta > Lepidoptera > Yponomeutidae > Zelleria > Zelleria hepariella. The sequence continues at coordinate 14,465,737 of OX439387.1, forward strand.
TCACTTTCTTTGGTTAGTAACGTATTTTCATCTATTGTACTTGATTTTTAAACTGTACTTAAGGCGCTGGGCATAGTGAATTAGCCCGCGCGCAAAGAAAAATTCACAAAATCGATTCCTGTATCAAATACACTAAAAAAAACGAAAATGTTCACCTAGAATTAGTTGAGACCTATCTAACACAACCAGTTTCATGTTTCACGCGCAAAGAAAAATGCACACACACACACACACACAGACAGTCACATAGTGGTCAAACTTATAAAACTTTTTTTGGGTCGGGGGTTAAAATTGTTTTAAAGGAAATCATGTTACCTTTCGACGAAATCTTTAAAGTCAAAGTCGTGTTCGACGATTGTTGAGATTCTCTGCTCATCTTCCTCTACAAACAAAATATGGCACTTTTAATTTGACACAACTTGAAGCTTTACATCCATAGCTTTAGGGCTTTTATTTGTCTGACGTACCTTCTTCGTCTTCATCAGAATATTCTTGGGTTTCTTCCGGTTCCTCAGTTCGTTCTGCAAAATAACAAGGTAACTATAACATCGCGTTACGAACCCTGTTTAGTTGCAAATAAAACTGATACTTACCTGTTTCTTCAACGCCCAAGTCGGCATTGTAGATTGTCTCTAGCATGTTTAGTTCCTCATCCTCAGGAATACCAGCAGCACCGAAGATGCCTTCTTCGGGCCATACCTCCCTGGTAGAAAATAAATGTATAGGTATTGGTACAGTGATCAAAGCCATCCATCCACTTAAGGTCCTTTTATGAAACCTTTTAACCGTTTATGAAAACCTTTTTATTCGCTTTTATTCGTTCTAGAATCTGGAATCTAAACCTTCGGTCCTAAAAATAGTTAAGCCTCGCGTTGATAACCTAATGAAGATTCTTTAGCAAAAAACGTATCCATGAAGAAAATATGATTTTTTTTCCATTGGCGGCGCTAGTTGTGCCTAGGTTTGGGCCTTAACGTTTTTCAGCCAGGCTAACTGAGTAACTGAAAATTTGAACCCCTTTTGTCTGAATTTGAAATATATTAAACGTCAGAGGTAATAACACCAGAAGCAGCTTAGTTGGCTCCACGCGTATTGACTCGTCTTTCCTGTGGGCTAGGCCGACTAAGCTGTCAGGATGGTATAGGTGTTCTAAAACAATGTCCCAGGCACTGCTGCGCCGAGTGGTCTCTTCACCCATCTAATGTGAGTGATGGACCACTGGACGCTGTATAAATCATCTCATTACGTAGATGCAAAGGCCTTTCATATTTTTTTTATGTCAGAGGTATAATAACTGTGAACGATCTGTAGTAACTACAGCAGCATAATACAGGAACTAAAATAGCTATGCGGCTTTCATCACCTAACATAAGGCCTAAGTTTGAACATATAACGCGCTGGGCATAGTGAATTGGCCCGCGCGCAAAGAAAAATGCACAAAATCGATTCCTGTATCAAATACACTAAAAAAGTTCACATATCAAACCCTACAGGGTGCACTCTAAGTCCATAGCGGAAATGTATGTAGGCTTTCTAATGATCAATACAAACAACTTGTGCTAGGTGGCGAAAAAATGGAGCGAAAAAAATATCAGCTGTTCCATACAAAAGGTCGACTCAGTACTGCGCCAAATGTATGAAACAGCTGATAATTTTTTCGCTCCATTTTTGTCGCCACCTAGTACAAGTTGATTGTATTGATCAGTAGACACCCTACTTAAAGTTCCGCTATCGACTTAGAGTGCACCCTGTAGAATTAGGTGAGACCTATCTAACACAGCCAGTTTCATGTTGATATCCTTATCAGATTGCAAGATATTTTGCTTGAAAAAAGTGCGCCGCCTATTTTTTTTTTCATACAAAATATATTTCAAAACGTTTATGAATATCAACACGAAACTGGCTGTTTTTGATAGGTCTCTCCTAATTCTAGAGTTTGATATGTGAATATTTTCAATTTGTTTAGTGTATTTGATACAGGAATCGATTTTGTGCATTTTTCTCTGCGCGCGGGCGATTCACTATGCCCAGCGCCTTAAAACATTAAACTCAAGCTAACACGAGTCAACAGTCGAGTAGTTTCCGTCTAAGTACAGCCAACAAAAATATTATAAAGTTTTCCATCCGAAATGCGGTTGTTAGCGCAATATCGCCGGAGTTGGTTGGTTGGTGTATATTTTAAAACTTATTCACCTGGCGGCTCGCAAAGTTCCCACGGCGTCCTCAAACTTTTGATCGCGCATGCACTTTTGTATTTTCTTCATGCAATCCTCTCTGCAGAAAATAGTTGAGCATTAGTTAATGTTGTCCGAAAACAAGATGGAAGGACGATATCCGCCTAACCTTGGGACCTTACTGGACCAGAGTAGCAGAGGATAGAGCTCAGAGGAGAGAGCTGGAGGAGGCCTATGCCAAGAGGCACGGCAATTTGCGAGACATACTTTAAATATAAATAACTTGAAACATGTATTACCAAAATTGTAGCAAATTCGGAATAAAAGGGCTTTATTATTATTATTATTAATGTTGTCAATGAGCATCATAAACACGAAACTTTGTGAGTGTTTGTTGGTTACTCTTTACGTTAAAACGGTTGGGTGGATTTGGATGAAGTTCGGAATGGATATACCTATAGTAGTATTTTCCCGCGACTACGTCCGCGTTGACTTCGATAACCGGAAAAAAATATATACTATATAGTCTACTAAGCAGACAGAGTCGAGGGCAAAAGCTAGTTAAAAAACAAAAATTTTACAATCGCTAATAATAAAATCACAAATACAAAACATCGCCTGCAAACATTACCAAACGTAACCAATCTGGGGGTCAACTCTCGGGTTTAGTTACAACTTACAAGTCGCATTCGAGATTACCGAGAACCATTTTTCTCATCTAAAAACGGTACCAGGTTGTTTTTTGTAGTCGGAGGCAGCATCGAACGGTGGCGGAAACTCTTAAACTTTTGTAAGCGAAATTTGTATTTAAATCTCTGCAAGTTAGGGTGAAAACCCTATGGGTGCAGGTAAGTGAGTCACCTCTGCTGGTCGATGGGCGTGTCGGAGGCAGCATCGAACGGCGGCGGTAACTCTTCAACTTTTGTAAGCGAAATTTGTATTTAAATCTCTGCAAGTTAGGGTGAAAACCCTATGGGGTGCAGGTAAGTGAGTCACCTCTGCTGGTCGATAGGCGTGTCGGAGGCAGCATCGAACGGCGGCGGGATCTCTTCAACTATTGCAAGCGAGTGTTTAGTTTTAAGAGTTTGTGTTTAAGTCTCTGTAAGTTAGGGTGCAAACCCTATGGGTGCAGGTAAGTGAGTCACCTCTGCTGGTCGATGGGTGTGTCGGAGGCAGCATCGAACGGCGGCGGGAACTCTTCAACTTTTGTAAGCGAAATTTGTATTTAAATCTCTGCAAGTTAGGGTGAAAACCCTATGGGGTACAGGTAAGTGAGTCACCTCTGCTGGTCGATAGGCGTGTCGGAGGTAGCATCGAACGGCGGCGGGATCTCTTCAACTATTGCAAGCGAGTGTTAAGTTTTAAGAGTTTGTGTTTAAATCTCTGTAAGTTAGGGTGCAAACCCTATGGGTGCAGGTAAGTGAGTAACCGCTGCTGGTCGATAGGCGTGTTGGAGGCAGCATCGAACGGCGGCGGGATCTCTTTTTGCAAGCGAGTGTTTAGTTTTAAGAGTTTGTGTTAAAATCTCTGTAAGATAGGGTGAAAACCCTATGGGTGCAGGTAAGTGAGTCACCTCTGCTGGTCGATAGGCGTGTCGGAGGCAGCATCGAACGGCGGCGGGATCCCTTCAACTTTTGCAAGCGAGTGTTTAGTTTTAAGAGTTTGTGTTAAATACTCTGTAAGATAGGGTGAAAACCCTATGGGTGCAGGTAAGTGAGTCACCTCTGCTGGTCGATAGGCGTGTCGGAGGCAGCATCGAACGGCGGCGGGTTCTCTTCAACTATTGCAAGCGAGTGTTTAGTTTTAAGAGTTTGTGTTTAAATCTCTGTAAGTTAGGGTGAAAACCCTATGGGGTGCAGGTAAGTGAGTCACCTCTGCTGGTCGATAGGCGTGTCGGAGGCAGCATCGAACGGCGGCGGGATCTCTTTTGCAAGCGAGTGTTTAGTTTTAAGAGTTTATGTTTAAATCTCTGTAAGTTATGGTGAAAACCCTATGGGTGCAGGTAAGTGAGTCACCTCTGCTGGTCGATGGGCGTGTCGGAGGCAGCATCGAACGGCGGCGGAAACTCTTCAACTTTTGTAAGCGAAATTTGTATTTAAATCTCTGCAAGTAAGGGTGAAAACCCTATGGGTGCAGGTAAGTGAGTCACCTCTGCTGGTCGATAGGCGTGTCGGAGGAAGCATCGAACGGCGGCGGGATCTCTTCAACTATTGCAAACGAGTGTTTAGTTTTAAGAGTTTTTGTTTAAATATCTGTAAGTTAGGGTGAAAACCCTATGGGTGCAGGTAAGTGAGTCACCTCTGCTGGTCGATGGGTGTGTCGGAGGCAGCATCGAACGGCGGCGGGAACTCTTCGACGCCGGTGCTGAGTACCACACTCAGTTGGGCCCTCACTTCCTCCCACGAGGGTATTGAGGGCTGGGACGACTTCTTTGGCTCCGGCGCGGGCTTTCGTTCTGGCGGGACAGGGAAATTTGGGCATATTTTATTTCAACTGATTAGTTCCAAGATTTTAACTAGTAGTTCACCCCGAAATCACAGCCTTAAGGTGGAAAGATAGCGACGTGGGGGGAAATTCAAATTTTTCTCTGTTTTCTTACATTTTGTAGCTAAACTGAGCTATTTTTGTTCAGCGATATTTCGTTCGCGGCAATAACATAGTATTATTTTCATTATTGTAAACAAAAGAACAAAAATAATTCAGCCGATTATGTGTTCTGTCGTGCTTGTCGTAGACCAGAACACATAATCGGCTGAATTATTGTTGTTTTTTTGTTTACATTAATAAAAAGAATACTATTTTATTGCCGCGAACGAAAAATCGCTGAACAAAAATAGCTCAGTTTAGTTAAAAAATGTAAAAAACTGTAAAAAAATTGAATTTCCCGCTACGTTGCTATCGTCTACCCTTAAGCGCTCACAGCCTAGTTGGACTAGTCATTATTAATCGATTGGCAAAGTTACGCAACATCGGCCGTGGTTAATCTATGGATGGGTGACCGCTAGAGTGGCAATAATACAATATACGCCGTCACCCGAACCATAGGTAGGAACCCTAATCTGTTTCATGTTTTGTCTGATATATTTTTAATTTGTTGTGTGGTGTCTAAATAAACGATTATTCTATTCTAATATCTGAGCGCTTCCGTGCTTTGGAAGGCACGTTAAACCGTTGGTCCCGGTTGTTATTGATTAATAACAAGAGCCCCTTTCGGTGGCCTAAAAACTCTGACACCAGGGTGGCCACTACCTCACACGATTATTTACCTTAACTAGTAGTTCACCCCGAACTGTGAACTCGCGATGTGTAACTTTTTGCTAACACCACTCGCGCAGGCGAGCGCGCATTGCCCATAAACTTTACTACCGCTTGACAGACTTGGCTTATGTTTGAATTAAAAAAATATCTCAATTTGATTTACTCGCCTATCAAATTTCATGACGATCCAACCAAAACTCAAGTTATCGCCGAACGAACATAGGACATAGGATATGTGAAGTCGCAGTTTTGTGACTTTACATATCCTATGTGGGACTGAGCCAAATTAGATGCAGTTTAGAATTGGCCCCTAAAAAGGCTGCAGTCACGTTTCAGTTATTAAAAAAAAAAACTCTTACACCGGGTGGTCAAAACCTCATACAATTAAGTACCTAGTTACAAGTTTAAAACTGTTTATTTTGCGTAAAAGGCTTGCGGGCAAATGCTACTTACGAACAAAAATGTGTCATATTTCAACTCACTTTTGGGTCTATTCTTCTTACGCACTTTCTGTTGAACGACGAGGCCCGTCCGCTTACAGTAATGCTCCAACATTTTGAGGAACAAATGGACTGTCTCAAGCAGATCCACTAGATACGACCTAAAAAATTGACGTGGCTATAAATAACATTCCTAAAGGTTGCACTAACATGTAATACAGGGTGCACTCTAAGGGTGGTATTCTAGAACGCTACTTAAACTCAGTTTAAACAGAGTTCAGACTGTCGATAAAGCAGTGCATGTTTTGATATGAAGGGAGGGATATTCAAATCAAAACATGCACTGTTTTATCGACAGTCGACACTACTAAACTCTACTTGAACTGAGTTTAAACAGAGTTCAAGGAGCTTTCTCGTTTGAACTGAGTTTAAACAGAGTTTAAGTAGCGTTCTAGTTTGAACTGAGTTTAAATAGCGTTCTAGAATACCACCCTAAGTCGATAGCGAAACTTTAAGTAGGCTGTCTACTGATCACTACAAACAACTTGTACTAGGTGGCGACAAAAATGGAGCGAAAAAAATATCAGCCGATTCATACATTTGGCGCAGTACTGAGACAAACTTTAGTATGGAACAGCTGATATTTATTTCACTCAATTTTTTTCGCCACCTAGTACAAGTTGTTTGTATTGATCAGTAGACAGCCTACTTAAAGTTTCGCTATCGACTTAGAGTGCACCCTGTAGACTAGAGCTCGCATTTTTGTTATTATACCGTGTTACAAAAAGGTCACAAATAAGGATACAGGGTGGATTTTTCAGACGGGGCAGTAAGGGCAGGTGTCTTAAACGTTATAGTTACAGGAAAAGTAAAAAAAGTTCCCAGGAGACCATCCATAACTTTTTCAGATATTATGAACTAGATTCACAGATTTTGGACAAAATGTACAGTCAGCAAGAAAACTGCTAGGGGTCAGTAGTTTTGTCCATAGCTAGGAGGGTATGTAGCAGCTCTTTATAGTTTTTTTAGGAAACGGAGAAGTTCCAAGCTAAATTAAACGTTAACACCTACACACTACGATATAAAGTAAGATAGACAAACCTGGGCATTTTGTTATCGTCGTAATTCAAGAAAATGGTCAATAAGAACTCTCTGTACTCCAGTACGTAGAACAAGTTACTCTTCAATACTTTAGACGATTCCTTCACAGAAGGGTCCGTAGTTTTGTCCATAGTTAGGAGGGTAGCAGCTCCTTGTAAGCTCGTATTATACAGGGTGTTAAAAGACCGCCAACAAAGCGGGAAACCACGTACTTTCCTCATCATAAGGAACATTTTTGCCCACGGAACTATGCCTGGGAAATCAACGGTTTCCGAGATAATGAGGTTCAAAGACGGACTTTTCAAAACTTTTTTTTGCAGACATGTATTCAGTATCTAGTTCTTAACATACCTTCTCAAGAAGCCATATCAAAATTATGAATATTTCTTACAAAACACGACGTTAAAATTGCAACCCGCAATGTATTCTAAACATCGGCACTTCAAGCTTAAGTAACATAAACTTATACCTACGCCTGCGCAATGTGACTGCTGTGTGTTACACGTCCAATGCGTAAGAATATTTTTCAAAATTATAACCTAAAAAACCAAAATCATTTCCCAGCAATAATTTATCGAAAAAGTACTTTGTTTTGGTGTCTAGTATGCGTGGCTTTCGGGTCTGTTGGCGGTGTTTTAACACCCTGTATAGAAAACAGATGAAGTAACAAGCTAAATTAAACGTTAACACCTACATACTACGATATAAAGTAAGAGACACAAACCTGGGCATTTTGTTATCGTCGTAATTCAAGAAAATGGTCAGTATGAACTCTCTGTACTCCAGTACGTAGAACAAGTTACTCTTCAATACTTTGGACGATTCCTTCACAGAAGGGTCCGTAGTTTTGTCCATAGCTAGAAGGGTATTTAGCAGCTCCTTGTAAGCCCTTAGGGCAAGGTGGAGCCGTCGAACCCAGGGTGTAAACTTCTTCTTTTCCACTTTGATCATGTCATAGTATTTCTCCATTTGTTGCTGCACATAGTGGAACATTGGCACGGACATTGTTTCGCTGAAATAAACATTTATCAGTATCACCAATTCTCACCACGAACTCTGCATTGAGAGAAGAGAGATCCAGCTAGTTGGACATGTACATATTGTATGGGCTACTTCTTTCTTACTTACTCAGAGTTGTAGGAGAAATACAGTTATTCCTAACACTAAAGTAAGTGGAGTAACCACTGGATGCAATACCCGGAAAACCGGGATTCGTCCCGTTTCGAACCAAATTATGTGTGAATCAAGTAAATCATTAAAAGTTACTGCTTCTACAAAACGGGGAAAAAAATCACGTTTGTTGTATGGGAGTCCCCTTAAATATTTCTTTTATTCAGTTTTTTTTTGTATATGTTGTTATATCGGCAACAGAAATACATCATCTGTGAATAATTTCAACCGTCTAACTATCACATTTCATGAGATACAACCTGGTGACAGACGGACGGACAGACGGACGGGCAGACAGACGGACAGCGGAGTAATAGGGTAATAGTAGCAGGATCGTGAGATGTGGCGTGAGCATGAAGATGCCTTTACGCAGCAGTGGGTGTTAAAAAGCTGATGATGATGATGAATAGGTCCTTTTACCCTTTGTTATTGTAGTTAATAAGTATCTGATTTATATGTATAAAAAAAAATACTTTAGATAATATTTTGACGTTCAATGTAAATAATTTATTTATGGCATATTGAATAAAAAAAATAGATTCTGATTCTTTGAGGGTAACGGAACCCTAAAAAGAGGAAAAATCCTTACCTGACCAGTCCGACCTGGAAGTTGTGTCCCCTATTGAACTGCATAAAGAACTTGACCGCCCACAGGTAGTATGACTCGTCGTGCTGCTGCGCTTTGGCCCTCACCAGCACATCCTTCACGTAATGCATTAGAGGGTTGTACGAGCTGTTCAGGAATTCGATGCAGAACTCCTTTAGGAACAACCTGTTGAGAGCTCGTCTTTGAGCAAAGTCGGACTTGACGGCTTCTTTGATTTGGCGCCAGAAAATTTCATTAAAGTCGTGTTTTGCGGCCAGAAAATTTGTATGAAAATCCATTAACCAAAAAAACTAAAAAAAATTCAAGGTTGTCGAGTTTTGTTTCAAAAATAGTACTAAAAAATCAGGCACAAAAAGTATTTATTTAGAATTTGGCTGTTTGGGTGCTGGCAGTCTACAAATTGCATAGAAAAAAAAAGCGCGGCCATATTGTTTTCGCCGCTTTGCGCGTTTTTCGAAGTGATTTTTTCTGTGCGTACTGTTTTTGTTGTAAATAAAAGTGAACTCTTCAAGCAAGGAATCCTCCGATTCAATCTGTTTAACAACGCCGAACATAAAAAGGAAGCGAAATTAGATATTTTAAAGGTACTGAAGTCAAAGGCAAAATACAAGTTTATCTACGAAAAGTTTGCGGAATGGAAAATCAACAGAAAGTAAACTACGACAAAAAAGCTGGTTCTATTTAAATTACTCGCATTGTTTGAGTTAGGCACTATACAAGCCTTGGTCTGCAATGAGTGCGCTTCTGGCCAAGCCCTAAAGCTCTCGGCCCTAAAGCGTGGTCATCATTGCAGCCCTTGCTGTCCGCGCTATAAAGGCCTCGACTTTCGGTCTCGGCCTTAATTCCAGCTTGTCCATCAAGGGCTGCAATGCTGACCGCGCTGTGAAGGCCTTGAGCTGCGCTCTGTCGGCCATCAAAAGCGCGCCAGAAACGCACCCATTAAAGACCGCGGCAGTAAAGTACTATTGTTTTAGGGCCTTGTCTTCTTCGTCGTTACGGTCTTGTCAGAGCTATCAGTCGCTGATGTTGCGCCTTACGATGCCACGCCATTTATCTCGGTCAGAGATTGCCCCAGTGGTCTTGATTTGGTCACTCCATCACATCGGTCGTTTTCCCCAAGTTCTAGTGCATTCCACCCTTCCCTGCAATCTCAAGCCGTGGATGCCTGCAGCTAGAGACCGAGGAGAAGGGCTTGAAGGGGAAAAGGCCTATTATACAGGGTGTTAAAAGACCGCCAACAAAGCGGGAAACCACGTATTGTCATCATCATAAGGAACATTTTTGCCCAAGAAACTATGCCTGGGAAATCAACGGTTTCCGAGATAATGAGGTTCAAAGTCGGACTTTTCAAAACTTTTTTTTTGCTGAAATGTATTCAGTATCTAGTTCTTAACATACTTTCTCAAGAAGCCATATCAAAATTATGAATATTTCTTACGAAAAACGACGTTAAAATTGCAACCCGCAATGTTTTCTAAACATCGGTACTTCAAGCTTAAGAAACACAAACTTATACCTACGTTTGCGCAATATGACTTCTGTGCGTTACACGTCCATTGCGTGATAAAATATTTTTCAAAATTATAATCTAAAAAACCACAATAATTTCCCAGCAATAATTTATCTAAAAAGTACTTTGTTTTGGTGTCTAGTATGCGTGGCTTTCGGGTCTGTTGGCGGTCTTTTAACACCCTGTATACCCAGCAGTGGACAAATTTGGGCTGATAATGAAGATACGATTTTAATATCAATGGCGAGCTTACCTAACAGCAAACGCACTCCGCCTCTCCAGAACGCCACTCTCCACAGGCCTTCTATTCTTGGGTTTAGCGAATTTGTCCTTTTTGCCGCTGGCATCAAAGTCCATATTTGAGATCTTGTTCAGAGGCTTCAGGCTTATCATGTCGTTGTCGGATATCGACTTCATGTTCTGTATCACATAGGTGCCGCCGAAACGGGAGTGCCTGGAAGAAGGACCTTATGGTTACAGGGCTAAGGTTTAGAATGGTTTGACTGGGATATACTACTGAAATTAATTACAAAGGGGTCAAAATAAAATAGACTTGTTTAGATATATTTCGCAGCCTACCTAATGGTCAGCTATACACCATACATATGGTAACTCTTACCGTCCGCGGCATAAGTGCGTCAATCAACCAAAAAGGGGTATCTCAGATATATTTTCTCGAAGATAGCTGGAGACATTTCGGCGTTGACTAAAGCCTTTCTCGAGGGTCCATGCTTAGGGCATTAGTGGCCCTGCATGGATTGGATAACAAAATGTAAGGCCTAAAGGTTGGACGACAACAGCGTGGCGGTTCAAAATTTTCAGTTTTTTTTATTATTTTGAAGCCTGGGCAATTTTTGTACAGCGATTTTTCGTTCACGTTCAAAATAGCTCAGTTTACCTTAAAATTTTAAAAATCTGTAAAAATGTTGAAATTCCCGCCACGCTGCTATCATCCAACCTTAAGGGCACCTTGGTGCTGTCCTAAGGTATCCCAGAGGAACAGATGCCCTTAGAAGGTACCGCCACGCCTTCCTGTCCTCAGCAACTCTTCTGGCTTCGCTCTAGCTCAGTCGCTTTCCACTGTTGGCTGTCACGAATCTACATCGTCCACATCTTCTCTCTAGTGCAGTGGTTCTTAACCTTTTTTGGACCACGGACCATTTTGATATTTTTTTTCTTAGTGCGGACCACCAGATCCAAGGTATATCGTGTTTCACATGAAATTGTTTCACCTGACCTAAAGCAAAGTATGTAATGTATGTTAATGTATGTAAGTAAGTTGGATACAGGAAATTAATATGAGTCGGTTTCGGAACAATGGAACATACACGCGAAAATTCACCAATTTTACTAAAATTATTATGGAGATTTAATTGGTAAGCGATAGCAATGCGCGCGCAGCGCGCCCGATAATTCACCGATTTTACCCTTTTTAAGCCGCAAGATGGCCAGATAATCTTGCGTCAATATCATCAAGATTTCATTTGTTTGTAAAAGCGCGCGCAGCGCGCCCGAAAATGTTACGATTTAACTCTTAAAAATCAAGTTTTCTCTAGCACGTGTAGTAGGTGCGTCAAAAAAGCGCGCGCAGCGCGCCCGAAAATTCAAAGATTTTCCCTTTTTAATTATATGATGAAGATTTATTTAGCTATTATTTGAACAAACGCACCCAGCGCGGCTGAAAATTAACATATTTAAGTCTTACATTTCATAATGGAGAATTCCTTTGTTTTGAATAGAAGATACGCGCGTAGCGCATTTGAAAATTCACCGATTTTAACCTAAATATAGTCTACGTGCGGTTTGACATGGGCTAACGACATTATACTATGAGTGAGCACTGATTACTCGATTTTTAAGGGTTTTGATACTAATACAATTTATTATCTTTTGCGTATTGAACTGAAGACCGCAACTTTACATCGGAGCCTGCCGCAGGATACGTATAGGCTATTTATTGTATTATCCTGTCAAAATCTGGCGCATTCGGTAATTCCTTGGCGCGATCTGCAGTCATGCGGATATTTGGAGGTTAAAAATAGTTTTCAATAGGGAGTATGAGCGCGCGCTAGCGCGCACGAAATTTTCAGTTATTTTATTCGTTGGGAACTTATTCAAACGTGACTTTCAAAATCAACATTAAAATTTATTGACAACTATCGCTATATGCGCTGGACTGCAGGACCCTCCCGCGGACCACTAGAGAGGCCCTCGCGGACCACCAGTGGTCCGCGGACCATAGGTTAAGAACCACTGCTCTAGTGGCTGCCAGTCGAAAGCAAAGTTTGCAGGGCACCTTCTTCTTCCTAATCGATTCCTCATGGCTGAGAATCGCGACCATGTCTAACTCGCTTCCATTGGGAGCGGTCTTCCGTCATATGGACTGCCCAGTGAATGCTTCCTCCAGCCGCTGCCCGTATCTAATCAAGCCGCAGGGCACCTTAGTTAGAGCCAAAAAAAATTGACACTAGAGGTGTGTAGTTAGCGAATGAATGCTTCGATTGAATGCATTCGTTATATGAAACCATTCATTCATTCATTCACTACCAATCTTTACATATCACATTCACTCTAGTCCACGTAGTTCATTCTTCAAGAAACATTCTTAAATCTACCACACTAAGAACCAAAATTCTGTAAATCTTTATATATCACATTCACTCTAGTCCACGTAGTTCATTCTTCAAGAAACATCCTTTAATCTACCACACTAAGAACCAAAATTCTGTAACTCATGTGTCTCGCCTTTGTCACCTATGTCATTCGCGGACTACCTTGAGTCAAAAGATACGTGAACGAACTACTGAGCTATGAACTATGAATGAGCTATGAACTATGAATGAACTGTGAATGAACTATGAATGAACTGTGAACTATGAATGAGCTGTGAACTATGAATGAACTATAAGTGAACTATGAACTAGAAGAGTGAACTAGTTCAGTGAAGGAAATGAACTATATCATTCTTTTCTTTTCACTGAAGCGTTTCGCGCACCTCTAATTGACACAGATATTTACCTAGTAGAAGAATACTGTTTTATCTTGTCCATCCTTTTCTTATTCTCTTGCAGCCTAATCGTCAGTAACTCCTGTTCATCCCTCAGTTTCTCATCGATGCTCCGTTGCAGGGCAGCATCGGCCAGGCTCGTAGGATTTTGCTCCCTAAGGAGGTGTGATATGATCTCTAGTATGTGCATGAAGTACTGCTTTTCGTTCTCTGACGACATGTAGAGGATTATGTCGAGGATGCCTGACTGGTTGAGCACCCACAGCACCTAGGGATAAATATGTGTTTGGGTAACAAACAAAATGCGAGTGGTACTCGCGCACCGAGGGTTCCATACCACCATTCTATGCATTTATTTGGAAGAAAATAAAAACGGCCTAGTGCGAGTCGGACTCAAGCACTTGTAAGGGGGAAATGGTATTATATCAGGTTTATGTATATTTTTTAATTTTTCGTCATGAACGAAAACTATAGTATATTGTAACATTATTTTATTTTACGTAGCCTCTTGGATGTCCCATTGCTTGGCAAAGGCCCCCCAGTTACAGACCAAAATAATTTAATCAAAAATGTTGTTTCTTCTAAAGCACTACACATGCTAGGGAACATTTTAAACATTTATAATAAGTTTAAAAAATCCGAGAGGTTGCGGGTTCAAGTTCTTTCCCAAGCAAATTTTTTCAACTTATTATACAAACTTTTTTAGCTTGTCTTAATAAAGCCCTTTCATTTGAAACCCCACATGATACGATCAGCCCACTTTAAGATTTGGACAACAAACCAGAAAATAAAAAGATGGACCGTTCAATAACTTATCTGACTAAAGACGGAGTAGAATAACAATAGAAATACTCTATTTCCATAGGCTGAGGGTGAGAATTACCTGATCGTGAACACTGGCATCATTCTCCGGTCTTCTCTCGTGGTCCAGATCAGCCGGCACATGGAGAACATTTCTGATGAGGATCAGGATCCTTTCTATTATGAGACCGGTGTCCTCGTCCCTTTCACTCCAATCCTGAAACAAAACCACACATTTAGTGCACTTTATGAACCAATTTTTTTTTATAAACAAATATATAAAAAAAAATCTTTTGTTCATAAAAAGTAAGATGTAGCCTGTACAAGTTTATTGTACACACGACAGCACGTCGAGGCTTACACGCTAGCACTCTACTCGGTTATGTTACGGGCGACTTTGCAACAAAAGTGTACAGTCTGACGTGCTGTCGTGTGTACATGTCTTTGCAAAGGCCTTCTCTCAGAGAAAGAGAGGGAGAGTTCGTGCTTAGTCTCCAATCACCATGCATGCTCACTGTTGAATAATTAATTTTTAAAAAATAAAACATACAGATAAATAGACTAAATCCTGCAGAAAGGATTGACACCAAAATCAATGAGATCCGATAATATTTAAGGGTAGCAAAACATTTTCTTTGTTTGTATTATGGGAGTGAGCACGGTAAACAATGCTCGTAATTATGATGATATCCTATTATCCCTTATCAGGGACATTTGTTGACAATAGGTAAAATAATAGACCAAGGGCAAAAGTCTGTAAATGTATTAAGCGAGCAACTATGTGGTATACTATATACAGGGCGTCCCACGGCTATGCCACATGGAGGGAAAGTACCTTAAATATTGTAGATGGAACATTTTACTGAAAGAAGACATTATTTTGATTTAAAAAACAATTTAAACTGCATTCATAGATATTGAAATAATTGCATGGTTGAACCGGGAATCGAACCCGTTACATGAGAAAAAATATTACCCTGTAGTTTTATCATACCGATAGAAAGGCTTTATGATAAGGATTATTTTTTGCTTAATAACATAGTGTCAGAAATAAAAGGAAGACCGTGAATTTTAACATTTTTAACACAACATTAATCAATTTATCAATGAAAATCACAGTAACAAAAGATTAAAAGTATGAAAAAGAAACACATTTTTGAATTATATCTTTATAATCAGCCAGCCGCATTGCGATGGACAAAATTTTACGCGTCTTTCGGCTCAGGATACGGCTCGACTTGATGCATACTACTAGGTAAATGTTAAAATTCATGGTCTTCCTTTTATTTCTGACACTATGGTATTAAGCAAAAAATAATCCTTATCATGAAGCCTTTCGATCGGTATGATAAAACTACAGGGTAATAATTTTTCTCATGTAATGGGTTCGATTCCCGGTTCAACCATGTAATTATTTAAATATCTATAAATGCAGTTTAAATTGTTTTTAAAATTAAAATAATGTCTTCTTTCAGTAAAATGTTCCATCTACAATATTTAAGGTACTTTCCCTCCATGTGGCATAGCCGTGGGACGCCCTGTATATTCTCCGTGTTCGGCCATAGCGACTGCCTACAGGACTCTCATTTCTTTATGGTTGAGGGTTTCGTTGGTGTGCCCTAAGGTGACTGGTGTAGCCGATCTTGGCTCGGAAAGTGCGGGCACATTGGGCGCACGTCAAGACACCATTGACGTAGTTATATTGTATGGCCGCCGGTGGTCGGGCCTTTAGCTCATCGCGCTTGGCATCTAAGTCGAGCAGTCTTTTCTTTTCAAACTCGTCCACATTGCCTTGCACTAGTAGTCTCCACACTGGGCGATCTTCCGCTTTACGCTCCGACTGAGAGGGCTCAATGTTGCACCTTTTCATATGTCTCTTCTGAACATCCTTGTATCTGAGGAGCTGGCCGCCTTGTTTCTACTGCTTGTTGTTTCCGCTGTGGTATACTAAAGTATCTCAAAGTGACTTACAATTTCCAATATTTTGCCAAGTTTCTTCGCAAACACAGTCCAAATGTCGACTTTGGTAAAGGCTTCTTCCTTGTAAGACTTTAGGTGCGTGAGTATTTGCAGGTAGTTGTGTCGGGCAGTCCTTTCCACCGGGACCTCTTCACGGTATAGAAGGAGTGCCGGGTTTGTGAGATTCACCAGTAACCTGTAGAAAATGTTCCAACTTTTATGTCCATTTATGCATGTATGCAGTCATTGATTGTATTACTTTTTAAGGTCCCGTACCCAAAGGGTAAAGGGTGTATCTCATGGACTGTGATAGTTAAACAGTTGAAATTTTCACAGATGATGTATTTCTATTGCCACTACATAATAACAAAAAAAAACAGAATAAAATAGATATTTAAGGGGGCTCCCATACAACAAATGTGTTTTTTTCCGTTTTTATAGATAATGGTACAGAACCCTACGTCCAACTCGCACTTGGCCAGTTTTTTTTTACTTTTTTGGGCCTCGTCTCGCTTGATTTAGCCAGATCTTTCGTCCAGAGTCTGCTCTTCTACTTATTTGATTGTTGACTATCAGTTTGTCTTTTATATTGTTTAAAAACTGCTGCTAAATGTATTCAGGCTGCCCAAGTTCTACCAAGGGCCTCCAACATGGTTTTAATCAACAAAGTTCTATCAAACCTTGTGTTCTGTACAACTGTGATGCAACACAGCTGAAGTTGCTAAGGTATTTTTTTTAAATCTTTTTTTCCCTCCTCAATAGTTTATTTGCAAACAAAACACAATCAAAATAGTAATTTTTATACAGCGAACTGTTTTTATAGGTTAGAAAAAGTTAACTTTTGTAACCAAAACAAACTGTAAAGTGCCAAAACCTCTTTCAACCACGAAAAACCTCATAACAACAATAAAGAAGACTCAGAACGCACCTCAAAGTAACATCAAACAGTTCCTCATTCTCCCAATGGTCGACTAACATGGGAAGTAAATCCGTCTGCAGAACCTTGGTCTGACCGAAATGTCTTCGGATCTCATGGTCCTCGCCATCACGACGAAGGTATCTGATCAGATCCTTGACAGTGTTGAGCGTAAAGTCGTCGATCAGGTATTTCCCGGTACGTTTGTCGTAGGTGCCAAGAGCATTGCAAGTCGCGGACAGTTCCGCAGAGAGGAGAGAGCTCATGGTTGGTTTTTCACTTTGTTGCACTGCACATGATAGTTCCTCGTGGAAGGTGCAACTTTTAGACACACTTCTACTGTTTTTAGCACTTCTTCTTCTACACCGAAAACGAAAAGACGAAAACCGAAATCACACTTTTTGTTTACTTGTCACTTTGACGTTTGTTAGAAAGCCCGCGAAAATGGATGTTGCGTTCAGAAACTAAATAATATTATGTAAAGGCAAACGTGTGTGAACAGTTTTATCTGCGGATAGTAAAGATATTAAATTTTTAAACGCTCATTCTTGACTTGGAAAAAACGAAAGGCTAGAAAAAAGTTGTAACTAAAACTTCGTATTTTTTTTACAGAGCTGTAAAAAGTTTATTTCACTGTATTTTTTGTGAAAAGCGGGACTGTTCCATTTTTGATCATTTCCCTTTATTGTCCTGAAGGACTAAATTACTAGCTTTGCCTGGCTCGGTCTATAGCGAACACTCATCAAATTAATTTGTGGTTGGCAGGGGACGGCTTCTAGTGGACTGAGTTACAGTAGTCCTAGGTACCTACCTACAGACTATAGTCGATGATAGGCTAGTAAATTCCACGGTGTATTATTTGAGTAAAGAAATGTCGAGGAACAAGCGCCTGTTAAAATAGAAATGGCAAATAGTTTTAGTGTAGCGTAGTACGTATTCCACTGTAGCGTTGCATGCAGCTCAGAGACCAATAACATCGTGTGGTACGGAATTCTCAGTGCGTGAGTCCGAATCTACCCCGTAACAGTAACGGTGTCATACTTACAGAATCGGACTAGGTACATCCATTTGGTATACGGCCAGGACTACCATTAACTAAACTCATTGGCGACCAGCCAGATGTAATCTGGGCGTGGATCAAATTTGTGCGTGTTGTAGGGTCGATTCGACCCTTTAATCCTGTAAGCAGGCGTCTAGACTACCGTAGGTACCTACGTGGGTGGGTACTGTCAGCAAGGGCGTCAATTGAGCAAAAAGTCCTAACGTGTGGCTGACCGTACGTACCTACCTTAACAACTCGACAGGAAAGCTCGTTGAGTGTGTGTTCACCTGCAAATACTTTTGGATGTGTTCACCTTACTTAACTGCAAATACCAAAGGTAGAGCCTTTGGATTTCCGCTTGATTTTGGTACAAATTCTAGGGATAGGTACCCTGTCTTCTTCTTTGTTCCCATTAAGTATTTAATCGTAAGCGGAGTCTGAGGTCAACACAAGGGCTTTCCAATTAATTTCTGTCCATCGCCAGTGAGGGCAGCTTGGCTAAGTTCCCTTCTTTTTCGTCTCAGAGAGATAAGATCTATTCCACGTTTGGGACGGTCTTCCGGGTAGTCGTCAGATTTTCTCGAGTTTAAAAAAAACATGCACATAGGCATACGGCAAACTCTACTTTTTTTACCTCCGAAACTCCGGTCACTGATGATGATACGAGTAGATAGGTACCTATTTCAGTGAATATGAAAACAGAATATTTTACTCGTTTCAAAAAAGCTCCAATATAAACAGGCCCTCGCAAAGCAAACAACCTTTTCTGATCCGTCTAATTGATACTTTTTCTGGCAATTAAATGTAAACAAAAAAAAAAGAACCTTAACCAAACAAGCCATGGAAGCAACACACACAGCACGATGAACCATACAAGGTGTTACAAAAGATCCTAACTCTTTTTACAGGGCAATCGCACCCGGTCATACACACAACCTATTTTTTTTTGCTCTATGTTGTTCCGTTGGTTTTTTAATTAATAAATTTCATGTGAACGCTGTAACGTATTTTTTAAATATTGTTTTCACTGACCTTAACAATGTTCTAACCACCCAAATCTATGCAAATGCACCTACACTTACAAAGATATTTTAAAAAAAAAGTTGTGAAAAATTTTCAATGTGGTGATGAAATAAAAATTGTTATTTTTTTTCAACATTTTTTTACAGAATTGACACCCTGTAAAAATTGTTAGGATGTTATGTAACACGTTGTAGGTACAAAGTTTTTGTAAGCTCGATACATCGCTTTCCATCAAGCTACGAGTAGCTAGGTAGCTAGAGCAAACGAAAGCGTGTACGGGACTCGATAAAATTTTTCCTGAGTGAAAAATCTAATAAAAAATAATATAATTTTAAGTAAAAAAAAGGAAGAGGTAGCATGTACATATCCCACAAAAGCGTATAGTACGGGTATCGATAACATTTTTGCTGAGTGAAAAATCTGGTAAAAAATAATATAATTTATAAGTAAAAAAAAGTAAGACGTAGCCTGTCCCACAAGTAAGTACCTATTATACGTAGTTATAAGTACGAGTATTTCAATTAAATCATACGTTATCTAAGTAGGTAGGTACTTTATTACATCCAGGTTAAAATATCTCGTGTCTGACCATTCATTATTTTCATAGGACAGCGCATTTAGAATGGAAACATTGGCTAACCTCGCTAATGAACTGGGCGATTCATCCCATTTGTTTGATGTTAATTTTCCTTTGTGGATTAAGGTTTTTGCAGGCTCATTGATATCAAGGTTTAGGTAAACGGGGTGGTAGGTAGGTACGGTCGGCCACAGTTACAGATACCCCATGGCAGCTCTTACCGCGCGCTATAAGGGCGCCAATCGAACAAAAAAGTATCTCCTCGCGTGTGGCCGACTGTAAAAATTAAAAGGGTTCTGTCAAACTTAAGGCGGTCATTCTACTCAATCCAAATCACTTTAGTTATGGGCACTATTATTTTACATAGGTTTTACAGAGATAGAAATTCAGCACATAGTTACTTAGAATGAGAAAATCATTCTTTGTTGATGGGTATGTGACAGACCTGACTGAAAAACTTAGGCCTCTAATGTTACACTACGGTGAGGTGTTGTGCAAAATAGTTTTTTTCAACTTTTTTTTACAGAATCTTAACATCCTGTTGACCAATAGTTTACACCTTGCAAAAAGAATTAGGAACTTTATTAACACCTTGTATGTACATATGTTTAAGGGTGATAATTATGATCACTCGGATGTTGAAGCGCCTGTAACATGTTTTAGATGGAGTAGGCTAGGCTTGCCTATATCATTCTCCTAGCGAATCCGACTGATTCACCGTCTCTCTACCGTGCCATGCGTCCAAATTGTAAAGATATTAAGCCGTTAAATGACGCAAACATTTTACCAAATGAAGTGAAAATAAATAACTATTTCGCCAGCTAAGTAGTGAATGAACATTAATGAACCACAACCGCGGCGACCGCCACTCAATTAAAGCCTTTGCGATAAAACAGCCAAGTTTTCATTTTCACTGCGACATCATAATTTATTTGTGCAGAGCGTTTGTTTGCCATTACTTACACACACCATTCTGACCACCTAAACCGACAAACTGAAACGGACCAACTATTTTTCTTTTCCAACATGGAGAATTGTACGGTCTACCATGCTTTGAGTCACCAAATGATTTAGAATTTTGTTTCATTTAGTACAAAAATAAAACGTCTTGCTATCTATCTATCTTTCTAGTAAAATGCTTTATCTTTATGTCTTTAGGTATGGGTCATCCATTGCATCTCCTTCATTACCTATTGTCGTTTAAACCTATTATCACAATAATTTAGTAAAACGACGTGACTACTCGTCGGACCTTCGAACTGTTGTTTTATCACCAATACTTGCTTACTTCCCACCTACATTACATACATACGTAGGCATATAAGGGTTTAAGGTGAAAATGCGAGGACTTTTAGATAACATAATAATTTGCGTTTTCAACGTCAACTTAGCGGGAAGGAAAATCCATTTTCCCGCGAGCTTTCTGCCGCACAATCTCACTGTTTAGGGTCCCGCATTGAAATAGGGGGAGCCAAAATTGGGGAGAATTCTGAAGTCTCATCTTGATAATGTTCCTAGCTGATTAATCTTTCCTGTTTTGAAGAAATCGTGGTAAAAACCGGGGTCAATTCACTTAATGAAATTCAGTTTGTAAAGAAGGGGAAAGCGTTGATAAAATTTTGCAGGGGCATTGCATAGTCTTTGCGTATGTCTGCTTTGAGCAAAAGATCCATAACAGATCCATACAGGGTGTTAAAAGACCGCCAACAGACCCGAAAGCCACGCATACTAGACACCAAAACAAAGTACTTTTTCGATAAATTATTGCTGGGAAATGATTTTGGTTTTTTAGGTTATAATTTTGAAAAATATTTTATCACGCAATGGACGTGTAATGCACAGAAGTCATATTGCGCAAGCGTAGGTATCAGTTTATGTTACTTAAGCTTGAAGTGCCGATGTTTAGAATACATTGCGGGTTGCAATTTTAACGTTGATTTTTGCAAGAAATATTCATAATTTTGATATGGCTTCTTGAGAAGGTATGTTAAGAACTAGATACTGAATGCATTTCGGCAAAAAAAAAGTTTTGAAAAGTCCTACTTTGAACCTCATTATCTCGGAAACCGTTGATTTCCCAGGCATAGTTCCTTGGGCAAAAATGTTCCTTATGATTAGGACAATACGTGGTTTCCCGCTTTGTTGGCGGTCTTTTAACACCCTGTATATATCAACAAACAAGGGGGCTTTGGGTTGTGTTTTGAATTCCAGTTTTAATTTATTAAATTAAGTAAGTATGGATACAATTAATGTTTGTTTATGGGGATGGGTTTTACAGGAAAAAATATCTATGTTAGTTACACCATTTATAACTCGAGAACGGGTGGACCGATTTTTATGATTTTTGATTTGTTGGATTTCTCTCCACCCCGAATAGCAGAATAACCAACACCGGAAAAACTCACGAGAAAAAAAAAATCTGCGCGGACGAAGGCGCGGGCAAAAGCTAGTAATTAATATTGACAATAGGTATGCCTGCATAATACTGACACCTATTTACAATATTGAACAATCTACCTTGCTAAAATGGGGCGGCTTTAAAATACGGAACCCAAAATACAGAAATGCACAAAACAACTGTACTTCCCTAAGACGAGAAAAGTTTTTCCAGCAAAAGAAAGGGTTCGGAAGAATCAAAAAAAGGTTTTTCTCGCAGTCTTCTGGGACCTTGAATACAATGAACGGGCACCTACCTAGAGGTATTATAATAAACGTTACTCCTCTTATGTTTGCATTCACTTTATTGAATTATTCACATTTTACGGGAATTATATTTTGCCCTTTTTTCGCGTGTGTCGGTTGTTGGGTACCCACTCAGGGAAATTGAATTCCTCTTTGTATGACGGACCAAATCGAGGTCTGTCCTCTGGTGATTTTCCTAGGATGAGACAGAGAGTTAGGTACTCCAGATGGTTTGTCATGAGCCGCCATACTATGATTTACAGCTCGGTAGATCGATACGTAGAAACTCCCAGCCTTGTACCACAAAAACAAATACTCAACCCATACATTTACACTTTAAAAAAAGTAAAAAAAAAACGTACTTTCAACCGCAACCGGCCAAAAATGTTTCCTAGAATCAGCGAAGTCTACTCTATCAGACTCGCTCTTTGTACTTTGATACCTATATCGAAATAATTTGTGATAATAATTATAGAAATATTGTATACCTGTGTAGATATGCGCTCATGCTACGCCAGCTGTAAGGCTAACATGACTGGCGTTAACTCGGCTCTTCTCTATCTAGGTACGTTTAAATGTCACAGATATAGAGACCCTCTCTTGCCCTAAATTAAATCCAATTCACAGCCACCAAACATATTCAAACAAACTGTAGCTGACTTTTAATAGGTAGGTAGTCATAGTACCGAAATCTTCAATTCACACAATAACTACTAAAAAACCTAATAAGAGTATCGGAAGAGACGACTAAACATACACAGTGTTACAGAAAATGTGGACTAACATCGTTTGGTATTGGTCCTGAGTCATGAGCCTGAGCTGTGTGCCTTTCTATTCTGTTTATTAACTATAACTATTCTGCTCATTTGTGTAAAACTAACAATTTTGTTATGTTAGCTGCCAGCTTCGCTATGAAATAAATATAAATATAAGCTCTACGCATATGTAACAGGCATTACCACTCCTCATGCTGCCTGGGTATATCTTAGAATTATCTAGGGAGATGCTAAACGTACCCCTATCCATCGCTGTCATAAATAATGACATGAGATTCGTGAAAAAAATGTCTCACCTCATTTTCTGCGCGTGGGATTTCTTTACCGGCTTCAATGCGGTGCCTTATGTTATGTTGCAAAGCTTACTTACTTAATCATGACTTATAACCGTGGTTACGATCATCAACAAGGTTTTTTTGTGATTGTGAAGTTACAGAAGGAACTAAGAACCGTTTGTAAAGTTCCCATTTGAAATGTTACACATTGTATGCAAAAGAGAGCGTTTGTTGGTCCGAGTTATTCAACAGATCCTCCGGTTTCAGAATTAAGTATTTCACTCAGTGGATACTTAAGTATAAACTTATTGTTTCGTCTCTAAGTTTAAATACATGAGATACATGATCATACATGATGACATACCTAATGCATAGAGACGGAGGATATCTCCGTCTCTATGCATTAGGTATGTGTCTAATTAAGATCTCAACTCTGAAACCGCAGGTTAGTCCAATACTTTCAGCGAAAAACAAGGAACCCCGCAACCCAACCACAAGGAAACCCCCTTAAGTCAAGAGGTTAACTCCTACCGCTTACAGCAGCCACAGTAATCCCTGTTTATTTATAACTGGCTTGTTACTGGCTTCCGAGGAGACGCAATTTAAAGAGTGGTCATCCGTCAGCGGCCGGTCAGTCACCGGAATGTAATCAAGACATTCGTCAAAGGTTCCCAGAGGGGAGCGTTCCATTTAAGTAGGCTCGAGAACTGCGCTTCGCGATAGCGGCGGAGTGACAATACGCACCATGAAAGATGAGACTTGACACACCACATGGTTTGACATGAACAGTTTACGATTTATTAACAGATCTCTTTAGCGGTATGCAGGGCCGGATTTAGAAGTGTGGAGGCCCTGGGGCAACAAAGTTGGAGGCCCCATTTTATTTACGAGAACCCTTTAATTTTCCAATCCGAAAAATTTGGTGCTGTTGTATGACGAGCTTCACTGCTAATGGAATGCCGACTATTTGTGTGCTAGAATGAGTGTTATAAAGTATGTATATTATTATAAAGTAACCATAAAGTATGTAGGAGAATTTAATCAGACAAATGGTCCCCTGACAGAAAGTTGAAAGAGTATGGGCCCACTTACCTGGTCTGTGGATGCTGCGGTATTTCCGGGGCCCCGGTGCTGGTCTGCGGGTCTGGTGGTGCTGTGTATTCTGCTGGAGGGCTTTTGGAACGCGACTTATTATTTGTTTTAGATTTTAAAAAACGGAGCAGCGGTTTTATGTGCGCGCTTCACGATCGGCCATAAAAAGTCCAACAAGTCTGCATATTTGTTTATTTCCTGTTTTTTTAATAAGTTAAATTTATGTGAGGGCCCCTCTCTTGTGGAGGCCCTGGGCGGTTGCCCCCTTTGCCCCCCCTTAAATCCGGGCCTGGCGGTATGAGGTCCGAGCGCGAGAAGGGACCTGGCGTACCGTGATCGGTGCAGCGGAAAAAGTGCGTGAGGCTCGGTCAAGTCTCATCTTTCGTGGCGCGTATTGTAGGTGAACGTTTTTGCTCTGACATTTGCTGGTGTAGGAGGAGTCTCCTACTACACAAGCACATGTCACACACAGCAAGAACGTCATACTCTAAGGGACATTTCCCGCATGTCTTGTGCTTGGGGATCAGCCGGTTCCAATTGATGATAGTTGGACGCTAAACTTACGAGTAGCTACCACAGAAACTGCTGGCGCGATGCAGGATTTGTAGCGAGTAGCATTGACGTCTATAGAGTAGGCATGAAGAAGTTTCCTGTGCGCTCGACAGGGGTCGCTACAATGGTACTGAAAAAAAAAAAGAGTTACCTACTTCGATCAAGGATAAAACTAGATACAACATAGAACTCTGAAATGTGTCTGGAAAAATAGATGTCCAAATTGCCTTTGGGAGCTTATTTGCTCGTAGTCCATGTTTTTAAAGTAAAACTGTACATTAATGCAATAAGGTTGACATTCGAATATTAGACGTATGGTCGAAATGATGTTTCGTATTGTTCTATTGCTGATATCTTTTGTTTCTATGGGGACAAGTTTTTATTGTGATTTTAAACGTAATGCGGATTCTATGAGATTTAGTTCGGTGGCATGACTTAGAAGAGGGCATAATGTGCTTCAAAACGAGATGCACCAACCTCCTGGGGTTTTACATTTTTATGGCCAGCAAGTATTAGCTCAATTAATGGGGTGCATAGACAGAGATTGATATAAATTCTAGAGTTCTAATGACAGATGATCATAGATGAGCAAGATGAGCAAGATGATCTAAGCTTAAACATGCCGCCACAAGATCTGTTCCACTCATCTTTTATTGGGATTTTGTGGATTGAGTGGAATGGGTGACTCAATCCACGGAATTTGCTAATCCGATACGAATCGGGCGCTAGTGAATCTGAATAATGTTTTGCATTGTTGATACTTTACTTACTTTGAAGATCAGAAGACGCGCTTGCCAGCAGCTCCCTTCGATCTTTATGGTGAGTTACCACCCCTCTTTTTCCTTTCTTAAAGCTTCAATATTATTGTAAACGGTTTAAAACGAATCTTCAAAAGGTCTCGCAAATCCGCTTCCCCCTATAAATCCGTAGCCTCTATCATGAAAGGGAGCGCGGTGTACCAAGAAAGAATGATCACGTTTTAAGATTTGACGAATGATCCAGTTTCGTCACAGTGGGCTTCTTTGTAGAGTAGGAATTGTCGATGGTTCGGTTTTACCAACGATCCACGAATTAGTCAGAACGTCCACGTGGCTAGAATTATGTTTCGATCACTTTTTGTCTGGGCACAGTTTTCATTTTTACGTAGCCTGTTGGATGTCCCAATGCTGTGCAAAATCCTCCTCCCTTTCAGACCAGCTCTTTCGGTCCTGAGCACCCTGTTAATATTTAATAATTTTTTTTATTAAATAATGTACCTACCTAACCCATGTTCTGCCAGAATTATTTTAATTTCATTTCACTTTGGTGAGTTGTTGTGCAAAACTTTTAGGTGCATAAAGACCCGAAACCTCCTTGCCCTAAATTTTATTTTTCTTCCAGATAATGTTTGAAAAACGGCTAATAGGATGGCCAAGGAAAGTATGGTTCTTTTGTATTTTCCCTTCTATTTTGTAAGTATGTTTTCGATCTTGTCTTGATAACGGATGGGGCGCGCATGTCATGGTAACCCCTCTATTAAATCTGTGATGAATTGACTGCCTTTGTATCGATGGTTGGGCTCTCCCTTTGAGTTGAAATGAAATGAAATGAAAATGAAAAATGAAATGAAATGAAAAGTTTTATTTGCTCTATAAGATTTACATTTTGAACTTAGGTAGAGTGAACTATAATTATTTGTACTTAAAATTAGGTTCCCAGTCCCCAAACTAGAATAACTCTGTTTTATGGGTAACCGGTCTTCCGCTCTAACGGTGACTAATGACCTGGAATTAAATTGCGCTTGCCTACAATAGAGTAGGCGTTGTAATTTTCAAAAAAGTTACTTATCGTAAGATAATAATGAAATTATACATAGTGTGCTACATACTCTTAAAAACATAATATAAATATGAATAGAATAATTATATTAATAGATACATTATTGATAGATAAATAATAGGTAGGTACTGTTAATATTTAAAGTGATGTTGCACAGACATAAAATATTGTAGTTTTTAGTAATTTTATTAGGTTGATACAAGCACTTACACAACTAAACACCTTTGACTAATATGTTATTAGTGTTTCAGTGTCGTCGTAGTTTAGTTTCATTAACCATTCGCGCAGAACTTTTTTAAATTTGTACTTCAAAAATGTGGAAAATTTTAATGTTTTGTTGATGTAAGTGTAAAGTGTGGCAGCAAGAAAGTTATAAAAACGTTTTGCAAATCCGGTGGTATATGTTTTTGGAGTTTTCCATAATTCGACTCTCATGGATCTGTTAGGCACGTTTCTTGTAAATAAGGATGTTTTGTGAAATTTTGTTAAAATAGCTAGGATGAAAATCTGTCTTACAGTTAGAAATTTTGTGTCTTGATAAAGTTGTGAGGTTGAGTAGCGATATGGTTTTCCATAGGCGACCTTGAGTATAGCGCGCTGTGCTCTTTCTACGTTTATAAGTCTAGTTTTAGCAGCGCCTCCCCAAACCGCAATACAATACGATAAAGTTGATTGGCAGAGTGCATAATAAATAATTCTTGTGACTTTAGGATTTGACATTAGACGGAGTTTCTTAAAAATATGTATTAATTTACGGGTTCTTGATGTTACTTGTTTAATTTGGTGTTGCCACTTAAGATTTTCATCGATGATTATCCCAAGATATTTAATTTTGTCTGTCCTTTCAAGGTTTTTACAGTTGCAGTTGTTACTTGTGGACCCACAGGTATGTAGTACTTTATAGTCATCGGGTGGAGAAGTAGCGTTGGTGATGGTAAAACAGACATACTTGGTTTTTTTAACGTTTAGAGTGAGTAGATTTTTTTGGAGCCATGTTGCTACTGGGATAAGTCCCTGTTCTGTTCCTGTTTTCAAGTCATGCCATGAACTCCCTTTAAATAAAATAACCGTGTCATCAGCATATGACTGTATTTGGGCCGACGCCGTCTCTAGGTTACATAAGTCATTAATGTAAGCCAGAAAAAGCGTCGGCCCAAGCACACTTCCTTGTGGAACTCCAAAATGGTTTTCAGTGTAGTCACTTTGAAAGTCACAAAGTTTAACGCATTGAGATCTGCCTGTAAGGTAGCTCTTGAACCAAGAGAGAGCCACTCCTCTCACTCCCATTTGTTCCAGTTTTGCTAGAAGTATTGAAACCGAGACAGTATCGAAAGCTTTCTTAAGATCAAGAAACACCGCCAAACATTTATCCCCGCTGTCAAGAGCATCAGTTATAGAATTGACCAGAGTTGTTACTGCATCTTCAGTTGATTTGTTTGCACGAAAGCCGAATTGGTTAGGTGATAGTAGTTTAGCCTCCTCTAGATACTTAAGGAGCCGATTATTGACAACTTTTTCTAAAAGCTTTGCAATCACTGATAACAGTGAAATTGGGCGGTAGTTCGACGTGTCTGAAGGCTCACCCTCTTTATATATTGGACATATTTGAGACTTTTTAAGAGCGTTGGGAACTATACCTAGAGAAATGCTTTTGTTAATTATATCAGTCAATGGATTTATAATATATGGTGATATGTTTTTTATTAATTTTGGAGCTATATCATCGTGTCCAGGAGCACTATCAGTTTTTAGGTTATTTATTAGTTTTTGGACTTCATATGGGGTAGCTGGGGTTATAAATAGTGAATTTGAAGGGGTGTTAAGATTTAATTGAATTTCATTGGCTAATTGATGTTCCGTTGTGCAAGTTTGAGTCAATATGTCACTAGCAAGGTGTTTTCCTACATTTGCAAAGAAATCATTTACGGTATTTAGCGAATTCCTGGGTGTACTTTTTAAGTCTAGTAGATTAAGGTTTTTTGATTTAGTGTTGTTTAGGTTACATACAGATTTTACTGCCTTCCACATAGATTTACTATTCCCTGAGTTTTTTTCAATAAGATTTTTTTCATATTCTAATTTCACATTTTTAACAATATAGTAATAGGTATTTCTGTATTTTAAATAGGTATTTTTTATATGTTCGTCGTTAGGATATTTTCTATGTTTCATGTGAAGTTTATCTTTGTTACTTAGACACTTCAATAGACTGGGCGATATCCATGGCTTGATTTTGCGTTTTTTGTATGGTATTATTTTAGTAGTTTTATTTGCGTCTATGTATTTGGTAATTATATTTATGAATTCCTCTGTAGCACAGTTAATGTCAGAATTATTGTAGATACCTATCCAGTCGAAGTCCTCGAGATCAAGTTTGAGTGCCTCATAGTCAATGACTGATACAGTTTTTGGGGCAATGGCCTTAGGTTTAGAATTTGTGTTGACAGTACAGATTACAGTGTAGTGATCTGTTATTGAAGACTGACATACTACTGTCGAGGAACTGTTAGGGGATTTAATTAGAAAATGATCCAAACAGGTTTTGTCATGAGTGGGATAGAAATGTGCTGGAAAAAAACCATGAGATGTGATTGTATTTAAATAGTCTTCACTATTTGCGTCGTTATTTTCTGGGTTAATGTCAATATTTATGTCCCCAGTAATAATACAAGATTTTGTCTTGACGTTCTCGAGCAGACTATCGAGATTGGTCATAAAGCGTGCAGGGTCAGAAAAGGCTAAAGTAGGCGACCTGTATATCGCCACAATGGTTAGGTCTTTTTCAGTCTCCAGCAACAAGCAGTTCATATCAGTAATTGGAGGTTCACTAATTTTTATTTTTAGATTTTCTTTGCTAAATATGGCGAGCCCGTCATTTTGGTTAAAGAAGGTATTAGACGGGTGATAATTGTAGCCAATGAGAGAATAATTTGGATGAAACGGTGTCAGCCAGCATTCGGTTAAAATAATTATATCGACCTCAAAGTCTAATTTTGTTATAAATACCGCAAGTGCATCCAAGTTTTTATCAATACTCCTAATATTTTGTGTCAAAATTGTAAGACATGATTTATTAATTTGTAATTTTTCTTTGCACATTGTTGATTTAGAAACTAGGTAACTATTAAGCAAGGTTGTCTCGTCTAGGTCGGATACTAAGTCATACATATTCGCCATTATTTTTCTAAGTAGTAGGTTGTAACGTTGTTGAAATTTTTGTATGTAGAAGTGTAGGTAGAAACAAGTAGATAGTTGTGCAGTACTGTCCAAATGTTGAGAAATGCAATCCAGACTTGTTGTTTATCGGCCTGGTAGACGGATTGAGTTTGTTTAATTTTTTCTCCTAGTGGGTACTTCACCAAAAGATGAGGTGTAAATAATGTGTGTTTAGGAATTGGACATGTAGTTTTACGTTGTAGGCAGGTTAGTATTAGTGGGTGAATGGGGTTCTGTTGCTTTGGGTTAGGGCATAGAATGGCTTGATCAATATCGGCTGCCTCTGGCGGTGCGAATGTTGTCCGCAGTTTAGTTGTTAAGGGGAAGTAAACTTTTACAAGCTCAAAAATGAATTCCCTGATTTGATGTTGTGGTGGTGTAAAAGTGCGTTCGTGGTGTAATGATGTAAGTTGGTGCTTAAAATAGATATAACAATATAAAGATAAGATCATGTAAGTAAATATATAGTTTATTATAATATGTATTGATAGAAAATAAAAAATATAGCAATCATGAATTGGCAAATGCTTTTTGATTATGAGTAGTAGGAAAAGTGTAACCAAGACGTCTCGTATTATACGCAACGATGATAACGGTTTTTCAGCATGGAGTCAGCCCGAACTATTTTTTAAAGAAATTGCCTGTTCTTCGGTTTTCAGTTGCATCGAAGGGGTGGTGTCTCCTTTTTTAACAAACACCTTTCCCGCCGTTGTCCAGCAAAACTTATAGCCATGGTTCCTCTTGAGATCTCGGCCATGGTAGTACAGTGTAGCTGCCTTGGGGGTTAGGAAGTCGGTCACAAAAATGGGTTTTTTATTCGAAAACCCTAGATCTTCTGTATTGAGCGGATTATGTTTGTTTCTGAGGTTGTAGTCTTTCAGCGCTCCCATGATCAAGTTTTTGGTGCCCAAGCTAGAAGTTTCGACAATCAGAGATCCACCGTAATTGTTACCTTTCGAAGGTAGACGATAGCATTCAGTAATCTGATGTGGGCTGATATCAAGAGACAATGCCGTAAAAAGTTTTTGCATCACGCCCTGGCAGTCTTCCCCTTTAGCGATGGGCATGTTTTTTACCTCCATGCATTTGGAGCGTGATTGGCGCCGGAGTTCCTCCACAGTGTCCTCAAGATCAGAAATCTTTCCTATAGCTGCGGCCTGAGTAGATTGGATGCTCGCGGTTTCTTTGAGTTTTTGTGACAGTTGAGAAACATTGGTAGTCACATCTTCGTACTTGGCGTCCAGGAAAGACACGCTTGCTTTGAGATCTAGATGATTTTTGGTGATTTCAGCGTACTGTGATTTAATCTCCTGCATGCCAATCGTAAACGTAGCGAACTGCAGGTCTTGTTGCTGTTGCATTTGTTTAAGAATAGTCAACACTGATTCTTCATAGAGACTTGTACCCTGAAGCTTGCCTTTTACCTTTCGAGTTGTGACGTATGAAGGAGACTCATCCTCAAGAAATGGGACGTTAGGGTCAGATACAGAGGCGATCGGGTCAGTAGACGTGCCTTCGTCTGTCTCAGTGGTCTCACGCATAAAGGTGCTGTTGTGCATTTTTGCGGCTATTGTAGATGCGCCAGTCGATAGAAGTGGTTATAGGTACTCACAGGCTCGCTTCGTTTCGCTGCCGGACTGCCGGACCGGTGTCGTAGGTACTCAGCTCAGGCGGGCTGCTCGCCACGGAGCAGTTAGTGTTGTTGTTTGCGTTACACCGCTGTTTGATTCGCCGGTTAGACTCTGCCAATCGTATGGTTCCCCGCAGTGGATAATTATGACGCCGCACACACAATTGGTCCGATTAACTTTAATATTTAATTTGGTGAGATATTAACTCAATACACGTGCGCTTGCTGCCACGGTCGAACGAAAGAGGTTAACACTGAAAATATAATTCACCAAGCTTCTTGATACTTCTTGGCTCTTTACACTTCAAACCGAAACAAAACACTATCCATGCATGTAGAGCCTACGAAATAATACGAAATATTTGTATTATTTCCGTTGAAATTTTCTTTTAATATTAGTAGACGATAATGTTGAATTCTTCGCTTTCAGCCTGCGTCGCGTTTATACGAGTATCATTAGAATAGTAGTTTTGCTCTATTTGACAAAATTCTGCAATTTACTAAGTAATAACTTCATCATAATCATAATTAGTTCCTGATATCCCTGATCAGGGACATAGGACTCTCAAAACAGCTTTCCATTCTGGCCGATTTAAGTAACTAGTAGTTCGCCCCGAACTATGAACTCGCGACCCTATATCTCAGCAACCCCTCGACCGATTTGGCTCATGTTCGAACCTAAAAATTATCTTGGCCTCATTTACCTGCCTACCAAATTTCATAACAATCCGACTAAATGTACTCAAGTTATCGTCGAACGAACATTCATACATACAAACATACATACATACAAACGCCGGCTTGTTCAAGTAGGCTCGGAGAACTTCGCTCCCTCGTTCAATAATTCACCAAGCTTCTTGATACGTCTTGGCTCTTTACAATTCAAACCGAAACAAAATACTATCCATGCATGTACCTCTAGAGCCTACGAAATAGTACGAAATATTTGTATTATTTACGTTGAAATTTTCTTTTAATATTAGGAAACGATAATGTTGAATTCTTCGCTTTCAGTCTGCGTCGCGTTTATACGAGTATCATTAGAATAGTAGTTTTGCTCTTATTTGACAAAATTCTGCAATTTACTTATTTTATTTAATAACTCCATCATAATCATCATCAGTTCCTGTTATCCCTAATCAGGGACATAGGGCTCTCAAAACAGCTTTCCATTCTGGCCGATTGGGCATCGTCATTTATTTTTTTTTATTCTATAAATCGAAAATATAGACAAATATAAGAAACTAATTTGAATATTCTCTTAATTTTTTATGTAAATATTTTTTTATTAATTATTTAAAATTTCTAAAAGTTTTGTGTAAGACGTCACCACTGGCATTATGTACTAACTTCATTGCCTACATTCATGCTTTAAAAAAATTAAAATATGTTGTCGTTTGACAAATGGAACTACCGCATTAGAGGCTATGATGACGTCATCGAAAGAAAAATGAAGTAAACATTTTTGGCGATAAATATTAATAATCCGTTTTAATTTTACTTATTTAAACCCCTAATAGTAATCAGTATCCCTATTCCTCGAAATGGTTTTCAATTTACGGCAATCGATGCCTCACTGATCAATGCCCGTAGGTACTTATGTATGAAAGAAAATATTTCATTTTGTCTTTTCAGATCTAAAACGATCCCCTAGGACTTCTCCAACTTCTGACCAATAATCTTAAGCAATTTCTCAAGGACACTATCGAGTAACTGGATGGCAATGCGAACATTTGTCTTTGTCTCTTTCTATTACATGGAGGAAATGAAAAACTACCCTTAAACAGAAGCTGGGAAAAAGGTTCTGGAATATCATCTTTCACTGTAGGTACCTAACCCGAGGACGAATAATTTATGAAGGGTCCATCTCTTAAAATGCTTATAGGTAGGTACAGTGGGCCACACCCTAGGATACCCCTTTTTGTTCGATTGGCGCCCTTATGCCGCGCGCGGTAAGTGCTGCCATGGGGTATCTGTGACTGTGGCCGACCGTACCTACCCAGATGTGTAGGATGGACATAACGATTGACTCAATAAATTACAATGAAATTAAAATTATTAAAAAACCTTTCAAATCCTGTCAAATCCTGTCAAATCCTGTCAAATCCTTTCAACAACACCATAATTATCTACTTACATTATTGCTGGGACTAGGGCTCTTCTGTTGGTCACATCCCTTCATCTACTAGAAACTGGTATCTTCAATCTGCTGAACAGATTCATGTCTAGCTAAAAATATTTTCGATCAAGTCACCTTTCAAACGAGAAACTAAATCAAAATGGGTTAATTCGTTTGCCACATGATGTATACAAGGTGTTACAAAAGATGGTAGTAACTCTTTTTACAGGGTAATAGCACCCGGTTATAGGGATCACAACCTAAATATATTTTTTGCTCTATGACGTTACGTTGATTTAATGTCAACGCTGTGGCGGGAGAAAAGTATTTTTTAAATATTGTTTTCATTGACTTTCACAATGTCAACTCTAACTACTCAAACCTATGCAAATGCACCTACACCCACAAACATATTTTTAAATTTGAGCTAATACCAAGGACAAAAGTTATGAAAAAAAATCAATTTTGAGGTTATAAATTAAAAATATTTTTTTTTCAACTTTTTTTTACACACCTGACACCACGTTGACCATAAGGTTACACCCTGTAAAAAGAGTTAGGATGTTTTGTAACACGTTGTATAATACAAACGTTAAACTTAGATAGCTACCTTTGAAGGGAAATATCGTGAGGAAACCCGCGGCTTAGTTGGCTCCACACGTAGGTACTGACTTGTCTTTCCTGTGGGCTAGGCTAGGCCGACTAAGCTGTCAGGATGGTATAGAGGCTGGGCAAGCCAACTCCATCTAAAACAATGATGCGCCGAGTGGTCTCTTCACCCATCTAGTGTGAGTGAAGATACCACTGGACGCTGTTTAAATCACCTCATACGTAGATGCAAAGGTCTTTATTTGTAACTTAGATATTGCACCCTTTAAGTAGTTTGGTCGGGGGTTGAAAAAGTAGCATAATACATAAGTATCAGGTTAGATTCTCTCAGTTACATTAATTTTCCTCTACACGGTGGGCTGCTACAAATTACCAGCCAAGTTATTCTCTAGAAAACTACAATTACACAATCTACCTTTGGGATAATTCTGTCCAGTTCTTATCCTAACAAGTGAGCATTTATTTCTTGGCTTGTTGCCAGGCAACGTCCGGGGCTTCACGGTGCATGTCTTATCCGATCCTACATTAGTTAGGCCTCATTATGTAGGTTTTTTTTTGTGGTGAACAGAGCTTTGCATTGCATCGTTGTGCGGGAATGGCCCGTTTTCAGAAAAATACGTAGATCTTTTTTTCTCCACTGATGGCGCTCATAATACGGCACTATAACGGCAGTCAGTTGAAATTTCATCAGTGTTGCCAATGGTACGACAAATTACCTATAGTAATCATAACCAGAAGCACAATTCAATGCTTGCAAATTTTATCGCATCACGTAGTTGATGTCGGATCCGAATCGGATCCGAACGCGCAAGAGTGAACACCGTATTTTATCGCTTGTGCATTTAAAAATCTATAAAAACTGTTTAACTACGTTTATATAAGTAGAATTTTGACTACGTGAAAGCTGAGTGTCTGTGCTACATTTTAAGTGCTACCAAAATAGTGTTAAGTGCCTAATTGTGTGCTAAAACTAGCCTTTCTTTCCGAGGAGCCACGCTAACCGTTACTTTTTTTGGCATCGGGTCATCGACCGCCGATTTTTTGACCTTGGCCGCATGAACACCGCTGATCCACACACACGCCTTGCCCGCTCGAACGTGGTCTAGTGTGAGTGCGTGTACGAACGATACCTGCCACCGCACTGCTGACCGGTTTCCGCACGCACACCAGCGCCCCGCTATCATTTTGCAACCGCCACCGCGCCGCCGCCGCCGTCGTCGCCTCCGATACTCGATCGATACATACTGCGCCCGCGCTTGGCTCGCTTATTTGCTTTAAGCTATCTCCACTTTAGATAATTATGATCTGCCAGGTATGCCATGAGGGAATCCTGTTCGGGGAGCAACTTGCTTGTGTGGGATGTAAATGTTTCGTACACTTTAGGTGCATGAACATGACCACGGCGCAATTCCTCGAGAACAAGGCGCAACTTGCAAAGTCGTGGCGCTGTACACACTGCGCTAACATCACTGCGCGCCGCGCAAACCGAAACGATGACACCCCTATCCATGAGCGACGCGAGGCAGTCAAGGAGCTTGATATGTCGATCTGCGACATATCACTGCAAAACAATGCAATGTTGGATTCCTCTGAGCCGCAGGCCACGGCGTTCGACACCATGTACGAAAAGCTTGAATCGCTGCTGAACTTCAAGCTGGATGGAATGCTAAAGGAGGTCAACAAATCCATTGCGCAAATTCAGACCGATTTCACGAAAACCACTGACTTTTTAACCGAACAATTTAAAGATCTAGCCAACACCGTGAAGACAGTGAGTGAGAGATTGTCTCGACTAGAAGAGGAGAACTTGCAGCTCAAATCTGAGCTCGCTACGGCCGTCCGGGTCCAGAAGAATGCTGAGGGTTCAGGCCTCCACGGGGTGATTGAGCAGCTTCGATCAGACTTAAATGACCGGGAGCAGGCTACTCTTCTCAACGATGTCGAGATCACGGGTATTCCTGAATATGAATCCGAGTCATGTGGGCACCTCGTCTCTACTCTGGCGGTGAAACTGGGAGTATCACTCGACGCACGTGACATCGTGACCGTGTCCCGCGCCGGCCCGCGCCGCACTACTTCGCTGCACGGCGAGTCGGCCCCGCGCCCCCGTCCCATCGTTCTCAGCCTGTCGCGCCGCGCGCTCAGAGACGATCTCATGAAGAGCGCAAGGGTCCGTCGGGGTTCAATCACCACGGCCGATCTCGGCCTTCCTCCACATGATGTCCGACGTGTGTACGTCAATGAAAGGCTGACCAAGACGAACAGAAAGCTTTTCGGTCAGGCTCGTGAGGCTGGACGCAGTTTCCGCTGGAAATTCGTCTGGTCCAAGGAGGGCCGTGTCCACGTCAGACGGGATGAGTCATCCCCGTACCATCGCATTGCATCGGAAAATGACTTGAAACGGGTTTTTGAGTCAATGCCAATTGGCGCAAATGTCTCGCAGGCGTTATAAATATAAAGTCTACTTTTTATGCTATGCAAAAATTTTACCAACTTTACTTTGCATCGGCTTTGGCTTACATCTGTGCATCCTTTTTATGTCTGTCTGCTTTATAACGGGCATATTTTCAAAGAATCCGTTACATCCGTCACTTCACAACTGTATGGTTTGTTTTTGTTTTTGGTGGCTGTCGGCATCTGCAAAGGGGCTTAATTTATTATGTAAATGTCGCAATAGGATGTATGAAGATAATATTTACGAATCATGTCTGTGTGTCACTTTAATTTTTTTTAAATGCTTCAATCATTTTGTATACCTGGATCTCAAGCGTCCCAATTCATTTATTCAGGGTATTTCAATGTATGGGCTGCCTTTTGGAATGATTTCATTTGTTTTTGTTTTATTTTTTGTGTATAGCGCTCTGTTGACAGCAGAATTACACCTAAGTGTTCAGTCCCAGCGGATCAATCCTTCTTTCTTTCACAATATTAGTACAGCAAACAGTGCATATTTTCTCATTTCATACACTTACAATATAACAGTATATATTGTCTACCTACTATGTAACAACATGACACAAACACTACACAACATTATTATAAACCATAAACTATTCAACTCACTTTTACAACCCACTCACTATATAAAATATCTAAAAAATGACTAATAAGGCGGGTATCAAGATTAGTTTGCTAAATGCTGGCTCTTTGGGGACAAATCATGATGAATTTGAGGTCGCTTTTGACAGGCTGTCTCCGGATATTATAGCGGTGAATGAGACGTGGCTCAGAGCTGGGCAAGAGGGCCGGGCGCCCTCGCTGCCAGGATACCGAATGCGGCATGTGCCGCGGCCGCGCGGTCTGCGCAGGCAGAGGGGCGGAGGAGTGGCCTTCTACGTGCGGCGCGGGATTCGTGCTGTCACGGTCCCACACCCGCCTGCTGCGGACGAAGTGGAGCAGATGTGGCTATCGGTCACTTTGAACTCAACACGCCTGATCATTGGGACGGCGTACAGAGCTCAGTGGGTCGATGTTGACACCGTTTTCGAGGCCCTAACTGAATCGACTCTGAGTTTTGCCAATTTTGACCACATAATCTTACTGGGGGATTTTAATATCAACGTGCTCGAAACGGACCTAAATAAAAACAAACTAACGGATTTTTTGGATTGCACTTCGTTAAAAAATTTAGTTAGTGTTCCTACGCATTTTACAGACCATTCGGCGACCTTAATTGACCTGGTGTGTACCGACGTTGAAACCTCGAAAGTAGCTATCACGGTTGATCACTTTCCTGCCCTTGGCGGCCATGCCATAGTCTCAGCATTATTCAAGATAAAAAAACCGAAGATACCACCTCGTAAAATAATTTTTAGGCCTATAAAAAATATTAATTTTGACATTTTTAATTACGAACTGAAATCACTAAACTGGAAAAATGTGTGTAATGAAACTGATGTGTGTAAAATGGTAATTAAGTTTAATGAGTTTGTTACATATCTTTTTGACAAATACGCCCCACTTAAGGAGATGATTATTCGAGACAAGCACAAACCCTGGCTTACTAGTAATCTTCGCTACATGATGCAGTTGCGCGACCAGGCTCATGCTAGGTTTAAGAAGACAAAGTCTGACATAAAAAAGGAAGAATATAGAACGCTAAAACATATGGTTATTGTTAGCTTATATAATGAACGACGATCCTACTTTAACAACCATATAAATAATAATATTAAACACCCAAAAAAGCTGTGGAAGACGTTAAAGGATATAGTTTTACCTCAATTAAACAAGAAAAATGATATCCCAGACCATTTCGATGACCCAGATGAGATAAATAATCATTTCCTAAATATCCCCGGATCTAACTGCTGCAGTATGTCGGATTTGACCTCATTTGAGTTTCACAGACATAATAACTCTAACCTTAAACTTCAGCCAGTTACTGATACGGTTATTTCCAAGATAATCATGGCCTTAACATCAAATGCGCAGGGTGTTGATGGTATCAGTCTTGATATGCTTATTGCAACTTTGCCATTTTCACTGGGTACCATAACAGAAATCATAAACAGGTCAATAACTACCTCAACATTCCCTGATTCTTGGAAAACCGCCATAGTCCGTCCGATACCTAAAATAAACAACCCCGTACAGGTATCCGACCTGAGACCAATAAGTATTTTACCAATTGTCTCTAAAATACTGGAAAAGGTCGTCTACGAGCCGTATTTTCAGCGCCATCTAGCGAGCATTTTAAAATCAGCTTTTGACTGTCAGTTGAAAACGGCTCATTCATCGTGAAGAAATATTTTTTAAGATATAAAATAAAATAAAATCGTGGCATACAGGGTTTTGTTTTGGTTAGTGACACTGACACCCGACTAAGGGAAGATAGGTTTTAGTAACAGTTGAAACTAAAAATAAGTTTTTTTTTCAAACATTTTTTTTTATTCACAAATTAGGTAGGCGCGCGCGATGTAGCGCTTGGTAATGCGAGTGCGGCCGAAAGTACCTAGTACAAGTTGTTTATAGTGATCAGTAGACAGCCTCCATCGAATTCGATTGCACCCTGTAGATTCAATACTTTGTTAAATCTTTTTTCACAATTAGCTTGAGTCTGGTCGATATTCAACTACCAAGCGACAAGATTCGAAGGAAAGCTCGGAACTGCCTTCCTTCTCACAGTTTCATATCTCTTTAGTCCAAGATTAAGTGAGTAGGGGTCATAATCATTGCTTTGCCCCTTAATTTTCCCGCCATAAACACATGTGATTAACCTTGACCCTCAGCCATCAACAAGATAACTCTCCCAGGGACGTATACAGGGACCCCTATCCCACTTATTCGGAACCCAAAGTTTTTTGTTCGAAAGTCCGTTATTGGCTTAATCTTTAGACAATATTGAGAAACTAATTTAAATATTTTTTATTTTGGTCCAGTAGTTTTGTTTTTATGCGCTAAAATGTTTTGTTCCTATGACCGCCAACAGTATGCTGACCGTCGCGTGACGTCATAAAACCGTATCTTTGAAACGTTGTAAAATCCAAACTACTGAACCAAAATAAAAAATATTGAAATTAGTTTCTCAATATTGTCTAAAGATAAGATTAAGCCAATAACGGACTTTCGAACAAAAAACTTTGGGTTCCGAATTGAACGAGCGAGAGAAGCGAGAGAAGTTCTCCGTGTCCACTGGAACAATCCGGTGTTTGTATGTATGTATATATGAATGTTTGTTCGACGATAACTTGAGTAAAATTTGTCGGATCTTCATTAAATTTGGTAGGCAGGGAAATGAGGCAAAGAGAATTTTTAAGTTCGAACATGAGCCAAATCGGTCCACGGGTTGGTGAGATATGGGGTCGTGAGTTCACAGTTCGGAGCGAACCACTAGGATTTATAAATGCGAAAGTTTGCGAGTGAGGGTGTGTGTGTTTGTTACTCTATCACGCTGAACGGCTGCACGGATTTGGCTGTTTGGAATGGAGATAGCTTAAATAAATATCAGAATAACATAGGCTACATATTATCACGCTTTTACACTTAGGAGCATGGTAAAGCACATATCCTTTTTCTGTACTCCACGCGGACGAAGTCGGGGGCAAATGCTAGTGCTTTCATAATTAAAAGCAGATACAAATTAGTGTTTCTGCCCCGAAAGAGAGATAACACTTTATTGTAAACCAAACACTAATTTATTAGGTAATTTACAAGAAAAGTTTCAACCTAAGAGTACCAACGCCACCTTTGGATGGACTGGAAAAGTAAGTAAAGCATGGAGAGCTTCAGACAGTTGGCTCTATAATAA
Source organism: Zelleria hepariella (assembly GCA_949319315.1). NCBI lineage: Eukaryota > Metazoa > Arthropoda > Insecta > Lepidoptera > Yponomeutidae > Zelleria > Zelleria hepariella. Next base: position 14,506,341 of record OX439387.1, read on the forward strand.
TTTGGTCCGAAACGGGTCATTTAGGTAAGGTACCCACAAAAATTAACCGCGATTCGACCCGTTCCGAACCAAATTATGTTTGAATAACGCGAATCATAGGAATAATTACCAACCAAAAAACTACCAGATGCACGTTTCATATAACTGACATAACTAGTGGTTCGCCCCGAACTACGAACTCGCGACCCCATATCTCAGCAACCCCTCGACCGATTTGGCTTCGAACTTAAAAATTCTGTTTGCCTGATTTACCCGCCTACCAAATTTCATAATGATCCGACTAAGTTTACTCAAGTTATCGTCGAACGAACATTCATACATACAAACATACAAACATACATACATACATACATACATACATACATACAAACGCCGGATTGTTCCAGTAGACTCGGAGAACTTCGCTCGCTTCGCTCGCTCGTTCAAATATTTTATTATGACAATTCGATATAGATTGCGTAGTCGATTTGACATGAGGTTACAAAAAAGGTTTGTTTACAAACCGACCTATCAATGAACATCGAATAGGCTTTTTTCGGGTTTTTTTTTGTTGTTTATGAAGACGTCTCTAGATGGCGCTATTCTTCTCACCATAGAAAATGGAGTTTAGCCAGAAAAAATGTCAAAGTCTGTCCAGTCCACAGACTGTCTATTGGTCTGTGCCGAGGTTTTTTCACAGATAACTACCCCGCCGCGCGCCGCTTGCTTGCTCTTGCTCGTAATTTTTGTTTCGCAAATTCACAAGTGTATCCTGCCACGGATTTTCATTAAAATAATACCTACCTATAAATTATAAGTGCTTTTGTACATATTGTACAAGTCATGTATGGGAAGTGTTGTGTTTTGGGTTGAATGGAGAAACCAGTTTAGCCTAGGCCAAACTAGTCTAGCCCTATTTGAGTAGGGGTAATACAGATTATACTTATTAATGCTAGCCTATTACTAACCCGCCGTAATTATCTGAACAGTAGGGGACGCATTTAAAGGCCGAATTTGAAAAAGTCTACATTCAAAAAGTCTACGGTATATCTGATTTTGTCCGGTTTGAAGGACCGCTCGAAAACAAAAAGAGGTAGGTAGGTATGTCAGTGTGTCGCCAACCGAACCTACTGACCTAACCTTTGTTTTAAATCTTTTTCGACTGTCCGTCACACTTCCAGGAATACCCTGTATGTTTAACACCCTTTATGTCGGTTTTTAGAACACCTATAAAAGTAAAAGGCCTGGTTTCGGGGTTCTTAAGGGTTTCGAAAATTTCGATATTTTTGCGCTAAACCTCTTAGTTTACGAGATATGGAAACATTCATACCTAATCGTTCGTCAATATCAGCTCGGGCTAGGCCATACTAGTTTATCCTGGAGCGTACAATATTCTTGCTAGGCCAGACTGGATTGGCCTAGGCTAAACTGGTTTCTCCATACGAGCTTTGGCTAGACTAGTTTGGCCTAGGAAATACCGGTTTATCCATACGAGCTTCGGCTAGACTAGTTTGGCCTAGGCTATACTGGTTCGTTCATACGAGCTAAGGTTAGACTGGTTTGGCCAAGGGGAAACTAGTTTATCATGAAATCGGGTTTGGCCGGTAACATAATACAACAGAAATGGCAAGAAAATAAGGATTATTAGGGGTTAGGTCAAGCGGTTGGTCGGGTGATTATTTTCCATCGCAACTTAAATACCACCCGACGCCACGGTACGCCACCCGACGCGCGCAGACTTATCTGGCTTTCTTTTTGGTTATCTGTGATCTAGTTTGACATTTATTCTTACTAAAATACAGCGCCATCTAGAATTTTTATTATAACTAAAGGAAAAAACCCTATTGTCATAATAAAATATTTATGTCACTTATATGAAACGCGGGCCAGAGTAAAAAAAAAAATACGAACAGAAAACGATGGAGTGTTTTCCGGTTCTATAAATCACTACTTAGGTACGTACGGCGTACGCATAATTATAATGTCATTATTTGTTACTTCTTGTATTTGTACCGTTTCCTATAGGAGGTTGGCAATCTTCTTGGCTATTTCTTCCTGTGAGGCTGCCAAACGGAACAAGGAGCTTTTGGATTGTTTGTTACACTTCGCGTAAATAAAGATACTGTTACCATCTTCTTCCACAATACAATGACATTGCAGACAGAGACCCTAGATACGCCCCGGCTCGAAGAATACCGAAGCATTAGTCAACCGAGGGCATCCTCGGAACTAACCGTGCGCCATTTCTCCATAGTTAGGAGGAAAATTGCCATCGTATCTCTAACCCGTGGTTTGAAAGCTTACGGTATTCTCTTTACGGAAATATCAGACTTGACTGAATATTCAATTGCTTTATAAAATGGGGTACGCTTTTCCAGGGGCCTTAGCCTGTAACACAATGGCGTATCAATGGCGTCCCAGGTAGAAGGACAAAACCGGGATTCTTTCATTGTTCTCCTACAACCAGCGAACTAATCCTCTAGAATTAGACTCATAATATTCCTTGCTGCTACTACAAAAACATTAAAAGGATCGACACTGGACCGACAGCATTAATAAATCGTAATTGAAACCGTCAACCCGGACCATTAAGGCCCCAGTTATTTTATCTTGTGCATATAGGTAGGTACTTTTGTTCTACGACTTTTTGAAAAGCTCAATACTTTTTACGAGTATTTATTGAACGTCTCTTATGCTTTAAAAGTGTGCATTTTTACGATTCCAGCGCTGCCTGCGCGGCGCGCTTTCGTGCCCCTCCACTCTCTACCACCTTTTCAGCCTCTCCCTGTGATATCACATTTAAGTTGGGGTTTTCGAGGAAAAAGCTATTATAAATTGCAGTTCTTAAGTAGCCATCACATTCTGGCAAACATCTGTAAAAGTAAACCAGTTGCAAGTAGATAGTATGCTTTAGGTGAGCTTTAGCTACGTTTAAATCTCAAATTAAAAATACAACGTATACCATCTACTTGCAACCTATTAAACTACCGGTTTACTTTTACAGAAGTATTTTTAAATAGCTTTTTTCCTCGCAAGAAACAGCTTTGTGGTAAACGATAGTCAAACTAAACTTATGTTGCTATTAAGGGTAGAGCAAAAAAAAAACACTTCGAATACAATAATGTGTAAATATCGCGAGTCATTAAAAGTGAATAAAAAAAAACACAATCGAATACCCCAAGGAAGCACCTCGTGCTTCTACACGCTATCTGGAGCCCTTAAATGGGAGACAACGAGATTATACGCGGGAAAATAAAACGGTGACACGAGCACCATCAATCTTTCTCCTGGACCACAAAGTCTGGTCTCCAAGCCTTCAAACTAGTTGTATCAAAACAGGGATCAACCAGAGAGCCTGTTCTTTTACGGAGACACAATGTAGGCGGGTCTAATAACACGTGGTTGGGCTTAGATAAAGCTAAAAGAAGTATCTACGATACAGTTTTAAGTACTGGATATTTGCACACACATTGTGATAATATTCCGATGGCATTACATAATACTTACCTAATGATAAGACGCCAAGCTGATCTGATGCTTGAGATAACTCCTCCTCAACCAAATTATTTAGTTTGGTGATGGATCAGCAAGACATTTGATATTCGATTGCATCGATTGCGACATCTCGAATGCTTACTTTGCCCTGCTTTTTCTTGCTGCTGCCGTAACACAACCCTTATATAGGTACTATAGAAGGTTTATCCCACTCCTTTGTTCTACATGGAGTAGATTGTAATAGCAATTTATCGATTTCGATTATGAAGCTGCACGTGTGCACCCTAGACCTAGAAATATCCCATTTTCTGCTTCGAATTTCCCGCTATTTTCGCTTAATTTTGCATTAGGAGTATAATTGATACAAGGCGCAGCTTAATAGCGCGTTATCAAGTCCAAAAAGATCCTCATAACGCTGGGAAATAGAAGGCTCTCATGAAATAATTAAAAAGCAACATAGCCCGCTGCCTGCCACTCACTGCCAGTTACAATTAGTAATGTAATGAGTAACGATATTATAATAGTGGTTCGGAAGTAATAAAAGCAATTATGGCGGGAATAAGTAAAAGTTGGCGCCCGCAGCCGTCGCTCGATGGAACTTGTGCCAATTATTGTAGAAGTGACCATGAGGCGGGAGAAAATACGGGACTCCAAAGAGATATATATATATTTTTTAATTGACATGATTCGAAAAGATCGAAGACAGACAGACAAAAGATAGTGTAGGTAGCCTGCGCTAATTAAGCAAAAAGTTACACATCTGTCACTGGGGTCGCGAGTTCACAGTTCGGGGCAAACTACTAGTACAATACAATTAAATAATACCTTAAATGATCAAGATGAGCTCATTATTTAGATCAAGCTGCTACAGACCAGCATTACAAGGTGTTGTTTTGTAAACTTACACCCGACTCAGGGGTGATTTTACACGGTACTGAAGCCAAAAAATAAATTAAAAGGCCTGGGGTGTCCGCACGTCGCGGTTAGTAGAAGCACACATTGAACAAGGTAATTTGTGAATCAAATATTTTTTAGAAAAAGCCATAACTCAAGCGTTACATACACTATTCACTTTTAATGATTCGCGATATTTAAAAAATATTGTATTCGAAACGGGTCGAATCGCGATTGGTTTCTTGGCAAATTAATTACCTTATTTATCCCGACGTTTCAGGCAGCTGTAACGCGGCCGAAACGTCGGGATAAATAAGGTAATTAATTTTCCTAAAAACCAATCACGATTCGACCCGTTTCGAATACAATAATGTTACATATACTATCTTCCCTAAGTCGGGTGTCACTAACCAAAACAACACCCTGTATAGCACATTGTGCGCTTGTGCGCCGGAGAGATAATGGCATAAAAGTGTAGTGTAAGGCTGCGATGTTAGAGGTTATCTCTTTAAAAAAAAACTAAGGCCTTTGCATCTACGTAATGAGATGATTTATACAGCGTCCAGTGGCACCTTCACTCACACTAGATAGGTGAAGAGACCACTCGGCGCTGCAGTGCCTGGGACATTGTTTCTCTTTAAAATGACATAGTAAAGTCCTAGCTGTCACGGTCTGTATGATCACCCGACCTCGGCACAGACATTGCGGCGCAAGCCTCTTATCTACGCCGCCGAGTTACATTTAATTGTCCAAGTTTTACTAATTGCAGCGTTCGAGGCTCAAACCTGATACCGTCACTCGCTGGGAGCGCCGCGCGACGATTTATTCGAGTGCCGGGAAGGGGACAGTGGTTCTGAGTGGACCGGAGTGACGCTTTTGGAAGTTCTACGGGGTGACTTTTCATCATCATCATCATCATCATCAGCTCATCTCATTACGTAGATGCAAAGGCCTTAGTTTTTTAGTTTTTTCTTTCGCCTCGCAAGAAACAAAAAGAAATATGCGGAGCTGATCTTCGCTTTGTTGTAGAGCTTTTGACTGAGGTGAAAAGAAGAAGTTTATGCTGCAGTGGGCTCTACTTAACATACATTGTTATAATGATGTTCGAAGGCTTCAGAGTAAGGGCTCAAAGTAAATGGAGGGCAGTAGTAGTTTAGGCACGAACTCTGCGGGAAAAGTAAGCAAGAGAAAAAAAAGGATTTCTCGCCGCAAATACTCCATGGAGGGCGATCTTTCAAAGTTCGTTCTTTTTAACTGAGATTTACGTCAAAGATAAGGCGGCCTTGTTTAAATTACTAAGTGGGAGGACAAAGGTCAAACGGCAAAGGTACAAAATGCTTAAATTTAAGGTCCAAAGAAATCGGCGAAGCACATTTTTTCACAGTTATTTTTTATTCTGATTCTAAACTGAGCTATTTTTGATCAACAATTTTTGTTTCACGGCTATAAAATTGTATCGTTTTCATTATTGTAAACAACAAAAATTAAGCGTATGAGGCATTACACTCTCAACGCAAAAATCGCCAACCCGCATTGAGCACGCGTGGTGAGAAGCAATGGGTCTCACAACTAGCGCCGTCAATGAAAAATAAAATCATATTATTATCTTCTTTTTGGATGCGTTTTTAGCAAAAAACGCTCGTGCGACTTCTCAACGCGAGGCTTAACAATTTTTAGGACCTAATGTTTGGATTCCGATCCTAGAACTTAACAATGCAATCGATTCTTGCCAAAAGTGGCCACCACCGAACTAAATCCCATAGAATCCGCATTACGTATAAAATCACAATAAAAACTTGTCCCCACAGAAACAAATGATATCAGCAATAGAACAATACGAAACATCATTTCGACCATACGTCTAATATTCGAATGTCAACCTTATTGCATTAGTGTACAGTTTTACTTTAATTGCATAGACTACGAGCAACTAAGCTCCCAAAGGCAGTTTGGACATCTATTTTTCCAGACACATTTCCGAGTTCTATGTTGTATCTAGTTTTATCCTTGATCGAAGGTGGCCACTTTTGGCGAGAATCGATTGCATTCGTCGGTATCAATAGACAGATATCTAACTATAGACAATATTACAAGTCGAGGCCCAAGAAACTCGAATCCTTATTTTTACCGACATTTCCTAACATTCCTAGTGTTTTTTTTGCCTAGTGACGATTGCAGAATTCCTTATTTGTTAAGAAATAGGTATTGGTAACAATTGAGGCCACTTACCAAGTTAAGACACGAAACGAAACAACTTTTTTCCATCCCACAAAAAGGGTCATACCGGCTTGCCTACCCACTCACGTCACTTCATATAAAAATGTTCCCTGAGTGAGAAATTGCGCTGTTGTCAGAGCTAACTCAGCAGCGGGCAGAATAACCGTCTGTGAGGTCCATAAGTCTACTCTAGAGGGACCCCTTTTTATCACCTTTTTATAAAAATGTCGCGAACCTAACCTTAGGAGCGTTTTACCTGGAAAAGGTGTGCCTATCTGCTTTACACGGATGGACTCTACTTTGTTACTTTTGCAGGAAACTCAGTTTTTGTGATAATCTAATACCACTTTTTCTTTTTTCTAAAGCACTAACCCGTGCTAGGGAAGGTGCTAGAGGTTACGGGTTCAAGTCCTGTGCCGAGTGAATTTTTTCAACCTATTATAAATGTTTAAAATCTAATACCAACTTCAAGTTTTATTGTACCTAATTGATGCGGAAAACTTACAAACAGTTTTATTTTGCCTTCAACCTAAACTATAATCCGCGCGCGATGAGAATGGGATGGAACCTCATCGATTGTCTAAGTAAATCGTAAATATTTATTTTACTTTGAAAAGGGATCTTCGACGCGAGTTTACTTACCGCGCGCGTCTCAGTTCCAAAAGGTCGCATCCCATTCTCATCGCGCGCGGATTATAACGTAACTTACCAAAAAATGGTGCCACCTCAAACCACAAAGCTTTTTCTCGAATCACTAATAACGGTGCTGCATTTCCCACTCATATAAATGAATGTTTCAATATTTGTCAATAATAACGACGGCGTAGTATAGTCAAATATTTACCAAACGTAAGCCCCCGCCCCAGAGCACCATGTTACAATTTAATTACCTTATTATAACCCGTGCCATTAAAGAAACGATATATAAATGGCGGACACTCGCGCGCCCTCTCGCTTTAATCATATCTCCGTCTATACTCACACGTAACGTTAGCAAAGTCATTTTAGGCAGTCCTGATTAGTCACCTACGCTTGGCTAATAAAACACGCCAAAATACGTTCGCCTCTTATTGATTTTGTAATGTTTGTCGAGTTATTTCAATTTTGTAGTTTACGTTAAGTGTTGTTATTTGTTGAGGTTTTTATTATTTACTACGTTTTAATATTTTTGATCTTATTTTCATAAAGATTGTTGTTTAATCACAAACCCAACGTAGAACAATTACCTAATTAATAAAGAAAGCATCGTAAAACAATATTTCCTAACCAAAAATGTAAGAAAGTTTTAGGTATGAACCGAAATCTTATTTTCGTAACCTATTTTTCAGACCTTACCATAGGTACCCGCCGCCATTTTCATATCGTTTCTCTATTGGCACGGCTTATACTACAGTACGCAGAAACAACTCTATGAGCTGGCGGTAGATATGGTAATTAGTGGCCTATTGCATATGAATTCCATTACTAATTGTAGTTCAATTACCTACATGTTCAATTACTTTGTAATCTCATTCCTTTACTTACCAATTTCTTTTCTAATTACTTTTCCTACTTTGATTTGTGCCAAAATATTCAGTTGCACTTGATCTCTCAATGGAACCGAGCCGAGTCATAACAAGGGGTCATTTCAGGGGATTTCAGGGAGTCATGATAGGGACCCTCCTGTCATGACTCTATGACCCCCTTACATGATCGTCCATGATCCCCTAACATAACCCTCTATGATCTACGTAAGGAACAGAATATTTTGGCTAACAGATATCAAAGTAGAAAAAGTAATTCAAAAAGTAGTTGGAATTGAAGGAATCTAATTACCAATGCCTTTGAAGTAGTTGGAATTGGTAATTATATTACTTTGGAGGAATTGGTAATTGGAATTCCAAGTAGGTAATAGTTGGAATGGGTAATTTGTAATTGCAATAAAGCATAAAGCGGAGGAAAATGCAATATTTTGGCCACGTAATGCGCAACGACAAATATAACCTTCTGCAACTGATTCTGCAAGGAAAATACAGGGTCGCCGAAGACCTGGGCGCCGGAAAACATCATGGCTGCAAAATCTCGCAGAATGGTTCAACACAAGCCACTCACAACTCTTCCGAGCCGCAACATCACGGGCCAAAGTGGCCGTAATGATAGCCGACCTCCGATAGGAGATGGCACCAAAAGAAGAAGAAGTAATTGCAATTACTTTTTCCCAACACTGGTCTTTACCAAGGATTGATTACCATTTACCAAGAAACCCCGTAACATTGACGCACAGTTCCGCTCTAGATATCATGCTATGCTCATGCTCAGTAGCCGCAAGTCACACAATATTTGAACACTATACAGGGTAATTTTTAAATAGCTTTATTTCTGAAACACGTCAACTTCTAAATGTGATTTCCAACAGCTTTTGTTCTACGACTTCGGTGAAAGCGCCTATATTTTCTATAAAAAATATTAAAAAAAAATTCGGCGCGCAAACGCAAATATGAGCTGCCCGCATTTTTCCAATATGGCCGCAATATGGCGCAATTTACAAAATTTAATATTTTACAAATTAAGATGCATTTTGTGTTTTTATTGAATAAAACAGCCTTACCTTTAAATAAACATTACAAAGTATTTAAAATCAAAGCATTACTATGCGAATTCAAAGAGAAAATACTTTTAAAACTTTTTCAATTTGATCGCAATAGTGTCAAGGGTAACCCCCCAGGGGAGGCTGGAATGGTGGTAGCTGTAGAGGGGCATGAAAATGCGCAGCGCAGGTAGCGTTGAAATGGTACAAATGCAAACTTTTAAAAAAGTATCGAGATTTTCGAAAGGTCGTAGAACAAACATTGTTGGAAATCGCATCTAGAAATTAACGTGTTTCAGAAATAAAGCAATTAAAAAATTACCCTGTAGTATAAATCAGCCTTTCCCAACCTTATCCTAGAGCGGCCCCTGGCGCTAAAATAATTTTATTTTTATTTGCAATACGTACCACCTTTTTCGCGCTCAAACTCATCAAAAACCGAATGTTGTGTATTGTTGTGGTGTGAAAGGTTATCAACCTTGATAGGTAATCACAGCTTATCAGCAAAAATTCAGGTAAAAGAAAGAGGTGATACATTAAGCAGAGCATTCAATCGTGGTGAGTATTTGGCGTAAATTCCAACGCTTCAAACATGGTGAACGCTGCTACAGACATCTCAATTAAAATGTAAAGGTTCAATATTCCTTCCTGCACAACTGAAACAACGTCCCGCTGCACGCGAATTTCTAGCCTGTGTATTTCGATACCTTTGGATAGGATTCTAACACCTAATAGTTCGCGGACCCCAGATTGGAAAACCCTGATATACACAGCGGGCTGGTGCAAATGTTTGCCTGTTCGCTACACACATGCGATTTTGCTCCGGAACCAGAATTGATTTTACGAATTAGCTAGCGCTGTTTAAAGGCCTGGTTGCACGATGAACCTCGAATGCTTGGTTGGGCGAATTCTTTGGTTAACTAGCCGTGAAATTACAAATTCTATGCACACCGATAGCACATGGCGTTGTAATACTAACTGCCGATTTCTGAATAGAGTAATTCGCTTAGCAAGCACTTAAGTATCGTTCTGTGTCTGCAGATTTCTCACAAAAGAACGTGACAGAACGATAGGTACTTAAGGTGGGACGATAGCAACGTGGCGTGAAATTCCAAATTTTCAGTTTTTTTAATTTTGTAGCTAAACTGAGCTATTTTTGTTCAGCGATTTTTCGTTCGCGGCAATAAAACAGTATTCTTTTCATTATTGTAAACAACAGAACAACAATAATTCAGCCGATTATGTAGCTACAAAATGTAAAAAACTGAACATTTTTAATTTCCCGCCACGCTACTATCTTTTAGCCTTAAGTATTTAATTAGTCATATTCTCAATTCAGATTCAGAGGTGGGGTACAAAGGTTTCCTTAGCATGGATGTAGAGCTTAAAAAACGAGTATTGCTCAGATCTAATTCTTTACAGCCGTTCTCCCAGCAACGCAGACGGGATATCTCGATAAAAATCACAGTAGATATAAACCAATAAGAGTACAATAAGAGTTCTAATCAGAGCTAGGCAGGTTTGCTAATAAATAAATCGTAACTACCGAATTTCAGGGCTAACAAACAATGGCGAACAATAAAAGACGTAAGAATTGGATGTCAAGGAGACCGAAATATATAGTTCCATGGTCTCAACCTTATCTACCCGTGAGATTTAAGGAATTTGCGACCTTATATCACTAAGTATAGAGTCCACAAGATATGTAAGGGTATGGTGGTAAATGTAAAGGTATAAATAGAGCTGGGCCGCTATTGTCGACTGCGTATTATGCTTTCCTGGTTAAGGGTCCGATAAATTATACCTTTTATTCGATTTTCTTTATACGATACTTTGGGATGCGGTGATTTGTCGATGCTATTCCCAAAGTTTGGCTGCTCCTCTTTGTGCAGGGTACTTATTGAATTTGCTGATGGTAAATCTCCCTTTTTGCGGTAAGATAAACAAATTAAACTATAACTCAGCTAAGTCGCCAGCAAAGTTCTAACCACTCCTAAAAGTTTATTAGAAGTTGTGGGAACAAACAAAACACTCACCTAAAAAAAAACCCTGCAAAGTCTGTTATCAAAAGCACGGAAAAATAAAGCTAATTTCTATGGCAAATCTATACTTATAATAAAACTCTAGCGAAGTCAATTCTGTACATTGAATATTTTTAGAAAAAAACTAGCAGGGGTTACTAAGTAAACTATACTAAATCCAAAAATGAAAAAAACGGTTTATGTCTGTCTGTCTGTCCGTCTGTCTGTCTGTCTGTCTGTCTATCTGTCTGTCTGTCTGTCTGTATGAACACGATAAACGTGAAAACCGCTGAATAGTTTTCAACCAAACTTAACATGGTCGTAACTCACGTTTCTGGGAGTAACTTAGGCTATCCGATGTTTAGAATACATTGCGGGGTGCAATTTTAACTTCGTTTTTTGTAAGAAATATTCATTATTTGGATATGGCTTCTTGAGAAGGTATGTTAAGAACATGATACTGAACATATTTCTGCAAAAAAAAAAAAAAAAGTCCGACTTTGAACCACATTCTCTCGAAAACCTACATTGCGGGTTGCAATTTTAACTTGATTTTTTGTAAGAAATATCCATAATTTTGATATGGCTTCTTGAGAAGGTATGTTAAGAACGAGATACTGAACACATTTCTGAAAAAAAAAAATTAAAAGTCCGACTTTATTACCTCCGTAACCGTTGATTTCCCAGGCATAGTTCCTTGGGCAAAAATGTTTGTTATGATGAGGACTATACGTATACGTGGTCTCCCGCTTTGTTGGCGGTCTTTTAACACTCTGTACAATAACACAATAGCACGCTACGACTTTTGGCATTTGGGGCGCATATTGTAAATGAAAAATCGGCATTTGTTTTTATTTTATTATGGCGGAAAATGTTAGTTCTACAAGCGTAGCATAAGGCCGGGTTAGAGCGTATCTATGGGTTTAAAACAATAGGTATCTCACTCTTTTGTTTGACGTAGAGCGGGATGGACAGAGCCTAGATACGCTCTAACCCAGCCTTATGATGCTTGCTGGAGGGAATTGTGAGTGGTTTTCGGTGGAGGTCGGACAAAGTTTATCGATGTTAGAAATGTAGTACTGTTGCGTCGCGGTCGAAATGTTCTGGGTTTGAAAGCACGCGAGGTTGAAATTTTTTTTGTGCCTTTTTTAAATATTTACTCTACTGAGCCCAACTTGATATTAAAAAAATATATTTTATTTGCCGTAGAGCGGGATAGACAGAGTTATTTGCGGTAGATACGCTCTAACCCAACCTTATGCTTTGCTTGCTGGCTTAGCATGAGAATGGGTAAGACCTTATCTATGGGCTTATAACTTTATCTATCCCACTCTACGTCGAGGGAGATACATATAAACCCCCATACTTCCCAGGCAATTCTTATGCTAAGCTTCCTGGTATCTTACACGGGCGATACCTAATCTAAACAAAACATATTTTATCATAAATGTATTGTTTAGATTAGGGCACACACACACAGACAGACACACAGACAGGCACACCCTCATAAACACATAATCAGACACACACACAAAGCTATCACACTTATGACACCCCTCTTTGTTGGTCGGGGGTTAAAAAAAACCTTCCTTTTGAGTTTACCTCCACAGTCGAATTTAAATTAAATGTCAAATGTGTAAAAACGCTTACGAAGTCGCGGGCACAACTAGTAGTTAATAAATATATATGGCAATAGAAGTTGTGGGAACAAACAAAACACTCACCTAAAAAAAACCCTGCAAAGTCTGTTATTAAAAGCACGGAAAAATAAAGCTAATTTCTATGGCAAATAGTTAATAAATATATATGGCAAGTAAATATAATGGTTAATAAATATAATGTCTCGCTACTAACCACGCTTTGGAACAGTTTTATCTTTCGGAAGATAAAATTGTGTTCTAATTTTTTTTCGAACAACGCGGCTTATGCTCGATATAAATTATGATGGTACAGTTTTAAGGCAGGTATTAAATATATTTATGTAAGTAAACTTTTTTTACTTCATGACCTCACTTGACAGTGGCGCCAACTACTTAGTAAGCATTAAAATGGTAGTTCTCAACGAGGTTGAACGTCAGCAGTCCATTTTCCACGAATAGATCTTCAACGCTGGCTACCTCCGTCCATTACCTGATGTGCCACTAGACGTTATAATAAATCATGGGAAGCTGTAAAAATGTAGAGTTTTTATATGAACCTGAGTTAAGAGTAAATGTATTTACTATCATTATACCATTCTTAATCGATTGGCTAACTGCCGATTTCTGAAGTGAGAAATTCGCTAAGCAGATGGGTAAGTATCGTCCTGTCTCTGCAGATTTCTCACAAAAGAGCGTGACAGAACGATAGTTAAGTATTTGCTTAGCAAAATTCTCAATTCAGAAACCGGGCCTAAGTGAAGCATTGTGGGTGCACTCGAAGTCGATAGCGAAACTTTAAGTAGGCTGTCTACTGATCAATACAAACAACTTGTACGAGGTGGCGTAAAAATTAAGCGAAAAAAATATCTGCTGTTCCACACAAAACGTCGACTCAGTACTGCGCCAAATGTATGAAGCAGCTGATATTTTTTTCGCTACATTTTTTCGCCACCTAGTACAAGTTGTTTGTATTGATCAGTAGACAGCCTACTTAAAGTTTAGCTATCGACTTAGAGTTCACCCTGCAGATGGGGCGACCGCTAGTGGCAGTAATATCTGAGCGAGAGCTTCCGCGCTTGAGGCCTTTTGGGTGGCCGTAAAACTCTGACACCAGGGGTGGCCACTACCGCATTCGATTACCTACCTTTAACTATACCCCTTTTCTATAATGACATAATTCAAAGGCTGGTTGGTCGTCGGTTTAACATCTAGGTTAAACATTATTAAGAAGGATGAGCGGGCGTTGCGTAGAGCGAACGCAATTTATTCCTGCCATGACAACCCGCCCTTCACGTATAAATCACGTCTAATATATTTTGTAATAAATGGACAAGCTATTTGAATACTTACGCACTACGCGGTTCGCAAACGACGGTATCTAATCATCTCCAATCAGCAAGAGTAGCGGCTGGGATTGGCAGAACATAAGGGGGTTACCTATAACTATAATTATGTAGAGCGGGATAAACAGAGTTTTAAACACATAGATATAACAAACGTAAATTCTAAAGCTCCCTTTTTCCCAGAAAACGTGTCGAATTATTATTAGACTCGTGAAAACCAAACTAAATGAGCTCAAAATAGGAACAAAAGCAACTAAAAAAGTACTTAAATTAGGAATAATTTATTTTGTAAGACCAGTAAACCCCGACCCAAAAAGAGGGGTGGTATAAGTTTGACAGCTCTATGTGTGAGGGTGTGTATGTCTGTTTCTTATTAGAAAGCAGTTTTTTTGCGAGTGTTATCGGAGAAAATCGATTCAGCCGTTTAATGATAAGAATTTTAATTGAGTAGTTTTATTGCATTTTTAATTCCTTTAAAGCTCGTCTTAAAGTAGAATAAAAGTGAAAAGAGGCCAGTTTTCAACTTGCCAGTGATATATGGGTGACTAAAAAGTTTTGAAAAAGTGTAAATTATGTGTAAACGATAAACCATGATGAACCCAATATCTTTACAGAGCACAAACTCTTAGCTTTTATACCCTAGGGACTAAAAAAAACAAAGACCTTACTAAATAAAATGCCCCTAAATAAGGTACTCTGTAGTAGACCCATCAATCTTTGGTAAAAATCCTTACTTTATGGTTTTAGAGAGACAACTAAGCTGGATGTAGAGCGGCTGGGCCGGCGCAGGGAACAAGGCAGGTTTAAGCTGGAATTACGATCCGCCCCTGGCTTTCGGTGCTTACCTTACATACATAAACTTGGGCCTTTGCATCTGCTCAATTTATACAGGGTATAACGAAAAGGACCTGTCGAACGTGAAGGGGTTTAACTTACTGATACAACTTACCAACACTAAAATATCAAAACGGAAAACTGTTTCGTAAATTAAAATGCTTGTTTTTTTTTAAATCTCGAGGTTTCAGACTTATCGCCGATAATAAGTGTTGCATGCATTGGTGAAATTACCTTTTCTGTTACGCCTTCAATCATCATCATCATCATCAGCCACAGATCAATCTGTGTCATCAGCCCACCTCTGCCCACTGTTGCGCTCCACCTCTCACGGTCCATCGCCATCCGCTTCCATGGACGCGTAATGATGATGCATATGGCCTTGAAGTAGATAAATTGTTTATTTTTAATCAAACAATATCACGGGGATTTGGACTAAGGACTTATCGCTTGCGGAAAATGGTAGGAGCCTCGCGGAAGACCGGGTTCGAATCGCAGCAAGGTATTAAAGCAGGAGTTACGGTCCACCCCAGCTCCCGAGCCCCAATAGCTGTTGTAAATAACGCGCTATCTGCGAGGAGCGGCGTCGCCGCGCTGCCAAATTGCTTGGCAGCCTCCTCAGACTTCCTCTTTGAATAATAACGAACGACACAACAAAAATAAAACTCACTCCGCCCCTGGATTGTGTGCTTAAAGTGGCTGGAGGCAAACAATGTAATAGAATGTTGTTGTAACGCTTTAGTGGCTCGGCGCGGAGTTGGTCACTCAAGCGGCAGGGAACTCTAACTTTTGTGTTTTGTATGACTAGCATTTATTTTTTACATTATTACCTTATCGGCGTTTACAGTGTGAAGGAAGATACTAACTTTACTAGAAAGCATACCGCGGTTTTTTATATCTTTCAAGCGTAGGTAACTAGACATTTTGCAACAAGCTTTTCTTAAAATTTTGGGCGCAATCTAAAATGCACGTAATGCACAACATGAATCAACCGGATCACTTAAGCTTATCGCCAGTTTAATTACCTACCTGGCTTCTGATTCATAAAAAAACAAATTACTTAAAAGAAAACTTGTAATTATGTTCTTGAATCCGATCTTTTCTTTTAAAAATAAAATTGAAGATTCCGGCCCGCACCACGGCCAATCCAATTAAAGTTGAATAATAGAATCACAAGGTTCCTTCTGCAGTTCTTTCATTGTTTAATAATCTTTTCTCTTATCGGGATAACGGTAATTTTCCCTTGCAAGAAAGGCGGTAATGCCGTTGGCAGCAACACTAGATGGACATTGCTTAATGCAACAATGGTTTTACTAGTTATTTGGTGCAATGTGGGCTATCGTTTTTTTTGTGCTCACTAGTTGGCGCCACTGTCAAGTAACTCTATAGCTATAGCTCATAAAGTTAGATATTTCTTAAAGTTACTACGTACTTAAACAATAGTTTACTTACATTAAGATGATATTTAATACGTAGCTTATAATAATTGTATCTACTAATGAAACACATCAAGCCCCATTTTGTTCGAAGAAATAAATTAGAACACAACTTTCCGAAAGATAAAACGGTTTCAAAGCAGTAGTTAGTAGCGGGACAGTAACTACTTGCCATAATTAATCTCAGGTATTGCAAAATATTGGACTGGACCAGCAAATTAATTCGAACACGAAATAATTAAAAAATATAGTGAGTGAACGATGCTTAGTATTAGGTACGGTCGGCCACAATCTCAGATACCCCATGACAGCTCTTATCGCGCGCGGCATAAGGGCGCCAATCGAACAAAAAGGGGTATCTGAGACTGTGGCCGACTGTACCTACCTAAATCATCCAGAACACAATATGTAGAGTTATCGGTAGGCAAACTTTAGAAGTAAAAATATTACAAAAAGAAAATATAGTCCATAATAGTTTGCATAAAGTATGACATTCTTTTTTAAATTTCTTATTAAAAGCTTAATTACAAACCGTTTACTCTCTTAAAATAATCGTGAAAGAATACTCAGACAAAGAAAGAATATACTTACTTACTTAATCGAGAAAAACTTTTGTTGGAAACACAAAGACATTAAATTCTGCTTATTATAATTACAATTCCAAGTTGGGGAGGCCTAGCTTATGAAAGCGATTTTCTCAACAATCAAAGCGAAAAAAAAAGTCTAAACTTTGGAATTATTCCCCAATTGATTCGAACAATACCTAGAAAGCTAGAAACGATTTGGCAAATTTTGAGTCTTAAATATTTCTTTTCTTCGGATAAATCCTTAATTGACCCATTATGGAAACATTTACGATTACTTATTTTCTGCTCCTTCTTTCAAGTTTGCCTTATATTTACCAGAGACAGTAATAGAGAATCTTAAACGCATTTCATAAAGCCATTCTTTTGCTTTTATGAAAATGATCGTTTTCAGTTATGTAACGAATGCTCCTGAACAAATTGAAAACGAAACACTCAATTAACATCAAACAAATTAATATTGAAGTAAAATAACCGAGATAAAAGGAAAACAAAAACACATCGCAAAAAACTCCAATACCCATCGTCGATCATTAGCTACGTAAACATGAACATGGTACCAAAAACATCCCAATACAGTCATGTATAAAAGGTATTTAAAATAAAAGGTAGAGATCGTGTTACACGGCACTTTGTGTAATCGTAGACCCACTTCAAGTTTTGGGACGCCATGTAAACAAGGAGACCTGGTGTAATGAACCGTACAGTATTGGATCAGCATTCAGAAGTCAGAACTGATAACGAGGGAAAGGATTTGTATTCCACGATACAGTTTGCCTGGAAAAGAGAAGAGTAAGTGTTCGGTTTCAATTACAGGGTCACCTAGCGCAGGGCTCAATGTTAACCGCAATATATTTCGTAAATATATTTCGGAATTATAAAGTATTTTTGTAAATATATTTCGGAAATAAATATATAAAATGTGTCCCGTAATTCGTCAATCGAGTATTCGTACTGGGAAAAAATATTGAAAAAAATCCTGGTTGCTTCGTTCATAAATTATAAGCATTTCTTTGAAAATTATGAATATGCTCAATTGCTCACCCTAGACCACAAATATTGAGGTACTTCACTGTGGTCGCATATTTTCTGTTTTAGTTGTTTTTTTTTTCATATAATCTATACTTATAATAAAACTCTAGCGAAGTCAATTCTGTACATTGAATATTTTTAGAAAAAAACTAGCAAGGGTTTCTAAGTACACTATACTAAATCCAAAAATGCAAAAAAAAAACGGTTTATGTCTGTCTGTCTGTCTGTCTGTCTGTTTGTCTGTATGAACACGATAAACGTGAAAACCGCTGAATAGTTTTCAACCAAACTTAACTTGGTCGTAACTCACGTTTCTGGGAGTAACTTAGGCTATCCGATGTTTAGAATACATTGCGGGTTGCAATTTTAACTTCGTTTTTTGTAAGAAATATTCATTATTTGGATATGGCTTCTTGAGAAGGTATGTTAAGAACGTGATACTGAAAATATTTCTGCAAAAAAAAAAAATTAAGTCCGACTTTGAACCACATTCTCTCGGAAACCTACATTGCGGGTTGCAATTTTAACTTGATTTTTTGTAAGAAATATCCATAATTTTGATATGGCTTCTTGAGAAGGTATGTTAAGAACGAGATACTGAATACATTTCTGAAAAAAAAAAATGAAAAGTCCGACTTTATTATCTCCGAAACCGTTAATTTCCCAGGCATAGTTCCTTAGGCAAAAATGTTCGTTATGATGAGGACTATACGTATACGTACGTATACGTGGTCTCCCGCTTTGTTGGCGGTCTTTTAACACTCTTTATAATAGCACGCTACGACTTTTGGCATTTGGGGCGTATATTGTAAATGAAAAATCGGCATTTGTTTTTATTTTATTTTGGCGGAAAATGTTAGTTCTGCAAGCGTAGCATAAGGCCGGGTTAGAGCGTATCTATGGGTTTAAAACAATAGGTATCTCACTCTTTTGTTTGACGTAGAGCGGGATGGACAGAGCCTAGATACGCTCTAACCCAGCCTTATGATGCTTGCTGGAGGGAATTGTGAGTGGTTTTCGGTGGAGGTCGGACAAAGTTTATCGATGTTAGAAATGTAGTACTGTTGCGTCGCGGTCGAAATGTTCTGGGTTTGAAAGCACGCGAGGTTGAAATTTTTTTTGTGCCTTTTTTAAATATTTACTCTACTGAGCCCAACTTGATATTAAAAAAATATATTTTGTTTGCCGTAGAGCGGGATAGACAGAGTTATTTGCGGTAGATACGCTCTAACCCAACCTTATGCTTTGCTTGCTGGCTTAGCATGAGAATGGGTAAGACCTTATCCATGGGCTTATAACTTTATCTATCCCACTCTACGTCGAGGGAGATACATATAAACCCCCATACTTCCCAGGCAATTCTTATGCTAAGCTTCCTGGTATCTTACACGGGCGATACCTAATCTAAACAAAACATATTTTATCATAAATGTATTGTTTAGATTAGGGCACACACGAACAGACAGACACACAGACAGGCACACCCTCATAAACACATAAACAGACACACACACAAAGCTATCACACTTATGACACCCCTCTTTGTTGGTCGGGGGTTAAAAAAAAACCTTCCTTTTGAGTTTACCTCCACAGTCGAATTTAAATTAAATGTCAAATGTGTAAAAACGCATACGAAGTCGCGGGCACAACTAGTCCTTAATAACCATGTTGTCAAATCGTACTAACAAATCAAACAATAAAAACTTCAGCAAAAAAAATGTATAAAAAAAGTGCCTACGTAGTAAAGATTATGAAAAGTCCACATTTCCTCCCAAAACCCTATTATTACAACACATAATATTAGGAGATCGAACTCGGAACTCCATGATTGAGAGTCCAAGCTTTTACAGTGGTAAACTTCTTTTAGTACTTTTTGGTCTTCACTTGGCGTACCTCTCCTCTAATGGACATTGGTCGTTAGCTCTATATACTCTTATCTTTTTCTTCCTGCGAGTATTTCTAAAAGCTCTGTGTGTATACCCGGTAAATTAGAGTGTGCGTAACTCATTTCGCCCTCGTAAGCTGTCTCCTCACTGTTCGTGCCTCTCGTCTATAGATACTGTGTCGAGGGCTGTTTGCCCGGCACCGCATCATGCGTCTTGTAAACATTGTCGACAATATTTGAGACAACACAGTTTGAGGTCGCCTCAGAAAATGGCGCGATACGTTTTGCCAGAGGACGCGTGGTGTGGATTCATAGTTTTGAAACTTTCAACGCTCACTTGCCTTTGGTTGGTGCTGTAACAGTGGCGATAAAACGTCAATTCAGTACATAAGAAAAATATTTATCAATATCCTAAACAAATACTTTATTGTAAAAAATAACACATAGAGTAGTGAAGTCAAACCTTGATTTCGGTTTAAAAGCTGTTTTACGAGGCAATCGATGCTATGTTATGGATTTGAATCGAGCTTTGCGGTTGAGTTCGTTTTCTAGGTAGGTAAATAACAACAAGAGGTATCCCCCGTGTCGCTCACTGTACTTATTTTACGGAAGTTATTATAGCAAGTACGTACAGTATTGAATACTTATTCAAATAATAATAAAATGATGTGTGTGTGATGTGTGGGTGTGTGATGTGTGTGTGTGTGTGATGTGTGTGTGTGTGATGTGTGTGTGTGCTGTGTGTGTGTGATGTGTGTGTGTGATGTGTATGTGTGATGTGTGTGAGGGTGTGTGTGTGTGTGAGTGTGTAATTTTTCATCTTATCTTGGATAAATCAACCGCACCATGAGAAAACCATTTTCTTCCTGTAGTAAACTTCAAAAAACTATATCTTTCAAGGGCTACCATGGGGTAGCACCGAACGTCATTGCGCCTACTCACAATTGTATCATTATTAAAATTGCATTGCTTCTGAGCTCAAACAGCTATTCGGGCTCCTACACCATTCAAAGTGAGCATTGCTCTTCGGCTCTAATTTATCTCCTCGAACATTTTACAAAGTCCAAATTGCTTTTTAAACACTTGCTGTCAACGAATTTGGACAACTTGAAGTGAGCAAAAGCTTTTACATACTTACCTACTTACTGACATGTACTAAGAACTCGCAGAATACCCCACTGTTACGTCGAGGGATCTGTATTATGTATTTTCGAATGACGGGTACGCTAGTGCGAAAACGCATTGAAACGAAAAACGCTGTATCGAATAGCGAATGGTCTATACTATAACAGGTATTATTAAGTTCAGTTACTTTCAGCACCTTTTTTACTCTTCAATTACAATGGTGTTGATTTTACATTTATGAATATTAACAGCTGGTTTATCCTAAAGTTCAATAACGATTATAAGAAAGTCGCCCCAAATCCACGTGGCGCCGTTCGGTCACCAGTGAGGCGCGGAAGGTCGGTCTGGGGCCTGTTAGCCTGTAACACAATGGCGTATCAATGGCGTCCTAGGTAGAAGGACAAAACCGGGATTTTTTCGTTGTTCTCCTACAACCAGCGAACTAATCCTCTAGGATTAGACTCATGATATTCTTTGCTGTACTACAAAAACATAAAAAGGACCGACACTGGACCGACAGCATTAATAAATCGAAATTAAAACCGTCAACCGGGAGCCCATTTTGGCACCATTGTGTTACAGGCTAAGGGCCCTGGACTGGAACGACCTCGAACCAACTGCGCAAGATCGTCCCAAGTAGAGAAAACTTCTTCGAGCCCTATGTCCTTCCTGAGGGATAACAGAATTTAAGTCAAGTCAAGAAATGTGTGGAGTGTGATTTTGTGCTGATTTCACATTTACTAGGGCCTAAAAAATAATGTAACTGAACAAAAAAACACTCCTTATTACAGGCTGTAAACCTACTTAGCTTCGCAAGCTATGAATAGACTGTGATGAACATTGCGGATATTAATGTAATCCACTGAATTCGGAAGGCAAAGTTTTTTGTTCGAAAGTCCGTTATTGGCTTAATCTTATCTTTAGACAATATTGAGAAACTAATTTCAATATTTTTTATTTTGCTTCAGTAGTTTTGTTTTTATGCGCTAAAAT
This sequence comes from Zelleria hepariella, assembly GCA_949319315.1. NCBI lineage: Eukaryota > Metazoa > Arthropoda > Insecta > Lepidoptera > Yponomeutidae > Zelleria > Zelleria hepariella. Next base: position 14,528,385 of record OX439387.1, read on the forward strand.
GTTTTGTTCCTATGACCGCCAAACAGCGCCAACAGTATGCAGACCGTCGCGTGAAGGTCATAAAACCGTATCTTTGAAACGTTGTAAAATCCAAACTACTGAACCAAAATAAAAAATATTGAAATTAGTTTCTCAATATTGTCTAAATATAAGATTAAGCCAATAACGGACTTTCGAACAAAAAACTTTGCGTACCGAATTACATCATAATAATTTAATGTGGAGTGGCGTACACGTGTTAATCCCATCTAATAACAATACTGAGTAGAGCAGAAGGTCAGTCAATATTTCTTCTTCTTTGCGTGCTGTCTCTTATCAGAGATTTTCGATCAGTTTGGCTAACTCGTCATTTAAATATGCCAAACGAAACAATGATCCTGTAATTAGGGATTTTCTCACAGCTAAAAAAAATAAATAAATAGTTCTATAAGCTGTGACAGATGGCGTTGATACGACATGTTTTCTATCACAAAGTAAATTAGTGCTTACTACACGATACAGATGGGTAGATATCTTCCTACAAAACCATGGCCCATGCTGGATGACAAAAGCCAGGGAAAGGAAAAAATGGAGAAAACTGGGGGAGGCCTACGCCAAAGAGGCGACTTCTAACTTTTAATTTAAAATAAAATAATAAAAGTATACATTTACATAGTCATAAGATACTTTTTATAAATTACTGCATGTTACTTAAGTTAGTAGAATAAAGGCTTTTTTATTTTTTATTTTATTTTTATTACAGCGGAAATATTTCTTCACTTCATTGCTCTGTGTCTTCATCTTTCATCGTCGTAGCTGTCATTCCATTTTACAGTACATGAAAAAGTGCAAGACTTTGTTAATGTTCTTGTATGAGTGAATGGTAAATCCGGAAACACTTTATTTTGCTCCACAACTAATACCTAAATGTGTTTGGACGTATATACGAAAGCCAACGAGCGCGAACTGGCATAAAAAAATGACATGTCTCGTCAGCGACATCTAGTTACAAATTTGGAACTACAACTTATGAGCTGTCAGAAAATCCCTTATTGGATTTACTTGATACCTATATTTGAAGTCAGCCTACTAATAAATTCTACAATAGTAGCGTTTATGGTTGCGTGAACAAAAGTTTGTACAAAGTATTAGGCAAACATCACTCTCTCACTTTTAAGGGATATTCTGTCTTCCTATTTTGTGCTACGGAGGTGAAAATTAATCTTTAAGGCAAGTATGTACCTTCGCTGAATGTTCAAATATTTGTTGCCGAGCTAACTTCGTGGAAACTCAAATTAGATATTCCTAACTTACATGTTTTCCTAGCATGCAGAAGCTGAATTGAAGAATTCCTCTCTCTATTTCAGAGCAGAGGGAAGTAGCCTTTATTACATCGCATTAAAAGCCACAAGGGAAATGATATACACACGAATACGTTAAGCTGGCTACAAGCTTTTAGCGTCCGTTTCATAGAATAAAATGCATAAAGAATATCTTGAAAATGTACAATAGGAAAATGCAGCGTTTCGAAAAATATTTTATTGGGCTAGTTCTTTAGAAAATCTCTTAGCTACATTTGCTCTCTACTTGAAAATATCATAAAGATATCATGAAGATAGCGAGCTATTAAATAATGCATTTGTCTTCGCCCATTGAGTTCCTAGTAACTAAGTAGAGAGTAGTAGTTCTTGTTTCTGAGACTTATTAAGGCTGTGATATCGTCCATCTTGTCTCCGAAAACATACCTTTGGTAATAAGCAAATATCTGACCTATTTCGAAGAAGAAGCGACCCTTTTCAGTTTCACAGAACCATGAAATCCCTGTACTTTTCGAATGACGCACTTATGCCGCACTCCAAAAGAGCTCTCATGAGATATCCTAGAGTGTCGCTGACCGTACTATTATCTAATAAGCTCTCATGGCAAGGAAAGGGTATATTTTATCAGCCAACCCTGTTTGTTCAGGCCACTCCAATTTGACACTTTTTGATGGCCGTTCGAATTTGACGTGGACGGTATAAAGACCCAAATTAATTAGTCCAGTGTTCCGTAAATGTGTGAGGGATAAGAGGTTTTAACACTTAATACTTGTGGACCTGTTGAGGGTTATTTTGACGCACGTAAAATGAAGTTATGAGAATCGGCACGGGATTTTTGCCCCAGTGCGATACTTTCATACATTTTCATAGTTCACAGAATTCCGGAAAAACCAGAAGGCTTAGAACGCAGCCCATTTTGCCTACTCTAAACTGTCACCTTAACACTATTTTGACCTTGTCTTTCCTGTGGGCTAGGCCGGCTAAGCTGTCAGGATGGTATAGGTGCTGGGCAAGACTACTCCAACGAAATGTCCCAGGTACTGCAGCGTTCGAGTGGTCCCTTATCCATTTAGTCACAAGAGTGATTGAAGGTGCTACTGGACGCTGTATAAACAATCTCATTACGTATATGCAAAGGCCTTAGTTAACCTGCAAGCGTAGCCTAAGAATGGGTTAGAGCGTATCTATGGGTTTATAATCCTACCTATCCCACTCTACGTCAAACAAAAGAGTGAGATATAGGATAGTTATAACCCACTTAGGTACTTTCTAACCCATCCTTATGCTACGGGGCTTCTTTCTTGTCGCGAGCTCTACTTTCTGCCTGTCCCTTCTCGTTTTTTTTTCAAAAAGGTTCATTTTTCTTTGTCTCTATAGCGAGTTTCTAGCTAATGTGTATTCTTAACCCAATAACAGATATCATGTTTTTTAATGGAGCGGAATAGTAAAGATTTCGTATAGAATGTTTTTCTACATAAACATAATATTCAATGATAAACACCTACTAGACTATGTAGGTACTTTGTTTTACCAAACAAAGATCTTTTCATCTCAGAACACAGAGAAAAACTCGCCTAGACATTTGTGTCAGGCACGCAGAAATAATAAAACATTGTGTATTTTCCGCTTCGACGGGCAATGTTTTCGTTTTATCGCGATTTAACAGAACTATTTGTCTTGAGCCGTTGGCTGGGGTATGATTTTTTCAAGATCAAAGGCGCCGAACAGACAAACGTACGGAAAATCTTATTACTTAGAGATGAAGACAATCCAATAAAGACAAATTCATCGTTCGCCTTCTTATCCATTTAACGAAGTTTGCTTTCACGTGTGAGTCATTCACTTCGTCGCGCGCGTTTATTCCTTGCTTTAAAATAAATGACGATACACGTGATTTTGACATTCGGTCGTTACGGACCGAAGGGATTGCGATGAATGTATCTACTTTTTTAACAGACTTAAAAAGGAAGAGGTTTTTCTAAGTGAACCGATTTTGATGTTTATTTTTTTGTTGTCTTCCCATGTGGTCCCATGAAAAAAATGGTGAAGATTTTACAAATGAAAAAAATTGCAACTCGGAATCAGTGCAATAGCTTAATAACATTGTAGGTACCTTTATACCAGTGAAATCAATTTTATTTAATTTGTTAATTTTGTATTATTTTACCTTCTGCAAAAGAAGTAAGAAAGAAGTAAGATCCTACTAGCTGGGCAAAGGCTATCTCTAAAAGTGAGCCCGCTGCTGATAGGCAATCTTCTCTTTGAGGGTATGCCTTAGTCGCTCAGGTTTCCTCAAAATGCTTTCCTTCCCGGTTAGCGAGTGTTGTTGCTAAGTATCTTCTGTGTTGATCACATAACCCAGTATTTTTCTTGCGACGGCGCAGACAAAATATCAACTTTATTAGCGCTAATCAATTCGGCGGGGTAACAAAGGCGGTAGATATTATTTTCTGGCAATTTCAGCTATTAAGCGGGGCCCTACTGTTATTGTTTAAGAGACGATGTAAATTAGTTGGCTGCCGGGGAAATCCTATTAATTATACCGACGGCCCTAGGTATAAGAACGACAGAAGTACGGTCGGCCACAGTCTAGGATAGGTACCCCATGGTAGCTCTTAGTAACACTTAGTAACAAGTAGGAGCAGGAGATGCTGGAAAGGTGGTAGAGAGTGAAGGGGCAGGAAAGCGCACCGCGCAGGCAGCGCTTAAGGGTGGACGATAGCAACGTGGCGGGAAATAAAAAATATTCACAGTTTTTTACATTTTGTAGCTAAACTGAACTATTTTTGTTCAGCGATTTTTCGTTCGCGGCAATAAAACAGTATTCTTTTCATTATTGTAAACAACAGAACAACAATAATTCAGCCGATTATGTGTTCTGGTCTACGAAGCAGTGGCACTGCCCAAAAAACTTGTCGAAGACCAGAACACAATAATAATATAATCGGCTGAATGTTGTTGTTCTGTTGTTTACAATAATGAAAAATACTATGTTATAGCCGCGAACGAAAAATCGCTGAATAAAAATAGCTCAGATTAGCTACAAAATGTAAAAAACTGTGAAAATTTTGAATTTCCCGCCACGCTGCTATCTTTCAGCCTTATGTGGTAAATACAAATGCAAACTTTTAAAGGATAAGAAACCTTCAGTAAATAAAATGTATCGAGCGATGGGAAAAATCGTCGAACAAAAGTTGTTGGAAATCACATTTAGCAGTGGACGTGTTTCCGGAATAAAGCTATTTGAAAATTGCCCTGTATAACCTTCCGTGAAAAAATCTAAAGGTGAAAACCACTTCCGTTGAGGAGTTAGAAAATAAACAGACAGACTTGGAAGCAACTTTTTCTTATACTTTGTAGAGAAACAGATTTATTCTCTTTCTTTTACAATGTATTTACATCTCACAACAAAGCCGAGACGTTGTTCTTCGTTGCGTCTACGTCGCCGTGCCGTCGACCCGCAAAGAACCGCGCCGCCGCCGCGACGCTCAAATTAAGATTCTGTCAATTTTCCGCAAGCTTACTGCACATCTTTTTAATTGGCTATTAGTTCAACTATCGGTAGTCTTGAAAGAAGTTGGCAGTTAGTAAGGGCTAAGGTACTTACTAAAAGTAAGGCCAACGTAACGAGATAAATAATTTAAATATTCTTTCAGGGGTTTAAAACATTTTTATTTGAAGAAAATATCTACAACTTTTTAATCGTTGTCGTTTTTATTAGACAAATGATTCCACAGAAGGGTCCGAATCAGTCGTATTCATGACAAAACTATCTATTGTTTTTATCCATCATGTTATTATTTATTTTTTGCGAAAAAAATTGGTTCCCTACTGGTAAAAACCGGTCAAGTGCGAGTTGGACTCGCGCACAGGGGATGCTGTACGCAACAAAAAGGGGTTGTACAGACTCTCGGTGCGTTAGTCTGACAAGCGCTAGACCGTTTCTTATTATGCGTTGTTTTACTATAAAGTAAGTTCTATAATAATACCAAGTTTGACGCTTGTATGTTTTACCGTTTTTGCGATAGAGCAAAAAGAATTAAAACACGTTTGTTGTATAAACTAACTAAGGCCTTTTGCATCTACGTAATGAGATGATTTATACAGCGTCCAGTGGCACCTTCACTCACACTAGATGGGTGAAGAGACCACTAGGCGCTGCAATGCCTGGGACATTGTTTTTAGATGGAGTAGGCTTGCCCAGCACCTATACCATCCTGACAGCTTAGTCGACCAAGCCCACAGGAAAGACAGGTCAATACGTGTGGAGCCAACTGAGCCGCGGGTTTCCTCACGATGTTTTCCTTCACGGGTTAGCGAGTGGTATTGCTACTACAAATTCACAAATGTACGTAACTTTGAAATTAAACAAAGTCATAGATACATGCCCGCACTGGGAATCGAACCGGGTACCTCTCGCTTCAGAGTCCACTGTTCTACCCACTAGACCACCACCGCTTGTTGTATGGGGACCACGTAATTCGTAGGTTCTAAGATCTGGAATCTAGGTCTAGGAATTTTCTTTTTATTGCTCGTTTTTAGAAAAAAAAATACGCATCCAAAAATTTTTTTTTTTTCACTGGCGGCGCTAGTGGACGTGGTGCCCTCAAACCGAAACCAACGGTTCAACGGAAAGGAAATTCATACCAACTGGCTTACGCCGCTCTCCCTTTTACGACCACGATGAAGATTTCCAAAGATTCTCATTTCCATCAAAAGCTTTCATTAAAGTTTCGCAACGCTTGCTCTGCTCGCTTCGCTCGCTACGAGGCAAGAAGGGTTGTAACTCTCGTGCGGAGATTTTAAAGTCAATCACTGGAGCAGACAACGAATCTCACGTCTTTGGCAATGATTAGTCCAAGGACTGTTCCTGTACGATGCTTAATATTATTTTGGGTCCGAACATTAGGCAAATTGTTTCCAAGTATAGCAATCGGTTTGAAATGTCGTGCAGTACACACGACAGCACGTCAGAGTGTACCCTTTTGTTGTAAAGTCACTGTAAAGTCACAAAGTAACGTAACTGAGTAGAGTGCCAGCGTGTAAGGGTAGACGTGCTGCCGTGCGTACATGAATGAAAAGGATGACATTAATGTTCTTGGGTCAATTAAAAAAAAATCTTTACTATAACGACTAAAACGACGTTTTTCACATACTTTTATTTAGTAAAGATTTTTATAAAGTTAAAAAAATCGCCCGGGACAGGAATTGAGCCCGTATTTTATAATCTTGCCTAGCACGAGTTAGTGCTTTAGAAAAATACAAAAAATATTAAACTCAAATTTTAAAAAGCGTTGGCAAAATCACAGCGTTTCTGACCAAAACTGGTTTAGGTAACTCGTTCTTATATGGTAGACATTTCATACAAAAGCTCACAATTTATCTCGAAGGCACCGGGAGAGCTCGATCATCGACAATGAATCAAACCGGAAGCGGGCAGCTGCTCAGCTGTGATCCCTGAAGGCGGGATCAGTCGGGCTATAAAAGTAAATTGAATTGTTCTCAGTTCAGAGGGCCTATTGCGAACCAATTCCATACAGGGACTAAGCATCTATTCGGGTCAGAGCCCTTTTACTGACCACTGTGCAGTGGGAATTCTATGGGTTAGGTATGTATAGGTCGTGCCATTTAATTCTTGACAGCTATATGTATTTTTGTACCGCTCGCTCTCGAAACTTCTGGTGTTTGGGGCGCGGAAGGCAGGGCCTTTGTTAGGGAGATAGGTCTGAGGAGTCAGGGTTTTGATAAACGCTCGGGGGCATATCTGATGCAAAGGATTGCCCTGGCTGTGCAGCGTGGCAACGCCGCCAGTATTATGGGTACCTTTGCGTTGGATGTGTCCCGGGGTGGTCTCTTTAATTAATTATTGACTGTGTGTGTTTTATTGTTTTTAATGTTTGACGAAACTAATTGTGATTTTTTTTTTTGTTTTTTGTGTTGTTTTTGCATAGTGTGTTTGTGTTTGTGAATTTATAGATTTATTTATATTGACATTTTCTGTAGAATTAGTTAATTCTGTGAAATATATTCGAAAGAAGAGAGGGCGAATTAAAATTAACGAATTCGCAAACGATACATTTTCGGATGATTTTCATGCCAAAATTCATCTAGTTCAGACTAGAGACCACGCGCAAATAAAGTAACAAGATTATTTATCGAAGTTGAATGTAGTAAGTGTTCTTGATAAACCCTCTGCATTTAGCCGGGGTCAGTCCGCTTGCACACGTGGGATTTGCACCTCGTGCACTGAAGTGGATAAAATCAGACCCGCAAAGAACTGTACTGTAATTTAGAGAGCGTCGGGATGTTCCCGGGATTAAATCGTAGCTTTTTATTTCGTAAGATATATTTACTGTTCCTCTATCTACTCTTGACGGTATTTTTCAATATTACGTCAGGATCAACTGGTACAAATATCTTGGCTCAAAACTTAAGCCTTTGGTTTGCATAATGAGATGTTTTATACAGGCGTCCATTAGCACCTGCACTCACACTAGATCAGTAAAGTGTCCACTCGGACGCTGCAGTACCTGGGACATTTTTTAGACTTGCCCAGCGCACCTATACCACGTCAAGGAAAAAAAACTTATCTTCTTTTAGGATGCGTTTATTGCTAAAAACGAAGTCAAATGAGAATCCTTAGGCTTAGCTATTTTTAGGACCAAAGATCTAGAACCCAGATCCTACAACCTTGCACAAGTGGGTCAAGTTTTTTTTGTGCAGGATTTATTCGTAGGTTCTGGCATCTGGGATCTAGGCCTTAGGTCCTTAAGACGCCATACGTCTCACAACTAGCGCCGCCAATGGAAAAAAAATCATTTTTTTTTTGGATGCGTTTTTAGCAAAAAACGCTCCTGCGATTCCTCAACGCGAGGCTTAACTATTTTTAGGACCTAAGGTTTGGATTCCAGGATTGGATTTCATACGAATGCAATTGATTCTCGCCAAAATTGGCCACTTTTGGCGAGAATCGATTGCATTCTTAAGTTCTAGGATCTGGAATCCAAACCTTAGGTCCTAAAAATAGTTAAGCCTCGCATCCAAAAAAAAGATATGATTTTTTTTCCATTGGCGGCGCCAGTTGTGAGACGTATTTCACCTTAAAATAGGGGTTCTAATTTGACGGCCCGATTATAGTAAAAAACGTACCGAAAAAGAAGATAGGTATGTTTTTTTTTTCAATAGCGTCGCTAGTGGAAAAACTAGTGAAGGGAAACATAAAAAACCGAAAAAACAGGAAACATAAAAAACCGCAATATAACCGTGATCCAGATGATGACAAACGACGGAATAAGAATTTCCCTCGAATAATACGCGAAAGCAAAGCATGGACTCCTTAAAATTATTAACCAAGAAAAAGACATGACAACTTACACAAATGATTTGATCAAAGCACGAGCTCCTTGTTTTCTTTGGCAACTTCAAAGTGCGAGATTGCGAAATATTTCCCTATCAATTAATAGTAAGTATTACTACAGGGTGCACTCTAAGTCGATAGCGGAACTTTAAGTAGGGTGTCTATTGATCAATACAAGCAACTTGTACTAGGTGGCAAAAAAATGGAGTGAAAAAAATATCAGCTGTTCCATACAAAAGGTCCACTCAGTACTGCGCCAAATGTATGAAACAGCTGATATTTTTTGCTCCATTTTTGTCGCCACCTAGTACAAGTTGTTTGTATTGCTCAGTAGACAGCCTACTTAAAGTTCCGCTATCGACTTAGAGTGCACCCTGTATAGTAAAAAAATTGAGAAATTACTTATACGTACTATTGACAGTCAATTCTTCGTTATTTTTAAGAGGAACACCCAAGTATCTAACTTATTAAAAGGCCATTACAGTTTGTAACATTTAACCGCTAAAACAATTAGTTACCGTATCTTTTAAAGTTCCGAGAACTTATTATAAGGAGAAGTTTTGCTCCTCGATGATACTTAGGTATTTAACAGTCACAGAGTCTTCGGAGTGAAATAAATATAAATTACGCTCCACAGAGTTGCTGCCACAGACCTTAAAAGTGAATAGAACATGCTTTGATAAAAGTTTGTGGGTTTTTTGGGACCGGTGTCCTAATGTATTATTCGCATCGAGTACAATTATTGTACAATTATGATCCTAACTCTTTTTACAGGGTAAAAGCAGCCGGTGATAGCTTAGGGATCTCAAATAAACCGGTTTTGAGGAATAGCAACCAGAGCTAAGGTGCCACAGACAGACATACAGACAGATAGACAGACACATACACACATAGCGGTCAAACTTAAAAACACTCCTCTTTTTGGGTCGGGGGTTAAAAACAAAATAGTATGTACACAGAGTTCCAACCAACCGCGGCGTCTAAGAAATTGTTTGGTCTGTGACCGCGTCAGAGGAAAACCGTTTTCTTTGTAAAACCTTCAGTGTAACGGGACTGCTATCCTTAAAGAGGTCACCAACTATGCAGTACTTTAGCAAAAGTGCTGTCTGTCCCAATTTACTTAGTCTGGAAGGAACTAGAAATGGAGGAACTTTGCTTTGCAATAGTTCTTTGTGCAATAGTTGTGGGTTTGGGTTTTTTTAATTACTTAGAACCTTCTTTTAACTGAGGTCTGTCCGCATTTTTGTTCACGTTTCAGATGGATAGACGTAGTCCGAAACATGCAGTTGGCACGCGATGCGATGCGTTCCTATTTCGTCGTGTATAAATCAGAATTGGCGTCACGTCAGGTCTTTATACAAGGTGTTACAAAAGATCCTAACTATTTTTACAGGATAATAGCACCCGATGATAGGGATCACAAATTAAATACTATTTTAGCTCTATCACGTTCCGTTTATTTTTTAATTAATAAAATGTGAACGCTGTGGCGGGAGAAAAGTATTTTTTAAATTTTGTTTTCATGTGAAAGTCACAATGTTTTCACATTGTTAACAATTCAAAGCTATGCAAATGCACACACAAAAATATTTTTAAAGAGCTAGTACCAAAAACAAAAAAAAGGCAAAGGATAGTATTTTTACAATGATTTTGCTTTGCGAAATGACCGTCTTAACATGGATGGATGCGAATGAGTTATAGGAGCAACTAAGAAGACATTAAGTAAGTATTGCAGCAAAGTAAAGTTGAAGGTAATTTAGTTAACTCACTGAAGTACTGCTGACCCGCCTTTACCACATTTATTGGGTCAGAAATAACGTCGCAGGAAAGAAGAACTCGTATATATTTTACTTTAAAGTTTGCATCACGAGCTGTTCTTGAGTATAGTTTACGATCGAGCATTCAAACGTCAAAGCAAAACTACTCTTTTCACCAGTTTCCAGCCAGTAGTTTTATTACCGGAGATGAATAACAAAATGTCATTCAAAAAGAGAACATAAAAATGGCGTCCAAGATACGGAGCCAAGTGACTTCGAACGAAACAGTTAACGGAGTATTTTTTTAAACATATACAGGGTGGATTTTTGAAACGGGGAAGTAAGGGTAGGTATCAAAATACTCTCGGGAGCCAACTGAGGTTTGTGTATTAGAAATTACAGAAGATGCCAAAAAAATCGACATGTGCATTTTCATTGTCGGCCAGTCAGTTTTTTTACATTTATTAATGGGAAGATTTACGGTACTTATTTGAGAAAATGCAGGGCCAGTGCCCTTTCTTACTTAAACTTTTTGCTTTTCGATTAGAAATTAAAATGCGTTACAATCTGACACTCTTTTGTTTGCTCTATCAAGTGTCAACATCTCTTCCCTTCGAAATAACACACACTCCGGCGTATAATATTAACGGGCCATTTATCTAAAAACCCATTTCGGTATTAAAACAACCCAATTACGATTAGGGCTGGCCATTCATTCGACCGAGCACAATGAAAGGCAAATTAGATTACAGCTGGGCCGACGAATCACAGCTTGGGGTAGATGGCGATAGTAGCCAAACGACAAAATACTCGTACATTATCAAAAAAAGCAAATAAACGGTTTTCTTTACCATTGTTGGTTGTGCTGTGCTTGCGATACATAGGTAATACATACTTAAAGAATTTAATAGTACATTACTGCCGCGATCTGTAATGAGTGCGTTTCTGGCGCGCTTTTGATGGCCGACAGAGTGCAGCGTAGCGCAGCTCAAGGCCCTCACAGTGCGGTCAGCATTGCAGCCCTTGATGGACAAGCTGAAATGAAGGCCGAGACCGAAGGTTCAGTGTTTTAGCACTGAAAACTTAACAGATATTCAAAATGATAAAAATAATTCTTACCGTTTTTATCACCAGGGGGTCTACCGGCTAAGACGAATACCATTGGCGAAAATCGAAGTTCGATTTATGAAAAATGAACTGGGTGGCAGTAAAATAAACTTCGATTTTCGCCAATGGTAATCGGCTTCGTCTTAGCTGGTAGACCCCCTGTACAGACTTGGTACAGAGCAAAAGAAGACAGTATTTTATTTGATTTGAAACCACTTCACCAACTACTAGGGTCTACGACGTAGACATTTCGTAGCATCATCATCTTCATCAAACCTAATAGTTACCTTAAAAAAAAACTACATTATGTGGCAACACGATTCGGTTGTCCTACAAATTCATTATTAATTAGTGAACATTCATTCATCCACGGCTAATGCCAAATATGATATTCCCGCCTAAACTCTCTTTTGAATACATTCATTAGTTTTCTCTCTTTTACACAAAAAAGATTTGGGTAGTACGTTAAGGCTGGAAGATGGCAACGTGGCGGGAAATTCAAAATTTTAACTGCTTTTTACATTTGGTGGTTTCCATTAAATCACATATTTAGTTTAGCTACTTAGTTAGAATTGCTGTCACAGACACATGGAAAAATTCGTATTGGTTGTGGAGATGAGCCTTGATAATTTATTAGTTACCATCATCACACCAAAATTGCAACATATTAACAAAAAAAAAAATGGCGTGGCCCCTTATACCCTCTTATCACGCGAGGGATAAGGACGCCAGTCAAATAAATAACTGTAAAAACTGCAAAATTACTTTTTTGTTTTTTTCTAAAGCACTAACCCGTGCTAGGGAATAATTTAAACATACATAATAAGTTGAAAAAATTCACTCGGGACAGGACTTGAACCCGCAACCTTCCGCATACCGTGCAGGCGCTCTACCAATTGAGCTATCGAGTCAAGTAACTGTCGATGCGAATTTCTTCAACTAGTCTCCGTCAACTGGACGGGGGGCGCCACCTGGTGTGATTGATCGACAGTTACTTGACTCGGTAGCTCAATTGGTAGAGCGCCTGCACGGTATGCGGAAGGTTGCGGGTTCAAGTCCTGTCCCGAGTGAATTTTTTCAACTTATTATGACTGCAAAATTAGTTAAATAGAGTAATCCCTAAAAAGGAAAGTAAATTTTCACATAAATAGAGTTTAAACACTTGCCCAGATCCGGATTAATTTCGACGTTATTGAAACAAATAACCAAAAAGTAAGCGCCGCGTAAACAATGTAAAAGGACAACTCCCAAAAGCGTGAGTAAATAATAAACATTCGACTTGTTATTCTGTTAGCGAAACCCGAAAACGAGTATTTGTTTGCCGAATTAAGGGCCGGATTGTCTTACATTAATTAGCGGCGGTAGGACGGCGCGGTATTTTTCTAAATAAATTAGAGTTGAAAATTTAAAAAGAAACCGGCCAATAAAGTCTTAGGCGCAATTTGGTAGGGTTCCGTAGCATAGTTTTGTGTCTTCAAAGAGACTTTGTTTCCGTATTTTTTTTTTGTTTCCATTAGAATAGCTTGTCTACGATCTAACAAGTTTTTGTAGGCATTGCACATTTCAGACTTGAAGGTAGTCTCGTCAGCCAAATACTGTGTGTGTACACACACCAAATACTGCCAACTACTTATAAGTAGGCCTTTTTCCCTTCGCGCCATCTTCTCCGATCTCAAGCACTGCACGCATCTACGATTGAACAAAACAAGGCTCTCAGGTTGTGGTCATTCACGTATTCTGCAGAGAAGCTTCTAACCTTGATAAATTTTCGTGTTGGTTTACAAATAACTTATTTTTTTAAACTCTCAGTTGGAATGGGAATCAAACCACTTTACTTAGTAGAAAACAAAGTCGCTTTCCGCGTCTGTCTGTCCGTCTGTTTATCCGCTAACTCCTCTTAAAACACGCGACGGATTTGATGCGTCAGCTAGATATTTTTTCACGGAAGGCTTCTATTCGTTTTTTATTGCACCCGTGTGAAGCCGGGCGGGTCGCTAGTGATGTATATTACAGGGGTTCCCTGTTTAGCGCGAGAACCCTGTTTTCAAAAAAAAACCTCGTCTCATTAGGTGACAGCTGCGCTGTCAATTAAACGTAAAATATGGTCTCTAGAGACAGTTGGCCCCCCCTCCCGACTCCCCTCTCCCCTCCCCCCTCCTCCGAGAACTCATTAGTGGATCTTTGAATGTACAGTTTGTTCTAACGAACGGGAAAGGCAGTTTTAAAGCGCCACAGAGTTGGAAAATACACCTATTTGCTGGAGTAATAGGTGTTATTAGGGAGTAAGTTTTGCTCCTGTCGAGTTAATACTAACTGACGTACAACCAACCGTAACTAAGTACTTAATATAGCTTAATCAGATTTAAAATTAAAATAACACCAGAAGGAGATGAGAATTCTAACCCATAGCTATCATCTCAAGCGAACAAAACGCACGCCATCTATCGTGATTAGACGACTACTGGAGATAATCTTTAACATCGTAAAAACCATTATAGCACTTTTTTTTACAATGCATGCCCAAAAACCAACTTCATGATTTTTTTCTGTGATCTTGTTTTTATAAGGTACCTAAACCACCAAATATTTTTAAATAATGGTGACACATTTCAAAAAGTCTACATTCAAGAGGTCCATATTAAAAATGACAAAAATTAAAATTAATTCTATCAAATGTGCCAAAAGTAACACAATAATTTGTCCGGGTGGAAGGACCACTAGATAAAAGGGGTATCTCAGTGTGTCGCCAACCGTACCCACTGATCTATCCGTTATTGTGATTTACATTTTACATTCTGAACATTTTGAGTTTTGGCGTTTTGACTGTACGCGTTTTGAATTTAGACATAATGAAATTCGGCCTTCATATACGTGGCCATACGTGAGAGGTTTTTAATAATCCAAAAATAAATCTGTTATTTTCCTTAACCACTTAGGCCCGTAATATCAATCACAGTTTAAACCAAAAAGGCTAGTTTAAACCCTATCTGTCGATTAATTTTCATACAAAATTCGAGGTTTAATCTATGGTCCGAGTTTAAACTGTGATTAATCTTACGGGCCTAAGTGCTGATAATGAAATTCCGAGTTTAAACTGTGATTGATATTACGGCACTTAGTAATATCAATCAGAGTTTAAACTCAAACCTTAGATTAAACCTCGTATTTTGTATGAAAATTAATCGACGGATAGGGTTTAAACTAGCTTTTTTGGTTTAAACTGTGATTGATATGACAGGCCTTATTCACTTATTTGAATACATTGTTTAACTACTGAGCGTGGATTAGACCCGCCCATTCATTCCTACGAGGGAATAATGGTAATGAAAGTTCCTTCGTGTTGACTTAGATCGCGCGGCTACCGCAGGACGTTTCTGAGTCGGGGCGGATTAGGCAGACGCTCGCCCGCAACATAGATTCCCTCTCAACCTTCTGGGGCTGTATTATATAACTTCAATATCTATTATGATAATTTTTCTCGTATCGTCATTTTAATAGCCGTGAGAGTTAAGGCGCTGGGCATAGTGAATTAGCCCGCGCGCAAAGAAAAATGCACAAAATCGATATATCAAATATACAAAAAAAAACGAAAATTTTCACATATCAAACCCTAGAATTAGGTTAGACCTATCTAAAACAGCCAGTTTTGTGTTGAGATTCCTAAACGTTTTGAAGATATTTTGCTTGAAAAAAAGTGCGCCGCCTATTTTTTTCAAGCAAAATATCTTCAAAACGTTGTGCACGTTGCAAAATATTTTTTTCAAGCAAAACATCTTGCAACCTTTTATGGATATCAACATGAAACTGGCTGTGTTAGATAGGTCTCACCTAATGCTAGAATTTGATATGTGAACATTTTCGATTTTTTTAGTGTATTTGATACAGGAATCGATTTTCTGCATTTTTCTTTGCGCGCGGGCTAATTCACTATGCCCAGCGCCTTAAAAATGGAATCGTCCAAGTTTTGAATCACAATAATATAATTGGTAACAGTACGAATGGCGATTGAAACATCATATGAATTTAAGGATATTGAATGAGCAATTTTGGCAGCCTCAAAAGGTAAAATTGCCAAGTTGATTGCCAATCTCCGATAGGAGATGGAACTACAAGAACAAGAAGTTTACACGAGGTAAAGTCACAATCACAATCAATTTAAATGACAGCTTGTGTCAAATACGAGTACTTGCGGATTATAGTCGGTTTATTGAAAGGGATTGTGGTTTAATGATCTAGTTAGATAATTGGACCCCAGTTTGTATTCCTGTTGTACCATTATCAAGCTGCGAAATATTAAATAGGAGGTTAGATGAGCGAACATGTTCTTGAATTGTACCTATTTAAATTGTCTATGAAACTGTAATGGGAAACTTTGTGAGTCTGCATTTCAGAAAGCTATGCTTCAAAACCGCTTGATTAGAACAGTCATGCAAATGTGTGGGCATAATAAAATTATCTATAAGCTGTTTTGTAGCACGAAAAGTAACAGTAACATAATAATAAATTTGTCTATAGGTGTTACACTGCAGTAACGAACTGGCTACGCCGAAGCTAGGGACTGTCTACGCTGTATGTACAAAATGTCTACGCCATAGCTACGAACTGTCTACGCCGTAGCTCCCAACTGTCTACGCCGTAGCTACAAAACGACTACGCCACAGTTACAATTTATCTGCTGTATTTTTATCTAAAATAATTTGCCGTGCCATAACATTTCTTCATAACGAATTGAGGAACGGTATTTATATTTCGGTAACATTTAATTTTAACCTTTGACCTAAACATTCAACTAATATTTTCATTAAACTTATATTTGCTGTAACTAAAATACGCGAATAGAAGTATTCACTTTCCAATACGAAAAATTGCCTCAAATATGGATGAAGGGAACCTTTTTAAAGCATCTTCATTTTCCTTTCGTTGATCTGAGGTCCCTTTGCACGAACAATGGTGGCAGAGAAATCAATTTTGTTCGAAAACTAATGGAAATCGCATTTTACTCGAACATGCTCGATAATTATAATCTATTTCGCTCACAGAAATATTGGGAGGCATTTTTTGTTACGTGTGTTTGTTATTGGCTGAAAACATATATTAGTAGACGCATTTTCACTGTGAAACAATATTATGGTTGAAGAAAAAGTAAAATAATAATTTATAGTTTTTTGGGAGGCCTACTTTAGACGCTACATACAAAAACTTAGAAAATCTTAAGAAGTGACACAGTGACACCATTGAAAAAAAAATAAACGCTCTGCTAGCTGAGTTATCTAACTAAATGCGAAAAATATGAGATAAAAAATAAAAGCAGCCTAAATAATACCATGCCTGATGTTACATTGATTGGATCTTATTTTGCCACCGAAACGTAATATGTTATTTATCAAAAATAGAATATAATAGAATATTCTTTTACTGTACTAGAAAAAATTTTAAGGACATGCAGTATTAATACATTAATGGTACAAATTGCTAACAGCAATCTTTTCCAGGCAACCACTGACGGAGAAAAACGGCAAAAAGGCGCTCGGAAGGTCAAAAAGCACCACAACACAGCCTTAGCTCGGTCTTGCCTCGCTATTTTATTTATTATCCTCGTGTTATTGGCCGCGGACGGTTGCGTCAACAATAATTCTTGATTTTATCACCAAGATTTTAATGATTTTAAATTTTTTAAGATTTTAATGCGCCGCGCTAGCTTCTGTTTATAAATCATTTCATTGCGTAGAAATAGAGCCCATCTTTTAGTTTGACGATGCAGCTTTGTAGTCGAGCTGTGGTTTGAAACGCTCTCATGTGGGGATACTTATGTATTTTGTTGACGGATTTGATGTGTTGGTCTTAACGGAATTATAGTTTGTTTATTATTGATAATTATTATTCACCGCGAGCATGCTCGTGTAAAATGACAATGTAAGCTTTGCGTGGTGGGCCCAAATACTTCAATCGAAGCTGACATGACAGTATTTTTATCAAACTCTAAATGGTTATTGGTCTACGCTACGAGAAATTTAAAAAAAGTTATATTTGTTAGTACAGTGAGTTAAAATGGACGTAAATTCTGTACTACCAAACTCGACAAAGCAACATTGCCACCGCTAGCTACATGATTACCCTCGGAGTGGTCAGCCGGCGCTGGCAGCGGTTTCGACGTTGTAAAATTATTACAAAGTTTTCACCAGAAACTGGTTACACGGTAAACGTCAGTTTACTCCACTGAATTAATTATTAAAGTTTACAAATATTGTAGGGACTATTTTTACGTTATTTATGCGGCTTTGTACGCCTGGAGGTTTGTAATGAGACAATTAAGCATCTTAAAAACTGTATCATACCTATTGCCTGTCTTAACTGAGGAAAAAAAACTCCAAAGACATTGTTCAATCGTGGCAGTATGCACCACCCCCCTTATACCATGTACAGTCATCCACACGCTAGGGTACCGCTTTTTGTTCGATTGGCGCCCTTATGCCACGCGCGGTAAGAGCTACCATGGGGTATCCTGGACTGTGGCCGACCGTACACCTGAGGAAGCTTTTCTCGAGTTGCGTCATAGATTTTTCTCGACATTTTCTTGAGCGTGCGTGCCAAGGGGGCAAAAGAGGCTAGTGTTGGACAAATGCGGTTTGAGTTGGCCAATTTGGCCATATCAGAGAGTCCAACTACTGTTCCCGTTTACAACGGTTTGGGCGCGACATCACAGATTATACAATAGTTACTACGTGCAGCGTGTGACGTCACCCGACCGATGACGTCACACACCGCTGCTCGCGACCGCAGATTGCGTCTGGCTGCAGTCTGTGACAGTGTTGCCAGGTTATTGTTGACTGGGTGGGTGGTTGTAGACAATACACTGAATTTGCGAAATAATTACCAAACCTAACCGAACCGCAACACAACAAGCAATAATTACATCCTTTATATCCTTTATCATCCTTTATATCCTTTATATGAACATTTTTGTCATTTACCTAATTTAATTTGGCTTAGTCTATCCTCGATGAAATTTGTCATAAAACACGAGAGTAAAAATCAAAATTAACTTAATTAGCAAACTGCCCGAACGCTTTGATCGAAGCAAAAGAACAAAACAGCAACAAATTAAGTAAATCACCCAAAAACGAAACTCTCAATGAGCGAAAATTTGAGGACCATCGAAGAGTTGCCTTTTAATAAAGTGTTGAGGACGCACGTGCCTGGACGGCCCTCTATTAGAGATCCTTGGTAAAGTTTCGCGCGCATCTAAGAGCCGGTTGTTAAGACAATAAAATGGTTCTAACGATCCGTTCTCTTGTTATATTTTCGGCCCTTTTGGCGTGTGGTGTAGTGTACAAGCGGTTGGAAAAGGAGATATTTAAAAACGAAGTCTTAAACTATTTTAAAGCGAGCTTTTCTTTCTGCATGAATTAGTTTTTTTCTTATCCTTGTTTAATTCTAGACCAATTTTACACCTAATATGGTCGCTATGATTTTTTTTGTAAGTTACACGTCAAAGTTATGGGGTTGCCACTACCTTATACTGTTCAATCAATCATAAACTAAAATAAAACAAAAGAGGACTAACCAAAAGGCTTCATTAAGAGAAATATAACACGTTTTATTAATTTCGACTACGAGTACAACTTACTTTAAATAGGTATAGTGTTTAAATTGTAGAAATGACAATTTTTGTTTAGTCTCTTTTACGTTTACAATTCTATTTTTACACTTTTAGTACAAGGAAGTACCGCCGCTAAACCTCTACGAGGGTCGTAAAAGCCTAAGACTTTTCCTCGCCTATTTACACCTTGCGCCGATCTCCAGTATACTTGTAGCCCCTTTAGATTAACGACGGGGCTCAATCGGCGATCTCATTAGTTCCACGAGCCTCGACCTGTCCCGTGTAATGACTCACGACGCCTCCGCAGCTGGATGTGGAGCTATACTGACCGAAGCTTCACGTGGATAGCTTTGTCAATAGTGCAGCCAAACCCACAGTATTGAGGCGTCTACTCTTCCTTGCATCACAATGTGTGAAATCGAGTTTCCGATACGGGATATAATGTAAAAAAAATTAGGATGCAACTTTTACGGTTGGCCACAGGATAGGATACCCCATGGTAGCCCTTACCGCGCGCGGCATAAGAGCGCCAATCGAAAAGAAAGGGGTATCCTAGCGTGTGGCTGACTGTCCATATCTTGATAGACGCAGTTTGCTGGCAATTTCTAGGACACACAGTGTTGTCACTCAAAATTACTTCATAAAGCAACTTCTGTCCTTGTACTATTTACGTCAGCGACTCGGGACAAACAATTATTATCCGCTCTCACAAATCCTATTAAACAGGGATTTGGTATAATTATAACCGGGCTATTTTGGGCCATTTTGGGACATTTTCCTGTCCCTCATTGTCAGGGCTTAGTTTCCCTTAAATATTTGATGCATGCGTTAATTACTAGCGTTCATAAGCTTGTTTGAGTTGATCGTACATTTTTAATCGCAGTATATATTAAAAATAATTAACAGAAGAGACTTGGGTATGTGTTCAATGCGTTTTCTCTCATCTAGCAAACCTGTCCTAGCAATATCTGATCTGGAAGGTCTGTTTTGGTAGTGCACTATGGATTTGAAAACCAAAATCAACCTAACATTTAAATGTTTCAGCTGACTATCAATCTGCTATCGATAAGCCATGTCAGAGGCCTTTTGGGCGGTCTAATAACGGCTAAATTAAAAACTAGTGGTTCGCCCCGAACTATGAACTCGCGACCCCATATCTCAGCAACCCCTCGACCGATTTGGCTCATGTTCGAACTTAAAAATTTTCTTGGCCTCATTTACCTGCCTATCAAATTTCATAACGATCCGACTAAATTTACTCAAGTTATCGTCGAACGAACATTCATACATACATACATACATACATACAAACGCCGGATTGTTCCAGTAGACTCGGAGAACTTCGCTCGCTTCGCTCGCTCGTTCAATTATAAATACCCTTGACATGTTAGCTTCAAATTAGCATATCTCATAAACGGCTGAACCGATTTTGATTACACATATCTGAGTGTACTTGCTAGAAATCCGGCTTTCAAATAAAAAAAAAACCGCATCCAAATCGGTTTCCCCGTTTAAGAGCTACGGTACCACAAACACACACAGAGACAGACAGACCCACACACATAATAACACCCCCCTTTTTCTGTCGGCCTCAGATGATCTCATACGATTACCTACCTACCTAACTGACTATAAACTTTCTATAGTTATAAAACTTTGTTATCTAACCACGGCTAAAGTTTCTCCACTCTCAATACGTACTATCTCATTCATGGTACGAGTTACATCTTGGGTGCTATTTTCCGCTTCTCATTTAGTCCACATAGTCGTTTTGCCAGCTATCTCCAGTCCTTCGCGAACTTATGCAGTGATGTCGTTCCGCGGAAGGGAACCATTTTCCTTGCAACTTTAATAATGTAGCCTTTGGTAATGTTTGCTGGCTAAGGGTTAATGAAAGTAGCGTGGCTTGAAATGCACAAGTTTCACCAGTTTTTTCAATTTTATTTAGTTAGAGCAATTTTTGTTTCACGATAGTAAAATAGTATTGTTTTCAATATTCTATTCTATTCTATTATTCTAAACAACAATCTAAGCCCCTGTATTCTCTAATATATGCACAGTAAAAATAACCGTTTTTAAATGTAAAAAAAAATATTACTTTTTGTTTTTTCTAAAGCACTAACCCGTGCTAGGGAGGTTGCGGGTCCTGTCCCGAGTGATTTTTTTAACTTATATAAATGTTTAAAAAAAGATTGTTCATTTCAATAAGGGCTATCTTGGAGTGTTTTGTCGCTTAACTGTTACGAGTGTTTTTTTTTAGAGAATAGAGGCGCTGACCGGGCGTAATCGGGGCGGCGGAAAGAGTCTGGGAAGAGCGGTAAGGACTTATCTTTCGAGGCGTGTATTGTAGATGCAGGCTGGAAGCTTTCGAGATGTGGTGCTGGAGGAGAATCGAGAGGATATCTTGGACGGAAAGAGTGTCAAATGAGCAAGTCCTGGAAAGAGTACCCCTAGTAGGGATATATATATATATATATGAGAAGAGTAGGGGAGAGGAGAACTGATGAAGACAATAGAATGCCGAAGAGGAAAGATGCTAGGCCACTTGCTACGTTACGACAAATTCATAACCAACATAATAGAAGGAAAGATAGAAGGAAAGAGAGGTAGAGGAAGGCCACGGAGAAGCTACTTTGACCAAATCAAAGAGAAGGTGGATGTCGTGACGTACCAGGCTGCAAAGGAACTGGCCTGTGATCGAAGTGCATGGAGAATGCTGCACCGACAAGAGGATAACTCTTAAAATATAATAATGATGATTGTAGATGCATATTTACTGGCTCACTTCAACATAGCTCCGCCCAGTTTGAAAACTAGTCCGGGAATTAATCTTATCTCAATTTCCCCGTGTTTTCCAGCGACGACTTGTGTTTAATTGTGCAAGTTTTAATAACATGCAAATCTGTGCGCGGGCGCCGTCCAGCCCCACGGTTTTGGAATTTATAATGGACACTGGTAATTGTTTTCTTATTTGTTGCCTTAAGTTGCTCTGCTGGCTGGGGAATGAGCTCGGTGTGCACGACAGTGAGAAATTGCCCGAGTTTGGGGCAGCAGCGGTATGTAAATTCACGATTATGTCTATGTACGAGTATTTTAGTGGTTTAGCCACCGAAGGGGGGTTATCTCGTGGTCGTAATTGTCAACAACTTTTGTGCGCGATGGTTAGAATATTTTTCATGGCGGCATTGATGGATAAATTGTATTAGAGTTCATTTAAAATATTTCGTAGCGCAACTGTTTCTAAACTAGAATGAAAAACGTTTAAACTTTTTGCAAATACAAAGATTGTAAAATGGTCATTTGTTGTAGGACATATCGTATTGTAACCAAGTCTACGTATAAATTCTTGACTCACAACGTTTAACAGTGTTAAATCTAGGTAGACTCATTGAATCGTATGAGGTGGTGACAGATCAGACAGGCCAGATAAAAAATTATAAACATGCATGTGACTTTCAATCCATACTACTGTACTTCTCCTTCTACTTATAACGTAACGTACTTCGTCATGATACACAATGTGCTGCCAACAATCTCTACCACAGCGGCTCATCAGCAACTGCCTGTATGTTTACCACTTTATCACTCACGCGCTGCAAGTGGGAATTGTCCGCACGACGTGACGGCCTGCCAACGTTGGTTGGGATGTATTGTTTATTACTTAAGCCTTTACATCTATTGGAGATGACCTTGACAATACTTGCTGAAAATTTTGAATTTCCCGCCACGTTGCTATCGTCCCACCTTAAGATTTCCCACATGAGTTTGGAGCACCATTAACCGCTAGTCTTTCTAACCGACTTCAAGAAAGGGCCCGTATTTTTGTTTATGTGTGTTACAGATACATAACCAAACGGACTTCGTGAGATAGAGTATCTGTACCTCGGAACTTTTTTATAGGTGAACCGATTTTGATGATTCTTTTTAGTTTGAAACCATGTGGGATTAAAGCTTGTAAGAGAGGGAGAGGCCCTGACACTATTACATATTACATAAATAAATAAAATGTCTAAGAGTGGCATTAATAGTCGTCGACTCAAGATCGAACTCAAGTAGGTGATCTCAGAAAAGTAAAATGCTAATGTCAAGCCTTGGCTAAAGTCAATGTCAATCTCAAGATAGTGTCTATTAATATGCTGACAGCTACTCAAGTTTGACATTAGCCAAGGCTTGACATTAGCATTTGACTTTTCTTAATTCACCTACTTGAGATCGAGCTCAAGTAGATTATCTCAGATGACTATTAATACCCCCCTAAGGCGTTCAATGATCAACCACTTATTTGGAAATTTACCTCACACACCCGATGAATATCCCATTTTCTTGAACTAAAAGACCGTTGCGTATCCACTCAGCCCGAAGAGTTATACAACTTTACGCATTCCAGACTCACAGTTGAGTTCACTCGTTATGGTTTTCTAAAACAACAGCCATTGAAACTTTGGCCTCAAAGCGTGTTTAGGAGGGAGCACAAAATGTGCACGAAACATTTTCATGACAGCAAATTGAAATTCCATTTGACTTAGGTATATTGATAGAATATTGGCTAACTATTATAGAGCATAATGATGCAGCACAGTACGATGCTGCTGTAAAAACAGAATAACTAGTAGTTCACCCCAAACTGTCAAGTCAAGTCAAAAGGTTTTATTCAATATGCCATAAATAAATTATTTACATTGAACGTCAAAATTGGTATTATCAATAGTAAAAAGAAGTATATAAATAAAATTCTTATTGCTATCTAATACTAAGTAAGTATCTAGCTACTTTTTTTCTCCGTTTTAGTTTGAACTCGCGACCCCATATCTCAGCAACCCCTCGACCAATTTGGCTCATGTTTGAACTTAAAAATTATCTCATTTACCCGCCTACAAAATTGTATAACGATCAGGTGCACGTTTCATATAACTGACATACATATTTTATTACGACAATTCGATATAGATTGCGTAGTCGATTTGACATGAGGTTACAAAAAAGGTTTGTTTACAAACCGACCTATCAATGAACATCGAATTGTCATAATAAAATATTTATGTCAGTTATATGAAACGCGGGCCTGACCTTTACTCAAGTTATCGTTGAATGAACATACATACATCCATACAAACATACAAACGCCGGATGTTTCCAGTAGACTCGGGGAACTTCGCTCGCTCGTTCAATTAGATAAAACTATAGGATGAAGAGCTGTTCTAATATTTGCGTCAAGATAAAGAGATCGCCAGACTTTACGCAAGTTCTTACACATAATTAATTACATGTAATATTCGTTACAGCTTTTTTTAAGCTTTGGCCATTTTTACACAAAATGTTTTTGGTGGGATGAATTGTTATCTCACTCCGAATCTTTATCGCCATAGCAATAGGCCCCTTGACTCGTATTCTGTGAAAGATCTCGCGATTCCGATTCCAAGAGCACTACACATACACAACCGTTGTGATCCGATAGCACTTGAAACTTTTATCCGGCGAAGGTGTTCGAGTATATCTCCATTAGAGGAGGAACTATGGTGCGCTAGTGTGCAGTGTTCTCTTCCGTAGTACGACAGACTCTAAAAGATATTACTTTTTAACTTGTGTATTTAATATTATTTTGGTACTCATTTCTATAATACAGGGTGCACTCTAAGTCAATAGCGGAACTTTAAGTAGGCTGTCTACTGATCACTACAAACAACTTGTACTGAGTGGCGAAAAAAATGGAGCGAATAAAATATCAGCTGTTTCATACATTTGGCGTAGTACTGAGTCGACCTTTTGTATGGAACAGCTGATATTTTTTTCGCTCCATTTTTTTCGCCACCCGGTAAAAGTTATTTGTAGTGATCAGTAGACAGCCTACTTAAAGTTCCGCTATCGACTTAGAGTGCACCCTGTAGCTATGACCTGTTCGGGAGCTTCAGGAACCTCGCTACATACAATCTTCTATGCGGCTTTATTTTTCCTTAGTTCCCTGTCAGGCTGTATTTAAACCGTAGAAAACGTCGTCGCTGGTTGTGCGACAAAATTCTTAATTGTATTAACTATTCTAAGATCTTTGTTTTAAGCCTATCACTTTGTACAACTGTTTGTTTTCTCTAATAAATAAAAAAAAAGTATTTCATAGAAAGGACTTTACAGACTCAGGCGCCAGCCACTCAGAAGAGACGTGAGATAAAGACGCGGCGTGGACGCCACGTCAGTTTGATGTCACTGTCACACACTAGTGGTTCACCCCGAACTACGAACTCGCGACCCCATATCTCAGCAACCCCTCGACCGATTTGGCTGATGTTCAAACTTAAAAATCTCTCTCTTTCCAGCGCCACTTCCTTCCAGTCTTCTACCGGAAGCCTCTCGAAGTGTTTTGAGACTTCGTTAATCCTGTGATACTTGGGACGTCAAACTGGTCGACGCCCTTCGTATGCTTTTCTTACCACCCGATCCGCTCCCATTTTTTTTTTCTACAGGACGAGCAATACCACTCGATAGCGAGTGGTATTGCTATCACTAACTCACAAACGTAGGTTCAATGCTGATTTGTGTTTATTTCAAGTGAGAGGTTGCCCAGCAGTGGTATGTATCTTTGTCTTTTGCTTATTTTATAATCAAGTGTCTACTAAAAATGATTCTTTCTTATTTTCTCAGAAGAAGACACCTTAAATACACGCCCTTGTACTATGAAGAGAAAGGAACTATACAGAGCTGTCATCAATTCCTATTTGGCTTGACTGAAACGACCTCGAAAGTAAAGCTATGGAGGAAAAACTCAAGGGGTATATCGTTCAAAGTTTTCTTTTTTGCACTTTTTTTATCAAAGTTAGGAATATATTCAAGGTATTTTGAAGCTGTAATTTTTGCCAGTAGTGGGAATTGTTTTAACCTGATTTCAACCTTATATCTTCCGTGGGTTGGCTTTGGACGAATGATCGGCATTTAGGGTGAAATTAATTATTTTAAGGTGATAAGCACTCTGTTTAAATATCAGTAAATAGTCTCATAGAAAAGTAGTTTGTATTAAGTTTTGTCTAGCTATTCTTGGATTTGGTTTACTGTGTACACAGTAAGATAAATCTTAGCTAAGTAGGGACAAAACCTCAGCTTTCTGTGAATAAAATCACGTTCAACAGATATTTCGGTCATAACTTTATTATAGTCATGGAGGTAACAGCCCCATTTAGCTCGTAAACTTTAAGCTCTGTCTTTTGATATTATTGTATTGCAGCCCTCTACTTAAATACGCATTTAATAAGCGTGAAAACAAAGAGCAATGGCCTTAATACATTAAACCTAGTGAATTAGGCGATAAAACCTTTTGGACAGACCCTGGGACCACCTTTAACGTGTTCCACGATCAATAAGGTCGTAACACAGCCTTATTCATTAACTTAGACGTCGATTCTGTTGCATTTCAAGTTGTGTGTCTCTTTTACTCCACTGAAGTATGAAATAAATGGAATATAGTTTGGACCGTAGTTGGTTGGTGAAGAAAGTATAGGTAGTCGAATAAGTGGTAATTTCGTCTGTAAATGATTGCGTAATTTCATTGTTCAGTGAAATTTATCTCAGTAAAAACAAGTCTCAATTTTGGCCTAGGTTTTTGTGTCTACAGAAGTTTTCGATTATTTTCTATTGTTTTTCTCTTATCAGCTACGTATCATCATATTCTCTGGCTTCAAACGAACGGACACAAGTATGGCTCAGTCGCATTCGTGAAATGCAAGATCTGTAAATGTTATAAACGAGGCAGCAGTCCTAGTTATTATAATAGCTCAGTAATGTGCCGAAAGGGGTTTCGAATGCAAAAAAAACCCATAGAAAACTGTTCAACAAAATGGTCAAGTAACCGGCTTGTTTAAAACCGCATACAATTTTTCAACCTTTTTGTGCTAAACAAAAAAGATGGTGCGGCGACAATGTACCGACATGTCAGACACGGATGAAAAGCAAAAAGTATCACGCGCACAAACCTTTCAGCCGTAACTTTTGCTACCTAAATCGATTTAAATTCCAGCTATCTACTCTAGAGATGGGCGGTGCATAAAATACCAAACCAAAGTACATATTTGATATCGAATTTGTGGTTTGAGAGTATCGAAATTAGAAGCACAATAGCAAAATAAAGCCTAATGAAAGGACGATGAAAGAGCGATAGCAGCCCAGTGGGTAGAACGTTGGATATCCAAGCGCGAGGTGCCAGGTACAGCCACAACTTTAGTGTATTTCACAGTTTAGCTATTACCACTTGCTAGCGGTGAAGGAAAAACATCGTGAGAAAAATCGCGGCTTAGGTAATTAGATCCGCGCGTATGGACTGTCTTTCCTGTGGGCTAGGCTGACTAAGCTGACAGGATGGTATAGGTGCTGGGTAAGCCTTATCCATCTAAAAATAATGCCCTGCAGCGCGGAGTGGTCACTTCACCCATCTAGTGTTAGTGAAAGTGCCACTTGACGCCGCTGTACGCAGATGCAAATGCCTTAGTTTTTTAGAGGGCAACGTTTAAATAGCTTATTTCCTGAAAATTTTCAACTTCTAAATGTGATTTCCAACAACTTTTGTTCTACGACTTTTCGAAAAAAACATTATTTAACGTTTCTTATTCTTTAAAAGTTTCTTATTCTTTAAAAAAAGTGATTTTCTAACATTCCAGCTCTGCCTGCTGGAAAGGTGGTAGGCCACCTTTCCAGCCTCTCCTGCTTATATTCTTTACTCTAAAAAAAAAAAAATATGGAATAATCAAAATTGAGCTTTTATCAAAGTCGTAGAATAAAAATGGTTGGAAATGACTTTTAAAAGTTAGGGTGTTTGAGGAAAAAACCTATTTAAAAATTGCCCGGCATAAAATACGAAATATGTTATTGCCGCGAACGAAAATTCGCTGAACAAAAATAGCTCAGTTTAGCTACAAAATGTAATTTTTTTATTCTAATTTTATAATGATACTTTTTAAATAATGATTTTGTTAATTTTAATATAATTTATAATTATGATAATTATTAATTGCCATGCCGCCATCGGTAAAATTACACAAATACTCGATTAAAATACATAACATCTGTAAAAAATTATCGCTGTAATATATCGCAATAAATGAAATGAAGGACAGTTACTGTCTGGCAGCTACTGGGTCCGTGAAAACAAAGTGTAGCCAGTACTGACCGATCAGTATTCTTTGTTGTTTCCCCAGTGAGAGCACTGTATAGACAGCAGAATGTACAGTTGCTGTCTACTGGGTGGTCAGTACCTGGGCCTGTGAAAACCAGGAGACATGTGTAGGTAATGCTTGTAATATTACAAAAGACATATTACACAACGGTGTCATGAAATATTACACATTACACGAGAGAATAAAGCATGGCACATAGCATTTCATTACACTAGATGACATGAAACATGACACATGGCATTTCAGCACACTGTACGTACTGCAATGAAAGTGTGCAGAAATACCATGATGTCATGTTTCATGTCTGCAATGAAGAAATACCATGATGTCATGTTTCATGTTTGCAATGAAGAAATACCATGATGTCATGTTTCATGTCTGCAATGAAGAAATACCATGATGTCATGTTTCTTGCCTGCAATGAAGAAATACCATGATGTCATGTTTCATGTCTGCAATGAAGAAATACCATGATGTCATGTTTCATGTCTGCAATGAAGAAATACCATGATGTCATGTGTCATGTTTGGTGCCATGATATAAGGTAATATCACGCGGTATGAAATGTCATGAAATATATCATGACTTCGAAGTGCACTGTTTCGCGCATGTCTAAATACCAGGCTTTAGGCCTTTGCATCTGTTACAAGCGCTCTAGCGCACGCTCACAGCTTAGTTGGACTAGCCATTCTTAATCGATTTGCGAAGTTAAGCTACATCGGGCGCGGTCAGTCTATGATGGTTCACCGCTAGTGGCAATAATATCTGAGCGCTTTCGTGCTTCGGAAGGCACATTAAGCCGTTGGTCCCGGCTGTTGTTGATTAATAACCATAGTTAAGGCATGTCAGAGGCCCTTTGGGAGCCTAAAACTGACACCAGGAGTGGCCACTACCTCATACGATAACCTAATCTAACCATCTGTTATAAGATGCGGGGGGAACCCCTCGCATCTTATTACAGATGGTATATGTCGGTGATATATGTAAATGTCGGTATATATGTCTGATCAGACGATGTCCCACATTACCGACGACTGCCCGCTGTTCGCCACCCAAGGCGGCGGCGTCGCTAAGGTGCATGAGGCCGATACAGACGTAACGACGTGGTTGGACGGCTTACCTTTCACCGTATAGCATTTCGAGTACAATGCCATTCGCAAAATAATAAATTACAAGATGATTTATACAGCGTCCAGTATATGTAGATACTCACATTAGATGGGTGAGGTGATCACTCAGAAGCCTGGGACATGTTTTAGTTTAGATTGAGAGGCTTGCGCAGCACCTAAGCCACCCTCTCTGCTAGCCGGCCTAGTGCACACATGATCGATACTTGCAGAGCTCGCTAACAAAGCCGCGGATTTCTACACATCTTTACCTTATATGTTACACTACACTATAAGTTTTTATTTGCACAAAAAAAAAAACTTAAATAACAGAGGTGAGAAATTTCGTACAAGGGCGAACTTTCAACAGAAATTTCTTCCAGCCAGCCGAATAAATTGTTAAATATTGTTTTGACGGCGGGAGATTACCAATAAGGTAGGTAAATGAACAAACAACACATAAATAGTACAGTAATTGATAACATACAAGTACAATATGCAAAATGGTAATATACACCCATATCCTTGCATTAAAGAAAAACCTAGGTATCATTTAATAGACTAATCAGCTAATGCAAAACAAAATAATAAACTTACTTCCGTTAGCTTGTACGTAATGAGATGATTTTATAGGTACAGCATCCAGTGGCACCTTCATTCACACTAGAAGGGTAAAGGAAACAGTCCTGGTTCTCAATTTATTTTTGTTGCATATTTCTAAGGACAAAGTGAAACAGAAACTGGCCAAGATTAACGATCTCATTCACCGCCGTTAGCAACAGTTGGCATTAACATAAGTGGTAATTTCCCGAGTCCAGCAAGTTTATTATTTCATATCCTTGGTCGAGAGTTTTCTGCTACATTTATTCATTAGCGAACTTTCATAAACAGGATAGAAATACATTTTGAGAGAAAAAACATAGATTATACAAAGACCGTCGCTTTCACTTTATATGTTTTAACGTCTTGGATCGTCCAAAGATCTATTTTAGCTATCTTTATCGAAAATAATGGTGGAAAGAGACAGATCTATCTCTCAACAGAGCCAGATGTTTCTAAATACCTCCCATTACCTACCGGGTTTCTATGTAAAAAGTTTCACACTGATATGTAGAGGTACAAAGTTTCACATTGAATGCCTAATAACTTCTTGATTCAAGAAAAATATTGTTCTAATCATTCATAACGAAATAATTTTTTCGCATCCGCAACCGTTCAAACCCTCATATTTTAACCTTTTTTTTTTTAGTTAGCCTGGATGTTAGTGTCCCACTGCTGGGCAAAGGCCTCTCCTCTTGTCTTCCAAACATCTCTATCCTGTGCCACCTCCGGCCATCCGGGCAAGAACTTGTTCAGGTCATCCCTCCATCGTATAGGCCTGCCGCGCCTTCGTTGTCCGTCATGTGGGACCCAGTCAGTGGCGATCTTTGTCTTGGCTCATGCGGCAGACGTGGTCAGCCCAATTCTATTTGTGCCTAGCGGTCGCAGCTCTTACATCAATAATTTTGGTTTTGGAGCGCAGGGTAGTGTTTCTGACTCTGTCGGTCCTCTTTACACTTAGCATGCTGCGCTCCATCGCTCGTTGCCGATTTTAAACTAGCACACTAAAATCTCGCGGCCTCATCACATGCCTCCGACCCTCGCCGAAGCTTATGAAGAAGCAAACAAAACACGTCATTAATCAACTCGCGCGCCGGGACGCAGGGAAATTGTGGGAGGAAAGTGTTGAAAATATGGAAGGGTCTCTTCCAAGGGTGTGAACTATGTAGTACCGTCGCCCATAACGTTTTAATTGATTAAAAAAAGAGAGAGAGAGAGAGAATACTTTATTGTACACCAGAAATTAAAAATAATTTTGGTACAGTTAATTTCTACAGCCTCATTAAATTGCTATACGACGAAAATATACTGTTGAGGATTAGACAGACAGACAAGCATACATCATCTTCATACTACGTAATACAAGAGCGGGACGCGCGGGGTCCGGGGAGGGACCGAAAACCAGTCGCCGCGACAGCGGCTATCCAACACTCACTCGATAGAACTTGATGCGAACGTGTCGCGTCATTCATACATTTGTGTTCATCCAAGCCATTCAATCCATGTAATCAGGCATTTAAATCCATTATACATCATTCATATCCAAAGTCAGTGCATCATTCAAGTTTCCACATCCATACGTCAGCTCTGAGGAGCTCAAACACGCAGCAATCATCCATCTCATACAAAAAGCCTTACAGTCCACTAGAGCAACGAACGCCATAGTTTTCATGGTCCTCCATAGCCGGATACAGCAAAGAAACCAGTATCCATGCTCCTTTGCGAAGCCGGAAGCATCAAAGAAACCAGTTACCATGGTGCTTCACGAAGCCGCCAGGAATGTATATCCAGGAAACCAGAAAGGCATAGTATCCAGATCCAGCAAGGCATAGTATCCAGATCCAGCAAGACATAAGTATCCTCAAGAAAGTTCTAATTGTGTTGTGCGTAAAACATACCTACCGGCATCCAGTGAGACGAGTCATTACATAAATACATGAAGTGCATCAGCCTTAATTCAATATCGGAAAACAACTGAGAAAGCGAGTGGTTCAGAGTGAGTCCGTTCCTTTGTTACTTTTCTTTGGTTCCAATTTGTTTACTCGACAGTTTCAGTAAAACATTCGACAGTAAAACTAAAAATTATCTACTCCAGTTCTAACTATTATCAATTCTATTTACAAAAGTATAATAATCACAATAATTCAATCCCTAATACCTAATATTCACAATAATACAATTTCATTCAATATCTACCTACAAAGGTGCTTTTTGTTTAACCAAAGTTAAATATTCCAAAGCATTTGTAGAAAGTAACTGCAATCTATTTTATTCAATCGCGAGCTGCAACCAAATTGATTATTTCTAACTACCTTCACATTTCATACTCGCCTTCGCTTTGGAATCCCACAACTCGTCCGATATGGCGGACACAAAATAATAATAGTAAAAAGGTGCTTGACAGCCTTCGTCAATCTGAATAGGTACATTAAGACCGGTACTCTCTTCCGTACAAGTGACAAAACTTTAGATTCGAATGCTTAAAAAAAATATATATATTATGAATAGCTCATTCAACCAGCACGATGAAGTTCAGTCTTCGATTAAGTGTGCCATTGGCGAGTGTTACATTGTCGTTCGGTTTACGGAAAGGTCATTTTGAGAACAATTACTATTCAGCTCAATACCATTACGATAGCAATATTCCTAGGGCGGTGGAGAGTGATGATGGCACCTTATCACACAGGTCATGCCATTCACAGGCAGGTGTATGTAGCTGATGCAATGGCAGGACGCACTAGAGCAAGTGTCACGCGCGGAGTAAAGTTACCCACTATCCAACTACCCAAGTTGAGTGTTCAATATGAGGAATGGCTCGAGTTTATTGACACGTTTACTTTGTTGATACATGATTTCACACCATTAGCGAAAAACAAAAAAGAGAAAATCTTTAGAGGTACTGTTCAGATAATTAAATCGAGTTTTCATCTAACTATTATGCGGTCGCCTGGAATTTGTTGGGCGATAGATTCATCTATAGAAGGTTTTTAACACAAAACTTCATGCTTTATTTAATTTGGAACCAATCAAACGGGAATCCGCTCAAGCCATAAGCAAACTAGGTAATTAATACAGTTCCTAAAAACATAAAGTCATTAGATGCATTTATACAATTTTATAATTTATACAAGGTGATGAATTTAGAAACCCAGCCTAGGACGCTACGCGAGTGGAAAGAACGAAAATCCACTATTACTAAAGTAATGCTCGCGGGGTTCACTAGGTTTCTGAAATACAGGGCTGATCTAAGTAGGTACTCGAAACGATATAAACATGAGTAGGTAGGTATGTAATAAAAACAAGGCAGATTAATAGCCAAGGAACACAATAGAACACGTAATGAAAGATACACAAAAGCTTTAAAAACATAAATACAAAAGTAAACATAAATTCAGAATAAATACAAAGGTAAACATAAATACAGAATGAAATACAAAAGTACGTATACATACAGAATAAAATACATAAATACAACAAATACAAACACACAGAAGTAAGTACAAATACAAATACAGAATAAAAAATACAAAATAAAACAAAAAAGTGTCCGATGCTGATTTGCGACCATCGCACATTTGCTTGTGACACTTTTCGGCACCAATCTGTCACCGAGAGAGCAGAGCCTGTAGGGAGGCATAGGTTACGCAATATCTGCCTACCGGCAGGTCATCCGGCTCGCGTTCTTAGATTGGGCCCGCGCACAGTGTGTTCACAACGACACAACATACTGCTGTATCCAGAGGCATTATCCAAACCAGACGCACCAGTCGACAGAGCCACGTCGCTCTCAGTCAATGCGACAGAGCGAGCACTGTTCTCGACTGCAGTGTTAATACATTGAAGACGTCATGAGGCAAAGACAGCTGTTCTAGATTCACGGAGCCAAGCATCCTTCATGACGGAGGCATTACTAAACCAGTTGAAATTAAATGCAAAATACACAAGTCAGTTATAGGCATCGATCATTCATAAATCGCAAAGCGTTGTAACGCATCCATAAAATCCAGAGTACCTCTCTATGAGTCGGAGGTATCATTTCTGGTCTTAGAAAATATATCCAGTCTTTGCAACAGTGCAAATATCCAAAAGATTAATTTATTCAAAAACATACAGCTAGCAGATTTAGAATACGAGCATCCGTCGAGTATCCATGTTAATCGGCGCAGACATCTATTGGGATCTGTTAGATCAAGAGCAAAAAATAATTTTAGGGGAGCACAGTCCTGTTCAGCAGCAGACCAAGCTCAGATCCATTGTTTCAGGAACCACCAGTGGTCTTGGTTATACATTTAATCACATGCTATTTTATACATTTATACATTTAGTAACATGCAATTTCATACATTTATACATTTAGTAACATGCATTTTCATACATTTATACATTTAGTAACACGCAATCTATACATTTATACATATAGTAACACGCAATCTATATTTATACATTTAGTTACATGCAATTTGATACATTTAATCACATACAATTTAATACAAGACGAAACCATACAAATACAAGAATAGTTAGCGAATAAAGTTCAAAGGGGAAAATATACAATGCGAGCACAGCACGTTATTCAGTCAACCAAGACAAAGCACAGATATTTCATACATGTTGCAACAATCATAACGTGATAATCCAGAAGTTGTAGAATAATCAAATTAGCAGTTCATAAGGAAACAGGAAACAGACAAGATTGAGTTTATTTTCGACATCGAGAAAGCAATACAAGGCAATACAAAATTGATAAGTCATTTAGGTAACCATCAAAGACCTTGATAATACACAGTTTGTAAGTAATAATGGTCACAAACACAAATAATATCATTCGAAGAATGATGCATTTCTGAACAAATGGAATAGAAACTATCAGTCAAAAGCTAACTTCTGCCTCTATCACCATTTTTAGATAACAGGTCTGATCAGGGTAGGTGGCAGGTTAGATAATTCAATTAATTAGTAAATACATGATTAAACACACATTTACAGAATATTTTAGACACATAATTTAAAAAGGAATATTTACAAAAAGATGTTTACATACAATACATAGTATATCAAAGTGTACGTGGCAATCTTTGTGTGCCTTGCCATGCAGGCAATTAAAATTGATCTGCGATTTGACCAAGGAGTCATACATGGCTCCGCTGCATAGGTTTATTGCACGACAATCTAAACCAAGCGCAATGTTCTCCAACAATGGTACACAGTTTATAGACGCAAAATATTAAATAGAAACATTTCTAAGGCATTATCATTCAAGTAGTCAGATCTTACAGCTTATGAAAACATTAAAAGTTTAGTGCAAATAAAGGCAATATTATATTCATGTAACTCACACAATAATATCATTCGATCCTAACGATCTCACTCCGGTAATTTCTTGGTAAGGACGACCTCTAACCGCTTTGCCGACTCCGACGTTGGACGATGCGAATCCGAACAGGCTCAACCGATGTAAGCGCGAAGAAAGACTGCGCCAGCACTTCGGATAATATGGCATAAAGAGTTCGTCTCGGAGCAGCAGAAAAAGACCAAGAATCGGTCATCATCTGGACGTCTAGAGAAAGGAACCGATGGAGTGGCTCGTGTAGCAGACACACAAACAAGCAAAGGCAGCCAAAGAAGGGCATTCGACAGAATATGCCCACTACCCATTTAAGCAAATCCAGCTCATTGATGTTGGAAGCCACTCTTCCAACGCCTGGGGGCATGTTGAGGATTAGACAGACAGACAAGCATACATCATCTTCATACTACGTAATACAAGAGCGGGACGCGCGGGGTCCGGGGAGGGACCGAAAACCAGTCGCCGCGACAGCGGCTATCCAACACTCACTCGATAGAACTTGATGCGAACGTGTCGCGTCATTCATACATTTGTGTTCATCCAAGCCATTCAATCCATGTAATCAGGCATTTAAATCCATTATACATCATTCATATCCAAAGTCAGTGCATCATTCAAGTTTCCACATCCATACGTCAGCTCTGAGGAGCTCAAACACGCAGCAATCATCCATCTCATACAAAAAGCCTTACAGTCCACTAGAGCAACGAACGCCATAGTTTTCATATACCATGAAATGCGGGCGTACACTCGTGTAAGACCAGTTGAAATAACTAGAAATGACGCTTTCTTTATAACCGGTAACCATTTTAGTAAAATTACCCTTAAATTATCTAAAAGAGATGCAGACGAAGACAATAAGTATACTTAACACGGAAGAGACTCCCTCCTTCTTCATCCTACCAAGTGGGAGGAATTTTGTATGAAATAATAAAACACCTCGCTGAAGGCAGACCAATTAACTTTGGATTTACCGTCACACGTTAGGTGGCTTAAATATTTCATAGGCTCCGCAAAAAATGCTCGCAATTAGCCGATTATAGGTTCCACAAAGACTTTAAATAATTTGAGTTGTTGGTGTCTGTCTAAAGTTATTTGACTATGATGTTTCTTTATTAAAGTTATAAATACTAAAGTTGGTTCCATCCACGATCCACTCCAAAAAAAATATCGGTTGCGCTACGATTCTAGCAATTTCAACTGTGCACAAATAATGCTGCGTTTATTTAGGGTAGTATTAATAGTCGTCTTTGATCACATACTTGAGCTCGATCTCAAGTAGCTGAACTCAGAAAAGTCAAATGCCTTGGGCTAATGTCAAACTTGAGTAACTGTCAGCATATTAGTAGACACTGGCCCGGTTTCTGAGAATTTTGAGAATTTTGCTAAGGAAAAGGGTAAGTATCGTCCTGTCTCTGCAGATTTCTTACAAAAGAGCATGACAGAGCGATACGTAAGTATGTGCTTAGTAAAATTCTCAACTCCGAAACCGGGCCACTATCTTAAAAGAGTAGAGAGAGTAGAGTAGAGTATCTTATAAAGAGTTTTCTATCTATCTATCTTGAGATTGACATTACCCAATGCATGAAATTAGCATTTGAATTTTCTGAGATCACCTTCTTGAGTTCGATCTTGAGTCGACGACTATTAATGCTACCCTAGTTTTCTATTTAATACCCTGCTTCAAACTAAAGCTTTTGTTACCTGAAATATCAATATTTTGCTCCAATGAGCAATAATAACCACTACAATAAAGGGGGGGGGGGGGGGGGGGGGTCAAATTACGGACTTAGTACCTACTGAGCATTTTGTACTAAGCGGCTTAGCAAGCACCCAGTTTGTTTACAATCCGCTTTACTTTAGAGGAAATTATAAGTGGCACAGAGCGCTAACAAAGGAGTAATATCGCAACGAGAGAGCTGTTATGCTCGAATGAATTCTTTCTTTGGCCAGAGCGCATTGAGGTGTGCACAGACGCGCGCGTTGACAACGGATAACGTTTTAATCACAAACATTGTGAGAATACTTTTTGTATTTTCTAAAGTACACACGATAGCACGTCAGAGCGTACAGTTTTGTTGTAAAGTCGCCCGTAACGTTACCGAGCAGAGTGCTGGCGTGTAAGGGTCGACGTGCTGTGTTGTGTACTACGACCCGTGCTAGGGAACATTTAATTTTTTTATATAACGTTAAAAAATTCGCTCAGGGCAGGACTTGAACACGCAGCCTCTTGCATACCGTGCAGGCGCTCTACCAATTGAGTTACCGAGCCAAGTAACGGTCGATGCGATATCTGGGTCCTGTCCCAAACGATTTTTTAACCATTTTTATATTGTGAGAATAATTTTCAACTCTTTTTTTTGCGATTTGAATTTACGCACTCCTTCATGCCATGCTCCATCGCTTTTGTTTAGCAAAATTTTATTTAAACAAGGCTTTTAGGACAGAAAATTATAACCCTGACAATGAACCAATGATATTCAAGTTAAATAGATCTATAAATTACAGTTCAGCAATGGTGATTAAAAGCAATTGAATGCTTTGGCATATTTTATTCCCCCGAATTTTGTTTCGTACTAAATTACGTTTTGGCAATTAGTATTTGGCAGGGCAATTAGTATTTTCCCTGAATTGATGCAGCTTTTGGTAAGCATACCTAGTTTATAATAATAGTCTTATTAGTTTGTTTATTCTATATGGTACGTTTTTGTCCGGCAGTAGTAGTTTTTCCTTTTCTACAGGGTGTTAAAAGACCGCCAACAGACCCGAAAGCCACGCATACTAGACACCAAAACCGATAAATTATTGCTGGGAAATGATTTTGGTTTTTTAGGTTATAATTTTGATAAATATTTTATCACGGAATGGACTTGTAACGCACAGAAGTCATATTGCGCAAGCAGGTAGGTATAAGTTTATGTTACTTAAGCTTAAAGTGCCGATGTTTAGAATACATTGCGGGTTGCAATTTTAACGTCATTTTTTGTAGGAAATATTAATAATTTTGATATGGCTTCTTGAGAAAGTATGTTAAGAACTAGATACTGAATACGATTCTGCAAAAAAAAAGTTTTGCAAAGTCCGACTTTGAACCTCATTATCTCGGAAACCGTTGATTTCCCAGGCATAGTTCCTTGGGCAAAAATGTTCCTTATGATGCGGACAATACGTGGTTTCCCGCTTTGTTGGCGGTCTTTTAACACCCTGTATAGCTGAGGGTGGAACACTGTATGAGCAACCTCTGACCGGGAGAAATGGCGAGGCAACGTAAGGCGCGCAACATCCGCCTTTGATGGTGCTACCTGAGGACCACGAACGCTCTAACAAGAATGTGACAAAGAAGAAGAAATGTATAGAAGAAATATCAAAGGTTCTCTAGTAGAGATTGTTTTTAGCAATAAGACCGCCCTTTGTATACTAATTAGTTTTAAAAAAAATCTCTGTGAATAATTAGTTTTCGTGTACAATTAAGAATATTCTATCTATCTATACAAGGTGTTACAAAAGATGCTAACTCTTTTTACAGGGTAATAGCACCCGGTGATAGGGATCACAACCTAAATTTTATTTTTGCACTATGACGTTCCGTTGATTTTTAAATTAATAAAATGTGAATGCAGTGGCGGAAGAAAAGTATTTTTTAAATATTATTTTCATTGACTTTCACAATGTTTTAACAACTCAAAGATATTCAAATGCAACTACAAACACAAAAATATTTTTAAATTTGAGCTTATACCAAAAACGAAAAAGTAATGAAAATTTTTAATTTTTGAGGTTATAAAATAAAAATTGATTTTTTCAACTTTTTTTTACAGAATTGACTTTTTGTTGATCAGTAGGTTACACCCTGTAAAAAGAGTTAGGATGTTTTGTAACACGTTGTAGGTGTTCAAACTATATGCCCTTAGGCTGCTTAGTTGCAAAAAATATAATGGATAATCACCTTTACGCCCGGTCGAGTTCTTTCTTTGGCCCGCAGAGTGCATTAAGGAATACCTCCGGACTATCCAATTTACATAAAGAGAGCATTCTACTTTAATGAAAATGTTAGAAAAAAATATACGTTTTTTGAACTTATGTCCCCGGGTGCAATTCCGCCACTTGAGACTAAAGTCTGGATATTAAAATATCCAGCTTAATTTAAGTTTTAGAAATGCCGTGTTAGTTTTTTTTTCGCAAGCAAATGGTTTTCCCCGAGGGGCTACCTAAGTTTTTAAAGCAATTTTTAAGACCTTTTATACAACGTGTTACAAAACATCCTATCTCTTTTTACAGGGTGTAACATACTGGTCAACAGGAAGTCAATTCGGTAAAAAAAAAGTTGTTCTTTTGCTTACCATAA
Organism: Zelleria hepariella; assembly: GCA_949319315.1. NCBI lineage: Eukaryota > Metazoa > Arthropoda > Insecta > Lepidoptera > Yponomeutidae > Zelleria > Zelleria hepariella. The sequence goes on from OX439387.1 coordinate 14,568,054, forward strand.
TGAAAATAATAATAATATTTTATTGTCGTGAAACAAAAATCGCTGAACAAAATTTTCTCAGTTTAGTTTCAAAATTAAAAAAACTGTGAATAATAAAATTTACCGACACGCTGCTATCGTTGGACCTTGTAAGGCCATGAGACCACATTTGGGAGGTGATGTTACTGGAGTAGCGCATCAAGTCCCTATCACCGACTCAGCAGCCGGAAAATCTTTTAACAAGCGCTCACAATTCATTAATCTCCTTCCAAACAAAGTAGTTCCATTCACTCAGTTCCTATTATCACTTCCGTACTTCGATCAAGGATAAAACTAGATACAACATAGAACTCTGAAATGTGTCTGGAAAAATAGATGCCCAAACTGCCTTTGGGAGCTTATTTGCTCGTAGTCTATGCAATTAAAGTAAAACTGTACACTAATACAATAAGGTTGACATTCGAATATTAGACGTATGGTCGAAATGATGTTTCGTATTGTTCTATTGCTGATATCATTTCTTTCGGTGGGGACAAGTTTTTATTGTGATTTTATACGTAATGCGGATTCTATGGGAATTAGTTCGGTGCTTCCGTACCACAAAAACAAAAGCTCGCCGCCGACTATCTCGAATGCACGCGGCGGCGGCGATATGAGAGGCATATGCGAGAATCTCCCTTATTTATTGGACAGCGCGCGGGCTTCCTAGCAAGCCTTTTATCGCGACACGGCAGGCCACCGCATTCATGGCCAGTCGATTGGGGCCAAGCATGTTTGGGCACAAGTTTAGTGGGTCTATTTGGGGCCAAATACTACTTTTACATTTTTTGTAAACTATCGCTTGTAACATTTTATCTATACTACGTACAGAATAGACATAAATACAAAAAAAGGATTGAAATTTTGTTATCTTTATACTTCCCGTAGACATGTTTGTCGTAAAGTAAAGTCAACGAATAAAATATTAAATAAAAAAAAATTGGCCACTTTAATCCAAGATGGCGGCTAACACTCTCACTTCTCGAGGTCGAGAACTTACATTTTTCATGGCTAGCCCACACCTGAGCAATACCAATAAAAAAAAATCTACTCCACCTTTTGTAAAGCAAAGCCTCTTTTTTGTCCCTATTGCTTGTATTATAGTAGGTAAAGTTTTTTTTTTCAACCAGCATTGAGGTCAGCTTTCAATTCACTTCCGTTTTAAACTTTCAAGACACGTTTATTTTTTCCGGAAAATAGGAAAATAGCTTACTAAAATAGCGATTTTTGACAGTTGTTGACAGTCTACTGAGTGGTTTTTTTTGCAAATACCGGATGTGTTATGGGCTATTCAGAAATTATATTTTTGTACATTTTCTTAAACGCACGGTCGTATTAAAAATCCAATCAAATACAAAAAAATAATTTAAGCTGTGTTGAAGAGTTGAAAGCTTTTTCAGGACCATTTTTTCATGGAAGATATTATATCACAGTTTTCATACTAGGAATAGGCTGTATCAAAATATTTAAACCATCTTAGTGCTTCTATTTACAAGGAAAGTCTTTTGAACCCCAGCTTAGTGGGAACTTTACGATATTTTATATAGCAGCCGAGCCCTAACACAGCGTTTTAGGCCAATATTCTTCACAATATTTTTATACAGCCGATTTTGGGGTCACTTCAATGATGAACCTTTTGCTCAAAGTTAAACTACACTTTTACCGTATTTACTTAACATTTATTTTATTTGGGCTCATGGTCGCTGTAAACTGAGGTGGCAGAGTGTCTTGAATGCAATTTTATTATAACAGATTTTTTTAAGCACTATATCTTTGCAGTTTGTTTACCATGCTTCTTCTCCAAGAACTATCAGAGCTAGTGAAGCTGGTCAAAAAATAGTTAGATACTTTTTTTGTTTTTAATTTAAATTTGACGTTCAATGTAGATAATTTGTTTATTGCATATTGAATATAAACTTTCGACTTTGTTACTTGAACTAGCATCGACTCGACGCATAATATATAACTTCCTTCTAAGCACAAGGTTACCTACCTGTCTTATAATATCGTATTATCGGTCACATTAACTGCCCTGTCAGTTGATCAGTGTTGAGTCTGGTGGATATTAACATGTTTAGTCATAATTATTAGCCCAGGTGGGTAGCCCATGGGCAAAACGTCTGACAACACGTCACTGACGGCCTGAGGCCTCATGTTTGATTCCCGGAGCGGGCATTTGACTTTGGTTTGTTTGAAAGTTACATTATAAATTTTTTGTAGCGATAGGACTCGCTAAATATGAAGGATATCATCGTGAGGAAAGTCACGGCTTATTTGGTTTCGAACGTAAGAATATATAATATAGTTCAGGTAAAAGGCAGAAGTAAATGCAAAGCGTGTATTACAAGTGACCGCCTTATAAATCAGGCCTCTTACTACAAGCTTGCGCGATATTTTTGGTCCCTATCTTTTTCTTGTCCCAGAATCTATTTTTTCCAACCGTATCTTTTGAATTTATCGTTTCTTTTATACTGTAAAAGTGGGGGTTAAGAACCGGATTGAAGCGGTCGGGAAAAAAGATAATTATGTCGAGATCTCCATGGTAGAGTTTCTTAATAATATCTTACGCTTAGCAATTAGTTCAGTATTAAGGGTGGACATTCAAAATTTTCACTTTTCACAATTTTTTACATTTTGTAGCTAAACTGAGCTATTTTAGTTCAGCGATTTCTCGTTCGCGTCAATAAAATAGTATTCTTTTCATTATTGTAAACAACAGAACAACAATAATTCAGCCGATTATGTGTTCTGGTCTACGAGGCAGTGGCACTGCCCAAAAAACTTGTTGTAGACCAGAACACATAATCGGCTGAATTATTGTTATTCTATTGTTTACAAAAATTAAGAGTATACTATGTTATTCCGGCTAACGAAAAATCGCTGAACAAAAACACCTCAGTTTAGCTACAAAATTTAAAAAATTGTGAAAATTTTGAATTTCCCGCCACATTGCTATCGTCCACCCTTAAGTATGATTTATGGTGAGAGATATATTATATTAGGTATTTTAAGTCAGTTTTTCCACCTCTAAATAGTTTCAACAACTAACCCGTGTCATTAAAGAAAACATTTAGGATGGACATCAAAACACTCGCCCTCTCGCTTTATTTAATACAGTCCAAGCGAGACTACGCTAGGTTTTTAACTCCGCCCTAAATGTTTTATATGACGAGATCAAGATAATAGATTTTCTTCATTGCTTATGCTTAGCAGTATTGAGTATGGTTTATGGTTAGAGATACATTTCGATGTACCTACAGCCGGTGAGATGGCCTCGCTGCCCTCGAAGGACAAGTCTGGCTATCTGTTTTGCTATGATCGTCTAGTTAGCTTCAAAATTAGTTAATAAATATTGATTCCTAAGAGACCATTTTTGACTGTAGTGAAAAAGTAGTGCGTTAGATAGTATTGAGCTAAATAGTTAACTGGGCGTTCAATTATGGAAAACTAGGGCTTCAGTTACTTCCTGCAAGATCTAGTTTTATCTAAGCTGTTACTCCTCCAACATCAACACCGAATGCTTCCACCAACGTAGGCTTTAGAACTTCGGCTTAAACCAGTAGGTTCGTCCTTCGTCGATATCCACACCGAATGTTTCAGCCAGCAGAGTAACTTCTTCCTGCTTTCAGTAATTACAACGGATAATTCCTCAATTCCTGTATTGTACTACTTAGGTAGTCAATAATTATTATTATTCATTCGAATATTCTTGATCATTAGCTGTCTCTTAAATTGTTATGTAATAAACCATTTCTCTTACGTATTCGCCCACATCGTCATCATATGAATAAGTATGCCTTAGCATATCCAACCTTCGTCATCATATTTTGGTGTGCACACCCTTGGTATTTGAGATCAGCTTTGTAATTTCAGTTGATAAGTGATTGTATGAGGAATGAGGTAATTGGCCCGTATGTATTCACTGACAGAGGCTTGAATGCTTTACTATTAAGATATAAAAATGTCCAATTCCTTTGATTCAATTATATCATAGGCAGTGTTTGAGGAACTGATTTATTTACGGAAATTGGTACATTTGAGATATTATTTATTAATCATTTCAGTATGCGTGTTTGATTGAGTGGATTTATTTACGCAGCTTGATTTGAGCTAGTATGTGTGCTAGTTATAAATGTGACTGAAAATCTTGTAATTTGCCCAGTTTAATTAAAAGAATTTAATTAAGTGTCATTAAGAAAAATGGCTCTTAGGTTTCAATGTGTCTAGAATTATTTCATGATTGATAAAAAATGCAATCAATTATTCAGTCATATTCCTGAAGGGATTTAGCAATATTTTAGTGAATTGTGTTTCTAGCTATATTTGTGGAGATGAAAGGAAACAGCAAGGTTTGAAGTTTGAAACATTTGAATATGCGTATATTAACTTCAAAAAAAATCTGACTGTGTAACGTGTGACTTGAGATTAAGTCTCAGTCCAGCTTGGTTAATGCTTTATTATACAATTTGACGGAAGGAAAAACCTTAAGAGCTGAATCTGAAAAAAACCTTCCAAGCATATCAAAATATCAAGAATAATCAGAATTCGTTTAACGTCTATATTCTTGTATTTTCTCTTAGTACATGAAGTATTTGCATCGTCCAAAATGGATGTGCTGGGAGTTAAGCTCAGATATTATATTAATTTAATTATTACTGTGACTCATATTTCACAGTATTATTGGCAAATACAATGCCGAGTATTCACATAATTATTATCCACTTTGTGTATTTACATATTATAATATTATTTGACCATGTACGGATAGCGTCAAAGTTTCCGCTCAAATCTATGGATTATTATGCTAATAGAGTCTATGGAAAAATATTAGTGATTACACTTAGTCTTTCTCAACCTGTATTCTCGGAGGTAAAAATTGAATTCCATACATTTATCAACAAACAATGTCTCCAGGTCTTATGGCTTTGATTTCTACATATTTAATGGAAATTATCAGTAACATTCTCAAACTGTACTCGATTCATACATTTTATAGTAAACTGGTCTTTATTCTAAAAAGCCTTTAGTTTTCACATATATTTACGTACATGAATTTCATTCAGATTCGTTCATTCCACACATTAAAACCAATAGATGATTTATACGGCGCCTCTCTGCTAAAACTTATATCTCTCCCTATTGATTCGATTAATTCATCATTCATTTACCCTTTCTAATACATAATTATTTGGGCTTCACTGGCAAAAATTAGATTATTTCAAAATAAAACAGGACAATTTTCAGCATGAGAATCAATTTTGGAAGGCGTACTTTAGACAAAAGTTTATATTAATAGGTATTTACTGTCTGGCTTCTGCGGTCTATGATTTTCTCAATTACTTGTGAATAACACCTGCCTTCCAAAAAGCTGATAGATCTCAACAACACAGATAAATTGCAAATTACGAAATCACCTTGTGGATGAAATTAGCCTCCTGTCTTACACTTCTCTCGTGACATAAAAATATGAGAAAGTTTTCCAAATTATATTCATTTAACTGAGAAGAAAACAAGGTGAATACACAATTTAGACAAAGGAAAGAAATTACTCAACTTGCCCAATCCTTGTCTGGCTCTAACCACCGAATTTACACAATTTTTATCTCCAATCTCGTTCCAGGAACAATTTTGCTATCGCAAATACAAATTAAAACTCGATAAGTCCTAGCTCTTCCTCGGGCGTCCATCGAATGTCTTCCCTACAGCTCCGCTCTAGATTGAATGCCTCGAAAGATTTCTCTTTGTTTACAATTTTTCAAAGTCTGTCGACCAGTCTAAATTTACATAAATTAAACCCTATTATAGTCTAAATAAAGTCTAGTACTCCTTGGCAACCACCTGTTTTGGGAATGCGTATGCGCCTCCTCCTTTTTGTCGTAGGAAATTTTGGCAGCTTCTGATTGGCTCGGTCCTGTAAATATCCATGCTTTTTCCCTTGACTGGAGCGAGATGCAAGACGTTCCAATTCTTTCCTTACATAGGCCCTCCGCTGATACACACTGAAGGCGATTAACGGGCTCTTTTCTTATAATTATCTAATCCATATTTTTCTTCCTCATGGGTCTTCTTCCAAGTAGGTACTTGTAAGATGTCGATGTCTAGATCGCTGGTCTCCATCGTTCTGGGTTTGCCTAGATTGTGCCATCAATCTAGGTCAGCTCAGCGCTCCCAGTGCCAGGTCAGTTGTCTCAGGTGAGATTTCAACGTTTCCCTGAAGTTAGAAAGAAAACAAAAAACGCGTAATTTCCAAATATACAAAAACAAAATATTACAATTTTGCATCGGTCGTTTATTCTCTATGTTTGTGTGTGTGTATTCATTTGTTTCGCCATGCGATGGCTTTGGGCCACCTTTTTTATAACCTTTCGTTTTTGAGATTTTCACCTCTAGACTAGAGCAGCATAGAGCTTATTTTAGCCTATCACAACCAATCCACACAAAATCAACACATGTGCTTGAATTTCAGGGTCCTACAATCTTTTTTGTTAGAAATTCCTCGCGTTAGTTTTAGTCAAGCGTTGTTAAAAAAAAAATTATGTGACGTTCCACTTTTGACAAATTATGACCACTCCGAAACTGTTGCAGTGTTGTTTATTGAAAGCGAGCTTGAACTAGGTATACAAGGGTTTGTAATGAATAAGGCTAAATCACATACTATCACACCGGCCTCACCCAAAGATACCCCTTTTTGTTCGATTGGCGCCCTTATGCCGCACGCGTTAAGAGCTGCCATGGGGTATCTGTGACTGTGGCCCACCGTACATGCAGTTTTTCCGCCTGTTCTGAATATTAGCATCTGTACCAGTTAGCAAGAGGCCAACTACAACATTTCACAAGTAGTGATAGATAGCCTAGTGGTTAGGACAGCTGCATTTGAAGTGAGCTCCCATCCATAACAGATGCATAGATATTGTTTAGTATACCTCTATCATAGTGTATTACGTATAGCGAAACAATTTACCTAAAAGACCAGTTTCAACTCCGGAAAGAAGGTACAGTTAGTGACATTTTAAGATTCTTATTTCAGTTCTCTTGACGCACGTATTCCGCGCGTGTTAAGAGCTACTACGGGTTGTTCTAGTGTGTCGCTGAGTGTACCTTCACCTACCTCCAATATTTTGTTGTCAACAGCAGTAGTTTCATTTCACCCAACTCCGCGCAGTGGTATCGATTTCCCTGTATCCATCCACATCCACGGAAACGCCAGTAATGCGATAGTATCGGAATCGTTTGTGAAAATTGGATCAGCACCTTGGCACGTGAATATAATTCTCTATTTATATTCTCCCCTATCTTCAATAGGGTTGAACTAAAGTAGTAACGCTTTGAAAAAGAGGTTTTTTTAATAGATATTTTAATAGTTTAATACCCCTGGAAGGTTGAAATCAGCAAGGACCTACACTGGAAGGAGACCGGGCAGGACAAAGATCAATGACGACTTCTTGTGTCTGAGGTAAAGACCCACTTCGGGTCGCAGAGCCAGCGGACTAAGCAAGTAAGCTTTTAAAATTGTGTTGATATCTACTGATAATCACTGTTTAACCTCCGTAGTAATAAATGTATCATCTTCAATAGTGATCAAATTGACGAAGATTGGGAATTTGATGTAGGCATCTGAAATCGTCTTATTAATGTTTAGATAATTTTTAGATAAATAGATTTGTCTCTCATTAGCAAAAAAATATCAAGTCTAAAAATAATTAACTTACGTTAGGTATTTATTAGGAGCCATGACAAATGAACCGGCTAACCCCATTACATTTATCTATCAACTCCTCCCTACAGAATACCTGAGTTTTTAATTCAATAACGCCTACCCGTCAGTTATACGTCAGCATAAAGTATTATCGGCAATTTGTCGTCTACCCCCGCTTGGTAATTTGACGGCCGATACGCAAAGGGGAAGCTCCCGTGCAAATGACAAGCCATGGTGGCCGAGGGATGGCAAATGGTAATCTTGTGGGGTCATGCCCTGCGTTTGAATCCCTGATTTGTAGCAATAAATACCTAGTGTTTTTTTAACTCACGTGTATCTCAAGCGATAGACAACGTTTCTACCTATTTGAGTGTGTACCATCAATCTACATGTTAGCTACAATATTTCAGCGCTCAGTTATAAGGTCATAAGTAAAAAGAAAGTAGCTAGATACTTAGTATTAGATAGTAAGTAATAAGTATTTGATTTATAATTATATATATTTTTTTTACTTTTGATAATATTTTGACGTTCAATGTAAATAATTTATTTATGGCATATTGAACCAAACACTTTGACTTGACTGGACTTAAGTTACGTGGTCGAGATCGTTCTAACTGATCCAGGTTAAGGTGGGGCGATCACCGCCACGTTGCAATCGTCAAACCTCAATCATACCCATCCGTATTAATTATAATCGTTGGTAAAGAAATCTCTTTCCAATCTAAAATTCTGTAAGGTTTTCTGTTTTGAGTAGGTAAGTTTTATTTCCCAAGTCCAGTTTGGAAAAGGTCACCGGAAAATTAGAAATTCAGGAACAACAGAAAGTGCTTTTTATGAACTCCTTGGACATAACAACGTCGTCGTTCGAGTCAGCTGACCTATACAAATTGTTTACGAAAAATATATCTTGTACCATAAATATGACGTCGAAAAACCGTACCCTCTTTTCGGGCTACACCGCAGTCTGATAATAAATAATATATCCCCTAAAAAGGCAGAATAAATCAAGCTACGAGTAGGTACGCTAATAAATAAAAACGTCTACTTATGTTTGCAATTTCGTTGGCTGTCCATTCCTGTTAATTCGACGCGGGATACGCAAGGGATGAGACGTAAGCCGGTGCAAATGACAGCTCTGTCCAGCCTGTGGTGCTAAATATAGCCGGGTGCGTTAAAGCCACGCACGACCCCTTGATTTGTTTACGGTTGGTTGGACGGTATAGCTGAAAACATGAAAGTCCAGCATGCATAGAGACATTAAAGTATGCCACCAACCACAAATGTATTTAAAGCATTGGTATAATAGAGTACAAAAAAACCGGCCAAGTGGAAATCGGTGGAAAGCTAAATTAAAAAAATATAAAATTTAAAAAAATTACACCAAGTTTGACACCTATGTGTTACCGTTTTTACGATAGAGCAAACAAACGGTTGTCACAGGGGGACCCCCCATATATTATTATTAAATATTAATTATAAGATTAAATAAGTTTCTTAGGTTTGCACGAGCACTATACATAATTTAAACACAGATTTTAACGGATTCAACACTCCCTCGGCTATGTACGTTATTTAAACTAATTTTTACTTTTTTAATTTGTATCCGTAACGGGGGTAGTCAATGTCTAATTATGTACAAACCGAGGGTAGTTTCAATTAACAAATGACATACAAGACAGCTGTCACCTCAGTCTACCAAGACCACGAGCCCTGCAAAGGTCTCGAAACGTTGGAAAATGTAAAAAGTTAATAAAACGAGTGTTAAATCCGTCAAAATCTGTGTTTAAATTATTAAATAATCGGGTAATCCTTTTTTTCAAGTAATCAGCTACGAGTATAATAAACATGAAACAACTGGCTACCTATTACAGACAGCGTAGGCAGAGTAACAGGGTCCCGTTTGGCACCCTTCGCGTACGGTACCCTAAAAAGCAACTGGCATCCGTAAACGAGTAATGCCATCGATACAAATTAATGTACCTACACAGCAAATGGCAGAGTGGAGTTTGAGTAGAGTCGAATAAAATATACGAACATTTCAACAAAAAAAAAACGGATTAACTTGTCCGGAAAACTGGTGAGAAGGTACACTATTATTAAGCTACTGCATTGATTCCGAGTAACACCGAACTAAATCCCATAGAATCCGCATTACGTATAAAATCACAATAAGAACTTGTCCCCACAGAAACAAATGATATCAGCAATAGAACAATACGAAACATCATTTCGACCATACGTCTAATATTCGAAAGTCAACCTTATTGCATTAGTGTACAGTTTTACTTTAATTGCATAGACTACGAGCAAATAAGCTCCCAAAGGCAGTTTGGGCATCTATTTTTCCAGACATATTTCAGAGTTCTATGTTGTATCTAGTTTTATCCTTGATCGAAGCCGAATAATCCGCTGCTGACCGTTGAGAAGTTCCATTCTTCATCTCCGAAGTTCTTCATCAGATCTCCTCCTTTTTTATTGGACCACAATGTGAAGATTTATCAAACAAAAAAATAATTAACAAAATCGGTTGACGTAAAAAAATGTTCTGAGGTAAAAGTAAGATGTAGCCTGTACAATTGTACATGTCCCACTAGCTGGGCAAAGGCCTTCTCTCAGAGAGAGAGTTCGAGCTTAATCACCACGCGTGCTCAATGCGGGTTGAGGGTATGTTTAATTTCAAAGTTACGTACATTTGTGAATTTGTAGTAGCAATACCACTCGCTGACGGTGAAGGAAAACATCGTGAGAAAACCTGAGGTATCAAACATTTAAAAAAAAAACAAGTCGCATTGAGTACCTCCTCCTTTTAAGAATTCGGTTTACAATAAATTGCAAAGTGCTCGTTACTGGTAGAGCAGTGTGCTAGTTGACTCTTCTGTTTACTCTACCCTTGTAGGTACCACAAGCTTAAATATAGCAGGGTCTGTGAAAGCTACTACGCGTAGCCGCTTGATTTGTTTACGTTTGGTTGGACGGTATACACGGGCATAGTGGAAAACATAGGAGGGTAACAATGTTTAATTACCGCCAGCATGCACCGAGACATTAAGGCCCGTACTCGAGCATTTAAGGCTGCCATCCACTAGAGGCGTATAAAAAATCCGCCTGTCTGTATTTATATGAAACAGCATCCACTAGCGGCGCATCGGGGCGGGGCGGGCCGCATCCCAATTCGGTACGCAAAGTTTTTTGTTCGAAAGTCCGTTATTGGCTTATTCTTATCTTTAGACAATATTGAGAAACTAATTTCAATATTTTTTATTTTGGTTCAGTAGTTTGGATTTTACAATGTTTCAAAGATACGGTTTTATGACCTTCACGCGACGGTCTGCATACGTTTGGCGGTCATAGGAACAAAACATTTTAGCGCATAAAAACAAAACTACTGGACCAAAATAAAAAATATTTAAATTAGTTTCTCAATATTGTCTAAAGATAAGTTTAAGCCAATAACGGACTTTCGAACAAAAAACTTTGCCTTCCGAATTATTGGGATAGTTCGCCGCTAGTGGACGCTGTTTATATAAATATAGGCAGGCGGATTTTCCCGGCCCGATCCGCCGCTAATGGACACCTAGCTTTATCGTCACTAACATTTTATCTTTTTACACAAAAACAAAGCAAGTTGAAAGGCGGATGTATATTACGCTGGTATTGTAGTTATATTGAGAGCAAGTGACGGAGAGAAAATAGGCCAGCAAAAATAAATACAATGGTGTGAACTTGTGTGTACCCATCAATTTATAAAATAAGATTTTGGACTTGATCCGGGTTAGGTTTTGTTTGTATATTGAGTGGCGAATGTCATTAAACCAGCTACGGAACCACGCAGCTAGTTTCATTTCGTAGTAGGTAGGACTGAAAATCAAGTTAGCCCTAACAATAGCGTTCTAATACTGACGATGACGTCACACTGGGCCCTGTGATTGCTCCCTCGATTGTAAGTCAAGTGCAGTATCGTAGGTGATTAAATTTGTCTACTAATTCCATTGTTTATTGTTGTATTGATACAGTCAGTCGCGCCCTGTAGAGTAGGATCCGTATACGTAAAGGACTGGGCTTATAGAGTAATTTCACTTAATACAACTGGTTTTATAGCTTTGGGGACGCTATCATCTATTGCAGAAATGTGAAAACAGTGGCATCTAGTGGCATCTCTACTCACGCTAGAAGCGTGAAGTGACCAGTCAGACCCCATATTAATTAGGTGTTGTAAGGATTGTTTAGCAGCTATACAATGCATCTGCTTAGCTGGTCTAGTTTTCAGGAAAATTGTATAGTATAGTATATTTATTAATGGACCAGAGCACACACAAACAAACTAACACAAGAAACACAAACTTACTTACTACTTATTTGCTACCCATCACCTTAATTTACTAACAAAACTGCGTGCAATGGCCAATAAATGGGTTCAGGCTCAGCATCTGCTATGGGACAGATATAATCCCATTCCCATAGCGCTGGTATAAAAGGTATAGGAGAAACCTAAAACTAAAACTAGAAACAAAATAAAATTATTTGCCTGGTTTTAGTTTGTTCGCGAGCTTCTCAAGTTTCTTTCAATCATTGCAGTAGTAACAAATAACATTTTGTCCAAGTTTGGCTAAGTTTTCCATCCAATTTCCCAATGAGATTATACTCATGCTATACGGGTACGGGACTTTAGCCTAAATTCTCCCCTCGATTATTATTATGAGGACAAGAGGGTGATACATCCATGCGCCACGTAGCCTGATTGCATAGAATCATAGATGTACCTACTTATGATACATTCCCTTTTGTAGCGCATTGTAGAAACTTCTTGGTGGTCTAGTGGTTAGAACAGTGGACTCTGAAGCGAAAGGTCCAAGGTTCGATTCCCGGTGCGGGCATGTATCTATGACTTTGTTTAATTTCTAAGTTACGTACATTTGTGGATTTTTAGCAGCAATACCACTCGCTGACGGTGAAGGAAAACATCGTAAGGAAACCTGAGCGTATGAGGCATTATACCCTCAACGCAAAAATCGCCAACCCGCATTGAGCACGCGTGGTGATTAATCTCGAACTCTCTCTCTGAGAGAAGGCCTTTGCCCAACTAGTGGGACATGTACAATTGTACAGGCTACATCTTACTTTTCTTACTTTGTAGAAACTTCTAGAACTTGGAGGCCAACATAAGTGTGTAACTTCTAGCAATAATCCAAACACACACAAATAGCTTCTTAAATTAATTACACAGAAATTAAGTTTTACTAAGATTGCATGTGAAAGTATTTTGAGCAGGCTGAATTGGGTTTTAAATGTATACTATCTTAGTCAATTTTCTTAGAAGCATGGAATAGATTCAGACCGGTGTCACAAAAAATATACAAAGACCGTCTCTAATTTCGCAAAAACCCATGCTGAAAGTATTTTCCTTCCACACTCACTGTCTAACCTTAAGAAAAACCCTCGCACAGTATTCTTTGTTAAGAGGGACTCTCACAACAATTTTATTTATTAGTGGTCGACCACAAAGCGCCTCTAAGCTGCTGTTAGTCTATTGTGCATTCTATTCAGAGTTATACGCTGCATAGGACCGGCTTAGGGCGACGCCAAAGAGGATTGGCTAGAGATGGCAATACAAAATATACAGTTGGGTATATTCTGTAGAAATTAGTTTTTTATATTAACTTTTGCTAGGTATGTGGCTAACACTGAGAAACTAAAAAAAAATATTTTTCCCAAATTTTAAACTCGTCAAATCCTTGATTTGTCAAACTAGAGACTGATCAAAACCTAAATTTGTCAAATACTTGTTTCGTCAAGTTGCACATAAAATAACTTTGAAAATTATGTTCACTGTCTTTGGGGACGATTTTCTGGCAATCCTTTTTTAGTGCAACTCTACCTTTCCTAGTTACGAGCCTAGATAAAATAAGATCATAACATTGTTCTCTAAGGCCAATAGCTCACTAGCGGCCAGGTCGCAGCGGCCAGTGAGATACTCACATTTGTATGAAGTCACCGTGGGCTAGCTGCGCGTACCTGGCCGCTGCAGCCTGGTGCGCGTGGCCCATGGTGATTTCATAGTGTGTATGTCACTGGCCGCTGCGACCTGGCCGCTGCGACCTGGCCGCTGCGACCTGGCCGCTGCGGCCTGGTCGCCTAGTGCGCTATTAGCCTAAGAACTCTAAAGAATCTTATTTAAAATGTTCTCGGCTTCTAAAGCTGACCACCGTGTCACAGACTCGGGTCACTTAAGAGTCTTTTAACTGCTTTTACGTCTGCTGATGAAGAAATTAAATTTCTTTATCCATGTACCCTCGGGGACGCAACGCGAAGCTGTCTTAGACGTACACTTAGTTAGAAAAGCGCTTCACAAATAAAACAAAATGCTCAATCTGATTTTTGAACGAGCGAGCGAAGCGAGCGAAGTTCTCCGAGTCTACTGGAACAATCCGGCGTTTGTATGTATGTATGTATGTTTGTATTTATGTATGTACTAGTTGTGCCCGCGACTTCGTATGCGTTTTTACACATTTGACATTTAATTTAAATTCGACTGTGGAGGAAAACTCAAAAGGAAGGTTTTTTTTAACCCACGACCAAAAAAGAGGGGTGTTATAAGTTTGACAGCTTTGTGAGTGTGTCTGTATAAGTGTTTATGAGGGTGTGTCTGTCTGTGGCACCGTAGCTCTTAAATGGGTGAACGATTTGGAAGCATTAGGTTTTTTTTAAATTTGATAGCGAATGTTCTTAGTTATGTTTTGTCAAAATTGGTTCAGCAATTTATTAAATATGCTTATTCGAAGCTAAAATGTCGGGGGTATTTTAATAGTTATTATTTCTTAACTTGCGGTAGCAGGGCTCAAAAGAAAGCAATAGAATAAAATAGAATAAAAACCCTAATCTAAACAATACATTTATAAATTTAATAATAAATATGTATTGTTTACATTAAGGTATCGCCCGTGATAAGATACCAGGAAGCTTAGCATAAGAATTGATTAGGAAGTAAAAGGGTTTATAATATGTATCTCCCTCGACGAAGAGTGGGATAGATAAAGTTATAAGCCCATAGATAAGGTCTTACTCATTCTCATGCTAAGCCAGCAAGCAAAGCATACGGCTAATAACTCTGTCTATCCAGCTCAACAGTAAACAATAGTTATTTGTTATGCAAGAATGCAAAATTATTGTTTGCGACGAGTGCTTGTATTGAATACCGAGCGGTGTTAAAAGACCGCCAACAAAGTGGGAGACCACATACAGGGTGTTAAAAGACCGCCAACAAAGCGGGAAACCACGTATTTTCCTCATCATAAGGAACATTTTTGCCCAAGGAACTATGCCTGGGAAATCAACGGTTTCCGAGATAATGAGGTTCAAAGTCGGATTTAAAAAAAAAAAAAATATTGCAGAAATGTATTCAGTATCTAGTTCTTAAGAATCCCCTGAAGCTCTGCAGCCCTCTCGCTCGCACTTTTCAACATTTTAATTGATTTTAAGAGAATGATTAAACTTTGGACGATAAAATATAGTTGCAGACATAGATAATAAAGCTATCGACATGTGGACACACTTTTGATTTCATATTCCTACTAATAAAAAAATATATCACTGAACTTCGGTTAAAAGTAGTAGTTCAGTAATTTATTTTTTAAACTATAAATGTGAAATTTAAAGTATGTCTACATGTCGATAGCTTTATTATCTATGTCTGCAACTATATTTTATCATCCAAAGTTGAATCATTCTCTTACAATAAATTCAAATGTTCAAAAGTGCGAGCGAGAGGGCTGCAGAGCTTCAGGGGATTCTTAACATACCTTTTCAAGAAGCCATATCAAAATTATGAATATTTCTTACAAAAAACGACGTTAAAGTTGCAACCCGCAATGTATTCTAAACATCGGCACTTCAAGCTTAAGTAACATAATCTGATACCTACGCTTGCGCAATATGACTTCTGTGCGTTACACGTCCATTGCGTAAAAAATATTTTTCAAAATTATAACCTAAAAAACCAAAATAATTTCCCAACAATAATTTATCGAAAAAGTACTTTGTTTTGGTGTCTAGTGGCTTTCGGGTCTGTTGGCGCTCTTTTAATACCCTGTATAATCCTCATCATAACGATCATTTTTGCCCAAGGAACTATGCCTAGGAAATCAACGGTTTCCGAGATAATGAGGTTCCAAGTCGGATTTTTTTTTCCGGAAATGCAATTTTTTTTTTCGGAAATGTGTTCTGTATCACGTTATTAACATATCTTCTCAAGAAGCTATATCAAAATTATGAATATTTCTTACAAAAAACGAAGTTAAAATTGCAACCCGCAATGTATTCTGAACATCGGATAGCCTAGATTGTTCCCAGAACCAGGACTTATCACGGTCCTAAATTTGACTGAAAACTGTTCAGCGGTATTCGCGTGATGAGGTAACACACAGACAGACAGACAGACAGACAGACATAGACCGATTTTTTTGCATTTTTGTATTCAGAATAGTTTACTTAGTAACCCCTGATAGTTTTTTTCTAAAAATATTCAATGTACAGAATTGACTTCGCTAGAGTTTTATTATAAGTATAGATGTATGTTCGTTCGACGATAACTTAAGTAAATTTGGTCGGATCGTTATGAAATTTGGTAGGCGGGTAATTGAAATTAAAAGAATTTTTACTCAAAAAAGCTCGTAATGTGGACATTAATTCGACAACCTTCTTTGAGCAAAGTCGGACTTGCGGGCTACTTGGATTAGGCGCCAGAAAAGTTGTATGGAATTTCATTAATGTCGTGTTTTGCGGCCAGAAAAACATTAATGTCGAGTTTTGTTTCATAAATAGAACTCAAACATCAGGTGCAAAAAGTATTTATTTAGAATTGGGCTGTATGGGTACTGGCAGTCGACACATTGCACAGAAAAAAAAGCGCGGCCATATTGTTTTCGACTTTTCGCGCGTTGTTCGAAGTGATTTTTTTCTGTGTTTTTGTTGAAAAAGTGAACACTCAAAGCGACGAATCCTCGGATTTAATGTGTTTAACACCGCCGGACATTCAAAATCAAGCGAAATTAGTAATTGGAAATTTATTGCCACCGAAGTCAAAAGAAAAATATAAGCAAGCTTACCAACAAAAAGTTTGCGGAATGGAAAATCGACAAAAAGTACTTAATCTACGACAAATGGTAAGCTAATTAAATTACTATTTTAATTACTATTCTAATTAATATTTTAATTACTCGCATTGTTTGAGTAAAGCACTATACAAGCCTTGGTCTGCAATGAGTGCGCTTCTGGCCACGCTATGATTGCCTCGAGCTTAGCTTAGCTACGCTCTCGGCCCTCAAGTTTGGTCATCATTGCAGCCCTTGCTGGCCGCGCTATAAAGGCCTCGACCTTCGGTCTCGGCCTTCATTTCAGCTTGTC
Organism: Zelleria hepariella; assembly: GCA_949319315.1. Classification (NCBI taxonomy): domain Eukaryota; kingdom Metazoa; phylum Arthropoda; class Insecta; order Lepidoptera; family Yponomeutidae; genus Zelleria; species Zelleria hepariella. Next base: position 14,585,170 of record OX439387.1, read on the forward strand.
CATCAAGGGCTGCAATGCTGACCGCACTGTGAGGGCCTTGAGCCGCGCTACGCTGCGCTCTGTCGGCCATCAAAAGCGCGCCAGAAACGCACTCATTACAGATCGCGGCAGTAATGTACTATTAAGTTCGGACATGAGCCAAATCGGTCGAGGGGTTACCACTAGTTATATCGCGGATAAGAATGGATGCGACAGATCGTCAATATCCTCTTCTTCTTTGGGTGCCATCTCCTATCGGTCGGCCACCGCGTCCGCCCGCGCCCCCACCACCCCCCGCACCGCAGCTCTCGGCGCGCGCGAGACTAGCCACGGCGTCGCTAGGGCCGTCTCGTTCTCCATAAAGAAGGTCTCCGAATGAGAACCGAAACTAGTCGGCTACACTGACAAATTACTAGTGAGTAAAACCGTGATTTAATAGAAAAATGCCTCTATATGGTATGGTTTTATCGTCAATTTCACAAAAAAAATTGTTAATACATGTGATGCGCTCTTTTCACACGCTAATACGTATAATGGTCATATTCTCGAGTATATTGTACACAATTAAACAGCACGTAGACCCTTACCATGCGTGCAGTCTATTCAGTTAGTTACGGGCGATTTTCCAACGAAAGTGTAAGCGTTTACGTGCTGTGGACTGTACTTCACCTTATTTGATTAAATCCTAAGTAACTTTTTCCACGACGGTACAAATTAGAATTAAAATACTTACAAAGTAAAAGGAACTGGATGCGATAGCGGCAAATACATAGTTTGGACTTGCAAATCTTATTTTAAGTTTTTATCGCGGGCCCCAAGCGAGTGCACATCTAAAGAGATTATGATTCAATTTATTTCAGTGTTGTAGAACTGTAAATGATAACTGAAGTATGGAACTGCCCCTGTATTATCTAAAATATCCATCGTAAAAATAACGGTTTTTAAATGTCAAAAAAAGGATTGTTCATTTCAATAAGGGCTATTTTCGAGTGTTTTGACGTTCGTGGGTTGAGTGGAATTTTTAGATAATAGAGGCGCTGGTCACATTTTTACACTCTTTCAGGGTTATGTAATTTCATGTTGATTCGACGGTTTCACAAATTTTTATTGGCCACGGAATGGCCGACTAGTGTCTACCTCATTTGGAGGAAAGACGGGGCTCGCGCCGCCGCTGCCAGCCTTTGACTGCGGGGTCGTAGACGAACCTCCTAAAACAAAAATAAAAAGTCAGTTTTACATTGTAGCTATCATCATAATTATATTTAATAGTTGTGCAGCATTGATCCCTTGCAATGGGAGCAGGTGGCGGCCGAACGACCGGAATGGAGAAAAACGGTAGACCACAAAGTTTTCGACTTTGAATCGCTTCGGCAATTAGAGTTGGACCTGAAGAGGGATGAACTGAACGCCCGTCTACCTGTGGCGATCAATCATCACTATTTGAAAAGAAATAGAAATAGAAAAATATTTATTTGCCATAAAAATTTTTACTTGAAAGAAAAAGTAGATTACATACTAGATAAAACACAGTTTAGGACAAAATGGAAGTATTTCAGCATTTGAACGATAAGTAGGTATGTGGCTTTGTGATCATCACATCACATTCTCCTTGGCGTAGGTACTCTACCCATCTTTTCTTCGAGCTGAAGCTTTATAGTAGAGAAGACAATATAGAGGCGTGCTGCAAAAATATAATAATGCCATAGCCAACGAAGTTTGTAAAATAATTCAGTGCCTACAAAAGTCGACTAACAATCCAAAAATGCCTAATAGGGCGTCAGAGTCAACTGACAAGTAATAGGGAGAATCCAATGACAAGTAATCGAAGCATGCCTCGATATATCAGAATACGTCCCCATTCATAGTATGCACATAGTGGGTATTGTATTAGCATATTTAATTTTGACACTGATGAATTTGTGTATTTCATAAACGGGATCGGTTATTCGTATCGTTGTCAGCATTGTCAACAAGTTTCGGTTTTCATTCTGAGAGGATACGGAGCTCGCGCCGACACTTTCTGCCTCTCACTGCGCGCTTGCAGCCATTACGTTTAAGTTTTGTTCGTTACAAAATTATGTTACGCTATTAAAATTCACAATAATATTATTGCCGCTTTTGAATCACTGATTGTGCAATGCACTTGCACACGTCCTGTAACATTTACAATCAGTGATTCAAAAGCTGCAATAATTCACAGTAATATTATTGCAGCTTTTGAATAACTGGTTGTGTAATGCACTTGCACAATATCTGCCGGTTTCTGAATTGAGAAATTCGCTAAGCAAATGGGTAAGTATCGTCCTGTCTCTGCAGATTTCTCACAAAAGAGCGTGACAGAACGATAGTTAAGTATTTGCTTGGTAAAATTCTCAATTCAGAAACCGGGCCTATATCCTGTATTATCTAAAAAATAAGCACCGTAAATCCCATATAATTAACTGTCAAAAAATATTGTTCTTTTCAATAATTTATGATGGTTTTGACGGTTCACGACTTTGCAGTTTTTTTTCATAGAATGAGCTCTCTGATTGTCACTAATGCAATAGAATACTCGCCTCTGGCCTACCCCACGCCCCACTCTTATATGGCGGGTCGTTGTATGAAGTTAATTGGATTTTTCCGTTTGCCGCGCTGTGCGTATGCGTTTTGAATAATAATCGCCTCCGTAATAGTGTTTTTGGCTTCGTTGGCGATGCTACTCGGGACGTGGTGAATTCACTTCACTTGCTCCCCTAATGGGATTGCTGGGGCCTTTTTTGGACTTTCACACTTTTTCTTCTGCATTAAGAAACCCGCCATTCAGTTGGCTCTAGGCTGAGAGGATGGTAAAGGTGCAGGGCAAGCCTACTCTATGGATCCATGGTTAGTCCATGGATGTCTGATCGCTAGTGGCAATAATATCTGAGGTACGTTAAACCGTTAGTGCCGGTTGTTGTTGATTAATAGCAATCGTTAAGCCATGTAAGAGGCCCTTTGTGTGGCCTAAAAACTCTGACACCAGGGGTGGCCACTACCTCATGCGATTACTCACATAACTAAGCCTACTCCACATAACTAAGCCTACTCCATCAAAAAATGTACCAAAATTAAACCGTAAAAACCCGAGTAATAAACCGAATTCACTGGTACCTACACCATAATCTATTGCACTGATTCCGAGTGATTTGGTGCAATCCGTTGAGTTACGTCTTCCATATGCAAAGTTATTGATCATACCTTCACAATTTTATCGGAAATATACCCTTTCGAACAAAAAAATAATCATCAAAATCGGTTAACGTAGAAAAAAAATCTGAGGTAAAACCTAAAAAAAAAACATAGAGGTCGAATTGAGTACCTCCTCCTTTTTTAAAGCCCTTACATCAACAAAAAGACATTTATGTTAAAATGCGCGCAGTGCATCCAAAAATTTACGTTTTAATTTAATTCATAGAGACACGCGCAGTGGCATCATCTGGGCGAGAGCATGCATCAATGATTGCCCACTGCCGCTGCCGCCAGCACGCTGCCCCAACTTTGTCCTATTCATAGAGAGTTTTGGTACTGTGCCTAAATACAAACTTTACTTTAGACCACCACGCTTCAACTTTTGTAACTACTGCACAAGGCACATTTTATAATACGGGATCGTTAGCTGTATTCGTGAGCCATCCGTACGGGGGTGTCACTATAACGAAGATATAAGTTTTAAAAAGTTGTAACAGCATTAAAAGTTACTGACTGCCCTTTTAACCCATTTACCAAGATAGTATAGAATGGCATGAAGAAAAGTGTTACCAAAAAACTGTAAAAGTAGTTTCCTAATGCTATTCTTTCTCAAAACTCCTCGCTGTATACTAATTTGAACGTATAGCCCAGTTTTAACGACATCAGACTAGATGAGTTGGGTTCCGGCAGGCGTTAATAGACAGAGAGAAAAAGTTACCCTAGACTGGAACTTTACTAACTATCCAACGTAGGTACCGGATTTCACCAACAATAGTCGATTAGCTAGAGAAGCTAATAAGGGTTATTATGTAACTAGTGAATCTATTTAGTTTGCTCCAACACGTTTTAAAATTTTCAGTTCATAATACTTAGTGTCCTGAAGATAGATTTTTTTTTTTAAAACCCAAGTTCAGAAAGACTTTTTGAATACCTTCCAGCGAATATTTTTGTGCTGCAAAACTAGCTTCGGTTATTCCGTGGAGGTAGGTAGCCGTTTATAGCCTAGTTTATGTTTCATACGGTCGCAATATCGGTGAGAGTGTGCTTTGGAAAATGTAAAAATAAATAGATACTAAGTACTTATGTTCGGAATTTGTTAAAAGGACCGCTTGGTATTGGAAGGTAGCAAAATATACGACACTGCTGTATCTACTTTTATAAATGAGTTTCTCAAGTACATGGTACACTGCACTATCTTATCGTATGAATGTTTTATGAATAGGACTGTGAAGATTGATGCAAGCCTCAAGTTATCATTTTGATCTCTTCAAATCAAGTGACATGATAGATCTACTCTACCAAAATACCATTTTGCAATGCATTTCATTATGTAATATCGACACCGAATATCGATGTATTTTCAAAAGAAAATTGTTTTTGATAAGTAAGTTACCTGAGATTGATTTTCAAATACTTTTGAAATAAGATAATTTTGTGATAATAAATAGTAATGCTGCTATTATCTATAATCTAAATAGATTATAACGTCACCGTTACCTAATAAATATCAGAAATCATGCGCCCAAAAGCAGTATTCCAGAATTCATTCCAGTTGCTACAGAAAATACCAACATTAACCCTCTAAGTTTCAGGCTCTAATCCAACTTCCTAAGTAATGTAAATTATATCAAAGTCAACTTTTAAAAAGAAGACATTAATTCTACTTTCATTTTCTCACTCCGCACTGAAATTATGTACTTCGGGCGTGAGTTAAAAAAAGTAATAACTTTGTTCAGAAAGAAAAGAAGGGAATACGCAGGAAAAAAAGTTTCCCGAGCTGGTTGGAAACTGAGTTAAGTCTTCTCCATAATCCCGTGGTTACACTCAACTTATTTTTAAACAAAATTAGTGAGATTTTATTCATCCTCATGGTGGTTGATTAACTGGCAGAAAAATTAAGAGAAACTGAGGTTTTTGCATCTACGTAAATTTCCATCATAGAAGATCGTATCGTAAAAAAAGAACATTGTTTTCACCAATATTGTTTTTTCAACTGTAACTATATTTTATTCCCATAGGTTACCAAAAAATAAGAACGAACATATAAAAAGTGAGCTTTATCTTAACAATTTAAAACAAATTGTTACAAAGCTGTGGATTTCGCCCAGTGACCTTTGTGTGTACCGATGAGTACTTAGAAAGTTTGTCTGATGACTAAAAAGTGAGCCGGAATTGCTCTCTCCATCCTCGCTCCAGTGAGAAGAGTGTGAACCCGGCATAAGCGAAGGATTTCGAGAGTGGTCTCAATTACGAAGCCAAAGTTACACTTCATTGTGTATGTAACTTTTTGTCGGCACTTTGACGAGTTTATACCGACCCCCTTTTGTGCGACACTAAACCCTTTCGGCCGCTTTAATTTTTATAGACAAGAAGCTTTTGCCCGAGACTTTGGCCGCGTGGATTAGGTTCATCAAAACATCCGAACTCTTTTTACAGGGTTTAACCTACAGAATGCCAATTCAATAAAAAAAAAACTTGAAAAAACCAGTATTTTATAACCTCAAAATTGAAATTTTTTCATTACTATTTTATTTTTCGATTTAGCTCAAATTTAAAAATATTTTTGCGTGTGTAGGTGCATTTGCATTGTAAGTAAGTAAGATGTAGCCTGTACAATTGTACATGTCCCACTAGCTGGGCAAAGGCCTTCTCTCATAGAGAGAGTTCGAGCTTAATCACCACGCGTGCTCAATGTTGGCATTTGCATTGAGTTGTTAAAAAATTGTGAAAGTCAAGTTGAAAACAATGTTTGAAAAATACTTTTCTCGCGCCACAGCGTTCACATTTTATTATTTTAAAAATCAACGGAACGTCATAGAGCAAAAAAAAAATTAGGTTATGATCCATAACACCGGGTGCTATTACCCTGTAAAAAGACTTAGGATCTTTTGTAACACGTTGTATTATGCATTGTAAGTAAGATGTATTTTATACACGTCCCAATAGCTGGGGGTCTACCGGCTAAGACGAAGCCGATTTCCATTGGCGAAAATCGAAGTGCTATTTTTGAAAAATGTACTGCTACCCAGTTCATTTTACTGCCACCCCTGTTCATTTTTCATAAATCGAACTTCGATTTTCGCCAATGGTGATCGGTTTCGTCTTAGCCGGTAGTCTAAGTGTATGGACAGCAGTCTTCTCTTAGAGAGAGAGAGAGAGAGAGAGTGAGAGAGAGATAGAGAGAGAGAGAGAGAGAGAGTTTAGGTGTACTTATATTAATTAAGATTGTCTTTGCCTAGGATTAAACTTACACTAGGTTATAACACTGTAAAAAAAATATTATCAATAAAGAACATTATAAATCAATCAATCAATCAGGTGTACTTATTAGCCGGGTTAACACCGGACGATCCAGAGCGATCCGATAGCGCGGCAATAGCGAAATGTATGGATTTTGGTCCTGCCGCGCGCTATCGGAGCGCGCTGGATCGTACGGTGTGGACAAGGCATCACCAAGCGGCCCACTGCGGATTGGCGATTTTCGCGTTGAGTGTATTTTGCCTTAGATGCTCAGGGCCCTTTGCCTGTAACACAATGGTGCCAAAATGGGCTTCCGGTTGACGGTTTTAATTACGATTTATTAATGCTGTCGGTCCAGTGTCGGTCCTTTTAGTGGTATTGTAGTACAGCAAAGAATATTATGAGTCTAATTCTAGAGTATTAGTTCGCTGGTTGTAGGAGAACAACAAAAAAAACCCGGTTTTGTCCTTCTACCTAGGACGCCATTGATACGCCATTGTGTTACAGCCTAAGGCCCCTGGTTTGCATTGCACAGAACTTAAATTTTAAATGGATTTTAAATCGAATTTTAACACATTAAAATTTATGGATGTGGTGTGTTCGTGAATGCGTTAAGCCTAAATATCTTTATCCTTTTTCCATAGGCACCACCTTCTAACAAAGAGGACGGCAAGTGAAAAACAGATTGTATATTTCCAAACAGTTTTCCAGAATACATAAAAGACAGACAGAACCTCGCAACATTTTTGTTATAGTTAATATAATATTTAACTGGATTAGGACGTTTTAACAACTGGCTATAGCGAGTTATTACACCGCGCTTAAACTGAAATCTGACTCGGGACGAGAGATTTCATTAAGGCAGTTTTAAAGTTTACGAAAGCTACTTTTTATGGATACTTTATTAAATAATTTAAATATTATATTTCTAGGTGAGAATAAGTATTTTAAAGAGAAACAATGGGGCTCAATTGTTTTTATTTTAATTCACAATAAAATTGATACAATAGTACAACGTAGCAAACAATAAGGGTGGCATTAATAGTCGTCATCTCAAGCTCAAACTCAAGTAGGAGATGTCAGAAAAGTCAATTGCTAATGTCAAGCCTTGGCTAATGTCAATGTCAATCTCAAGATAGTGTCTATTAACATGCTGACAGCTACTCAAGTTTGACATTAGCCAAGGCTTGACATTAGCATTTGACTTTTCTTAGTTCACCTACTTGATATCGAGCTCGTAGGTGTAAGTAAGTAGGTGATCTCAGCCGACTATAAATACCACCCTAAATGTGGTCCCATAAGGAATACCTCTACCTACATCTTCGAATAAATAGGCGTGAATGTATGTTGAGTCTTTCACACCCCTGATTTCTCGAAATATATTCGAGTAAGTTAACCATACGAGAGCTATATTATTAATGTCTATGGAATACACAAATCATAACTTCTAACAATATGAATTGAACAATGAGTAAACGTGCTAACATATGAGGTATGTCGTTCACAAAGACCTTTCGTTTAATATAGCTTGATTCATACAAAAAAGATAGCAAGTTACCTGAATTATTATTTTTAATTTGTTTAAATTCATACCGTAAATACTAATAAAAGGTGAAAATTTTGAAATTTCCCCTATTTTCACTCACTACGGTCATTGTTGCGGGGACGGCTACCTAACAGTAAAAAAAAAGTAATGTTCAACAAGACCTATATCCATCGTATTCTGTCACGGCTCGCGGGTAAAACAAATCTGTCTCTTTTTCGCCATTGTTTGCTAAAGTAAAAGTTCACTTGGCCTTCAAGAGCCAACAGGCTGCTTAGACAGGCAGCATCAAATTGATTATCCATTTCATAACTGCATCAAATTTTTTTTGAATACTTACATTATTGATTGTACTTTAAAACTTTTTTTTTATGAGACACAACTTTTTGAAAATGCCCTTTTAATCGATTACTTTTTAATTTTAATTTTTAATTTATGTAACTCTAAGATTATGAACTGCCTTACTTTTTAATTGTACAAATTGTGATGTTTTAATTAATTTAATTTTTATCTGTTTTTTAGTTTGTAATCTATGGAAGTGTTAATATTCCGAAATAAATGCTTTGAATTGAATAAAAAATTTGGTCCCGCGCTTCTGAAACACACATGGCACACGTGTTCTGTGCTCACAATCACTGAACTGTTTCGAGCGCGCTGATTACACGCGTCCGCCAACTTCGCCGGCTTATAATAAACAGAGACACACAAAATTATTCGCAAACTTCGCGCCGAGAACGAAATTTATGGTAGAGTTACCGCAAAATTCCCTACAATGAACGAGTCGCTTGGGTTTTAAGCTTTAACTTTGTTTTCTGGGGCACTCTAGCTGCGGGGGCTGGCATTTGAGCTTTAAAAGGAGTTACTTACTATTTGTAATGGTTTAATTTATTTAAATTTTTATGTCGGGATAGTTGAATGAGCGAGCGAAGCAAGCGAAGTTCTCCGAGTCTAATGGAACAATCCGGCGTTTGGAGTATATTGAGAGACAAGTAAACGCGCAACCTCAGTCTCTCGCAATTTTTTTGTAAGGTTTCCGAATTGAGTTCGAAACTAATCACTACGATCTGTTTATATAGACAATTTCGATTGAAACTGCATTGTTACCATTTAAACTTCTGCGCATTTTTGAGTTAAAAGTCCAGTCCAGCAGCATTTTTTTCACAAAAATAATAACTTTACTAAGTGAAAACGAAATAGAGGTGGAAAGGCGAAAATTTGCATCCATATCACGAGTTTGCACGTAGTGGTTTTATTTTCTTGTGCTGGTAACAACTTCTACGGTGCAATGTCGAGTGCTACGAGATGCTACGAGTGCTACGAGATGCTACGCCGTAGCACTTTACTGAGGATATCGTGTTTCTTTCTCTGACTGAGAAATCTTTTGTATATATTTTTACATTACATCGGTATCGTCATTAAAACTCTGGTCACAAAATATCATTTTCTCTCCATCTGTACATCGCACATCTCCATCCCCAACTTTACACATACCTAATATAATTTATTGAACGAGCGAGCGAAGCGAGCGAAGTTCTACGAGTCTACTGAAACAATCCGGCGTTTGTATGTTTGTATGTATGTATGTATGAATGTTCGTTCGACGATAACTTGAGTAAGTATAGTCGAATCGTCACGAAATTTGGTAGACAGGTAAATAAGGTAAAGAGAATTTTTAAGTTCGAACATGAGCCAAATCGGTCGAGGGGTTGCTGAGATATGGGGTCGCGAGTTCAAAGTTTGGGGCGAACCACTAGTTATCACCACCACAGTAATATATCTTCGGTATTTTGAAATACTAGTGGTTCGCCCCGAACTGTGAACTCGCGACCCCATATAAACTTAACAACCCTATATCTCTGCAACCCCTTGACCGATTTGGCTCATGTTCGAACTTCTCTTTGCCTCTTTTACCCGCCTACCAAATTTCTTGACGATCCGACTAAATTTACTCAAGTTATCGTCGAACGAAAATTCATACATACATACAAACATACATACATACATACAAACATACAAACGCCGGATTGTTCAAGTAGACTCAGAGAACTTCGCTCGCTTCGCTCGCTCGTTCAAATATACGATACAATTGCTCATTTGAGCCTAATTCACGAAGGAAGCGATTCAAATGCATCTCTGTCCAAAACTGTGGGCATTCCTGACCTAAACTGTGGGGAAACGCAGCGATTTCAAATGACTTCCCGCATAAATTGCTAGTGATAAAGATGCTCCTGCACACCGGCATATATTGTCGCATCGCGAGCATTCAAGTGTTGAAACGGTGTGCTATAGCCACCCCAACACAAGCTTGTACGTGTACGTCCTAAAAGAAAGATTTAGCCTGTACAATTGTACATGTCCCACTAGCTGGGCAAAGGCCTTCTCTCAGAGAGAGAGTTCGAGTTTAATCACCACGTGTGCTCAATGCGGGTTGGCAATTTTTGCGTTGAGGGTATAATGCCTCATACGCTCAGGTTTCCTTACGATGTTTTCCTTCACCGTCAGCGAGTGGTATTGCTACTACAAATTCACAAATGTACCTACCGGACGTAAATCAGAGTGCATGCTTTAAATAACGCCTTGCTATACCCGCTATCGTTGAGTATTTCCGTTACCCGAATAAGAGAGAGTGACGAGAACACACTAAACAGAAAAGCACGCTTGTTGAACGAGCGAGCGAAGCGAGAGAAGTTCTCCGAGTCTACTGGAACAATCCGGCGTTTGTATATTTGTATGTATGTATGTATGTATGGTTGTATGTATGTTTGTATGTATGTTTGTTTGTATGTATGTTTGTATGTATGTTTGTATGTATATTTGTATGTTTGTATGAATGTTCGTTCGACGATAACTTGAGTAAATTTAGTCGGATCGTCATGAAATTTGGTAGGCACCCGCCTAATTGAGGCAAAAATATTTTTTAAGTTCGAACATGAGCCAAATATAATTCGAGGCGAACCACTAGTGTAGGAGAGCCTTAAAAACAGGGAACATAAATCCGCAACGCGAGAGACCTCCCAATTACACTGCACAGAATTAGCTATAACTTTAGCAAAAAGACACTGGCCCAATAACTGCGACCGTTATATTTCAAAGCAAGTGTCGTTAAATTAAGGCCAGAGAGCTTTGGCTTCTCCCTCTTACTCTCACTAAAGTGTTTTCTATCTATCTTTTTCTTGAGTAACTGAGTCGTGAGCAATTTCAAAGTGTTTGGTTGAGAAAAATCAATTACATTTCATACTGATGATTATCATAAACATGAAAGTTTGTACGGTCGGCCACAGTCACAGATACCCCATGGCAGCTCTTACCGCGCGCGGCATAGGGGCGTCAATCGAACAAAAAGGGGTATCCTTGTGTGTGGCCGACTGTACATTATGTTTGGATCGTGATTCGGATACATAGGTACCCTAATTTGAAATGGAAAATAGCACAAGGCATAATAGAGAATAACACAAACATTACTTGTTTTTTCGGACCATTCCATTTTGCCCCACCAGAGTTGCCCCACTGGTAGAGAAAAATGAAATAACACATACAATAATGCCATTTTACCCAACCAGTGGGGCAACTCTGGTGGGGCAAAATAGAATGGTCCGTTTTTTCTCACGCTTTCATCCGCGCTGACATCATACAAAAGCGCGGGACCACATTTACGAATTTTCTGTGAAGTTAAAACAACAACAGCAAAACAAACCCCACGCACATATGATTATGCCGACCGAACAAACTACATTTACGGCCCATTCCTACGGGAATGATCCAGTTTGTGTTATGAGTATTATATGATAGTCAATTAGTTATTTCGACAAGGAAACAATGTATTTATGAGGGAAATACTTATTGAGTACCTACCTAGAAGGACTGGACAGGTGAACTTTTACATAATTTCATTGTCGCCTATATATTCATTCTTGCATGTGAAAATCCCCGAACCGCCTGCGTGTTTGTGTTGCCGGCATGAAAGATATGTGAGGAATACATCTAGAAGAGGCAGATTCCGATGTTTCGTGCCAATCTTAACTGTACTGACTGACCTGATCATACCTGTCCTGATGCTCCACAGTGCAGCTGATAGGATCTCTCTAGAGGCGACCTCAGCGCGATCAAGTTAACGAGTTTCTGGGACAGCAAAGTGTAATGCTTTCAATACGAAAGAAGAATAGGACTGACGATTTAAAACCGTTGTTTCAGACTGTGGTATCGTAGACGCTAAGAATACGCGTTTGGCGTTTGGTGCTAAGAATACGCGTTAGGGCCGCTCATAGGAATTTACGTTATGCCAAGTACGTATTGGCCTGGTCACAGCAGTTATCCGTATTGACTTGTCTTTCCTGTGGGCTAGGCCAGCTAAGCTGTCAGGATGGTGCTATGAAAGCCTACTCCATCTAAAAAACAATGTCCCAGGCACTGCAGCGCCTAGTGGTCTCTTCACCCATCTTATGTGAGTGAAGGTGCCACTGGACGCTGTATAAATCATCTCACTACGTAGATGCAAAGGCCTTAGTTTTTAATCACAGCAGTTATACGTATTCCCAAGCAAGTTTATGTGTTTTGTATCACAATTCAAAGAGTCAAATTCAGAATACGACACACCTTCGTGAACTAATAGGGTATTCACCATGCGTGCGTCAATTCATGCCAGACCGGCAACTGTATACGCTTCTATAATAAGATCCCAACAGATATTCTAAGTTTACCAGAGGCCCGATTCAAAAAATGTGTAAGGCACACCCTGTGCCAAAAGGCCTATTACAGAATAGATGATTATCTAAATGACAAAGAAGTCTGGCACTAAACCAGTTCAGCGCACGATCACCACACTTACCAATGTGTTAATTTTTAAGTACCTACCTGCATTACAAAATGTATTATTTTTTTAAGCACGAGATCCTTGGAGTTTCTTTACCATGCTTCTTCTCCAAGAACGATCAGAGCTAGTGAAGCTGGAGGAAAAAAAGTAGCTAGATACTTAGTATTAGATAGTAATAAGTATCTGATTTATATACATTTTTTACTTTAGATAATATTTTGACGTTCAATGTAAATAATTTATTTATAGCATATTGAATAAAAAATTTGAATCTGAATCTGAATCCAGTTTCACTAAACTAAACGCTACATCAGACTTTTTTCCGAACAAAAGTGGCCCCCAGGCTAGGGTTATCTCTGCCTCTTAAATAATAACCGGCAAGATAAAAGAGTACTTGAAACCTTAGCATTGGCTCACACTCCCGCCAATAGACTAAAACAACACAGAAATACTGTTTTTGACGATTTTTTAAAGGCAAGATAAACTGAATTGTTTCCTAATGGACGCTGAATTAATCTTCTGTAAGAACAAATATAATAAAAAGTAAATTTGAGGGAATAGCTTTGTTTTCTATCTTTAAGGCTTCTTCTTGGGCATCCATTTCTTTGTTTATTCCCGGTTAGGTTGTAAGTAAGTAATTTACTATTTATCCTCCATCCAGCGAGCTAGTGCCCGTTTCATTACCTAACGTTACATATCGCCCGCCGATTTTTAGTCTTGCGAATTAGTTTGAATGAGACCAGTGACATCTGGCTAGACCCACTGATGGTAAATGGACGAAGACCATTGTGGAATTGCGACCTCGAGAGGGGAAGAGATCGGTTGGGAGACTACCAGCCAGATGGTCCGATGACATAGCCCAAGTAGCCGGAAAGCAGCCGGTTGCGTCTGGCACAGGATCATGAGCGGCGGGGTGAACATGAAGAGGCCTTTACTCCGCAGTGGGTGTCAAGAGGCTGGTGATTAGACATGTGTAGGTAATGCTTGTAATATTATAAAAGACATATTACACAACGGTGTCATGAAATATTACACATTACACGAGAGAATAAAGCATGGCACATAGCATTTCATTACACTAGATGACATGAAACATGACACATGGCATTTCAGCACACTGTACGTACTGCAATGAAAGAATCAGAATCAGAATCAATTTGTTTTATTCAATATTCCATAAATAAATTATTTACATTGAACGTCAAAATATTATCTAAAGTAAAAAAAGGTATATAAATCAGATACTTATTACTATCTAATACTAAGTATCTAGCTACTTTTTTTTCTCCAGCTTCACTAGCTCTGATCGTTCTTGGAGAAGAAGCATGGTAAAGAAACTCCAAGGATCTCGTGCTTGAAAAATAATACATTTGTAATGCAGGTAGGAACTTAAAAAATAACACATTGGTAAGTGTGGTGATCGTGCGCTGAACTGGTTTGTCAAAGTGTGCTCAAATACCATGATGTCATGTTTCATGTCTGCAATAAAGAAATACCATGATGTAATGTTTCATGTCTGCAATGAAGAAATACCATGGTGTCATGTTTCATGTCTGCAATGAAGAAATACCATGATGTAATGTTTCATGTCTGCAATGAAGAAATACCATAATGTCATGTTTCGTGTCTGCAATGAAGAAATACCATGATGTCATGTTTCATGTCTGCAATGAAGAAATACCATGATGTCATGTGTCATGTTTGGTGCCATGATATAAGGTAATATCACGCGGTATGAAATGTCATGAAATATATCATGACTTCGAAGTGCACTGTTTCGCGCATGTATAACTGGTGATGATGATGATAAAAACCAGTGAGACAAATGAGAAGAAGCACAGTGTGTCCTTCTATAGAATTTAATTTTGTGACTGTGACGCTTCAAACTGAAAGGGTTGTACAAGTGGCACCTGAATACGGCAGGCACAGAGGATAGGGTGGGAAGTGGTTGCTAAAAACAAGGGAGGGTTGATAAAGTATGTGTAGAGCTACAAAACGATGGCTTTTAAAAATGGGGATTAAATATTGGCGAACTGTCTAGCTAGTTTGTAGTAAGCTCATGAAACTTTTCGTAAATGAGAATATTTTTCTCGTCCAAAGAGGTAAAAAGGTGATTACTTTTTCTGACGTCTAGACGTCATGGCCATGCAGACTTTTAATGCCATTAAACACTGTTAAAAAAATAGTTTAAGTTTTTATTTTGAGCTAAAGGCAATTTGGCTTTTTTTTATTGATTCAGCCAGTCAGCGTTCCTTATCAATTTTTTGGAAAAATATTTTAACTTATTTCCTTTGACAAAGGCGTTTAATCAAACCACAAAAAGAAACTACCGAGTCGTAAAGAGGTACCAGCTTGTCGAAGTATAATGACTGAGTACTATGATATTATTAGTAATCTGTGAAAATTTTATCAAGGTTTTATAAAAACCGATGACACACTCACTTTACTGACATGTAATATTTTTTTTTTAAAGTAGATCAGAGTAAGTACCATATGCTCTCTCTCACTCTCTCTGCTGGTTTTAGTACTAGCCCTGTTATGTAGGTACATACGAAAAGCAATAAACCAGGTAGTAAATTGTGTTGGATCAATATTAATTCTGATCGTAGACGAGATAGAGCTATCTTAATAGAAGCATCCATAATTTATGACAGGGCACTAAATTGCCTTGTGACCTCAGCCATGAAGATGGTGAAAATACCCTGTAATACATGGTATCCTGTCACACTAGCCTTGTTTGTTTTAATGGCATACGTACAAAGCAAAGTTAGAGGAAGGCCACGGAGAAGCTACTTTGACCAAATTAAAGAGAAGGTAGATGTTGTGACGTAGCAGGCTGCGAAGGAATTGATTGGCCTGTAATTAAAGTGCTTAAAGAATGCTGCACCGAATAGAGGATGACAAGGGAAATTAAAATTACTGGTGACCTACCTAGCGATGGACAACAGTACTAAAAGACTGGCGGCAGTTGTGTTTCTATACTTACACTATTTTCTATTCACCCCGTTTGAACGTTACGTATCTTTAATATAAACCAAGCGAGCTACCTACAATTGTACAACCATGACTTCCAAATTCCATGACTAGTCTTGTCTTGATAATGTGTTTTTCACCGTCTATTCATTCGTTTTCATGTATGAATGTAAATGGGTATGCCAGCACCCAGATTTCGAGCCCGTGGTAGCCCAGTTGCTAGCCACAGTGGACTCGGAAGCAAGAACCCGAGGTTAATTTTTATCGCATATATCATTATCTCTTGGATAGCCTCAACGAAGCACTACTATCAAACACCGGCGTGTAGGCAGGTAATTAATTTCACAAAGCATTTGTTAATATTTATAAACGGCTTACGCGTACGAAACAAAGTGAGCCTTCCGCGAAGGCTGTTTATTTGACGAGGTTTAAGCGATCTACCGGAAAGCGGTGCTTAATTGTATTTACAGGGGGTGCTTTCAAATAGAATTTAAAGGTACAGACAGCTAAACAAAGCATAAAGTTGGCCACTAGCATGCAATGTTCAACAAAATACTCATATTATTATTTGAGTTATGATTACAAGGATTTACAAACATTGGTTCTTCAAAATGATACTGTTGGAGATACCAACACCAAGATACCATCGCCTCACGATTTGGAAGTTTACCTGCTATAACGCAACCAAACCTGGTGTACAACAGATATGGAGACTGGGCGGCTGGGTTGGCTGGACTGCATTGTGCTGACGGCTCGCTGACTGAGTGCTCAGGCTGTGGTTGTAGAACCTGAAAGAATACATCGGCACCCATTAGAATGTGAATATCACTTGGAATGTTAAAGTCAGGGTCAGCGAGCTGGGCTCGGGGCGGAAGTTTGAGATCTTTGATATTGATCCTTCGCTGCGGAAGCTTTGAAGTTATCTGATCAATAACATAGCAGGTGATAGGCATTTTGAATTGTGACGCCATAGAATGCACCTCCAATTCAACACTCTGCTTTATGGGGTTGTGATCGTTCCCTATACCGACTATTGTTGCATCTATGTCGTTTTTCTGTAGGTCCAGCAGCCGTGCCAGTTCTGCTGACACGAATGAAGTTTGTGAAGCGCTGTCTAATAGTGCCTTGACAGTTACCTCTGCACCAGTGCTTATGTAAAGCTTGACTCGTACGGTTGGCATCAACACCTGTGTGGAAGAATTGTCTGACACCATAGTGACAGAGTTTGTGATTGGCTCGTTTGGATGGAGAAGTGTGTTGTGTCCTTTTTTGCAAATTTTGCACTTGAAAAAGAAGCGACACTTTCTTTTGTGCTTATTCAAGCATGTCTTGCATAAATTGCAATCATCCGCGAACCTTATCCGTTCTGTTGTTGTGAGCATTTTGAACTGTGGGCAATCAAATAGCTTGTGCGTAGTATACTTACAGTATCGGCAAGGGGCGACGCTCTTTGCTACAGCCACATGTGTAGCAGTGACTGGACCAGACCTCGGAGAGAACTCTGCAGCTGTTGGACGGAGCGCATCCATTTGTGGTGACTGAGTCAGGCTGGGCTGAGCTGGCTCCGCATTCTCAATTGCCAGCGCCTTTTTCTCTAGGAATTCAATTAAATTATTTACAGTGGGTTCCCTATTTGAGTCACGACCTAGCTGGTACTCTCTATTAGACTCTAAGTCCAATTTTCTGGTCAAAATGCAAATAACCAGTGGATCCCATGAATCCACATGATTATTGAGGTTTTTGAGCGCTGCAAGTTGCTGTTTGACTATGCAAATGAAGTTTCTGATACACGCCGCACTTGGCTCACTTATAGGTGTTAAATCTAGCAGACAATTCAGGTGTTCATTGATAATCCGGTACTTATTATCATACCTATCCTTCAGGATTGACAGGGATTCGGTGTAGCTTTCTCCTAGTAGTGGGAGATTTTTAACTAGCTCATAGGGCTCGCCTTTCAGAAAACTTCTTAAATAATACAGCTTCTGTATGTTTTCCAGCGTGTTGTCCCTGTCGATGAGCGAGTTAAAAAGACCCATAAAAGTCTTATAATCACTACAGGTACCTGTGAAGCTAGGTATTGTTATAGTAGGCAATTTTGTTTTGTGCCTAATTTGTTGCATTGTTTGTGGTTGACTAGATGTCGATTCGTAGACAGATTGCTGGCTAGGGCTTCCCATCTCACGCAGAAGAGATAGAGCGCGAGTATACGCCTCTTCTACATGACACAAGGCCTCCCTTTCGACATCGCTCTCGTCAATTACACTAATGTCCATGCAAAGGGACTCGTACTTCTCAAAGAGAGAACAAAGCCTATCTTCTTTGATTCTAATTGTCTCTTTGTTTAGAGAAGTTAAAGAAATCAGAGAGTTAACAAGTTTTGTGATGTTACCTTTGATAAATCCTCGCCTGGCAACCAACTCAGACAAGTCCTGAGCGACTTTGGCGCCTTCCTCCGGCATTTTGAAGCTTTTGTACTATTTACACTATTTACAATTAGCCTAAAAACTAAATAAAATAGCTAAACTTTGTACACTAAAGTTCGAAACAGGACCGGGAACTTTTTTTTTCACTCGAAGAAAACGAACTGTTTTGACGTTTCACCGTTTGAGTTTTTTCACAGCAGACCATAGAGTAGCAGCAGCACAGAGTTGTTCTTGATTGACTCGAACTCGAATCGCACCTCGATGACTCGATTCTTCTCGATTCTCCGACACGAAGTGTAGAGGATGTTGACGGCTGCGTGGCTGTTTGACGTGATGATCCAAGTCTCGGGGAAGGAATCTCAGAAATATCGAACTGATTGGCGGGAACCGGGAACGGGAATGGCGGGCGTCTTGATTTATTTGGCACTCTTTTCACTTTTCTGAACTTGATTTTTGCAACTTGCCGAATGTGCATTGAGGTTTCTGCTTCGTCGCTACTTTATTGCACTTCCCAGTTGTATTATTCTGCACGTCGTTGCTGTGCCGCGCAGATCTTTGGCGATCTTGAATGAGCTTTGGCGCGGTTAGCAAAGCAGCTGAGATTTTTCTTGCAATAGTTTTTCGAACTTTACTATTACGCGTGAGCACTTTACGAAAAACTTATGGCCGAAGGACCATGTTTAGGGCCATAGGCACCGTATTTAGGTAGTTTTGTTATAGAAACACACTTTTGCACGTAGTAAAATTAATTATATTGACGAGCGACATGCACACGGTATGAATAGTCGGACAAGAAGGAAGAAGCAGGGTTGCCAACATTGCAACCCAACAATATTTTGGTGTTGGTATCTCCAACAGATACTGTGATACCAAACTAAGGACTTTTCTATTTTTACCTGACTCTCAATAATAAACAACAATTTGATCGTACCAAAATCACACCCGTTTTCAAACATTTTCTTTAATCACAATTGACAGAGAACCCTGATTTTATTTTGCGTTTTACGAGCGATAGATAGGAAATCATTGGGTGTAAATGTCCAAAATCTTTTTGATGCAGGGTTGCTTTATTTGGACCACAAGTTTTTTACAAGCCTACTTTTTTCCATTCATGCGAAATATACTCTGGAGGCGTAGGAGGTCTCTCCAGCCTTTTTAATAACCTAGGCATTATTATTCTGCTATCTGCATGTAGAGTTTGTTATCGTGCCTAAGTTAGCTACTTGACGAGGGTAAAAGAAATAATTTCGGCGGAGCGCTGACTTGACCCTCATCTTTCATACTCATCAAGATTTCATAATGAAAAAGAAAATTATTTTTTAGACATCTTTCAGCGAATCCCTAGCCTACATAGCACTCCTAATGCCTACCTAATAATTAGTTTGGTGTTCAATAAAGAATATTCTATCTATTTATCTAACACTCAGCCGTAGTTCATTTAGAAGATTCCCGAACTCTTACTGCCGGTTTCTGAATTGAGAAATTCGCTAAGCAAATGGGTAAGTATCGTCCTGTCTCTGCAAATTCCTCACAAAAGAGCGTGACAGAAAGATAGTAAAGTATTTGCTTATCAAAATTCTCAATTCAGAAACCGGGCCTTTGGGTATTAATAGTCGTCTGAGATCACCTACTCGAGCTCGATCTCAAGTCGGTTAACGCAGAAAAGTCAAATCCTAATGTCAAGCCTTGGCTAATGTCAAACTTGAGTACCTGTCAGTATATTAATAGACTCTATCTTGAGATAGGCATTGACTTTAGCCAAGGCTTGGCATTTGACTTTTCTGAGATCACCTACTTGAGTTCGATCTTGAGTCGACCACTATTAATGCCACCTTTAGCGTGTTTGATTGGAACACGAAAATCCATCTGACACTGACACATCTCACGACATCACACCTCATGACCTCAAGTAATTAATGGGCGCCCCCTTTCATTGAATACACTTCGCATTAAATACACTTTGTTCCAAAAAAGACAAAAGAGTGTTTATTTCTGGTATGCGCTACGAACCAATAGATCAAAATTATGTAGAGCACATCTCATTCATTCTATAGATTCGGTAAATCACAAAAATCGAAGCATACATCGCAACACAACGAGCCATTTCATAGAACGAACATTTTGCACGTCTCTATTTTGTCGTTCCGAGGTACAATCCTGCACACAACGCGGTAGTGCCATAACACACTAAGCGTAATGTTACGCTATTCATTTTACGACACGTTCCGCGACGGACGTATGTATAATAAGAAGAAAAGAAAGTTTTGCAAAATACGGGGTGTCCCAAAAAATAGTGTCAAGCGGAAGTCCACAGATAGAGCACCCCTAGGAGTACCCGAATCACCCCCATGTATGTTCAGCGATTTTTTGACGTTTAGAAGTTATGAGCCTTTGAAGGTTTTTTTGGGAAGAATTACCTAGCATTGGTTTTTATTTTTTAACTTTTTTTGTATTAAACTTGTTTAATATTTTTTTTCTTTATTGGAGATTTAGATAACTAGTCTATCACCAAAAAAATTATGATCAGACACCGCAATTTTGATCCAAAGTTCAAAAATGCCGGTTTAGAGAAAACATCATCGAATAAGTTAGTATGGGGAGAAAAAAAGTTAGGAGCCTGAAGGATTTTTGATTGATTTCAAAAACTTTCCTACAATCTGAACCTTCAGAATAGCAAAAAAAATCTGTCACTTTATGGGCCTTTTATTCGAGTAATTAGCGGTCAAAGTTGAAAAACCGGAATTGTGAGAAATGTAATTAAGATCGTTTTTCTTTTATTTCTGTTGAATATGACAAAAAACACTGCAGAAAGGCTTAATTTCATCTGTCAGTATGATCTGCATTGGAAATTCACAAAAAATTATAAAAAAAACTCGTTTTTTTTGTATTTTTTTCTTTAATTAAATTTTTGTGTAACGTTTTGTCAATAAATTCGGTAAAAAAATAATTTAAAATGAAAATAATGAAAAAAAAACGAAAAAAAAATTCGAGTTTATTTAATGATTTTTCCGTGAATTTCCAATGCAGATGTGGATAGTGACAGACGACATAAAGCCTTTCTGCAGTGTTTTTTGTCATAATCAACAAAAATAAAAGAAAAACGATCTAAATTACATTTCTCACAATTCCGGTTTTTCAACTTTGACCGCTAATTACTCGAATAAAAGGCCCAAAATGTGACAGATTTTTTGTGCTATTCTGAAGGTTCAGGTTGTAGGAAAGTTTTTGAAATCAATAAAAAATTCTTCAGACCCCTACTTTTTTTTCTCCCCATACTAACTTATTCGATGATGTTTTCTCTAAAACGGCATTTTTGAACTTTGTATCAATATTGCGGTGTCTTTTACAAGTTTAAAGCTGATCATATTTTTTTTGGTGATAGAATAGCTATCTAAGACTCCGATAAAGAAAAACAATATTAAAAAAGTCTAACACAAAAAAAGTTAAAAAATAAAAACCAATGCTAGGTAATTCTTCCCAAAAAAAACCTTAAAAGCCTCATAACTTCTAAACGTCAAAAAATCGCTGAACATACATGGGGGTGATTCGGGTACCCCTAGGGATGCTCTATCTCTGGACTTCCGCTTGACACTATTTTTTGGGACACCCTGTATATCTTGTGACATGTTATTATCATTTTGAAAGGGCTTACTATAAGCGTAACATTTTTTTTAATAATTTAAATAAAAAGTTTGGAAGTTATTTAAGAAAATACGCGAAAATTTACCAGTCCCTCTTATCTCCGAAACGTATAGTACTACATTTTATAAAAAAAAAAATTACAGACAATAGTTCTATACCGGAAAACTTAGGTATAGGAAGTATTTACAGTAACAAAATAAAACATTGTATGTCAGTACGGAACCCTTAGTACGCGAGGCCGACTCGCACTAAACTTGGCCGGTTTTTTTGTTCCTGCGCGGACTCACCATGCGTATTCATTCACACACAAAACTAACCGAGATTCGACTCGTTTTGAACCAAATTATACTTCTTGTACATTACGCAGTGTAACATACGCTCAGTGTATTCTGGCACTTACCGCGCCCATTCTCCGTCTCATATTTCAATCACAAGACAATACCGCCGGCAAATATTGTTCCTTGCGTCGCAAGACGCGCGTAATCCTGAAGGGGACAGGGGACATGTCCCCCGGACAGACAGGATCCGGATAGTCCCCGGATTAGGCCGGACGGCGGGACGCCAGATACCGCGGCTTAATGTGATATTAGCGAATTAACTACAAAGTGCGTCACTAACTATGAGACGGTTTAATCGTGGCTTTGTTTTGTTGGGCAGCGTTTTTGGTTTGGTGTGAATGGGTCCCTTTGTTTTATAGGTACTTTTTATACATAATTAGCTGCTGTTTGTAACCATTCTTGTTTTGTTTTGATTGTTTGTACGATAGCGTCGTTATTATACTTTTCTTATTAAAACATGCTGTAGATTGCTAATAATAAAAATAACATCTACATAAGAAAATAGCGTCATGGATAGACATAATTAAACAAGGATGAGTAGAACCACTCCCATAATTATGACAAAAAAAAAAACAATTTTTTACAAATATCTATTTTACTACCAACTCGGATAGCAAGGGATAGTAAAAATTCGAGAAAATTGTATTCGAAACGTCTTGCCTGGAAGTAGAGTTCCTAACTTTCCTGACCCGCCACGAACCGGTTCAAACTGGTTAGAAGTAGTATAGACCGGCGCAAACCAGTATAAACTGCATTCAAATTGGGTTAGCGCTGTGCCGCCAACGATTGCGTCGGATGACAAAATTCACTTACTTGTAGTTTGTGGAAGTTTGCATGGTTGTCAAATATGAAAATGCTCACATATTTTATTATTTTATTACGTATAGCACGCACTACAGTAAAGGAGGTTTTTGAAATAATTATTTTTGAATATAATCTCATAAAGTCTCAGCAGAGAATAATAACACGTTGGTTTTAAATAACAAACACGTGATCGAAATAAAGTAAATCCAGTTTTTTCAGTGTGTAATATTAATAAAAGTATTGAAAATGTACCGCACAAAGACTTTATTGCGGTTCGGGTGACGCGAAGTGAGAATGAAACAATATTTATTTTATTTTAACAAAAAGCTCCCCTGATAAGTTATGACAGCTGGTGGAAAAAGTAAATACAGTCATTTGGCAGCCACACGCGAATGTTTCGCACAAAATATCTAACTTAATTTTTTTCTCGACTAGGAAAGACGTGCCCCAAATCCTAACGTTCTCAGTGTACCTTCTTACAGTTTGGGTTACGCCCACTGCAGTTGGAATAAGCAGGGAAAGGTTCGGAGTGAATTTTTTTTTAATGTGAATGAATTGTTTTTTTTTAGAAATTGTTAAAACCCATGTAATCTCTTACCGGATACGGAGCTGTCGAGGCTAGAAATATCAAGTAATATTTTTAATTTAATTTTAATGCTACATAACAAAACATGAATGAAGCACAGTGGCAAGCCTAGACATCACATTAAAGAAACAAGAAGAAACGAAACACGCGTCTACAAAAACAACGACCACTGTTCGCGCGCAAAAATTGAAAAGGCTGGCTGAAGGATGCCTGAAAAAAAAAACTCAAAATGAAGAAAAAACACGACAGTCGCGCGCGCTTTTTACCTAATTTCTTCGACGTCCATTAGGTTGGGCTTTTCGTTTTTTTTTTTCACTCTCGTTTATTTCACTTTTCCCGATTCCACACTTCACAGTCGGGGGAAAACATGTCACTTCGATCCGACAGTGAAAAACAGCCGCGTCATTTGTCAACGTCATGACGCCGCCCTCTCCGCATAAAACACAATTTCATAAAGACGTCCTTGTTCTTGTTACACCGGGCCTCTACTGGATTTGAACGGATGATTAAAATTGTGAAAAAAATTCAGGAACAATGACAATGCTTGACTAAGGCACATACAGGGCAATGGGCATCGTAATTTTTTTTTTAAATAAATCAAAAATATAGACAAATATAAGAAACTAATTTGAATATTTTCTTAATTTTTTATGTAAATATTTTTATATTAATTATTTAAAATTTCTAAAAGTTTTGTGTGTGACGTCACCACTGGCATTATGTACTAAGTTCATTGCCTTCATTCATGCTTTTAAAAAATAAAATATGTTGACGTTTGACAAATGTCAGTGTCAAGTCAACAAGAAGGTTATTTTCTCAGTTATTTGACACTTTTGACAGTTGTTTTTTTAAATATTTGTAGGCAATGGAACTACCGCATTAGAGGCTATGATGACGTCATCGAAAGAAAAATGAAGTAAAAATTTTTGGCGATAAATATTAATAATCCGTTTTAATTTTACTTATTTAAACCCCTAATAGTAATCAGTATCCCTATTCCTCGAAATGGTTTTCAATTTACGGCAATCGATGCCTCACTGATCAATGCCAATTATTATTGTTAACTAGATTTTTTCCTGAGGCACCCTAGGGGGTCTACCGGCTAAGACGAAGCCGATTACCAATGACAAAAATCGAAGTTCGATTTATGAAAAATTAAGTGGCAGTAAAATGAACTGGGTGGCTGTACATTTTTCATAAATCGAACTTCGATTTTCGCCAATGGTAATCGGCTTCGTCTAGCCGGTAGACCCCCAGCTTCTAAATGTAATTTCCAACAACTTTTGTTCCAGTGCCACTCATTCGAGGAGGTGACTAATATATTTTTGAGACGTGTTTCTTTTCGTTAATTTAAGTTTTATTTGCTATGAGCGACGGACATAAATATTTTGTTTTTACACACAAAACTTTCCGCGACAATACAATAAAATGTGACATGAGATCTTTCAAATTGGAATATCGTTTACATGGCGAAACCGATTTTGATAAAATCTAGCTAAGAACACTCTCGATTATGAAGGGTTCAAACAATAAACGAAATCAAAATCGGTTTACCCGTTTGGGAGCTACGATGCCACAGACCTACGCAGATACATCCCTCTTTTTGGGTCAGGGATTAAAAATAAGGTGTCAAATACTGCTTAGAGTAATAGATCAGCTGTGCAAGTGGTAGCGGGTTCAAATCCCATCCCGAGCGAATTTTTGTAACCTTATAAAATATCTTTACAAAGTTCCGAGCAGGGGTTAGTACTTTAAAAAATACAAAAAGAGATCAGCTGATTATCGTAAAATATCTTGAGTAGAACCTCGGCTCTCTTTTTCACCTAGCTCGTTATCGGGTTTCTTACGTGACGTCGCGGGTTATAACCCGGCTAAGTAGCAGCGGGTGTCATGTGATAACAAATTACTTTATACGTGCCCGCCTCTTAACTTGGTCACGAATAGTGGAAGCTCCAGAGTAGAAATGGGTCAGTCGTGTTAAAAAGTTTGGGGCATAAAAGTAAGTAAGATGTAGCTCGAACGATCGGCAACAGTCTAGGATACGCCATGGTAGCTCTTACCGCACGCGGTATAAGGGCGCCAGTTGAACAAAAAAGGGTATCCTAGTATGTGGCTGACTGTACAAAGGATAGCACGTAGACCCTTACACGCGTGCCCTTTATTTACTTACGTTACGGGTGACTTTGCAACGAAAGTGTAAGCGTCTACGTGCTGTCGTGTGTACAAGCATTCAGGTAACGTCCCACTAGCTGGGCAAAGGGCCTTCTTTTAGTTAGAGAGAGTTCACCACGCGTGCCCAATACTGATTGGCAATTTTTGCGTTGAAGATATTATTCCTCAGACGCTCTGGTTTTCTCACGATGTAAGGTAGTGGTATTGCTACTACAAATGAAAAAAATTACGTAACGTTATGGGGCATATAATTGTTCGCAAAACGAAATGATGATCATGGTGTAGGTACATCACAGTAGTAAGTCCAAAGTTCCTGTACACAGTACATCGATCTATCCTCTAGTGGCCGTGTCTATAACCCGTGTCATTAAAGAAAACATTTAGGATGAACTTTAAAACACTCGCCCTCTCGCTCTAATTAATACAGTTAAAGCGAGACAACGCTAGGTTTTTAACTCCGTCATAAATGTTTTCTTTAATGACACGGGTTATACCTCTTATCTAACCAATTAGCTACAAACTACAGAAAATACGGTAAATTGAAAGATTTTGCGAATTATTCCACCAGACCAAGTCGTACAGATGATTGATGGTCGATGACTGTAATTACACGACATTAACGGTATACCATGGTAGATCTTATTCCACGCTAAATAAGTGCTAGTATCGTACTAAAAGGAATGATTTCTGGTATCGCTATATAACGGAGCAAAAAGGTTAAGAAGTATTCTCCTGCGAGAAACCTTTAAGATGACACTTAAAAAAATATTTATGGTTTTTTCTTTGATTTTTATTGTCCGTAATGTTTTTAGTTAGCTTCTGGCTAGGTATAATATGCGTTGAAAATAACAGTATTTAGTATAAAAATTATCCAACGGTCTTTAGTAAGTTGTACTCTTCTTAGATATTTTATGACTTCGCAAAGAGATTTATTTTTAGTTTAGTTTGTTTCCGATACTAGGAGTCTTTTGAAAGAAGATACCTTACATTTCTACTACCACGACGGTAATGACAAATGACACACCCAAACAGAGACGTATACCGAGATGTGACAGTGATGTTCTGTTAATTAAAGTACGTCATCAGCAGAACCAATGTCATTTGTTAGTCTACGCCGGTGAAGTAGGGACCTACGAGGGGTTTGGCTAGGGTATATACCTAGCGTCACGAGTGTAAAATGTGTAGATGTAAATTTGCAATGCAAGCTTAGGGGATTTGGTCCAGGGGCCTTAGCCTGTAACACAATGGCGTATCAATGGCGTCCTAGGCAGAAGGACAAAACCGGGATTTTTTCGTTGTCCTCCTACAACCAGCGAACTAATCCTCTAGAATTAGACTTATAATATTATTTGCTGTACTACAATAACATTAAAAGGACCGACACTGGACCGACAGCATTAATAAATCGTAATTGAAACCGTCAACCGGAAGCCCATTTTGGCACCATTGTGTTACAGGCTAAGGGCCCTGGGCGATGTTATACATAGAGCGATGGTAACCCTCGGCTTTTCTATCGAGTAGTCATACGTTTTAATTACGGGGATGTCAGCATTTTATACTAACTTTACTGTCTTGATCTTAAGAACATAACTCAAGAAAAAGACTCTAGCCCCATGAACATGTTTTATTTACTTTGTCGTAAGTCGCATTTGAGAGCGGATTGTGACTTTTCGAAGAAACACAAAGGAGTCTAATAAATAATGCAGAAACTGCAATGCGGGCCCAGCGGGCCAACTGATTTCGTGTGTTTATTGTTGCTCTTGTGTTTCATACAAACAAACATACCTGTACAAGTAATAAGTTTAACCGTTTACGAAATACAAAAAAAATCTTACCAGCGAAAGGAAAAAAACATAGAAACGTTAAGATTGGCACTCGAATTTTACTTTTTGTATTCCATAATGGTAGGTTCACGACATTGGGAAGGAATGCAATAGACCGTACTGGCTATTGATAAGGTGGTTTTAGCGACTAATATAAGTTTTTCGTTTTTTGCCTCTCTTAGGCTATGTTCAACAGATTCGTAACTCCTGAAAACATCTTAAATATTATTATGTATCTATGTGCTGTTGCACAAAGGTTTTATGAGCGTACCTTCTGTATATTCTAGAGAATCGTAATCTATATATATAAAAGGCTTAGGTTGACTGACTCATCACGCTACAGCCCAAACGGCTGAACCTATAAGTATGAAATTTGGACAAAAGTTGCGTTATATGGTGGAGGGTTCATTTAAGAAGCGATTTTTTTTTATTTAACCCTTAAGTGGGTCAAAATTGGGTTGAAAGTGTGTATGGGAAAAAATATTTTTTTGGTCTTTTGTACTTTAATCTTAGTTTTTCGTACTTTTATTTAAAAATGATTCGACACCTATTTCAGATTTTTTCTCATTTCTATGCACTTAAGGGTTAAAATGGGTGCTAAAGTTTTTCGATTTTTTTCACCAGTTACGATCAATGCTGGAACAAAACCGCTAATGCCACAACAGTGATAATTTGACAATAGTTGTAATTTGTAGACACGCTACGGGTTAAGATAGATTTACTTCAAGTTTAACCCTTAAAGCGGTAAAAATAGGGTTCAAAGTTTGTATGAAAAAAAAAATTTTTTTGGCCGGATTTACTTGCAACTAAGAATTCGTATATTAAATCAAAAATAAATTAACACCTGTTTTAGCTTTTTTCTAATTTTAGCCGTTTAAGGGTTAAACGAGGTTGAAATGTATGAATATTTTTCGTGATGTAGTGTCAACGTCGGGCCCAAACCATTTAAGCTACAACTATGAAATTGAAACTTCAGTAGCGTTTTGTAGCAAAACTACCCACCATGAAGAAAAAAATATAATTTTAACCCGTCAAATGCCCAAACCGGGGTTCAAAGTTTGTATGAAATAAAATTTTTTTTTGGTCCCATTACTTGAAATTTAGTATTTGTATATTTAATAAGAAACAATTAAATACGTGTTTCAGCGTTTTTCAAAATTCTGCCCACCAAAGGGTTAAAAGGGGTAGAAAAGTTTGAAGATTTTTCCTGATTTAGTATCAATGCCAGGCCTAAACCATTAAAGCTACAACTATGAAATTGAAACTGCAGTAGTGTTTTGTGGCAAAACTACCTACCATGAAGAAAGAAATAAAATTTTAACCCTTCAAATGCCCAAACCAGGGTTCAAAGTTTGTATGAAATAAAAATTTTTTTTGGTCCGATTTACTTGAAATTAAGTATTAGTATACTAAATCAGAAAAAATCAAAAACGTGTTTCAGCGTTTTTCTCATTTCAGCCAATGAAGGGTTAAAATGGGTGGAAACGTTGAAGTTTTTTTCCTGATGTAGTAGCAATGCTGGGCCCAAATCATTGAAGCTACAACTTTGAAATTGAATGTGCAGTTGCATTTTATAGCATTACTACCCACCATAAAGAAAAAAATATAATTTTAACCCTCCAAATGCCCAAACCGGGGTTCAAAGTTTGTATGAAAAAAAAAATTTTTTTGGTCCGATTTACTTGAAACTTAGTATTTGTATATTAAATAAGAAACCATTAAATACGTGTTTCAGCGTATTTCAAATTTCTGTCCACAAAAGAGTTAAAAGGGGTAGAAAAGTTTGAAGATTTTTCCTGATGTAGTATCAATGCCAGGCCTAAACCATTAAAGCTACAACTATAAAATTGAAAATGCAGTAGTGTTTTGTGGCAAAACTACCTACCATGAAAAAAAGAATATAATTTTAACCCTTCAAATGCCCAAACCGGGGTTCAAAGTTTGTATGAAATAAAATTTTTTTTTGGTCCGATTTACTTCAAACTAAGTATTCGTATACTGAATCAGAAATAATGAAACACGTGTTTCAGCATTTTTCTCATTTCAGCGAATGAAGGGTTAAAATGGGTGGAAACGTTGATGATTTTTCCCTGATATAGTAGCAATGCTGGGTCCAAACCATTCAAGTTAGAACTTTGAAATTTGAACTACGGTTGCGTTTTATAGCAAAACTACCAACCATGACGAAAAAAATAATAATGTTAACGCTTGAAATGCCCAAACCGGGGTTCAAAGTTTGTATTAAATAAAAAATTTTTATGGTCCGATTTACTTCAAACTAAGTATTCTTATGCTAAATCAGAAATAATCAAACACGTGTTTCAGCAATTTTCTCATTTCAGCGAATGAAGGGTTAAAATGGGTGGAAACGTTGAATATTTTTCTCTGATGTAGTAGCAATGCTGGGCCCAACCCATCTAAGTTACAACTTTGAAAAACTACAGTTGCGTTTTATAGCAAAACTACAACCATGAAGAAAAAAGTAATAATGTTAACTCTAAAACGGCCAAAACGGGGTTCAAAATTTGTATGAAATTATCATTTTATTGGGTCAGATTAACTTGAAACTAAGTAGTGGTGTATTAAATCAGAAATAATAATTAAACACACGTTTCAGCATTAAAAAGGGTGGAAACATTTTAAGAGTTTTCCTGATGTAGTATCAATAACAATGCCGGAACCATTAAAGCTACAACTATTCAATGAACATTTAACTACAGTTGCGTTTTATAGCAAATCTCCTGAGCATGAAGAAAACAATAATAATGATAAACCTAAAAAGGGCCAAAAAGGTTCAAAGTATGTTTATTTTTTTTTGTTGGATTCATTTGGTCTTTACCAATTTGGTCACACACATACACAACACATACACTTCCACGCTGAAACTGCACGACGGATTTGGATGACATTTGGAATAGAGATAGCTTACAAAAATACACACCCATGACTCTATTCATGCTAATTTGATAATGGTGAAAGATGTACCCAGGCAACTTCTTATAAGTCTTCGCGGACGAAGTCGCGGGCGAAAAGCTAGTCATACATAAACGTGTTCTAGATAGATAGCATCAATATTAGCTATAGTATGCTAAAAACGGTAAACCTGAGTATATTTTACAAAATAATGATGATAAAGGTGGACGATAGCAACGTGGCGGGAAATTCAAAATTTTCACAGTTTTTTACATTTTGTAGCTAAACTGAGCTATTTTTGTTCAGCGATTTTTCGTTCGCGGAAATAACATACCTAGTATTCTTTTCATTATTGTAAACAACAGAACGACAATAATTCAGCCGATTATGTGTTCTGGTCTAAGACAAGTTTTTTGGGCAGCTTCGTAGACCAGAACACATAATCGGCTGAATTATTGTTGTTCTGTTGTTTACAATAATGAAAAGAATATTGTTTTATTGCCGCGAACGAAACTCACTAAACAAAAATAGCTCAGTATAGCTACCACGAGTGCGAAAAAGCTGTGCCGGACGTCCGCCGGACGTCTGTCATGTATCCTAATACTATAGTAGTAAGGTTGTTTATGCAACTTGTCACTTTCAGTGACATTGACAGTAAGCACTCGTGGTACCAGTACAGTTTAGCTACAAAATGTAAAAATCTGTGAAAATTTTGAATTTCCCGCCACGCTGCTATCTTCCAGCCTTAAGCATCAACATGCGTAAAATATTAAACTGGTGGCACATTTTTGGCTTCGCACACGAGAAGCGGGGAGGATCGCAAACAGCTAAGCAGCTAAGTCATTATCATAACGAAATACAATCCTAATTACCCGATGAAAATTTGAAACTTTGCCGCGTTATCTACTTGCTCGTCGACCCAACAGGCGAGAAAGTCTAGCAACTGCGTGCTTGCTTTCTATTGAAAATATTACCAAAAGTCTACTACAGGGTGCACTCTAAGTCGATAGCGGAACTTTAAGTAGGCTGTCTACTGATCACTACAAACAACTTGTACTAGGTTTAAAAAAAAATGGAGCGAAAAAAATATCAGCTGTTTCATACATTTGGCGCATTACTGAATTGACCTTTTGTATGAAACAGGTGATATTTTTTTCGCTCCATTTTTTTCGCCACCTAGTACAAGTTGTTTGTAGTGATCAGTAGACAGCCTACTTAAAGTTCCGCTATCGACTTAGAGTGCACCCTGTAGATCTCATAGAGATGCTGTCTTTATTGCCACATAACGTCTAGTAACTGCTATAATAACTGGCGGGCTGAATGTGAAAAGTCTTATCTTTGCTATAATTTGCATATGCAAAATCTTTTAACAGTTAAAGAGATGGCAACTTATAAAGTCTGATTTACATAGGGTCAGTCAGTAGACTCCAAATTCGAGGCAAGTCAGTGCTTACTTGATTCTGACCGCGTGAAAATTTGTCCATACAGCGCCGCACACAGGCGAAAAATCAAGAAAAGTCGGACAAAACCTAAATATTCATGATTATCAAAGGAATTGTGTAAATAAAGATTTGCTAAGTAATGAAAGCAACATATATGACAAGATAAGATGAAAACAACTTATTTTATGACATGTTTATTATAGTCACATTGTAATATCTGGTTCTTCCAACAGATTTAAAACATTTTGGCACATAGGTATACCGACTTTTCACTAACAAATTTACTCAGTCCTGTTATACAAGGTGTTACAAAAGATCCTAACTCTTTTTACAGGGTAATAGCACCCGGTGATAGGGATTACAACCTAAATCTTAGTTTTGCTTAATGACGTTCCGTTGATTTTTAAATCGAACGCTGTGGCGGGAGAAAAATATTTTTGCAATATTGTTTTCATTGACTTTCACTATGTTTTAACAACTCAAAGCTATGCTAATGCACCAACACACACAAACGTATTTTTAAATTTGAGCTAATACAAAAAACAAAAAAGTTATTTTGTGATTAACCGACCACGTTGGTGTATACGAGTAATCAATTAAAAAGAAAATTTTGTTACACGGTCGCGTACGGTCGCATAAAATAATGGTTGCATGTAAAAAAGGAAACTCTGCAGTTTTTAAAATGGCTAATATCTAAGCCGGAGCTATCAGGAAGTTATACTTTACATCTATGTGAAGTTAAAAATTATGCGAAAAATAAAAGGTCTTAGAAAAATTTTTTTTATTAAAAAACAGTCAAGCATTGCTATGAAAAATAATTATTAAAAACTAGTTCACCACCTCCTGGAAGTGAATGCATCACAAAAACCAAAACTTTCTCAAAGAAAATTATCAATAATTAAGCACATAAGTGACGCTCTGGAAGCTGTAAACGCATCTGCCGTTGAACAACTCGAACTTTGGAATGAGACTGAGACGCGTAGATCACTCATCAATCGCCCTACCCGTGTCTCTAGTGTGCATTGTTTATCGGGTTAACCGATAAGACTGATTTTTGCCTGCTGGGAGTAGTTTGAAGATTTTAGGTTTTGTCCGACTTTTCTTGATTTTTCGCCTGTGTGCGCCGTCCAGTCGCGCATGAAATTAATTGTGTGCTTATTCTGTCAAATGTAGTCCGCACAGTTTCTAGTCCTCAAACCGGTTTATTTGCAGGAAAATAGCTCTTAACAAAATAAACAAATAATACGAGCCATTTTCTCGCAAATAATCCGGTTTTGAGAATTAGGTTTTTTTTTTTTACAGAGGCACACAGAGTAGCTACCACGCGTGCGAAAAAGCTGTGCCGGACGTCTGCCGGATGTCTGTCATTTATCCTAATACTCTAGTAGTAAGGTTGTTTATCCAACTTATCACTTACAGTGACAGTGACAGGAAGCACTCGTGGTAGCTGCTCTGGTCAGGATTGACTTGCCTTGAATTTGGAATCAGTAACTTACCCTGTAGAAATCAGCCCAAATAGGACGACACCTAGCGATCCGACGCATCATCGGGGTGGGCAATTATCTTCTTCCACATACACACCCGTCACCCCCTCACGCACACACACACACTTACCCTCATAAGCCTATTTGTTAATCCGTGACAGACGAATAGATGCACAGTTTAGACACGTGGAGATGTGCCGAAATGTGTCGTTCGTAGGTAGTTACAGTCCGTAACATGCTAGAATACTCCTTTTTGTCCTTTTTGCGCGATAAGAGCAAACATAAGAGGCCCCTTCAGGACCGTGGGAACTCGGCGATGGCCAAGCGCGTAAAACACTGTTTTCTATAGCTGTTTCACCTAGAGCGAGACGGGGCGCGGGAAAAGTGAGAGGCAATGCGGCTGTATGAGTCTACGTGTGTTCGTGTCCTTTCGCGAGTAAGTAGTTGTAGTTCTAATGTAATAGATCTATTTTCCCAAATTTTTTCGTAGTTCAGCTGCCATTTCTACATTTTATTAGCTATTTCAAGGAAACTGTGTTGCTGACTGACTGTAGGTAAATAGCTACAAGCGACAACATTAGGAGTATGCTTTCAGAGCGATTGTCCTTCGACGCAACGGAAAATTGAATGGACGTGTATATTTTTTTATATTTACGTAGAGTTCAAAGCATACTGTTACTTTTTTAACCCTTTGGTTGTATGTTTTAAAAAGCATACTACCTACATTTCAGACATAAATATTTCATAACTGACTGCCGCGTGAGAGAGGCTGCTAAAAGAGTTTTTTTTTTCAGGTGGGTGCAGCATTGAAGTTTGTTTGTAATTATTATTGACAAGCAACGGCGACTCATAGTAGCACTGAAACCTTATCTCTTTCTGAAAGGAACTTTCCACATCAGCGGGACGTACGTACACACGACAGAACGTTGACGCATACACGCTAGCACTCTACTCGGTTACGTTAGGGGCGACTTTACAACAAAAGTGTACAGTCTGACGTGTGTAAAAAGTGTGCTGTCATGTGAATATTGGCCAATTTGATAATGCCGACATGTTTTCCAAGCTAATCTGTATGCGGTGAAATAACTGTACCGTTCACCCGCTAGTGATGGCGTTAAAGTTGCGTTAAAGCCAACAAAAAGTTAAGTAATTAGTGCTTCAACCCACGGGTTCTACTCAACTTTGCTCACACACGACGCAATGGAAACGCCTGTTCAAATAGAGATATGATGGGTTCAACTTTACCTACCTTTCTATTCGTTTTTGCTAATGGTGGAACGATCACAGGGA
This sequence comes from Zelleria hepariella, assembly GCA_949319315.1. Classification (NCBI taxonomy): domain Eukaryota; kingdom Metazoa; phylum Arthropoda; class Insecta; order Lepidoptera; family Yponomeutidae; genus Zelleria; species Zelleria hepariella. The sequence continues at coordinate 14,619,842 of OX439387.1, forward strand.
GGAGTTTGGTGGCGCTATGGTACGGAACCTCATTGATGAAAAGGTTGCACCAACTTTTTGGGTGGGTTGGGTCTATGTTATGCTAAGGCCTTTGCAGCTACGTAATGAGATGATTTATGCAGCGTCCAGTGGCACCTTTACTCACACTAGATGGGTAAAGAGACCATTCGGCACTGCAGTGCCTGGGACATTGTTTTAGATGGAGAAGACTTCTCCATTTAGGTAGGAGTTAATTATTGTTATAGACTGACATTTTACACATAACATTTTATAGAATGTCTCTTAGTGCCGTAAGATCAATCACAGTTTAAACTCAGACCTTAGATTCAAACTCGCATTTTGTATCAAAATTAATCGACAGATAGGGTTTAAACTAGCCTTTTTGGTTTAAACTGTGATTGATCCTACGGGCCTTAATTGCATACGTACCAACATATTTATTCAGTGGTTTTGATACGAGTCTACCCTTACGCCCAATTGTATAACCAGCTAGTATGAATAAGGCAGTATATTTCGCTGCCAACGAAGGTACTTTGTTCCAACGAACGAAGGTACCAGCTGTTTAAGAGTCCCACCGCATCCTACTTAATCCATTAACTCCAACCCTACGAGGTACACCGAAATCTTACCCCAAAAACAACCGGACGGAATACAAATTAATATTATTGTTAATTTAGCAAGCAAAAAGATAACCTCTTCATTGAATAGGAGAGTAGGGTGAAAGAGGCGATTATGGACCAACTGTAGTGTATCTAAACTAACTGCTGTGGTATAAAACTAATGAAAACAAAGCTCAATTAAATGAATTGACACGTCCGCTCTACACCTTCGGATATGAATGTAAAGTGTGTCCAATTTACACAATGTGGATATTAGACAATTAATTGTGTTAGGAATTTTTAGACCTACAACTGGAATAAAACCTATCACAGAAAGCCCTGTCAATATACCTCATAAAATTTATGATGGATCATCTATGAAATCTCTAAAAGAACTAAGTTCTGCAGTTAAGTTTTCAAATTATTTTAGCATGAGAAAAGTCCCCTAGAGAGTTTGGCTTTTTAGAACCCTTTCTGCCGGTTTCGTAATTGAGAAATTCGCTAAGCAAATGGGTAAGTATCGTCCTGTCTCTGCAGATTTCTCACAAAAGAGCGTGACAGAACGATAATAAAGTATTTGCTTAGCTAAAATACTCATTTCAGCAACTGGGCCTTAGAGTATTAAAGTTCGTTGTGGTATTTATTAATGTTTGATATTTTTTGGCTTCTATAAACCAGATAAAGTAACTGTAACAGCACCCCCATAGTCCAAGAACTGCCCGTCTACCCAATCCCGATCAGTATTCACGTCAGAGGCATTCGAAGGGCGGTCTCGGGGGCGATTCCCTAAGCAACTTACCGACCTAACCACATTTGTATCGTCTGGGGAGATCCGGTATTAGCATAATTAGCGAGAGTTGCACGCTTGTTGGTCTTGAGTCATGTCAGGATAGAGGCTTTTTTCTTTTGTTTCTTTGGTATCTTAGCGAAAGCCTAAAGTCTCTACTAGGCTAAAATGACTGAGAGGGTGGTGGTTTTATATTTACTGAAGTATTATTTGTAAAGACATTTTATAACTTCAATCAAATTGATCAATGCAGAGCTTAGAGTTCATTAAGCGTAAGAATTTGTCAATACCTACCTAAATGCATCTATGTTTGAATGACCAATGTTTTAAAACAATTCTATGTGAATGAGACCATAAACTTCTAAAATACTCTACAAATACATACTGTATTATCAAATTGAATATTCTTTATTAATAACGTCAACCGAACATAATAAATGTTAAAAAGAGCCAATACCATTTTAATTTTCAACTTTCATATTTCAATCATGACGCGAATTACATTAAAAGTTTCATGAAGATCGAGAGGCTTTTTACAGCAAACGTAATATTTTGTGAATAATCGATAGGCACTCTTTATCGCCGAAAGCGGCGCTGATTAAAAGCGATAATGCACGTTTTAAAATAAATTCATCGTTTTCCAATAGAACTTCATTGCATAATTAACGCAGAGTAGGTACTTGGCAGATACAGTGTGGTCTGTAAACATTTTGAAATATGCTTATCGAACAGCAACGTGAAAGGTGATAAAATGTGGCGTTTTTCACAAGCCAGTCCTCAAATACGCTGGTTTCTTCACTTGGTTCTATACGAGTCGAATCGCGGTTAGTTTTTTAGGTAACAAGCAAGCAACAAGCAAGCAAGGTATAACGGACGATGGACAAACACGGTCACAAAATGTTGGCCTGTAACCTGCTTGACGGCTGGTGAGCAGACAGTCAACCCGATGGCATGACAGTGGCCAAGACTAACCAAGGACCGTTGGTTGGCATTATTTTACTGACCAGTCTACATGATCTGGATAGAGATATAACTAATATTTGTTCAGTGTTAAAATGTAACAAAATAACTATACAATAACCAAAATATAAAAAAAATTGACTTCACTGGTGAAGACGTGATTCCGTGTGATCTGATGGAGTCCGTTAACAAGTTCCGTTCTCCAGCTCTGAAGTTCCTCATGAGATTTTTACTATTTTTTGAGTGTATATATATGGGAAGTATACCCTTTCAAACAAAGAAAGAATCATCAAAATCGGTTCACCTGTAAAAAGTTTTGAATACATGTGATACATGAAAAAAAAAAAACGGTTTGAATTGAGTACCCCCTTTTGCTTTTTTTAAGTCAGTTAATGAAGCAATTTGCAGTGTTTGGTGTTGTGACCCATCCTGTATCCAAGCGGGCTGTTGCAAGCGCAATAGTGTAGCAACATTGCGTCGTTATCGCAGTTATCGCGCGTAAATCAGCGTTTATCGGAAGCCTCGGCTCATTAGCGCGGCTGCCCTTATCGGAATATGCTATTGGACACTGAACAGTCGGCCACACGCTAGGATACCCCTTTTTGTTCGATTCGTGCCCTTATGCCGCGCGCGGTAAGAGCTATCATGGGGTATCCTAGACTGTAGCCGACCGTACTTTGGACGTTACGGCGTTGGTTTAACAATAATAATATAGGTAGCGACTGTAACAATGTTAAAACTTTTGTGCTCATGTTTGAAACGAGTCGAATCGCGGTTATTTTATAAGTGAATTAATTACCGTTGTTACCCCGACGTTTCGACTGCATTGCAGCGGCCGTAATCTGTAAAAAAAAAACACGATTTTACCCTTAGCGAACCAAATTATATGAGAATAGCGCAAACTCTTGTGAGTGGTCAAAATCAGAAAAAAAAAATCCAATTTAATACCTATTCGATAATTTTACCTCTCTTTGCCTTTCTTTTCATTTGAAAAGAACCTAAATTGATTTTCGTTATTGTCACTTTCTTTGTTCCATCTTTGTTCAAATTTAGTCGCAAGAATCGAACCTTTTTGCTCGAATGGTGTTTAGTAAAAGAAATCGTTCTTTTGTCCTAGATTATCTTTCAGATCTTTCGATTTATACAGTCAATTTGTCAATTTTCTCGTAGCGTAGGCTCTTATTTTACCTAAAGGATTAAAATATAAATTCCAATAAGTAGTATTTTGACTCTCGACCTTTCAAACTCAGTCCTTTCAAACAATGCTTCAGTAAAAAGTTTTATCTCGCTCGACAATACTAGGGGTATACGCTTGCGCAGAGAGGACTAAAATGGACGCTGACACACGTCATCCCATGCACAGGTTGGCAAGCCGAAACAGTTTTTTTGAATGTGTTAGCCTACTGACTACCGTTTTACACCAAGCAAGGTCCAACTTTTGGCGTGAGACTGCCTCTCTTCTGGTCCTATTTGTGTCGCCTTCTTAGAGTCTTCCGCCTGGACATACCATGGTAGTCCCGTCTGAGGAGTAAATATATGAGTAAATCGAGTATATGGGTAAATGGTCTGAGGACCTAATGATGGCTAGTGATGACGCAATTAAGGTTGCCGAATTCTGGGCCAAAACGCTCTAAGGGTGGCATTAAGACGACGTACGTCTCACAACTAGCGCCGCCAATGGAAAAAAAATCATATATTTTTTTTGGATGCGTTTTTAGCAAAAAACGCTCCTGCGATTCCTCAACGCGAGGCTTAACTATTTTTAGGACCTTAGGTTTAGATTCCAGATCCTAGAACTTAAGAATGCAATCGATTCTCGCCAAAAGTGGCCACTTTTGGCGAGAATCGATTGCATTCGTAGGAAATCCAATCCTGGAATCCAAACCTTAGGTCCTAAAAATAGTTAAGCCTCGCATTGAGGAATCGCAGGAGCGTTTTTTGCTAAAAACGCATCCAAAAAAAAGATATGATTTTTTTTCCATTGGCGGCGCTAGTTGTGAGACGTACGTCGTCTTAATAGTCGTCGACTCAAGATCGAACTCAAGTAGGTGATCTCAGAAAAGTCAAATGCTAATGTCAAGCCTTGGCTTATGTCAATGTCAATCTCAAGATAGTGTCTAAACTCTAATTTTTAATTCGAGTCCATAGAATGACAGTTGCTAGTATGGTACTGACAGATAAATCCTTTGTAACAACTGTCATTCCGTGGACTCGATTTAAAAATTATAGTTTATTAATATGCTGACAGCACCGAACTAAATCCCATAGAATCCGCATTACGTATAAAATCACAATAAAAACTTGTCCCCACAGAAACCAAAGATATCAGCAATAGAACAATACGAAACATCATTTCGACCATACGTCATACGGGTTTATACAGCGTGTTACAAAAAGGTCTTGGACCTTATAAAACTCATCAATGCAGTAACTTTTACTATGAGGCCAACTACGAAATCTCGAAATAAATATCGGCTGTTTCACACTAAAATTAAATACTTACTGCACCAAATATATAGACCTTCTTCTTCTTCTTCAGCCTTTTTCAGTGTAAGCCTCTTCCATTGCACTCCATTCACCGAACTAAATCCCATAGAATCCGCATTACGTATAAAATCACAATAAAAACTTGTCCCCACAGAAACAAAAGATATCAGCAATAGAACAATACCAAACATCATTTCGACCATGCGTCTAATATTCGAATGTCAACCTTATTGCATTAGTGTACAGTTTTACTTTAATTGCATGGACTACGAGCAAATAAGCTCCCAAAGGCAATTTAGGCATCTATTTTTCCAGACACATTTCAGAGTTCTATATTGTATCTAGTTTTATCCTTGATCGAAGGCTGACAGCTACTCAAGTTTGACATTAGCCAAGGCTTGACATAAGCATTTGACTTTTCTGAGTTAACCTACTTGAGATCGAGCTCAAGTAGGTGATCTTAGACGACTATTAATACCATCTTAAGAGATATAATATTTTACCGCGCAATACATTAAGGCTCGGTATAAGGCTAACTAGCGCCACCAATGTTAAAAAAATCATATCTTCCTTTAGAAGAAGTTTCTGAAAAAATCCTAAGATGAGCCTATGCGCCATACTTTTCTAGATTTTTAAGTGTAGATCTAGAAAAGATCGTAGATCTTAAAAATCTAGAAAAGCATGGCGCATGAGCTCATCTTAGGATTTTGTCAGAAACTTCTTCTGAAGGGACATATGATTTTTTCAACATTGGTGGCGCTAGTTAGCCTTATACCGAGCCTTAATGAGGGATAAGAAAACTAAGGGTGTAGGTGGGAATCTGACTTCTCTGAGTGAAGGTAACTGCGGGGATATGAAACAAAGGAATAGAGGTTAGTGACATGAAAAACAACTGAGTGTCTATTTATTCGTACTAGAATATTTATCACTTACAATAGATATGAGTCGTAAAATATGACACTCCCAGACAATAGGCTTTTTTCGGGTTTTTTTTTTTTGTTGTTTATGAAGACGTCTCTAGATGGCGCTATTCTTCTCACCATAGAAAATGGAGTTTAGCCAGAAAAAATTTCAAAGTCTGCCCACAGACTGTCTATTGGTCTGTGCCGAGGTTTTTTCACAGATAACTACCCCGCCGCGCGCCGCTTGCTTGCTCTTGCTCGTATTTTTTCTTTCACAAATTCACAAGTGTATCCGTCCACGGATTTTCATTATAATAATACCTACCTATAAATTAGCCGCGTTTTACCTGAAATAAAACGCATATTAAATACTTACCTTATTCGAAGCTTATTAATTGAGATAGGCACTTCCGTTTCCCGCTAAGTTGCACCAATTTACCTACTTTTTACCCCTTGTCATGATACACATGCTACTTCCGGCGGCGTCTACAGGCAGGTGGCGCCACTTTAGTGTATATAAACTGCTTGGGCGCCATATTTCCTCATGGCTTCGAAATGCACCAGGCAGAAATGAAAAGGTAAGCTTCGAATAAGGTAAGTATTTAATATGCGTTTTATTTCAGGTAAAACGCGGCTATTAAAGTACTTGACCGTTATTCGAAGCTTATTAATTGAGAAGTGTTTGTTATCGCCTGGTGACGGGGCCGCCGTTGTTATTAGAATTCATGTTTGCATGAAAGTATTGTAACGCCAATGTGATAAAAATATTAGTGTAGCAAGAGAAGTTAAATTATAATCATAATAACCAATTAGATAGTTATATCGATATCACAACAAGATATGTCTGAAGACTGAATCATAAGATTATGAATCTGAATAATAATATTTAATCAGTCAAAATCAATAATACTTGATGGGTACTACTTAGTAGGTACCTAATAAATAGTTGAAGAATTAATCAAAATTAAACAGATACAGAAAATCTGATCTTATGTCTTTTCTCGAAAACGCGACTAAGTCCCCAGTAGGTTGTATAATACTAATAGACTTGCTTTTGCCTTAAAAATCTTATCAGTCGCGGAGGGTAGGCAGGCATGTTAGCTTTTGCGACAAATTTCACATCGAATTCTCTTCGCACCGCGAAGATCGATTTGGTCGATCTGGAGTACTTACTACCTAACCATAATATTATTTGCCTCTTTAAATGAGCTTGTTATTCAGCCTGCTCGATACATCACGGTACGAGACGAGATCTTAAGCGTACCTCTGAGAGTTATACCTAAGTTTGATTTGCAATATTACTTTTTTCATCTAAAAGGACTCATTTCTATCCAGAAATAGGGGTTGAGAGGTTACATGACTGTATCGATTGTGTAACTAGACCTCTACTTACATGATAGTTGACCCCTTTGGGTTTTGAGAAAACATAAGAATTGAGTTGACTTGTCATGTCTGCATTGCATAACGTGGATACGACCGATTATGTAAAAGTATTGTGTTGTAAGACAAATCTCGGGGTATTGTAAGTCGCCTAAAATTAACTAATATAATTCTCGGTTGGTTTTATGGGGTCAACTTTGTTAGTATCAGCCCAACCAAACCATCGTTTCCAAGCAATCTCATATGTCTTTAAGGTAGAATGACTCCAGGAACCTTTTAGTAACGAAAACTATTCGGTGGTCCAGGACTCTACAGCCGGAGACCACCCCAACATCTCCATACCTCTAGTATCGGTGCAAACCATTTTGCTGTATGCCCACTGGGCACTGGGTAGGTTCCTCTGTGAGAATGGGGCCTCGAGCTCTCGGGCTTTGAGGTCTTAGACTGCTCCATGGGGTACTATCAGCAGGGATAATTCTATTTAGGTGGGCTAGTACTTTGGGCACCAGAAACGGTGGTGGAAACAGCTGTCCATGCTAGTAAACAATGCACTAGGACGCTAAACGCAATGTAAACTATTGCTTGAGTTTAGGTACTTTTTCGACACAATGTGGTAAATCATGCCATTCCAGAAAATGACGTTGCATCGATAGATGGTCTGCATGATTGTTGAATGTGCTCGGGATGTAATGAATGGTAAAATGAATTTGAAATTGGTCTAAACTGGAGAATTTAATGTCAGAATTTGACAGGACTATTAGTGGAGGAGATTTTGTGCCCCCTCTTTTCGTAAAGCAGTCTTGTCGTCACATTGTATGAGAAGAGACTTTCAACTCATCATTAGGTATATGTCCAGGACTTTGGAGTGCATCCAATATCCTAAGTAAAATTGCAGTGCAGCCTCTGTTTGTCTTGAGACCATGTAGGTATCTGAGAGAGCAAGATTATTCAACTATGCTCCTCAATCTAGGTATACACGACAGCATGTCGGAGTGTAAACTTTTGTTGTAAAGTCGTCCATAACGCAACAGAGTAGAGTGCTAGTGCATAATTAAGGGTCGACGTGCTGTCGTGTGCACATACGATACGATGCATCTGTGGTCAGAAACATTTCTGGTGGAGAATAATGTAGAGGTGTCGCGAGATGGCAGCCCTCAGTCCACCATAAATCTCTTCTTTGACAGTTTGAGGCAGAGTGTAGACTACTGACTGGCAGAAGTTGTGAATGTAAGGTAATTGACGGTAATTCAGCCGAACCCGTGGAACGACGAAAACTCATGTGACCTGGAACACTCTGTCTTTCAGAGTTGCTCAGCCCGTTCGAGAACTAGGCGTATCTTTTCAACAATAGTAAAGGATTTTTATTTTGGCAGACTAGGTTGATTTTACCAAAGACTCAGAGAAACTATGCTTTTTTGCGGAGTAACGACAGATTCTTCGTGATTTTATCCGCCACCCAAGGTACTGTTTCGATCGCTAGTTTGACGTGATCTTTTTAATTTGTAACTTTTCTTCATTATACATTATAGAAAATACGTAGGAATCGTCCGTGAGCTTTAGAGATTTTAAGATGGAAGTAGTTAGCCAATCCTGTCTCTGTATAAAGTCAGAAATCTTGGTAATGTTAATTACCTTGGTAATTCTGTTGGAACTGCTCTGTGATCACAAAGTCGTTTATCGTTTAATGCGTTCGAATTGAATATTGGACGAGCTGACCCGTCTGTTTTCGACACCAGAAAAAGTGGGGAAAGGAAACTTGGTGCTAGAAGATCTTACGTAATATTCGCTGCTCTTGCATTTTGTGCACCATTGCAGACATTTCTTACGAGATATGTGAGAAAAAACCCTCTGGCTAGATTCGGGTAAACTAATGGTAGTCTTTGAAAGAAATTTATGCGATAGCCTCGGATTATTTGCAAAAGAATCGATGGGGCACCATTACTTCCCTTGATGGTATAAAGTGACAACTGACCTGCCTGGCACTGCCTCGAGTTAAAGCTTGTGGTGCTTTTTAGGGTGCCCCCTGGATGCAGGGGGTGAATATAGGCGCCTTCGGTGCCCTCTTTGGGTTTCATGAATGGGCCGCGAGTCGCGGTTGTGAAATTACCCTCTTCCAGAAAAAATATTGGCAGATAGAACTGAAAATGCAGTTTTGCCTTTGGAGGAGCAATAGTGTTTATGGTTTCCGCCCCGCGGGGGCGTATTTTTGCAATGCGTGTGCATTGTTGACAAATGCTCCGAGTACCATGCGAAGGTACCATTGGAGGAGCAGTAGTGTTCATGGTATCCGCCCCGTGAGAGCGTATTTTTGCAATAAGTATGCATTGTTGACAAATGCTCCGAGTACCATGCAAAGGTACCATTGGAGGAGCAGTAGTGTTCATGGTATCCGCCCCGTGAGGGCGTATTTTTGCAATAAGTATGCATTGTTGACAAATGCTCTGAGTACCATGCGAAGGTACCATTGGAGGAGCAGTAGTGTTCATGGTATCCGCCCCGTGAGGGCGTATTTTTGCAATAAGTATGCATTGTTGACAAATGCTCTGAGTACCATGCGAAGGTACCATTGGAGAAGCAGTAGTGTTCATGGTATCCGCCCAGCGAGGGTGTATTTTTGCAATGCGTGTGCATTGTTGGCAAAGGCTCCTGAGTATCCTGCGAAGGTACTATTGGAGGAGCAGTAGTTTTGATGATATCCGCCCCACGAGGGCGTATTTTTGCAATGCGTGTGCATTGTTGGCAAATGCTCTGAGTACCACGTGGTGGTACCATTGAAGGAGCAATAGTGTTCATGGTATCCGCCCCGCGAGGGCGTATTTTTGCAATGCGTGTGCATTGTTGGCAAATGCTCTGAGTACCACGTGTAGGGTCTCGAACCTGGCTCAACGTATGGGTCTGAAGCATGGCTGAAAGCATTAAGTTCTATGACCTCACACCAACTGTAAAAAATCTGTTGAAGTTGTATGTAAATCTCCCTTTAAACCATTATTTTACCATTTTGACTTAGATTTATTATCTGATCCTTTGATCCATGTCCAAAAATATTAAATGCTTTCCTGTAAAGCCTCCTTTTGCTGCAAAAAACACAATATGCAATGGCAGGCAGCGTAATACATATCTACATAGAGCAGATGGCGTAAGGTATCGTACTTCTGTACCTCTTAGTTTGTATCGAGGTTTACGAAACCTGGAGTGCGAATGTGCTGTTTTTGTGTTTCAACTTATCTAACATATTATTATGTAAAGATTTACTTCCTGCGCCTATATTATCTAAAAATTCCACTCAACCTCAGAGCTTCAAAACACTCGAAAATAACCCTTATTGAAATGAACAATCTTTTATTTGACATTTAAAAACCGTTATTTTTACGGTGGATATCATAAAGCATTTTGAGAAAAATGCTGGTAGTTTAAGGGGCTGATGGACTGCTCTGGTCCCGCCCAGTCGTCGATAGAATTAGTATTTGCTATTGCCTCGCAAATCTCATAATCACCAGTAATACCAGGTCATAATGTGCCGTGCATACTGAAAGTTTTAGCATTTTAATAAGGTGATTATTGTCCATAAAGTGATTCTTTTCATAGCGTCCCATAGTAATATCAAATATTATATAAGTACATTTATTTATGTACCCGAAACAAAGTTACTGATAGCAGGTAATTAATGTTCTTTAAACTAATATCTATGAATTCTATGCATAATGAAATGTATCTAACAAAACCGTTTTACGTATATTCTTATACTACCCACATTTTATATAAGTATTGTATGTAATTTTTTCTGTGGCTTTTTAAAAATACATCTATATGTAACATTAATAGGGTGACTTGCGTAATCACTGGATTTTAAGATACAGACAGGTCTCCTAGTTTAAGAGTCAGGGCTTGCTGTAAACTCATTTCTTTTGATAAGCTCAGAAAAGAAATTTTGAATTTGAATTTGTCTTGGCAGACATTTTCAGCATGGCAAACGGCCTCAGCATTCGTATTTATATTCATGTATTTACGGAGTTCACTTACTTGCTTCGCTAGCTGTTGCAGATTGCGGCTTCAGTGCCGTCTATGCTTATCTTTTTCACGACGATGTCATTCGCCGTAAACATTCGAGCTAGGACCCCCAAGATGAGCTCTCATACGACTGACGTGGCTGTGCGTTCAGGCCGGCCACAGCGCGTGGCTCGGCATGCTTAACATTATCTTTGTTACTATGAAAAGAACCGTTTCAGAAAAAGCACAAAAATTTTAAACAGCACTGTAGAACCGTTAGTAAATTTCTACAAATTTACAGTAAATCTGAAAATAAGCTTAATAGTAATCTGAAAATAAGCTTAATAGTAATCTGAAAATAAGCTTAATAGTAATTTAAGTTCTCACAAAATTATGAACAGTAACACTCACTGAAAATAACCATTAGAATCCAAAAACAATAGTCACACACACTGGAAATCATGGTTATAGTAGGTATAATCCACAATTAATTGGTACATATACATAAATTAACTTTCATAATATCGAACGGTAAAACCGTTAAAATATTATTTAAACACTGAAATGAACTTTCACTGGTAAAGATCATAGATTCACAGTTATAGAAGAAAAGGTGTTCACTTGCCTTTATTCATCGTAGAACGTCGTTGACAAGAATAACCACACGATTTTCTAGAATTTAACACTGAATTTCGGTATAATTTCAACACTGAATTTGTATAATTTTACTTTGTGCAAGCTGCGGAGCTGCTGCGCACGTTTTACTGCGGCGGGAAACAAAACGCCAATGAGGAAATATGGCGCCCAAGCAGTTTATATACACTAAAGTGGCGCCACCTGCCTGTAGACGCCGCCGGAAGTAGCATGTGTATCATGACAAGGGGTAAAAAGTAGGTAAATTGGTGCAACTTAGCGGGAAACGGAAGTGCCTATCTCAATTAATAAGCTTCGAATAACGGTCAAGTACTTTAATATAAGTGCTTTTGTACATCTTGTACAAGTCATGTATGGGAAGTGTTGTGTTTTGGGTCGAATGGAGAAACCAGTTCAGCCTAGGCCAAACCAGTCTAGCCCTATTTGAGTAGGGGTAATGCAGATTATACTTATTTATGCTAGCCTAGTACTAACCCGCCGTAATTATCTGAACAGTAGGGGACGCATTTAAAGGCCGAATTTTAAAAAGTCTACATTCAAAAAGTCTACGGTATATCCGATTTTGTCCGGTTTGAAGGACCACTCGAAAACAAAAAGAGGTAGGTAGGTATGTCAGTGTGTCGCCAACCAAACCTACTGACCTAACCTTTGTTTTAAATCTTTTTCGACTGTCTGTCACACTTCCAGGAATACCCTGTATGTTTAACACCCTATATGTTGGTTTTTAGAACACCTATATAAGTAAAAAGCCTGGTTTCGGGGTTCTTAAGGGGTTCGAAAATTTCTTTATTTTTGCGCTAAACCTCTTAGTTTACGAGATATGGTAACATTCATACCTAAAATTTCGTCAATATCAGCTCGGGCTAGGCCATACTAGTTTATCCTGGAGCGTACAATATTCTTGCTAGGCCAGACTGGATTGGCCCAGGCCAAACTGGTTTCTCCATACGAGCTTCGGCTAGACTAGTTTGGCCTAGGAAATACCGGTTTATCCATACGAACTTCGGCTAGACTAGTTTGGCCTAGGCTATACTGGTTCGTTCATTCGAGCTTAGGTTAGACTGGTTTGGCCGAGGCGAAACTAGTTTATCATGAAATCGGGTTTGGCCGGTAACATAATACAACAGAAATGGCAAGAAAATAAGGATTATTAGGGGTCAGGTCAAGCGGTTGGTCAGGTGATTATTTTCCATCACAATTTAAATACCACCCGACGCCACGGTACGCCATCCGACGCGTGCAGACTTATCTGGCGTTCTTTTTGGTTATCTGTGATCTAGTTTGACATTTATTCTTACTAAAATACAGCGCCATCTAGAATTTTTATTATAACTAAAGGAAAAAACCCTATTGTCTAGATCTAAAGAGACAAAGATAAATTGGTATTTTTGCATGACTATTTCTCAAACTAGAAAGATAAAGTTGAAAGCACAAGGGAAGATTCCACACAATCTATATGAAACGAGAGGTATTTTAGCTCACTGCAGATTATTTTTTTTCTTTTACAAATTTTCAAGTATGATACAGTTATTAACGATCTCAAATCATTGAGTGTAAACTTTGATATGTCCTCAATTTTCTTGGCGAGGTTAAAACCTCCAATATTATTGGCACTTGTAAAATTGACAGGAATATAAATTGCTCCTTCCCAACTCTTTCCATTTCCAGCGACCTAGTTCTGTGAAGGCGAAATTTAATAAACGAACCACTGCCATCTAAGCTCGGTCTTTTCCTATCGATATAATATTGTGTTAAAAAATATATGTACCTAAGATTAAAAATGTAATCTTTTGCAGTTTTCTATCTATTTAATACAACTCAGGGGAGTTACCCTTGACGCTAGTGTATTCATATCGACAAAGCTTTTTTAATAAATTATGCTCTTTGAATTCGCATATTCATGCTTTTATTGTATATACTTTGTAATGCTTATTCATATAAAAGGCTATTTTTGTACCATAAAAATATAAAATGCGTCTTAATTAGTGAAATATTCATTCATTCATTCTAGCTGGCTCAGCGACCCAAAGTGGATCTTGGCCTCCGCAACCAAAAGACGCCAGCTCTCCCTGTCCTGCGCTAACTCCCTCCAATCCTCCACCTGGAGCTCGCACAGGTCTCTCTCTGCCGCATCTTTCCAGCGATATTTGGGACGTCCGACCGGCCGACGCCCTACGGGACGTCCCTCATATGCTCTCTTCGCAGCCCGATCTGCTTCCATTCTCTCGACGTGGCCGAGCCAGCGGAGTCTTGCGGATTTAGTCTCTCTGATTATGTTGGGCTCGGCCAGCAGGTTTTCCAGGTCGGCGTTCTTGCGGATCCTCCATGAGCCATCTTCGCGTCTAGTGGGGCCAAAGATTTTTCTCAGAATTTTACGTTCTGCGACCAGGAGTTTGTTCTCTTCTTTTAGTGTCAGCGTCCAAGCCTCGCACCCATACATAATAATTGGTCTTATGACTGTTTTGTAGGTACGTATTTTAGTTCTTCTTGGTAGAAGCTTGGACGTGAGCACTTTGTGGAGGGCTGCGGAGCATCTCAGCGCAGTGAAATATTGAATTTTGTTAATTGCCATTATATTTAAAAATTAGGGCTTATCCTCCGATTTTTATGACGAAATTATGACGCGCAATAGAAATAAAACACTGTCCAATTTTTGTCTTTTAATTCTGCTTGGAGACTATATTGGGAACTTACACCCAAACATTTGGGATGTTAAAGTGTTTTGACAGCATTAAATCAGCACAGTGATAATACACACAGACCGTTTAGCTAGCTAATTTAGGAATTGCAAAGGAAATTGCTTAGCAATCAAAAGTATAAAACCGCATAAAATAAAAACCTCACGTGGCACGCCTCAGTAAGAAGTTTGTACAAAAATCCATTCGCCTTTATTCCTAAACCAAGAAATACCAGCGCAACGCACATTATAATTCACCATATGCCTCGAAAAGTTTCAATTTCTTTCCGTAATTCTTCAGCAAACTCGTGGTCCTTTTAGATGTAAAACGTAAAATTCTCTCTCTGTGACGAATTGGGGAAGATAACGAGTCCGATCGCGAATTATACGCGCCGCACCAAGAATACGAAACGACCCAAATTCTAGTGGACCTTGGGTAAAAGGAACCGAATAAGACGTATGGCAAACATTCTATTCGATTCAATAGTTTTTGTAGCACGGTGGATTTTGTGACCAAAATTGGGGAAAAAAAAAACATAATTCGGACACTATTATTATACATGTTGGTACAACATAAGTTTCTTCTAAACGATCAATGCCCTGTAGCAAAAAATATATATTTGTGTACTACTAAAAATAGGCCACCCTGTATAAGGACAACTTACTCGTAATTTGGTCCGAAAGAGGTCTGGAGAGGATCGGGCAGCTAAAACAGCATGCGAAGGGCAACCACTGGACGTCGACCAGTTGGACGTCCCAAGTAGGTATCGTAGGCTTGACGAAGTCTCATAGGACATGCGCGAACTCCAATCTTCTAAATAATGTTTTTTTTTTTTGTGTGATGAGCACTGCTCTTTAAGCCAAGAGTATTTACCTACGAGTATGTCTTTGCGAGCTTATGGTCTAGTTGAACTACTGGTTTCTGTTTATATGTCCCGGGACTTGGCTCTTGACTTGAAAAGAGTACCTAATGGAATACAATGAATAGCTAGGTAAAACCAGCCAGACAAGGCAGACAAATTATTAGGCCTTCATAATTACTAATTAGTGAGTCTATTCATAAAAAAGCGGCCAAGTGCGAGTGGGACTCGCGCACCGAGGGCTCCATACCACCATTCAATTAAAAATACGGCCAAGTGCGTGTTGGACTCCAGCGTGACTTCTTATGTTTCGACCTCCGGCCCTTCATATTCTTTGCTTCTTGTTCACCCGTCTCTCGATGCAACTCGACAATAATTTTCCGCCCTGCACGCGAACTAACTTTTCCACCAACACGTCCGGTCAAAACTTTTTCCCGCCAACTTTCGACCCATTTGATTTTGTCAACACATCCTATATTCGTCAATATCTCATTGAATGATATCTCCTTCGAATCCTCTTTGGACTCGACTCCCTTTTCTCCCATTGTCGATGCAACCAATCAGAGTGGATGAAAAGGAAAACATGAGGATTTTGCTTACCCGTGGGACACTAAAAAAGACGCAAACACACATTATATAAATACAGAATCGAGAGTAATCCCTCATATTTCATATTTTCATCGGATGTACGGAACCCTAAACGTGCGTCTCGCAAGAAATTTCTTCGTCCTATTTACTTTGTCTTTCTATCAAAGAGAACTAACTAAGTCTGGCAGTGTACTCATCAAGTAAATTAGGAATTTAAACACTAACTGGGGGCTTTGGAAAAGCAATATAATTTCTAAGTCCCGACCCTGGTTATGACTCTTCAATATTTGATGGCTATATTTATTGCTTGGCACAGGAATGTACTTAGGATAGCGCTAAAATAAACCAGACGAAACATCCGTATTGTAATCAAAATGTTTAGATATCTCTCATTATGAAGAGAAATATCCTCAAACTTCAAATTATATTGTTAAAAAACTGTTGTTAATATGGCGGCAATTAAAATAATCGCATTGTTTCTTAAAATCATCAAACAATCAAAAAGTGGCCAGTACTTCGCGCTGTCAACGTTTTCCTTTAAATATTTTTAACGTAAATCAATAAAGAATCAACGAGTAGAGCCTTTTTCCAACTTTAGAAATCAAACAAAAAGAAATATGCCGAGCTGACCGCCAACCTTCACTGAGTCGGAGAAGCATTCTAAAAACAAGAAGAAAATGAAGAAGTCTAGAAATGTTTGAGCCCACTAGACTCAGAGTGGCATTAATAGTGAGAGTCCGATGCACATGGTCACATGACCAAAAACGCAAAAGGCCAATAAACGCCAAAGACCTTACTCGCGTACGTAGTACCAAATACGCAACATACCAAATACGCAACATACCAAATACGTGAAAGACCAAAGCTATATTACGCATTGACATCTCAAGCTCTGCTTCGCTCTCAAGGTCGGCTTGACTGTAGCTGTCAGCATATTAATAGACATTACTGGATAGACAGTTGACACTTCTAAGATTTATTTATTTTGTGAATGGCATTGGGCTCTAAGGGTAGTATTCTAGAACGCTACTTAAACTCAGTTTAAACCAGAGCGCTACTTAAACTCTGTTTAAACTCAGTTCAAACTAGAAAGCTCCTTGAACTCTGTTCAAACTCAGTTTAAGTAGAGTTTAGTAGTGTCGACTGTCGATAAAACAGTGCATGTTTTGTTTTGAATATCCCTCCCTTCATATCAAAACATGCACTGCTTTATCGACAGTCTGAACTCTGTTTAAACTGAGTTTAAGTAGCGTTCTAGAATGCCACCCTAAATGCTATACGGCGAAAGGTTAGCCGTCCAACCACGTCGTTACGTCCTTATCGGCCTCATGCACCTACTTGAGCTCGAGCTTGAGCTGAAGACTATTAAGGCCACCCCTAGATACGTCCCTGTCTTTGACCTAAGTTGTAGGGCTGGTGGTCGTAAAAACTTGTGCCCAGGGCTCCATGCGGGCATTAAATTAATGAAAACTTTATACCGCTGAGCCGTAAAATAGGCGTAAAATTTGTAAAGGGTGTAAAGTCGGTTTTCATCACATCACATGTATTTTACGACACTTTTCGATATTAGAGTGATTGTCTAAACGCTGCGTAATTTGCATGTATGATCATTAAGGGTGGCATTAATAGTCGTCAGCTCAAACTCGAGCTCAAGTAGGTGATCTCAGAAAACAACATCACCGACTTGAGACATTGTAAATGTCAATGTCAAGCTCAAGCTAGTGTCTTTTAATATTCTGACAGCTACTCAAGCTCGAGCTTGAGCTTGACATTGGCATTAGCCAAGATCTCAAGTCGACCTAAAAAAAAGGTACCTACTCACTTAAACCCGTAATTTATTTTTTTATGTTTTTTACGCTATAACTTTTTCTAGGTGGAACGATTTTGATGATTATTTTTTTGTTTGAAACTTTTTGGTATATACTTCCTGTGTGTTCCCATAGAAATAAACTAAGTTTGCGGAACAAATAGTCAAATAATATATAATATATAATATAATATATTTAATATATATATATATATATATATATATAAACTAAGTTATATATATATACAGGGTGTTAAAAGACCGCCAACAAAGCGGGAAACCACGTATTCTCCTCATCAAAAGGATCATTTCTGCCCAAGGAACTATGCCTGGGAAATCAACGGTTTCCGAGATAATGAGGTTCAAAGTCGGACTTTTCAAAACTTTTTTTTTGCAGAAATGTATTCAGTATCTAGTCCTTAACATATCTTCTCAAGAAGCCATATCAAAATTATGAATATTTCTTACAAAAAACGACGTTAAAATTGCAACCCGCAATGTATTCTAAACATCGGCACTTCAAGCTTAAGTAACATAAACTTACACCTACGCTTGCGCAATATAACTTCTGTGCGTTACACGTCCATTGCGTGATAAAATATTTTTCAAAATTATAACCTAAAAAACCAAAATAATTTCCCAGCAATAATTTATCGAAAAAGTACTTTGGTTTGGTGTCTAGTATGCGTGGCTTTCGGGTCTGTTGGCGGTCTTTTAACACCCTGTATATAAACTAAGTTTGCGGAACAAATAGTTAAATAATATATAATATAATATATATAATATTAATATATATAATATTATTTAACTATTTGTTCCGCAAACTTAATTTATTGCTAAATAAAGGATAAATTTACAAACAAAAATAACACTCGTTGCTAGTGAAAAGATATATATATATATATATATAAAGAGGAAAGATCTGTACCTATTTTTGTATGTTTGTAATGAATAGGCTCAAAAAGTACTGGGCCGATTTAAAAAATTCTTTCACCAATAGAATGCTACATTCTTCCAATTTGACATAGGCTACATTTCATTTTGAAAAAAATTAGGGATCCTTGGTAAATTTTGAACAATGTAACCGAAGGTGTAGAAAAATGAGTCTTAAAATGTCTTTCGTCGAATGCGCTGCCGAAACTATTAGCGATAGAACAAAATAATGTACAACAATATTGAAGAACATCATAATGTCTACAAAAAACTCCGCGGTAGCATATGTCCAACTATTGTAGTTATGTCACTAAATTTCCAAAAATAAATAATCGTCTACCCCGTGCAAAGCCGGGACGGGCTGCTAGTAGTTAAATAAAAACGAGAAATCGCGAAGGAAAGCCAAAGTAGCTCACCATATAGGTATCTCCGGTATATTCTGTGCCTTCGGTAAGCGAATATTCTCCAATAGTGCCCCAGTTGCGCATCCTCAATGAGGAGCAGCGACTGGAGAGTCAATTTCACGCTCCTTTCATATGATAAACGTCAAATTTCACTTCATGTAGAGTTACTTATTTGAATTGCGCCCCTCAATAGAGCACTAGTAAAGGTTGTAACACACCTGGAGCGAAAAGATTGTAACTACAAAACTTAAGGCGCTGCCGGCATAGTGAATTAGCCCGCGCGCAAAGAAAAATGCACAAAATTGATTCCTGTATCAAATACACAAAAAAAATCGAAAATGTTCACATATCAAACCCTAGAATTAGGTGAGACCTATCTAACACAGCCAGTTTCATGTTGATATCCATAACAGATAGCAAGATATTTTGCTTGAAAAGAAGTGCACCGCCTATTTTTTTTCAAGCAAAATGTCTTCAAAACGTTTATGAATGTCAACACGAAACTGGCTGTTTTAGATAGGTCTCACCTAATTCTAGGGTTTGATATTTGAACATTTTCAATTAGTTTAGTGTATTTGATACAGGAATCGATTTTGTGCATTTTTCTTTGCGCGCGGGCGATTCACTATGCACGGCGCCTTAAGTATCTTCAAACGGAAAAACCCGAAAAGGCTAAAAATATGCACCAATTTATCGAAATGACTTGTAACAAAGTTAGTGGGCTTCTCCAGTGGGCTAACTAGGCACCTTATACATAAACCTAGATGTAAACTTACTATCTTGCGCAGATAATTCGAGGTCGTTCCAGTCAAGACTAACTATCCGCGCCTCACCGGTGCAGCGCGCCCAAAATTTTACCGATGTTTCCCTTTTAAATTGTATTATGGAGATTAGAGTTTGTGAGTTGTGTGTCAGCAACTTTAAGCAGCGAATGAAATGGGAACTCTTTCAGAAGCGGAGGCCCGTTTGTTTACCTCGGGGGAGCGATGCAATAGCCAATTATAGAGGTGCCTCCACTGCAGCGAATGTTTAATTGCACGTTTGAGCAATTATTGTCATTGGGCCTTTTCCAGTAGGAAGTTAAATTGTTTTGTGAGAAAAAAAACGTCATCATCATCAGCTCACCTCTGCCCACTGTTGGGTATAGGCCTTTTTCCCCTCACGCCACCTCTCACGGTCCCTAGCCATCCGCATCCATGGACCCTCCGCCGCTGAGACAATGTCGTCCGACCATCGGGCTGCTGTCTTCCGACTGATCGTCGTCCAGTTCTCGGCCGCCACTCTGTCACTGCCCTTGTCCAACGGCCATCTTCCCTCCTCGCCAAAAAAAAACGTATTTAGATGTATTATGTATTGAGTAGAGATGCGTTTGAGGAGCTTAGGAGCTGAGAAAGTAAGTGTCAACATGGTCAACACCGCGAAAGAGATATTTAGAAGATATATTATGACGAGCTGACTGCCAATGATGGAGAGGCATTTTAAAAGAGAAAAATAGTTTTTACATAGTTATTACGTAACTTAAAAAAACGTGCTCGACCCGTATTTGGTTGTTTCGCTCGACAACATAATTTCCACTTTCCCATACATTTTCATCACTCCACTACACGTTGTTTGTTACGCTATTAATGAATAATAATTCAGCTGAGCGGGCGCGCCCGCAACACGGCACAAAAACCAATATGGCACCCTAAAGAAAAAACAATGCGTCATTTATTAAATCAGCAAGCCGAAAATAATGCGTAATTTTATCGCAGGCCGTTTCATAATGGGTTCAGCTCCACTGAAACGATGCTGATGCTTGAGTTTCAGTAGGGGTGATATACGATAAAACGTTTTTTTAGCATCTGGTAGAAAAAATAAGTCATGGAAATATCAGGGAATAGAGGGATGTAGACGAATGCAATTGTATGAGGTAGTGGCCACACAAGTTTTACAAGAGCCTTTGGTCATGGCCAAGGCAAGAGGCTGTTATTAACTAAGAAAAATGGGATCAAAATATCAATCTATGAATGGGTGACCGCTAGTAGCGCTTCCACTTCCGTGCTTCGGAAGGAACGTTAAACTGTTAAACTGTAAGACGCAACACGTTTCACAACCAACACGTTTCGCCGCCAATGAAAAAAAAAATTTTTTTTTTGGATGCGTTTTTAGCAAGTTTTTTTCTCAACGCGAGGCTTAACTATATTTAGGACCTAAGGTTTTTACTAAAAACGCATCCATAAAAAAGATATGATTTTTTTTTTTCATTGGCGCCGCTAGTTGTGAGACGTATTTCATCTTAAAAGCTGGTCTATAGATATAAGTATTGAACTGGAGAGCCAGAACGGGGCGTAGAGATGTGGGCAGGTAACCAATGAGATGGACTGACGACTTGGTCAAAGTGGCAGGAAAAGACTGAATGAGAAAAGCCGAAGACCGAAAGGAATGGACTGCAATGGAAGAGGCTTACACTGAAAGAGGCTGAAGAAGAAGAAGAAGGTGCAGTAAGTATTTAATTTTAGTGTAAAACAGCCGATATTTATTTCGAGATTTCGTAGTTGGCCTCATAGTAAAAGTTACTGCATTGATGAGTTTTATAAGGTCCAAGACCCTTTTGTAACACGCTATATAAACCCCAATATCACGTTTAAGACAAGGGGAGCATTGCAGTGTGAAATTGAAAATTTTACAGATATAAAGCGGCGCGATTCCTTCTCGTTTTGATCGACGTCATAAACTTGTTGGTAGGGATGGAAGTGGAGTCACGCCTTATTTGGTACATGAGATATATACTTCACTCGATGCGATGCAATACCAACCCATCAGGAAAGGTTTGTGGTCTAAGTTAGAGGCTTGGACAAAGTTTGATGACAGGTGGCACGTACGCTGTTATTTATTACTGGCCCAGTTTTTTTTACAGACATAATATCAATCACTACCACTCATTCCGCAAATCCGATACGCAGCGGGCATCTATGAGCCGAAGTCTACCCAACTACGAGTAAGAGAGTATGAAAATAATTGACATTCAAGGTTTAATACAAGGTGTTACAAAAGTACCTACTTAACTCTTTTTACAGGGTTATAGCGCCCGGTGGATCACAACCTAAATATTTTTTTTTGCTCTATGACGTTCCATTAATTTTTAAATTAATAAAATGTGAACGATGTGGCGGGATGTGGTATTTTTTTAATATTGTTTTCATTGACTTTCACATGTTTTAACAACTCAAAGCTATGTAAATGCACCTACACACTCAAACATATTTTTAAATTTGAGCTACAGAATTTTACAGATTTGACATCCTGTTGACCAGTAGGTTACACCCTGTAAAAGAGTTAGGTACTTTTGTAACACCTTGTATAGTCTTTACAGGCACAATAGTATTTTTATTTTCTTTGTTTTGTTTAAACCTAGATCTAATCGAAGTTTGCAACTACATTATGTAGAAATAAAATTTTATAGTTGTGTCATTAGACTAGATTCAATTATGTCAATAATTGTAAGAATCAATTTAAAGAAAATACTACCCTCTACGAGAGTGCTACGAGCTACGAAACTTGCTACGAAACTCTACGAATTCGTAGCGGACGCTCTACGCTACATAAAATCGCTATTTGCCTTTAACTTGCTATTTTACTTCCCCAACCCTTCTGAGCAGCACTCGTAGTCAGTAAATCGAAAGTCGTTACTCACACAACACCCGAGATATATATTTTTTCCATCGCTTAAAGCCGCGTCTTTTTAGGTGCACATACACTAGGTACACTCTTTCCAAATTTGTGAAACGTGAGAGTCACCCAAATGAGGCCATAACCGGTGATTGCCTTCTTATTGCTGTCCTGTAAAGGCAATGACTTTTCTTAAATTTTGTGAACCATTTGCAAATCAACCATTCGCCATTCGCCTGTTTGCTAAAAATCCACTCCCCTTTAAACTGTCTAAAAATTCTTTTTTCACCTATCGGATTGATATCGGAAAAATTAAGAAAGAAAAGACATTTATTATTTTAACCAAAGCACACAGTTATAGACAGTTATTATGAGGTGATCAACTTACGAACTAGACAGAAACTTAGGGTGGTATTAATAGTCGTCTGAGTTCACCTACTTGAGATCGATCTCAAGGAGGTAAATGTCAAGCCTTGGGTAATGTCAAACTTGAGTAGCTGTTTGCTTATTAATAGACACGATCTTGAGATTGACATTGACATTAGCCGACTTGCTTGAGTGAGTCGACTTACTTGAGTCGACGCCATATTAATAGAGCCGACTTGAGCTCGGAATTGAGTGAGTCATTCATCTTTTGACAGTCCGTGACGTCTCAATTTCAATACAACGTGGTTTAGAGTACTAGGCATGCATAAAATGTTAAGAAGCTGTAAGATCACTTACTTGAGACCGGAGTCGCTGGCATATTAATAGACACAATCTTACGTGAGTTCACCTACTTGAGACCAGACTTGCGACTGTCATTTCCAAGTGCAGGCGATAGCCGACTCAAGTTCGTGTTTTTCATTACCCGACTACGCAAAGCAAGAAAGGGAGTTATTTTCTTTGATAATTAATATACAAAAATGATGTTTAGTCAGCGCGCATCCAAAGCGAACCTACCGCAAGAAGTTGCAGCTTAACAATATACTTAGGACCATCATCGACATCGGAAGTTACGTGGAAAGGGACCTTGTGGTGTGAAATAATTTGTCGTCGTCATTCGACCGGCACCTCTACCACATCGCTATGACTAGCCAGAAAAGTGTTTCTACCAGCCCGAGTTCTTCGAGCTGCAAAACTCCAGCAGTTCAAAGCTCCACAGTCATATTACCAAGAAAGAACTCCGAGGAGCTGAGGTTTAAAAAAATAAGCTGGTACTAAGTTTGAGTTTAGTTTGGTATATAGCCTCAGACGCTCCGGTTTCCTCACGATGTTTTCCTTCACAGTCAGGGAGTGGTATGTATGCGACTTTGAAATAAATTAATGTCATGGGTAGGGTACATGCCCTCATCGGGACTCGAACCAGGATCCCTCGATTCCGAGTCCATTGTTCTACCCATTATGCCACCACCGCGTCACCATCTAAAACTCAAATACTACCTATAAAGGCATGGTAGAATCAGAAGCTACGAGCTTGTACTTGGCCAAATACAGAAGTGTTGTCAGGCTATTTGCAGGCTCCCATAATCTTGTAAGAAACTACACCACACACTAATAAAAAGGCAGAAAGTATATTTCATTTCTTTCCTTACTGAAAATCCGGGCAAAATGCGTTTCACGAAAGAGTTCCCTTGACAAAACTCTTATTACGATGTAATAGGGACTATTTTTGTACAATCCAAGGGAATTATTTCGTGAAACGCACGTACCCACGACAACACGTCGACCTTTACACGCTAGTACTCTACTCGGTTACGTTACGGGCGACTTTACAACAAAAGTGTACACTTTGACGTGCTGTCGTGTGTACAATAGAATTTGAGTGCTGTAACGTGAATGACGTCATGTCAATGGTCTGAAGGTATTATAGTACGGAAGCCGACCGCATGATCTTCACGTCACTTGATACAAAGATAAGCTCTATGGCTTCAAATAGAAAAAGTTACGCTGAGCTCGAATCAATTGGTCTTATCACTCTGAATTGGCCGAAAGGTCGAAAAAATGGGCCACTTCCGGTGCAAAAAAACACCCGATTTTACGTGATCTGATACAAGAATGAGACTGGTGGCTTCAATTAGAACTTCTTTCGGAGAAGCAGAAAAACCAAGTCTGCCAGCGCTGGAGTGGCCGGAAGTACCCGACAGACGCCCTCAAACATCATGATTTTACTCAAAATTTACGTGATCTGATACAAGAATGTGACTTGTGGCTTCAATTAGCCCTTGATTCGCAGAAGCAGAAAAACCAAGTCTGCCAGCTCTAAAGTGGCCGGAAGTACCTGCCAGATGCCCTCAAAGATCAGGTTTTGGGCCAAATTTACTTATTCTGAATTGATCTGATACAAGAATGAGATTGGTGGCTTCAATTAGAACTTCTTTCGGAGAAGCAGAAAAACCAAGTCTGTCAGCTCTGGAGTGGCCGGAAGTACCTGACAGACGCCCTCAAAGATCATGATTTTGCTCCAAAATTACGTGATCTGATACAAGAATGAGACTGGTGGCTTCAATTAGAACTTCTTTCAGAGAGGCAGAAAAACCAAGTCTGCCAGCGCTGGAGTGGCCGGAAGTACCTGACAGACGCCCTCAAAGATCATGATTTTGCTCCAAAATTACGTGATCTGATACAAGAATGAGACTGGTGGCTTCAATTAGAACTTCTTTCAGAGAGGCAGAAAAACCAAGTCTGCCAGCGCTGGAGTGGCCGGAAGTACCCGACAGACGCCCTCAAAGATCACGATTTTGCTCCAAATTTACGTGATCTGATACAAGAATGAGACTGGTGGCTTCAAATAGCCCTCGATTAGCAGAAACAGAAAAACTAAGTCTGCCAGCTCTGGAGTGGCCGGAAGGACCCGACAGACGCCCTCAAAGATTAGGATTTTGGTGTATGGTGTACAGTATCACCATCTTACCTGTTCAGGCTATGAAAGATACTTCGTAACTTACACTTAGTTCTACAGGTATGACTACTATGAAAAAAAAAACCGCCTAGTTCTACATCCATGTATGACTACTTGGAACACGTAAAATGGTAATTTTTTGTTCTGTCTAGTCATACACCTACACGGTAGATTTAACTGTAATTTTATATCTGTACAAAATGATTTGTTTTGGCCCCCGCACTATCTTGTTTACTGGTTAAGTGCCCTTTGTCCACGAAAATCCATTGAAAAGATCCATTGATGGATTTTTGTGGACTTTATGACCACTTTAATCCATTCCTCGGGACTGTTGTACGGAATGTATTTTTTGGACACAATGAGTAACAAAAAAATTCATTAATAAGATATTGATAGGTACACCAAGGGTAAAAACACTTTCAGGCCCAGTTATGGGCCCAGCGTTATGTTCTAAAATGTTAAATCCCAAAACAAAACAAAAAAACACAGAATTTCAACAAGTAGGTAACAAGTCCAAGTGACAGATGTCAAAGTAAAACATTTTACAACCCCTGTTTGATTTAGCTCATATAAAAAAAACTCCAGCCAAGCCAAGATAATTATGTTTTTTTGGAGTCATGAACTAGCGGTGCCGCGGGCACAAGAAAATGTAGAAACTAGTTG
This sequence comes from Zelleria hepariella, assembly GCA_949319315.1. NCBI lineage: Eukaryota > Metazoa > Arthropoda > Insecta > Lepidoptera > Yponomeutidae > Zelleria > Zelleria hepariella. The sequence goes on from OX439387.1 coordinate 14,646,062, forward strand.
TTTGTCTGTTCTTACTTCACAGCCTATGTGGCTCATATTTTGTCCTTTGCTTGTCATAAGATTTTTACTGTCAGTGGTACAGCCGTTTAGAAGTTAATGTAAAAAAGGATAATTATTCTTACTACCCGTTGTCCTATTACGCGTTTTCCCGTAGAAATGAAGCATTTTCCCGCGGTAAAAAGTAGCCTATGTTCATCAGGGATAATTTCGGCTTCTAATGGTAAAATATTTTTTCAAATCAGTCCAGTAGTTTCGGAGCCTATTCAATACAAACAAACAAACAAACAATCAAATCTTTCCTCTTTATAATATTATATATAGTGCAGATGTAGATTAGTGTAGATAGTGTAGGTAGATGATGGTGCACATGGCTACTTTAGCAGGTAGAGGGCGCGAGGGGTGTGGAGTGTAAAAATCATTATGACTGTAGTAATACGTCAGATGGTTCGACATAAACTGATTTATTTTTAATACATGGCAATAACAATAAGGTCTGTATACCACATCAATGACAAGCAAAGGAAAAAAGATGAGCTAAATAAGCTGAAGAAGAAATACCCAAACGACTGGTTTCTACATTTTCTTGTGAGTTGGTGATTATAGAGCATCGCTTGTGTCGATCCTATGTTTCAATATAAATAAAAACCGGCCAAGTGCGAGCCGGACTCACGAAACGAAGATTCCGTGCAGCCATTCAATAAAAAAAATGGTTTCATGGACCCTCGGTGCGTGAGTTCAACTCGCACTTGGCATGTTTTGACCATGGCTGGTCTGATAGTAACTTTTGATCAATACAATAAACAAAATCGAATGGCACGTAAAAATAATTATGCCAAAAAAACAACGTTTCTTGCAATTTTCTATTAAATCACAGTTTTACTCACTAGTCGGCTACACCGACGTGAGTAAAACCGTGATTTAATAGAAAAATGTGCAGTGCTCACGAAAGTTTCAGTTTAAAAAAAAATCTTTCACCCTATTCGTAATATTTTCGCATTCCGATGACTTTCTTCTTTCACAGTTTTCCTGTAGCTATAACGGTTAATGGTGCTGGCTGTCCTTGCAACCTACCTCAAAACTCACGAATATGAGTATAGTCATATTCGTGAGTTTTGAGGTAGGTTGAACGAAATGACAAATTTAGAGAAGTTTAAAGTTACAGGCCCGCCTGGCCATGAATCCTATTTTGTATAGACAAATAGACAACGCCGTGGTCAGGCTGTTTTGACAGGGTTCCGTGGCCGTGTACCTTACCGACCACGGAACGAAAGCGCAAAAAGCATCCCAGTTTGCGTGCTTGTTGCTTTGGTTCAGTTATACTGGTCGATGCAATCGAAAAAAAAATTAAAAGCGGACGGTGCTAAATACTTGTATCGTTTTTTTACCATTTTTCTGAACTTCATGTCTAAAACACATTGTAAGGGGTATTTTTTCATTTTTTCTTTTCGATCAAGGAACAGACAACCAGCACCAAATTGACAGCTGAACATCTAATATGTTGGCACTATACTAATTTTATTGATGACCGTCATTTCTGTAAAGACCTAAGTCCACACACTCCGATTTTTTTTACACTCTGGTTTCATCATAAATATTTTTTACATTGCTTTGAACATTAGTTACTTACGTATGTTAAAATAGTTGATATTTAAAAGCTCAGCACATTCAACCTATTTAAGGCATGCACATATTATAAGTACATAATGCTAAACAGTATAATTAATAATAATGTTAATAATTTTTAAAGATGTCAATAAATTTTAAGTCAATCCGATGACTTTCTCTTCTGACAGTTTTTCTGTAGTTATAACGGTTAATGGTGCTACCTCAACGCGCCATCCTGTATAATGGAAATGGTTTTTTTTTTATTATTGACAGTGTTTTCACCATGATTTTTGATGCTTACAAGAAACAAAATCGAATGTGCACAAAAAAAAAGTTTTGACAAAATCGCAAATTTTTTGGCACCCTGTCTATAATTTTCAAAATCTGTAAATGCCACTCGTAATATTTTTGCAATCTGATGACTTTATTTTCTGACAGTTTTTCTGTAGCTATAACGGTTCATGGTGCTGCCTCAACGCGCCACCCTGTATAATGGAAAGTTTAAGTTTAAGTTTTATTTAGATTTTTTATATTTGTAATGTTTTGACCATGGCTTTTGATCCTTATTTACTAGAAACAAAATCATATGGCACGAAAAAATAAGTTTGGTGAAATTTACCAATTTACTTGCACCCTGTATATATTTTAAAAAATCTGTAAATGTCGTTCATGATATTTCCACAATTCAAAGACTTTGTTTTCCGACACTTTTCCTGTAGCTTTAACGGTTAATGGTGCTGCCCTTGTAAACCAACAACAAAAGTACATACAAAAGTATTAACTCTTGCTTTTGGGTATATACTCAGTAAAAACGAGTAATAACGAATAAATACTCATATTTTCTTTACCGAATCATTAAATACTATTTAGTATTTACTCACCGCCCATCTCTATCCGAGAATGTCAAAAACGATCCTTGTGGTCGGGTCACTAAGTAACATCCTTCTGGCGAACACTTCCAGGTCCGAGTCTCCACTCTACTAACTGACTGATCCAGTGTGTATCTACCAGACAACCTTTATTTAAACATGAACATTTTCAACTTATTGAATTTTTGTACCAGATGAAGTAAATGTAGTAGTCCCCATCTACCTTTGAGGCCGTCTGTCGGGTACTTCCGGCCACTCCAGAGCTGGCAGACTTGGTTTTTCTGTTTCTGCTAATCAAGGGCTATTTGAAGCCACCAGTCTCATTCTTGTATCAGATCACGTAAATTTGGAGCAAAATCATGATCTTTGAGGGCGTCTGTCGGGTACTTCCGGCCACTCCAGCGCTGGCAGACTTGGTTTTTCTGCCTCTCCGAAAGAAGTTCTAATTGAAGCCACCAGACTCATTCTTGTATCAGATCACGTAATTTTGGAGCAAAATCATGATCTTTGAGGGCGTCTGTCAGGTACTTCCGGCCACTCCAGAGCTGACAGACTTGGTTTTTCTGCTTCTCCGAAAGAAGTTCTAATTGAAGCCACCAGTCATATTCTTGTATCAGATCACGTAAATTTGGAGCAAAATCGTGATCTTTGAGGGCGTCTGTCAGGTACTTCCGGCCACTCCAGAGCTGACAGACTTGGTTTTTCTGCTTCTCCCAAAGAAGTTCTAATTGAAGCCACCAGTTTCATTCTTGTATCAGATCACGTAAAATCGGGTGTTTTTTTGCACCGGAAGTGGCCCTTTTTTTCGACCTTTCGGCCAATTCAGAGTGATAAGACCGATTGATTCGAGCTCAGCGTAACTTTTTCTATTTGAAGCCATAGAGCTTATCTTTGTATCAAGTGACGTGAAGATCATGCGGTCGGCTTCCGTACTATTAGGCGTGCATAAACATCCGGAATCTCTTTTAAGGCGATTGGTGACAGAAAGTTTCATGTAGTATGATACATATTATGTAGATGGCAGCACAACATACAATTCAAACCTCTTTACTCGTACCTAGTTTTTTTAAGACAATTTGCCGGCCTTCAAAGCCCAGTTGGACCATAGAGGTTACTAGGCATGCATAAAATATAAAGCGGATATAGTAGGGAAAACTTGAGGGTGTGGTATCATTCATACGAGTAGTAGGTATTCAGTAAATTGATACTTGAAGATAAATCTGAATAGGGAAGACCTTCATTAATTTTACATAATTATCTTTTTTTTTTCTAATTGGAAAATAAACAAGCCTGGGAGAGTTGTAACATATTTATTAATACAATATTGTTTCCTAATCATCATCTAAATTTTCTACACCTGACATGAATTTGCGCTGAGTCGAGTATTCTTCCCCTTATTTTATGTGTTCATTCTCCACACATTATTCCAGGTTTCGGGACCAAAGCTGGTGTTCTAAAATGCCTTGGTTTTTATCCGTCTTATCATAACGCCCTAACTTCGTCGATTATGCGTCGGACAGTAGGTACTTTCTGATTTTCCTGTAATCAAAATAAAACATTAATGTAGTAGAATGATGTGCGCAACGATCAAACGTTAGGTTTGCAGTCGCTCTATAATTTATTATAAATTCGCTTGGCAAATTACTACTTTCTCTACGTAAACATAACCTCTAAAGTTATATTAAATGCGCAAAAAACGTTGATGATGGGGTACTTTAAAGACCTAACTGACGATATCTGTAACTTGTATCGTGAACTAGACGATATCTGTAACTTGTATCGTGAACTATGTATATTTTATACAATTATAGTGAATAAATACCTGTCTTGTCAGCAACTCGTTTGTAGAGGTCATCCAACTGGGTCCGCTAGGTACTGAAGCTCGAAAAACGGAAGCTCGAATAACGGAAGCTCGAATGAACTGAAGCTCTCTGTTTGAAGTTTCCGGCATGATATTTTACGGCCAAAATATTGAAAATAACCTCTCTGGCGCCACTTATTATCCATAACCGACTAAAACGTTCAATATACTGAAAATCACAAGAATTTACGAGACATTTTTATAATAATTATTTTCGTAGTTTGACTGATGTTTGACAGTAGAAAAAGTTTTTTCTTTTATTCGACAGTTCTGAAGAACGTGAAAAAAGTTGTTCACCTTACGAACCTCTTTGAAGGTCAAACTGAGGTTGTGGCTAGCCTCTTTCTAATGTATGGTAGCCTAGTACATTCTTTACTCAAGTCGTTGAAATAGTTCATTCTTGACTCAAGTCGAGGACTTGAGATCGGTCTCAAGTAAGCGCTGCTTTATTAATATGCTGAGTTACTCACTCAAGATCAAGCTCTCTGTTGCCAAAGTAACGAATAACAATGCTGAATAAAAATGGCTGAAGCGAGTCAGATCTGTTCCTTTTTGTCTAGACCAGGGTGCCGCTACAAAATTGTGTCGTCATATTGAACGAGCGATCGAAGTATGTTTGTATGTTTGTATGTATGAATGATTGTGTCGTCATAAAAATATAAAGGCGGCTTAATGGAATTAAAAGAATTTTAAAATTCTTATATCCAAATCCAAATCGGACGAAGAGTGGATATGGGGTTAGCAAAAAGTTAGTCATCCTGAGTTCACAGTTCGGGGTGAACCACTAGTTATTATAATCGAGTATCTATTTCGAGTAGAGTTCGTGTTATATCTTGAAACATCACTTTTATGTTTGTGGAATCCTGGACTATTATAGAAATGACAAGTTGCCAACTGAATAACACCGGACCATGGACAATTTTATGGACCAAAAGGAGGCCAAACTCAGGTTGTGCCTTTTCGAATAGTCTCTTTATAATGTATGGGCGCCTAGTACTTTTGAGTTGGGTTTAAGCTTTTTGACCACATTTTGAACCTTAAATGGTATCATTCGTTCAAATAGTTCATTCTTTACTCAAATCGAGGACTCAAGTTCGCGCCTAAGATAGGTTTATTAATAAGCCAATGTCTCAAGTCGGTGATTTTTGTTTTCTGAGTTCACCTACTTGAGACCGATCTCAAGTAGGTGATCTCAGAGGACTATTAATACCAGCCTTAGTATTAAATAGAGCAACTTACATTTAAATTATCTAGCCGTGAAAACTGCGTGCAATGGCCAACAAATGGGCTTCTGGCTCAGCATATGCTATAGCAATTACACTGAGTGGATTTTTGGAAAAAAAATAAGAGCACAGATTACAAAAAACCAGTTGGAAAAACAGCTAGTGGGACGAGTAGGTAATAGGCTACAATCTAACTTAGGTCCACTTGTGTCAACCAGAGTTTGCCAGTTAACTCTGAGTTAACGTCAATAATTGTACGGAAATGTCAAATTAACTCAGAGTTACTTGGCTACGGATTTGTGTCAAGGGTTAGCCAAATAACTCTGAGTTATTTTGACTTTTCCATACAGTTTTTGACGTTAACTCAGAGTTAACTGGCTAAGCCTGGTTGATGCAAGTGGATCTTATTATATCCTGACTGACGCAAGTCCGCCTTTAGAGTCAGTTTTTGAAGAGTGTGCATCGTGTTTTATCTCAGGCCTTTAACGGTTTTTTTGTGCCTTTGGTTTAACGCTGTGCGTCTTCAGAGCGTCTCTGTGCCTTTGATGCCGTTTTTGTACAAAGAATGCCATGACTATGACAAATGTTGTATTTTTGCGTTGATGCATTTTTGCGTCGGCTTTGATGGCCCGAAGGGTCTTTGTACTGGTTTAAACTCTTGGTATTCGGACAATTTACTTTGAATAATGAAACCACCGAAGAATGAAACACTCCTAGTTGACTTTGTACAGTAATGTTTTATCACATCCTATAATAGTAGTCCTTTGTTCTTTATTATTAAAAGTACTTCGCTGAGCTAAGAAAAATGTCGCGGTTGAAAGTTAGATTTTTTCGACTTTGAAAGTGTTTTTTTCCCAGACTCAGCGAAGTCTACTCTATCAGCCTACCAACTCCCAGCCTTGTACGAAAAAATATCTCGATTGGTCACCAGCTTTCAACCTATAACAAAGCCTAGCTCTCCACAAAAACGACAGCATCAACCGCGGTACTGCCACCAGTGGTCTTAAATTCCATACTAAGGGTGGTATTCTAGAACGCTACTTAAACTCAGTTCAAAGTAGAACGCTACTTAAACTCTGTTTAAACTCAGTTCAAACTAGAACGCTCCTTGAACTCTGTTTAAACTCAGTTTAAGTAGAGTTTAGTAGTGTCGACTGTCGATAAAACAGTGCATGTTTTGATTTGAATATCCCTCCCTTCATATCAAAACATGCACTGTTTTATCGACAGTCTGAACTCTGTTTAAACTGAGTTTAAGTGGCGTTCTAGAATACCACACTGTGTTCCAAAGCAAAGTTCGCAAGTTTCACTATGTTTAGAGAAAAGCAATAGTTGTGATTCCGGGCATGTGTAAGTGGAACGTGCTCGTAGCAATTAATTGAGTCAATATTTGTGCGCCACGAGTGCGGTAAATGGAACTAACTTAGTATATTATGTGAATGTTGAACGTGCTTTAGTTTCACTATTTGTATAGCGTGATATTTTAGGGCTTTAGAAAGCTTGAAGAGAGACGTTGGGATTGTGGTAGCCCAGAGGGTAAAACGGGGGCTTTTGAATCAAGGCGGCAAGACCATAAGTTGTTTCGTTCCTAGGAAAACTAACAAGTTATGTCGACGGAAGCTCTGTTTCATCATGCCAAAATGTGTAATGACTGTGTCACATACACCAATCAAAAGCTCGTTCCCAACAACTACACTCATATTCCAGATGGCCTCAGCTTCACGAAGTATGTACTAATCATCACTCTAATTAAATAATATAAATAAATTAAAACAAACTAACCTACCGTGGGAATTGGCGCTGGATGCTGTAACACAGGCCTATAAGTTACTTATTCATACTGTCACATTTAATTGGTACAAAATTGTAAACTAAATTCGAACTTATATGGTAAATAAATTATTCTTCTTAACCTTATTCTTATCACTTGCCTTTAAATAACTGCTCTTCAGTAAACGAGGAATGTTATATACAATTTTAACAAAGCAGAAAGGGCAGTACTTTAGAGGCAGATAATATTTTTGAGCATTGCCAATGCAAGTTTTTTTTTTTTCAATTATGACAATACCTAGGTTGGTTTCTTTTATGCTTGTTTTTAAAACAATTCGGACCCCTATTTACCTCCTAAATATCATTGTATTGTGGCTGAGAGCTGTTACCGGATACAAAACAACAAAGTATAAAGCAAACGGAATGTGCCGGGAAAAGCAATGAAACCTTGACCGTTGTAGGCTCTTCCCAAATGACTCAGAATTTTTTTTTTTCAAACTGAAATGTCGACGGTAAATGAAACAAAGAGAATTTTTAAGTTCGAACATGAGCCAAATCGGTCGAGTGGTTGCTGAGATATTATGGGGTCGTGAGTTCATAGTTCGGGGCGAACCACCAGTTATCTAAGTAAAAACAATTAAAGCGAAAAAAGGAGGATTTTGCAGTGAAAAAAGGAGGATTTTGCACCTCAGATTAATTGATGCAAATTCACAACTTATAACCACTTGAATACAAGAATTTGGTGTGGCAAGGAACAGGCCCAATCGTTTTATGACAGGGACACCCGCAAAAATGAAGGAAACGCCACCAAGTGCGAAGAATTTAATTAAACAAGCAATAAACGCGCACTTTACAGCTCTTAAACGCGGTCCTGTTGTGAAGGTTATTATCTGCTTTTTAAACCTCTGTCTGGCTGAGGCTATGAAATGATACAATTGTGAAGAAGAATTACATCATGGTACCTTAACCATTCCAGCCATGACATAAATCACAGTCTTAGAGTGATTTTAAGATAATGCTCAACTATCTAAGATCTAATAAGTAGCCCTTTACATCCCTGTATTTATAAGGACAACCTTTCTGTTACACCTTGTATAGTTTTTTTTTTTTTTTGAAGAAAACACCTTTAAACATTTTTGGTTTCGTGTCTTTAGCACTGGAAAATGGGTAGAGTTAACATAAGTGTTTTTCTTCACCTTTTTGTGAAGGTGCCACTGGACTCATCTCAATACGTAGATGCAAAAGGCCTTAGTTTTTTTAACATAACTGTTAATGTTTAATCAAGTAGACTATACAAGTAGAGTTCTAAGACACTACTCTACGCATTTTATTTTTAGGCTACCCGTAAGTCGTAAACACTGTCTTTAGTGTACGAAGTATGTATATCTACTGTCACTCACACTGTCTCTAGAAACAAAAGAATTATCTTTACAACTCTTCTAGGTTTAACAAAACGGTAAACGCTTCGCTCCTTCCCCCGCTCAGTCCGTGGCCTCAGGTCCTCTCATTCGGAGAGAAATTAAAAATGAAAATAAAACGTTTTCCAAGCGTTAATTTTCCGTGTCTCCCCGCACAATGGGCGGAGCTGCCACGGGATTGTCTCGCCGAGATTTACATCTTCTGTCCCTTTCCACTCGCCTGCGCCGGGTGAGTAAAACAGAAGTATCACCATTTAATTTTCAGCCCAAATTCGCCCACTGCTGGGCATAGGCCAGCGAGCAGAAAAAAACGTGGAGATCTCACTAGCCCTGAGAAATTACCTAATGCATATTGTTCTCGTATGGGCGGAGTCTACAGATGGGTCCCCTCTTCTAAGGCCTTTTGCATCTACGTAATGAGATGATTTATACAGCGTCCAGTGGCACCTTCACTTACACTAGCTGGGTGAAGAGACCACTCGGCGCTGCAGTGCCTGGGACATTGTTTTTTAGATGTAGTAGGCTTGCCCAGCACCTATACCATCCTGACAGCTTAGTCGACCAAGCCCACAGGAAAGACAGGTCAACGGTACCCGGTTCGATTCCCAGTGCGGGCAATGTATCTATGACTTTGTTTAATTTCAAAGTTACGTACATTTGTGAATTTGTAGTAGCAATACCACTCGCTAACGGTGAAGGAAAACATCGTGAGGAAACCCGCGGCTCAGTTGGGTCCCCTCACGATTTATGTAATTCGATAGACGTGACTTAGAGAAGACGTCAGTTTGACTTTGTCAGTATAATACGTCAAATAACATCAATAGCGCGAAAACTATCCACCAATGTCGGAGTTTCTTGTTTTCTTATTGGTTTAAAATATTTTTAACAAAGCTGTCTGCGCGAGTAGATGCGTGTGCCGATTTTAGAGGATAGATTAGCTTGAAGAAATGGATGGATTTGCTTCCATGCATAGGCCTTTTCCCCCTCACGCCATTCTCCTCGGTCTCTGGGCTAAAAACTTTCCTCAGGATAATAATAATAAAATTTGTTTATTTCACAATAAAACAATAAAACAGGCGAGAATTACAGGGAGGAGGACAAGATATCCTGGGGAATGTTTTTAGCCATAAAACACCACGCTGGCCAGTTCGTCTTGGTGAGTCTTCCTGCCACGTTGGCCTGTAGTGAGTTTTGATGCTTACTACGTTACCAGGAGGGACCGCGAGCAGGTGTGGCTAGGAATTGGTCTTCCAACAAGCCATTAGCAAGCATAGCAATGTTTACATTGATATGCCTACCAATTGCATATTAGGAATCCGTTTCCCTCCCAACACCAACAGAAGTACCTAAAGATTTATTTTAATGAGCAATGCTCAAGAAAGTTTAGGTTCAAAAGTGTATTCTAAGGTTAAAAAATTCGTTCAGGACGAGACTTGAATTCGCAACTGCAGGAAAACGATCCGGCGCTCTACCAATTGACCTACCGAGCCAAGAAACTGTGGTTAAATATAAAAAGAGGTATGGCACTTTTCAAATGTCAGTAACGTATTTTAAAGTGCTTTTGTTTGGTAAAGCGCTTTAAAAGTGTATGTATATACATATTTAACGTTAAAAAAACAGACTATCGCCTACTATACCTTGTCATTAACAGAGATAAATGGAAAGCACTTGTGTCAGCCCCAGACTTCTTGTCAAACTTTCGAAGAAGATGTTTTCATATTTTTTTTTAAGATGTGATTTGCATAGTTTGTGTGACAGACGATCTATCAAACAAAATGGGAATACCTGGCCCGCGTTTCATATAACTGACATAAATATTTTATTATGACAATGCGATGTTCATTGATAGGTCGGTTTGTAAACAAACCTTTTTTGTAACCTCATGTCAAATCGACTACGCAATCTATATCGAATTGTCATAATAAACTATGAATTGTATTTATATGAAACAGGCACCTGACAATTAAGTCAGTGATTTGCGGACCTTCTGGTTCTATTTATTTTATGTTTCCACACACAAAATGGAGATTGTTTTGCAAATATTTTAGCCCGCGGGAACACCTATTCTTCTTCCTTTGTCGAGCATGTGGAAAGTATTTTCTACCTGTAGAATTGAAGACATGAGGTTCTTTTGTGAATAAATCCTCTGAAATATGCATAAAAATACATGTACCTCTGTTTTCACTTTTACTTTTATATTTTACAGCACAATATCTAGCATGCAGAGTCTGATTTGCGATTAGCCACAATATACAGGGTGTTAAAACATTGTAAAAAAATCATGAAAGCCTTATATCTTAATTTGTAAACTATATGTATATAAAATGAATGAATACGGCTGCAGATAATTATGTTTTTTTTTTTGTAAACCATTATAAAATAATAAAAACCCTTAAAAAAAAAGAAAAAGGTCCTGTGACACCCTCGCTAGCTCACCAATTTAAGCAACGTTTACTATGATGGGGCCAAGTGTGAAATCTCGAAAAATTTCAGCTGCTTCATACATTTTGTGCAGTAGTTATCGAATTTCAGTGTGAATATTTTTTTCGAGATTTCGCACTTGGTCCGATAGTAAAAGTTGCTTAATGTATTGGTGAGTTAATCGACCCCTTTCAGAGTGACAGGAATTTTCCGAAACACTCTGTATAAGTGGCAATTTCACTTGAGATTCATGCTAAGAATCGGTGCTTCATCGCTACAAAAAAATATATAATAATTCCAAAATTATATCAAGGCTTTTCTCACTAACAATAATGCAGATTTTGTCGCCATATTTTCTTTTGACAATATCGAAGGGCTACTGTATATATTTTGTCGAAAAAAAAAATGCTCTGCAACATTTTCCAAGGCTGACAGAAGGAGCTCGATGAAAATTATAAGCCGATATACTTATCAACTTACTTACACAGACCGGAATTAAATAAAAATCCCGGGCAGCACTGGCTCCCAAGAATATCGAGACAAACTATAAAGACACAGATGAACCAAGTCAGATGTTGCCCTAGCTGGAAGAACGCGATTATTGCACGTTTGCGTGATGACAAGAATTCTATGGACATCGTTCATACAATTTTAGGAACTTTTTGTTTATGGTTTTTATGTAGTGGAGTAATGAACACTTTACTGTACTGCGGTAAGAACATAATTTTCTCTGAAAACCCACAAATAAATATTGCCATCAAAATAAGGTAAGTATTTGTTTGCTGAAAATGACCCAAAAAATGCACGATGTTCATAGAATTCTTGTCATCATGCAAGCGTTCAATAATCGCGTTCTTCCAGGACAACAACTATTGATTAGATATTTTTGTCTCTGCATTTGAGTAGCAACCGTATGCATAAAGGCATAATTACGCTGCCTGAAAATAATCATTTTGGTTATAAGTGTAGCTAGGGCAACAAAATTATTGATCGGATATGTTTGTCTCTACATCTGAGTTGCTATGCATAATAATTGCACACGCTGCCTGAAAATAATCATTTGGTTATGAGTTTATCTACTTTTTTTTCATTCTGGGGGTCTACCGGCGAAAAAGAAGAAAAGACTTACCATTAGCGAAAATCGAAGTTCGATTTATTTTATGAAAAATCAACTGGGCGGTAGCTGCATGGCAGTTCATTGCAGTTCATTTTTCATAAATCGAACTTCGATTTTCGCCAACGGTAATCGGCTTCGTCTTAGCCGGTAGACCCCCCTTTTAATAAATTTTAAATAAAATTTATTTTTAAGATTATAATTATTATATACTAATTTTATAAAATAATAAAAAATATATCAAATTTTATTTTAATTAAAATTATTTATAAAAAATAACAAAATAAAAAAAAATTAAACCCCTAACAGAGTGGCTAAAAGTGTGTGGGAGTCACGTAAAACGCAAAAACACAAAAACGCACCACATAAAAGGCCTTAAATGCACATTAGACAAGACAAACTTCTACCAGTATTCAGTGACAAGCTGACAAGAATATCGGTCATTCCCCCGACGCTAAGAGGCGACGTTGATTAATGAGCCGAAAGCCTGTATTGTTTCCTTCGCAAATTGAAAAGGGCCCTTTTGAATATTAGTCCATTTTGCTAAATAAAATTTGCCCTTTGTGGACTGATTTAAGCGGTACAATGGACCCGGCAGGGGAAAGAATAAGGTTTTGTTTTCCTCTTTTTCTGCTTATTTTGCGTAACGCTTTTGAGTGACGTGAAATTTTGCGCTTCAACGAAGTATTGGATACTTGAGTTGAGAAACGTTGAAGTAATTTTCATTTGATACTTACCTAACCCTTTTCCAGACACATTTCAGGGTTATATCTAGTTTTATCATAGCCTTATCCGGACTAACAGAGAAAATGGCTTTGGGTAGCGTTGCATGGTGTAAAGAAATTATGGGATAGAAATTATGGGACCACATGGGAAGTATATCCTTTAAAAAAAAAAAAGAATCATCAAAATCGGTTCATGGAGAAAAAATTCTGAGGAAAATACGGGTTGAATTGAGTACATCCTCCTTTTTTTCGGTTTTAACTCGGTTAAAAACAAAGAAGTGTTACCAAAATATTTCAACTTTAATTTAGGTACCACGTCAAATTCGAACAAAACTTAGCTCTACATCTAAGGTTTTAGAGTGTTAGCCAGAGATGCAAGGGGCTACATAAGAGCAAATGTAAATGAACGGATTGTTACGGCTAGTGTGGAGGCAAATGTTTGCCAACTAACAGCTAACATGAGCTTGCACTTAGCTTGCAAGTAGGTGTCTGGCCATTGACAATTTTCGTTAAGTAGAGTTAAATGCTGCCTTTTTAAGCAGTAACTTCCTAAATTGGCTTATTTAGCCACTAGAACTTAGGCCTTTTGCATCTACGTAATGAGACGATTTATACAGCGTCCAGTGGCACCTTCACTAACACTACAGGGTGCACTCTAAGTTGATAGCGGAACTTTAAGGAGGCTGTCTACTGATCACTACAAACAATATTTTTCGCTCCATTTTTTTCCATTTTTTGAAATTCACATATGCACGTAACTTTGAAAATAAACACAAATCGCCACAATAAATCCCATTGCTAAATAAAGGCCTTCCCTTTGTTATGAAATCCTTATTTGTCATATCCTGCCTGCCTTGGCCTGGTTATTTTATAAATTTTGAGATAACCAGTCAGATAAAAAAATTCGACAACCTATCCAGGGCCATAAAAATAAGTTGAAATATTTGGACGTTTTTTTATTTAAGTTTGATCAAGAGAATTCTACTTATATCTTTTATTCGGTCACTTAATTTTTCTTTCAAGGCACCTGTTCCACAATGAAAGACCAATTAGCACAATCGAAGCCCACTTAAAATTGCCCTTAGAAGAGCTTAAAAAGAATTCCAATAAATAAGTTCAGACGAATTTCCTACCTCAATTCCTAAAGCAGAGGGTCGGTTTTTGCTCAATTTTCGCCACTGAGCGGCCTCAGTGGTCTCGACCCGCCCGTAAGTAGCTGTAACCTGTGTTCAATTACTTATTCATAACCTTTAATTTCTCTTTTAATGATTCGCGATATTTAAACATTATTGTATTCGAAACGGGTCGAATCGCGATTGGTTTTTAGGCAAATTAATTACCTTAACCAATCGTGATTCGACCCGTTTCGAATACAATAATCTTTAATTTCTCATTCTGTTCAGCGTTTCGTTTTTTATTTGGACAGCTACAGTTATTAACATCATATATTTCAGAGGACAACATATTTTGTTTTTTTGTTCTTTAAAGATGGAACGAACAGTTTTCATGATTAAATTAATTAATATTATTGAGAAAAAAGCGGTGTTTGGAGCAAAAATAATTTAGTGCACAATTCTTTTGTCTTCCGAAAACTCATCGTGCGTTGTTGAATACGATGAGTTTTTGGAATAAGAGTTTTTTTTTTATCAGCCGTGAAAAACGGTGGTGGATATGAGTGAATACCTATAAGCTAAACAACGATAGAATAAATTAAAAAAAAAACGACTAACAGCTAACCTACATTCCAACAAACAATGCCAGAAGACCAACCAACAAGATAACCAGGCAAAGCAAAACTCGGTTATCATTTTAAACTCAAACAAAACCGGCCGTCAAGCTTTTAGCGGGACCTGCAAGTTTCGGCGGAAAAGAACAACAATTTGCAAAGTTAATTAACGAGACAAAGCGATAGGGCGAACTATTGTTTCTGGAAACAAGCTGGAAGTTACGGTACGGGTATACAACAGAAGGTACACCCACTAACAATATCAAACAATCAAACAACAGAATTATGTTTTAAAAAACCGACTTCACTGGGTGAAATGGTACACTGTTATTATTGCACTGATTCCGACTGAATTTTACTCATGTACGTTGGTTGAGAAGTGCCGTTCTGCATCTCCGAAGTTCCTCATCAAATCTTTTTGGGACTACATGACAAGTATACCCTTTCAAACAAAACTGTCTGAATTGTCATAATAAACTATTAATTGTTTTTCTATGAAACGGGCACCAGGTGTTTAAGTTGATGATTTTGGTGATATTTTTCATGTGTTTGTAAACACATGAAAGTAGTTTGGCGTAGACTCTCTGTTACTTATCTATTTTGTGCAAGAGAGCCAAGCTTATCGCGTCTTGTTTGAATGACTTAATATCATTTAAAAAACCGACAAAGTGCGAGTCGGACTCGCCCACTGAGGGTTCTGTACCGCAATACAATAAAACAAAATATTATATCATTTGTTGTTGTGTCCCTTATAACGTCAGATATTTTGTGAAAATTTCAACTGGCTATCTATTGCAGTTTCAAAGACGTTTTGGTCCCGGCAGAATACCAGCGTTACGAGAAGTTCCACCTTCTTTGTAACACATGCTGAGCCGGGTCCATTTCACAAGCGCAGTACATTGGCATTATTTTGCTTTTGTTTACGTAGTGACCAACATGCTTACTTGTGTATTTTTAGTTCTTAGTATCATTGTACTGTGTTTTATCTTGTGAATAAATATCTTACTTACTTACTTACATACTTACTAATAGTGTAGGCAGAGTAATATGGTCCCGTTTACAATATACAATAACCCACTAACAATATCAAACAATCAAACAACAGAATTATGTTTTAAAAAAACCGACTTCACTGGGTGAAAAGGTACACTGTTATTATTGCACTGATTCCGACTGAATTTTACTCATGTACGTTGGTTGAGAAGTGCCGTTCTGCATCTCCGAAGTTCCTCATCAAATCTTTTTGGGACTACATGACAAGTATACCCTTTCAAACAAAACTGTCTGAATTGTCATAGTAAACTATTAATTGTTTTTATATGAAACGGGCACCAGGTGTTTAAGTTGATGATTTTGGTGATATTTTTCATGTGTTTGTAAACACATGAAAGTAGTTTGGCGTAGACTCTCTGTTACTTATCTATTTTGTGCAAGAGAGCCAAGCTTATCGCGTCTTGTTTGAATGACTTAATATCATTTAAAAAACCGACAAAGTGCGAGTCGGACTCGCCCACTGAGGGTTCTGTACCGCAATACAATAAAACAAAATATTATATCATTTGTTGTTGTGTCCCTTATAACGTCAGATATTTTGTGAAAATTTCAACTGGCTATCTATTGCAGTTTCAAAGACGTTTTGGTCCCGGCAGAATACCAGCGTTACGAGAAGTTCCACCTTCTTTGTAACACATGCTGAGCCGGGTCCATTTCACAAGCGCAGTACATTGGCATTATTTTGCTTTTGTTTACGTAGTGACCAACATGCTTACTTGTGTATTTTTAGTTCTTAGTATCATTGTACTGTGTTTTATCTTGTGAATAAATATCTTACTTACTTGTTTATTTAATTTTATTTATTACCTTGGAAGGCATTAATTAAAACGCACGTAAGGTATTTTTTAGGGTGTAAATCCTAAATAAAATATTAACGGAGACTTCCCAACTTAAGTCATGTTTTGTTTCTATGCGTAGGTATGTGTTAGGTAGGATGCCTTTGCAAAATCTCTTAAGCTTGGAAAGCAATGTCTGTCTTAGTGCTAATTTCATTGTCGGAACATTGCTGCAAAACCACTGCTATTATAACCCGTGTCATTAAAGAAAACATTTAGGATGAACTTCAAAACCACTCGCCCTCTCGCTGTAATTAATACAATCAAAGCGAGACAACGCTAGATTGACATGGCTTATAACATAAAATCGACGGTATTTTATACTCCGTTCAACGAACAGTTAAGTAACATAAACCTAATTATAGCTTGAGAGCGAACGAGTTTGACCTATAACGCCGCAATAAATAGACGCGGTCCGATAGTTGTTTAACTCAATAAGCTAAGATTATCTCATTAACATCAAGCGCTCACAGCCTAGTTGTACTAGCCGTTCTTAATCGATTGGCAAAGTTAAGCAACAACGGCCGCGGTCAGTCCATGGATGGGTGACCGCTAGTGGCAATAATATCTGAGCGCTTCCGTGCTTCGGAAGGCACGTTAAACCGTTGGTCCCGGTTGTTGTTGATTGATAACAATCGTTAAGCCATGTCAGAGACCCTTTGGGTGGCCTAAAAAACTCTGACACCAGGGGTGGCCACTACCTCATACGATTACCTACCTACCATCTCATTAACAAGTTTATGGGGTTACTTCTATTACATACATATTGGTATTAAGACGGAACGCGGGTAGCCGGCTGCTCCATACAAAAAATACAAAAAGGGAGACCTGTTTCCTCCCTGGATAATTATTTTAGAAAAAATATGTTCATGCCATTCAATTTATATGTACCTCTGCTATGTCCATAAGTTTTCCTTTTTTTTTCTATTTTAATAAAATTTATTTAAATAATTAAAATAATAAAAAAAGGAAAACATAGGGACATGGCAGGGGTAAATATAGATGGAATGGCATAAACATATTTTTTCTAAAACAATTATCCAGGGAGGAAACAGGTCTCCCCTTTTGTATGGAGTTGAGGTTACCCGCGTTCCCTCTTAATGTCTAAGTATAGGGTGTTTAGAGCTTTATCACCCTAGCGAGTGGAAAGCGAAACGAATTCGTGGAGAATCCGCGTCGAATTCGCTGCGAATTTGCAACGAGTTCGCCACGAATGCCCCGCGTCGACGCCATGAGTGAGTTGAAAGCGAAATAAGCTTCGCATTCGCTTCGCTTTCAATTCACCCGGAATTCGCTAACGTGATAAGGCTCTTACAGAAAGATCCTGTAACACTAAAGGGACATAACTTATCAATACAAGCAACATTTACTATCACTTTTAACTTCTGGGGTTTGGGGTGAGCTGGGTAAATGTTTCATTAAAGAGCTGGGACGCTGTTTGAGGAACCGTGGCTGTGACTACCGCTCCGGGGCATTTCTGATGCAAAGGATCTCCTTAGCTGTTCAACGCGGTAACGCGGCGAGCGTTATGGGGACCTTTGGGTCGGAGATGGCACGGAGTGGTTTATTTGGTTAAGGTATGTGAGGGTGTGTGTTTGTGTGCGAGGGTGTGTGCGTGCGTTTCTGATTTTGTTTTTTGGTTTTTTTCTTTATGACATGCTTATTTTATTTTTCTTTCAAGACTAACGCGATATCTCGAAAAAAAATTTGTACAATATTTTTTTTATTTTCCCGCAATTTTTTTTTCTTACAGAGAAAGCACACTGATGGGATATATAACGCTACAGAAATGCACGAACATCGAGCTATAAACCTCAAACTATGATCGCTCATTCTAAACGCGCATTGAATCACAAGAATCTCAATACAAGTGCCCCCCAGCGGACGAACTTTACAATATTATATAGGTGTTAGGTACATTGAATGACAGCAACCTATCATAAGTTCGACCATCCTACGCAAGTAGGTTATAAGGCGACCAGTGTAGAGCTAGTAGCGAGCAACTTGGTCAAAGGAAGGGAAGTTGTTAGCGTCCATTATTGAACGGTCGTTACGGTTTAACCTCTTTACCAAGTTGGTGAAGCTGCTGACCCAGACTAGAAAGATTTATCACCTGATGAATAATATCTGTCTGTAATTTTTTTTTCCCAACTGATGACAATGTAAAATAGATCAATGGCATGGGGCTGGCTGAAAATCAGCGCCGTCTGATGAATGCTTCGGCTTACAGCTGAGCTAGTTCCATTTTCGGGATGATGTTAGTTATATTGTAAATATTTTAAATTTAATTGTGTTACTATGTATTTTTTTTAATCTTGTGCACTTTCCCGGAACAAAAATTTTTCAATTGAAATTAAAATTTCATGATGCACCTTCTCTTTAATTTGAATGCTCTTACCTTGGATTATATACCCCGACTTCTAATATACAGCGTGTTACAAAAAGGTCCTTTTATACTGAAAGGGGTCGCCGAATTCATCAGTACAAGTCGGTCCATGCGGTTTAGGGGTGTCAATGTTTTGTTAATATTCTAAGAAAATAAATATAAAAAAAAATAAAAATAAAGTAACTTTCTCTATGCGAAATGTCGAAAAAATATAAGCAGTTCCATACTAAAATTCATGGAGCATGAAGTATGGAGCAGCTGATATCATTTAAATGAGATTTCGTAGTTGGTCCAACAGTAATTAAAAGTGTGTTGTCTTGGCAACTTCAGCTACTTATTATGACAGGACCTTTCTGTAACACCCTGTAGATTTCTTAGACAGGGCAATTTTCAAATTTATTTCTGAACTACGTCATTTTCTAAATGTGATTTCTCTCAACTTTTGTTCAACGACTTTGGTGAAAGCTCAATTTTATTTTTCCACTAGCTTTTGCCCGCGACTTCGTCCGCGCAGCACTCAGCAATAATTTTCTAAATGTGATTTCTCTCAACTTTTGTTCAACGACTTTGGTGAAAGCTCAATTTTATTTTTCCATTCATAAATTGTTTATTTTTCAGACAAACATTTTCGGCGGGTAGCAGCAAATATGAGCAGGAGATGCTGGAAAGTTGGAAGAGTGTTGAGGGGCTCGTAAGCGCGCCGCACAGGCAGCGCTAAAATGATACGAATGCCAACCTAAAAAGTATCAACTTAAATAGTATACAGGGTGTCAAAAGACCGCCAACGAAGCGAGAAACCACGTATTGTCCTCATCTTATGGAACATTTTTGCCCAAGGAACTATGCCTAGGAAATCAACAGTTTCCGAGATAATGAGGTTTTGAACGGTCGGACTTTTTAAAACTTTTTTTTTTTGCAGAAATGAATTCAGTATCTCGTTCTTAACATACCTTCTCCAGAAGCCATATAAAAATTACGAATATTTCTTACAAAAACGACGTTAAAATCGGCACTTCAAGCTTAAGTAACATAAACTGATACCTACGCTTGCGCAATATGACTTCTGTGTGTTACACATCCATTGCGTGATAAAATATTAATCAAAATTATAACCTAAAAATCCAAAATCATTTCTCAGCAATAATTTACCGAAAAAGTACTTTGTTTTGGTGTCTAGTATGCGTGGCTTTCGGGTCTGTTTGGCTTTATTAACACCCTGTGTAGCTATGCGAATAGTCACTTGTGATTTCCAACTAAAGTTGTTGGTAATAGCATTTTAAAGTCGGCGTGTTTCTATTTAAAAATTGCCGTATAAATGGGAGAAATTTTATCTTCTCGGAGCACTTTTGTAATCGATCCCCTAGCTATACAGAGCTGATTGTTAACCTCGTTTCCAGATAGCTTCGAGTTACTTCGAACCAGCCATTACTGAATCCCGTCCGCCTTTTACGGACCTCTCAGGGAGGCGACACACCGAGTACACTTTCTGTTGGCGACTTATGATAGGTAAATAGTTGAGAAGTCTTAGGGTCGCATTAATAGTCGTCGACTTAAGATCGAACTCAAGTAGGTAATATCAGAAAAGTCAAATGCCAAGCCTTGGCTAATGTCAAGCCTTGGCTAATGTCAATTTCAATCTCAAGATAGTGTATATTAATATACTGACAGCTACTCATATTTGACATTAGCCAAGGCTTGACATTAGCATTTGACTTTTCTGAGTTAACCTACTTGAGATTGAGTTCAAGTAGTGATCTCAGATGACTATTAATACCACCTAAAGTCTGCTCATCGCCCGTTCAGTGTAACTTCACCCTTATGCCAATCTACATAGTTCTGAAATTATTATTCGTCCGCGCATTGAAATTCGGATGGTTTAAGTTAATGAGACTGCAGGTATGGACGGAAGTTTCATACTTCTATGTGTCTTGGCTCGACTTTAGCGAGTAGCTTTCCATTTACATGCTGCATGAAATTTTGAATCTTATTCCTCTTAGCGTAGGTTTAAAATTAGAATGTTTTCAATATTCAAATATGTATTGAGAAAAATATCGAGTTCATAAAGAAATACTCAGTTTTCCAGGAAAATTGAGGCATCATATAGAGGTATTAGGGTGGAGGGCACTAGAACTCGGGGAAAACCACCGATGCGATGGACTGACCAAATCAAGACCACTGTGGGCAAAACACTGTGTGAATGCACCCGGGAAACCTCTGACCGAGAGAAATGGCGTGGCATCGTAAGGCGCGCAACATCAGCCACTGATGATGATACTACATGTCGACCACGACCGCTCTGACAAGAGTGCAACGACGAAGAAGAAGAAGAAGAAGATAGAGGTATTTGAAAAAGAAACGATTACTTATGAAAATAGTAAGGAACCAAAGAAATCCGAATCTATGCTGCAAAAGTTATCAATATTTGCCTGACATAATAGAAAAGTGTTTCGCACAATATATTTCTTACTTACAATTTTTCTTTTTCCACGTAAAAAGCGATGGGCGCAGCAGCCGCATTTTATTATAACCAAATCATGAAATACCGTGAAACGGGGTGATTAGAAACTGGAGTATGAATAGAAGCAAGAAAACTTGAAATTATTGGTGATCTAATAAACAGTGGACCAATAATTTAGAATAGAGACTGTAAGCAGTTGTGTTTCTATACCTACGTACCCTGCTAGGGGATTACAAAGTCACGATAAAAGTTTTATCCCCCTATCGGTAAGCGCGATCTTGCTTTATTTCACAGCGTAAAGCGAGATGCCGCTACCCGATAGTGGGATAAAACTTGTATCGTGTCGTTGATGTGCTCCCCTACCTGGTTATCACCCCATTTTACTTGGCGTTTGTATGACCTATGGTGGAACAATGTCCCAGGCACTGCAGCGTCGAGGGGTCTCTTCACCCATCTAGTGTGAGTGAAGGTGCCACTGGACGCTGTATAAATCATCTCAATATGTAGATGCAAAGGCCTTAGTTTTTTTTAATTTTGTATACTTGAAAACCTGGGTCTTCATAAATTCAAACCAAAGACAATCGGCACTTCTAATTAGAAACGGAGCACAAATCATTGTTCCTACACCTAAGCTGGGGTATGATAAATGGCCACGTTTCTAGTAGATATTGGATAGAACGGAGAGCTAAGTTTATACAGTGAAGTAAGTACCTACCTCATATAATTGCGCAACAATGGCGCGTTTTCAGAAAAAAAACGTAGTTTTTTTTTTCTCCACTGATGGCGCTCATAATACGGCAATATAACGGCAGTCCGTTGAAATTTCAATTCAGTGTTGCCAACGGTACGACAAATTACCGTAAACTGTAATAATCATAACTAGAAACACAATTCATTGCTTACAAATTTTATCGCATCACGTAGTTGATGTCAGTATCCTACCTACCTATTCTATATTTATCAAAAACCATTTATGTTTTTGCTTTCAAGAATAAAAATTGCAAATATATGAGACGGCATTTTTACCGATTATCGAATACCGAGTGGTGTTTGTGTATCTTTAGTATTAGTACTCTTTCTAATCTGTGAATCTGTAAGAAACAGCGTTATTTGACTGCCGTTATGTAGCCGTATTTTCTGCGCCATCTAGCGAGCATTTTAAAATCAGCTTTTAACTGTCAGTTGAAAACGGCTCATTATATCTCTCAGTATTGAAATATACGTACCAGGCCTTTGCATCTACGCATGAGATGATTTATACAGCTTATAGTGACAACTTCACTCACACTAGATGGGTGAAGAGACCACTCGGCGCTGCAGTACCTGGGACATTGTTTTAGACGGAGTAGGCTTGCCCAGCACCTATACCATCCTGAGAGACAGGTGTTAAATACTGGGTGGTATTAATAGTCGTCTGAGATCACCCACTTGAGCTCGATCTCAAGTAGGTGAACTCAGAAAAGTCAAATGCTAATGTCAAGCCTTGGCTAATGTCAAACTTGAGTAGCTGCCAGCATATTAATAGACAGTATCTTGAGATTGACATTGACATAAGCCAAGGCTTGGCATTAGCATTTGACTTTTCTTATATCACCTACTTGATTTCGATCTTGACTCGGATTCCAACTTATTAATGTCACCCTAAGACAAAATGTTTATCATTTTCAGCACTATTTTCAAACATGCACTATAAATATTTTAAAGAAATCCACGAAACAGGACTTGAATCCGCAATCTCTGCGTGCCAGTGCTCGATAGTTCATTGGGTGCTCTACTGTATTGATTTTCATGAAGCAAAATGCAATCTGAGGAAACTTGAGAGGTAATACAATAGTAGACAATCCTTAGTGGGCTCGCGTAGTGATCTTTCTCCCTCTCTCTATCTC
Source organism: Zelleria hepariella (assembly GCA_949319315.1). Classification (NCBI taxonomy): domain Eukaryota; kingdom Metazoa; phylum Arthropoda; class Insecta; order Lepidoptera; family Yponomeutidae; genus Zelleria; species Zelleria hepariella. The sequence continues at coordinate 14,669,413 of OX439387.1, forward strand.
TATCTCTCTTTCTCTGAGAGAAGGTCTGTATCCAACCCAGCTACTGGAATATTTGTAGGTTACATCTTACTTTTGAAAGGCAACTTAAAATGCTCCCACATAACCAACGAAATCATAAAATATCTATCGCTCCATACTTCTCATTTTAACTCCGACTAGAGAGGCACTTAGCACCAGATTTAGAGCTCATTTTTAAGCGTGAAACAGACTTGAAAGTACGCAAAAAATACTGCATTGCTTTTCTTGAAGGTAACCAAAAATGCCACTGTAACAACGTGTTACAAAAGATACTAACTCTTTTTACAGGGTGTAACCTGCTGGTCAACATAATGACAAATCTGCAAAAAAATGTTGAAAAACACAACTTTTTTTTTATAACCACAAAATTGTAAAATTTTCAAAACTTTTTTGTTTTTGGATTTAGCTCCAATTAAAAAATATGGTTATTTGCTTAGCTGTATTTTAATAGCTTCAGGCTGTTAAAACATAGTGAAAGTCTATGGAAACAGTATTTTAAAAATACTTTTCTCCCGTCACAGCGCTCACATTTTAATTATTTAAAAATCAACGGAATGTCATAGAGCTAAAAAAATATTTTGGTTGTGATCCCTATCATCAGGTACCATGAGCCTGTAAAAAGAGTTAGCATCTTTTGTAACACCTTGTATAACGTACTCTTCATTCTAACTCTGACTAGGCAGACACCCAGCATGAGATTAGAGGTCCAAAGCTCAGTCTTAAGCCTGCCGCTGTAAATTCACCCGAAGAGTCTTAATCTGTTGGCAACCTACGACCATAATTTAGGCACCTCAGCCACGCGATAGGAGCGGTTCGAAGGTCTGCTCTACGGTTCTACAAACTATGTTTTTAATCTTGTTGGCAGGCGAATCTTACGACTGAAATGGAAATGGGCAGAACATCGGTGTGGTCGGTGGTCGGTTGGTAGATCAATAGGTAGGTGGATCGATGATATAGTTATGTCGGGGTAGCCCGCCACACCATATTTAAGGGTGGCATTAGCTTGAGCGGTAAAAGACACTAGCTTGAGCTTGATATTGACATTAGCGAAGGTCTGAAGTCGGTGATTTTGTTTTCTGAGATCACCTACTTTAGCTCGAGCTTGGGCTGACGACTATTAATGCCATCCTACATGTCGTAGCTAAAATAAAGAACACTGCGCAAACACTACTTGTTTTATTATCTAAATACACATGAATTGAGTTGAAAAAAAAACTAAGATCATTTTAATAATGTTTAGGAACGAAACTATATCAGGAATCTGTCGAAAAATGTAATCCTAGTTCCAGATCCAACGAATAAATCCCGCACAAGAAAAAAACGGCACTTTTGATTGGCGGCGCTGGTGTGCCTTGACCGTCGGCCTTGAAAAATCCTTTGCTATATGTACTTCAAAACTAGCGTGGTCTCGCTTTGATCGTAATAATTAGAGCGAGAGGGATAGTGTTTTGAAGTTCATCCTAAATGTTTTCTTTAATAACATGGGTCATAACAGGGACCACTTTATGCAGTGGCGGGTTCACACATTTGCCGCCAGTAGGTTTTCAAATTTTGTCGCCCCTGCCGACCGACCAATTCCTAACCACTTTAGTCACTTCTTTGAGTTTCAAGAAAAGCTAACTTTACCCCCCTTCAAAATGTTAGTTTAAACACCTCAAAAGGGACCAAGCAAGCGACGCCAAAAAGGGGCAGGGGGCGCCAAACATTTTTATGTACGACCTCAAAAGATGCCCCAAATCCGCCGCCCCTAAAATCTGCCGCCCTAGGCTACAGCCTACTCAGCCTATTGGTAAATCCAGCACTGACTTTCTGTACCTTTCCTTTTAGGCACCTCGGCCGCATTGTAATCCAGCTAGCTCTGCTAATTACGGCCCAAGTCGAATATCTCCGACGTACTTACATACTAAGTAGCTATAACGAACCCGGACTGGCAAACCTAGCGTGTAAGCATCTGACATTAGGACAATGGAGTTGGTTTGACCTGACAAGCGTATGAATATGCTAATGTTGGGAGCGAATGGGGTAATTATGTTGGTTCCTTTTTGTTATTTTTTTCTGAAATTCTGTGAAATATGCTTTTGTAACACTCAAAACCAGAAAACAAGAATATAAATTACTGTCATATGCCGTGGAGGCCTAGGTTCAATTTCCGATGTTGTGAAGTGAGCGCTGTGGCGGAAGAAAAATATTTTTTTAAATATTGTTGACTTTTACAATGTCTTAACAAGTTAAAGCTAAAGCAAATAAAGCTACAGTAATCAATTTACGGCCATTGCACACAGTGCACCTTATTTAGGTTTTAATTAATTCTAAGAAAATGCACCTACTTAACGTAATATCCTACTTTGTGTATACTGTGTGTGGTGTGGCTAGTGAATAAACGTTTTTCCTTCTTTCTTTCTTTCAATATTTCTTTTTTTATTTAAACTAAAACAAAAAAAAACTTTTTTTTGAGGTTACGTTATACGTGTTACTTACTGTCATCCATCCTTTCCTTTGTACTAATATCCCTTTACTTCATATCAGCCTTCAAGACGGGAAGTCGAACCATTTAGCTCCCGTATTAAGCGTCTTCGCTTTCAAGCCCGGAAAATCAAGGCATTATCTAGGCCCTACTTTGCGGCCTAGGGTCCGGATATCCATTCAGCCTATACACACAGCCTCTGTAGATACACAGTAGGTGGGATATAAGGAAGCGCTCACAGCCTAGTTGGAGTAGCCATTCTTAATCGATCGGGCACGGTCAGTCTATTGATGGGTGACCGCTTGTGGCAATTATATCTACCGCGCTTCGGAAGGCACGTTAAACCGTTGGTCCTGGCTGTTTTTGATTAATAACCATAGCTAAGTCATTGGGCGTCCTAAAAGCTCTGACGCCGGGGTGGCCACTACCTCACACGATAACCAAACCATAAGGTATAGAGGTCAAAAGCATAAACAGGGCAGTGAAAACATTACTGATATTGTAGAGCCTAAATAAACCAGCGAAGAATATTTTTCATCAACCGTTCATCAAATTATACTGTTATTAATATTGGAGCACAGAACACATATACCCAAGTATTGGAGTGCGTGCTCGAATTTTGAACCTTTGACCTTTTACTAACAGAGATGATAGAAAAATTACACATGCATTTCTTAACAGAATAAGTATAAGTAATTTGCCAAAGTTTCATTTGAAGGTTTTCAGGGTTCGCAGTGCAAACTTCAGAATATTTGTTTTAATTCAGTTTTTTTAGATTTAGATCGATCGTTGAAAATAATAAGTGGTTTATCCAAAGCTGTCAGTTGTATGTATGGTAGAGTCACCGTATTGTTGCACTTCGCAAGTCTGGAGGTCTACCGGCTAAGACGAAGCCGATTACCATTGGCGAAAAGTACTGCCACCCAGTTCATTTTACTGCCACCCAGTAAATTTTTCAGAAATCGAACTTCCATTTTCGCCAATGGTAATCGGCTTCATTTTAGCCGGTAGACCCCCGGGTGCCATAGTTTATTATGACAATTCTATGAACATTGAGTAGTCGGATAGTGAGCTAACCTTTTTTGTTACCTCTTTAAAGGTGGGACGATAGCAACGTGGCGGAAAATTCAAAAATTTCACAGTTTTTTACATTTTGTAGCTAAATTGAGCTATTTTAGTTCAGCGATTTTTCGTTCGCGGCAATAACATAGTATTCTTTTCATTAATGTTAACAACAAAACAACAATAATTCAGCCGATTATGCGTTCTGGTCTACGAAACTTGTTGATGACCAGAACACATAATCGGCTGAATTATTATTGTTCTGTTGTTTACAATAATGGCAAGAATACTATGTTATTGCCGCGAACGAAAAATCGCTGAACAAAAATAGCTCAGTTTAGCTACAAAATGTAAAAAACTGAAAATTTTGAATATTCCGCCTCGTCGCTATCGTCAAACCTTAAGTCTAATCGGCTACTCAATGTAAATCGAATTGTCATAATAAATATGAATTGTAGTTTTATGAAAAGCGTCAAGTCTGTCGCCTCAAAACTGAGGCAAAAACCCCAGGTAGCGAGAAGTGGAGCAATAATGAGGCGTTGTCAATAGAGGCGCGCGTCCCGTGCCTCTACGCCCGTCTTCAGCCCGCTGCCAATAATGCGTACGCGATGCGAATCACAGATTAGTCCCCTACCGTGGGTCTGGAAACACACTCAATGCATCGAGGTACTTATATCGACCCGTTTTTTATGTGTTTACTACGTTACTAAATCTAACTATAGCTCGGAATTTTTGTTACTATATTTTTATTTTATGTGTTCTCGGCAATAAAGTTTTTTTCACTTTCACTTTCACTTAATTCGACCCGTTTTTTATGTGTGTTAGAAAAAATTGTAGGTGAACCGAATGCAATGATTCTTTTGTTGTTTGCAAGTGTATACTTTCCAAGTGGTTCCATAAAAAATTTAAATAGATCTGATGAAGAATTTCGGAGATGGAACGGAACTTTTCAATGGACAGCCAGCAAATGACTCGAAATCAGTGCAATAGCTTAATAACAGTGTACCTTAGTTTTATTTCATTTGATAATTTTGTTAGGCACATAAGGCATTACGTTGCATTATCCCGACCGACGTTTATTATGATTGTGTGAATGTAACGAATAAATTAAAAATAATAGTCGCTACCTTCTATAGGAAGAATAATGAGCCTACATACTGGAATTTTTAGAGGATTGGTGGTTTCCAAACCTTACTCAGTATGAACCGGCCTAGAAATGGATCTCAGAATGGACAGAGAAAAAATAATGTGCTTAAAAAATTGTAAATAAAAAATATGCTATTGCAAAAATACACAAAATATCTACACTTTAAACAATTTAATTTCAATCATCAATGATTCTCATAATTAAAAGCATGTTGTGCAGAATTTAAAAAGTTACATAAAAAGGGTATAGATAAAAAAAAACAGTATAGAAGCCGAATATTTTCTGGTGATCGGCTCAGCGAACATTGCTGAAATAAGTATAACATACGAATTAGCTTCGACTTCTAAGCCCGTGGTAGGACATTCCTTTCGAATTCTCTTCTCCGCTGTTATTGAAGTAGGCACGCATCCGCACGAGTGTGTATGGCCCATAGAGCCCTACTCACACACTTATAGGCAAGTACAAGTATAGCCCCGTGCCATTGTGTCCCACGTGCGTGAGAAATAAAAAATGTTCGACCAAACGCGCCCAGACTGTAGATTGAGACGGCTCCATGGTGCCACTATGTTTATGGCGAATACACTGTTGGCGTTGGTGAACTGGTAGGTTAGTAGTGGTTGGTTGGAAGGATAGGTTGACGAAAAGTGGCATTCTACAGGTTGCACTCTAAATCGATAGCGGAACTTTAAGTAGGCTGTCTACTGATCAATACAAACAACTTGTACTAGGTGGCGACAAAAATGGAGCGAAAAAAATATCAGCTGTTTCATACATTTGGCGCAGTACTGAGTCGACCTTTTGTATGGAACAGCTGATATTTTTCTTACTCCATTTTTTTCGCCACCTAGTACAAGTTGTTTGTATTGATCAGTAGATAGCCCACTTAAAGTTCCGCTATCGACTTAGAGTGCACCCTGTAGAAGGAAGGAACCGGATTTGGTGCTTAACTCACTTGACGATACTGCAGCCTATTTTATAATTTCTTAGGCGTGACACAGAAATGGTTACGAACTATTTTGTAATGTATTATCAATTAAGTTGTATTTATGGTTTGATTAAAAAAGGTCCTGTAAAACTTAAGGTGGTTCTACTAATAAACCAAACTGCTTTTTCATCAATGAATTCTTACTATTATATAGGACCAATGCTGAAATCAGCGAGAATACTGTTTATACCCAACAATAAGACTGGTGTACAAAGTAGCAGTGTCTTTTTTACAATCTGTGTAGGCCTTGAAATAAAATTTGCTCGTATTTATGACATGAACAACCGCACCGTATAAACCATACTCAAGAGGGTGACCTCCAAAAATGATCACGTCTATGTATTTTAGGCCGAGTGTTTATGTTGTACTTCAAAATTTCGTCTCGAGGTTGGCTGTAATTTCGCGAAGGTGTCAGAGTGTCTAGACGCCCGCGGGCCTACGCCGTAGCAATTAGTGTCTACGGCAGTCTACGCGGCCTCTACGAAACTGCTACGCAACGTCTACGAATGAATCATACAAATACAACGTGTTACAAAACACCGTAACTCTTTTTACAGGGTGTCACCTACCTCGTCAACAGGATGTCAATTCTGTAAAAAAAAAGTTGAAAACCCTATTTTTATTTTATAACATCAAAATTGAAAATGTTTCATTCCGTTTTTGGTTTTGGTATAAGCTCAAATTTAAAAATATGTTTGTGTTTGTAAGTGAATTTGCATAGCTTTGAGTTGTTACAATATTGTGAAAGTCAATGATAACGATATTGAAAAAATACTTTTCTCCCGCCACAGCGTTCACATTTTATTAATTAAAAACTCAACGGAACGTCTTAAACAAGTCTTAAAGCAAAACAATATTTAGATTGTCATCCCTATCACCGGGTGCTATTACCATGTAAAAAGAGTTAGGATTTTTTCTACCAACTTGTATTACTTATAATGGCGAAAGTTTACGAGCTTGTGATTTGTTAGGCATACAGCTGGACGAAGCTACCTTTTATATCGAAGAAAAGCCCTAAAGTCTTTTGGTTGCAAAGGTCAAGATCCACTTTGGGTAAAGTATGATTTTACAGCAATGTCACATACAATATATTTCGTAATTAATTTAATTCGGCGCCATTCCAACGGGCAGCTTGTGCAGGAAGTCAATCTGACTGATGGATAGCGTCACCCATCTGCTTGACGGGAGTATGAACAATCCAAACCGAAGTACACCTCGGTATTAAGTAGTACCTACCTAATAACAAACGCAATATATAATCCGTGCAGGATCAGAATGGGATAATACCTTTTGGAACTGAGAAGCTCGCGGTCTTGTAGCGTCAGCATTTCGGCAAACTCATGGCAAACTCACGTCGAAACTTGCTTGTGTTTTCTGTGCGCGTGGGTGTCTGCTCGAGTTGTATCACGTTTTATTCAATTAATGCAATAACATTGAATCCTTTTAGATTACAACCATTAAATTTTTTTGTGTATTTCCAATTTCATAACCCTATGATAGAACGTAGAACTAAATTTTTTTTTACTTATGCTACTCGAGAACTGTCATTTTAGATTCAGTTCCAAAGGGTATTATCCCATTCTGATTCCGCACGGATTATACTAACCTTATCGTCCGCCTCGGTACTAGTCTGCACTAAACGAAATAATACACTTATGTTGTTATCACTCTTAACAGAGTGGGTTTGGTCTACATACATTTTAGTACCTATCAACAATGGCTGATGTCGCCTACTCATACCTTGCCATTCTTTTCCTTCATCAGAATTAGCCTTTTTACTCCCACTAGATGGATGAGTGACTGCTGTAGCCACTATGTATAGAGACGATAATGTATTTGTCCTTACTTTAGTTTAGGATTGAATAGGATACTGATAGATAAGATAAAGATAGATAGAAAGGTATTTATTGCCTAAAACAAGAAAAATAAAGATTACAGTAAGTAAGAGTACAGATAATTAACCATCATCATCATCAGATTCAGTAGCCTCAATTATTGAACAATTTTTAAATATAGGCTTTTCCCAACAAAAAAAAATAATAATCGGTAAAAAAAATGCTGCCTTTCTCGAAATGGAGACGTGTATATATATTTTTTTTTAATGACGAAAGCGTGCCCTTACATTGGCATTCAACTGTTCGTCTAGATCTACTCTATCACGTTAATGACTATGTGGATAAATGGATCAGTGGCATGGGGCTAGCTGAAAATCAGCGCCGTCTGAAGACTACTTCAGACGGCATACAGCTGAGCTGGGTCCATTTTCGGGAAGATAATTTGTAAATATTTTTAATTTTAATCTTATTGTGCTATTTTGTATTTTGTGATGTTTCCCGAAATAAATATTTTTTTCAATTTCAATTTCAATTACTGGCCGCTAGTTTGAGGTGCACTCTGAGTTGTTGCATCATTAAATCCATTCAATTAAAATCTAAAACAACTAAATGTAGGGATACAATCGAATCCCAAACGGTTCTCCTGTTGATTTAACTTAAGCGTGACAGTTATACCAACATGTGCGCTCTACAACAACAGTCATTCGACTCGATAAATGGACCGTATCACTCAGGACACAAGGTGCATTAGGGAAAAGTTTCGCAGTTCAATGTACGCGGCGCGCCCGCGGCAATGTTCGCATAGTTTGTGTAACAACAGCTATTTTGGCACGAGGATATTAAATTACCCTATATAATCTACATGCGGGTATCAGCAAGGATGTGTGCTTGGTAACATATTGTTTATTTTGTGTTATCTTTACATCCATTGTAGATGCTTTAGCCCCAATTTCACCGATACCACTTGTCAAACGTATTATGTACGGTCTGTACGTAGGTACACTGAGAGTGGTGTTAATACTCGTCTGATTTCACCTTCTTGAGCTCGAACTCAAGTAGGTGAACTCAGAAAAGTCAAATGCTAATGTGAAGCCTTGGCTAATGTCAAGCATGAGTAGCTGTCAGCATAATAATGTTAATAGACACTATCTTGAGATTGACATTGACATTAGCCAAGGCTTGACATTATCATTTGACTTTTTTGAGATCACCTACTTGAGTTCGATCTTGAGTCGACGACTATTAATGCCACCCTGAGTTCACAGTTATAACGAGCGAGCGAAGCGAGCGAAGTTCTCCGAGTCTACTTGAACAATCCGGCTTTTGTATGTTTGTATGTATGTATGTATGTTTGTATGTATGTATGTATGTATGAATGTTCGTTCGACGATAACTTGAGTAAATTTAGTCGGATCGTCATGAAATTTGATAGGCAGGTAAATGACGTAAAGAGAATTTGTAAGTTCAAACATGAGCCAAATCGGTCGAGGGGTTGCTGAGATATGGGGTCGCGAGTTCATAGTTCGGGCGAACCACTAGTTTTACGTCTGACAAGTAATCTTTTTCCCGTTTTTGGCCCTTTTGCCATGATAACCACCGACCGAACTCAAACCGAAGAACTCAAACTTTTCAGAAGGGATTAAAAATATATGAGTTTTTATAGATACGGAATATCCGTCCGCGAGCCTGACACGTACTTGGCCGGTTTTTTATGTAAGCATCCTAATTGAACGAGCGAGCGAAGCGAGCGAAGTTCTCCGAGTCTACTGGAACAATCCGGCGTTTGTATGTTTGTATGTATGTATGAATGTTCGTTCGACGATAACTTGAGTAAATGTAGTCAGATCGTCATGAAATTTGGTAGGCGGGTAAATGTGGCAAAGAAAATTTTCAAGTTCGAATATGAGCCAAATCGATCGAAGGGTTACTGAGATAGAGGGTCGCGAGTTCAAAGTTCGGGGCGAACCACTAGTTATTGAACGAGCGAGCGAAGCGAGCGAAGTTCTCCGAGTCTACTTGAACAATCCGGCGTTTGTATGTTTGTATGTATGTATGTTTGTATGTATGTATGTATGTATGAATGTTCGTTCGACGATAACTTGAGTAAATTTAGTCGGATCGTCATGAAATTTGGTAGGCGGGTAAATGACGTAAAGAGAATTTGTAAGTTCGAACATGAGCCAAATCGGTCGAGGGGTTGCTGAGATATGGGGTCGCGAGTTCATAGTTCGGGGCGAACCACTAGTGTATGTATTCCTTCAGGCACAAGCACAACAGCTGTTTTACTCCCTCCTAGTGGTGTAGGGCAGTAAATCTGAGCGCGCACGCCGACACGCCAATTAGTGTCCGCTCTCATCCGCAAAACGTTGTTAATGGCGCTTTGATTCGCGCCCAACTATGGCGGCCCTCATTATTTACACCGAATGCACTTGTGTTGCCGAATTACTATCTTTATTGCCGTGCGATAATGTGTTGTTGCTGCCTTGGAACGAGGGCAGGCTCCCCTACAACGTTGTCGGCTGGGTGCAATGATTCATGGCGTCTAGCAGTAGGTGGAACCTTTTAATAATAACACTGGAAAATGTACATGTCCCACTAGCTGGGCAAAGGCATTCTCTCAGAGAGAGAGAGAGAGCTTAATCACCACGCGTGCCCAATGCAGACTGCCGTTTTTTATTATTATTTCAAAGTTACGTATATTTGTGAATTTGTAGTGGCAATACCACTCGCTGAGTGTGAGGAAAAACATCGTGAGAAAACCTGAGCGTGTGAGGCATTATACCTTCTGAAGGAAAGGTTGGCTAAATTCAAGCGTGCAAAAATAAAGATGGACAAAAACACGAAAAAACACCGAGTAACGTGTTCTTGCAAAACAAAACATTGTGCAAATCCGCTAGTCTTCACTAGTCTGCCTATAAAAGGAACCTTTCTAAAGGTCAGCCCAAACATTGCTATCACAGTCCACTCAGCAACAAAATACCGAGCGAAAAAATACCGGGAGAAAGTAGGCGAACACTCATTCCTACCTAATTTAGCTAGTTTATAGCCCAGGGGTCTACTGTCGCACTTTGTGACTTCCAAAGGCTTATAAGGTAAAGGCCCCTAAAGTCGGTCTTAAAGACCTCCAAGTAGTTGGCTTTTGCGGGTACATGCCCGACTTTTGGTGATAGGCGGCCGAGTACTGGAGAAATGGGTATCTTTTGTTTAGCGCCAATCTTCTCTGGTGTAAAAATATTTAATAACTTAATTCAATAATGTATAATATAATTAGATACAATATTGTAATAAAAAAAACTATACTAAATCTAAAATAAACCCAAAATACTCGTATACCTAAAATAAAATTAATTTTCTCTATAATTTGTTTATTGCATAATGAATACTAGCTTTTTCCCGTGACTTCGTCCGCGGAAACTTAGTTTTTTGTTCCCGTTATCACAATAAAAAATAGCCTATAGCACTCAGCGATAACCTTGCTTCCTATTAGTGAAAGATTTTTTCAAAACGGATGAGAAGTTTTGGAGATTACTCCCTACATACATACTACTTACAAACTTTTCCTTTTTATAATAATTCAAATTCAAATTCTAAAGTTTTTATTTCGGACGAATCCATAGTGTTAGTTATAATGGTAGCTTATTTTAGTGTTAGTATTAATTTAATTTAATTTATTTACATTTCTATTATACTTAATATTAGTGTGGAAAAACTTTTGACTTTGACTGCCAACTCTTGCTTGCCCATTGTGCATAAATAATATAGATCCAGAGTAGCCCCGAGTCTCTGGAGGAAAAGGGCGAAGCACCGAGGCCAAATCATTGCGCCAAACACACGTATATTTACGTGCTATTTACCCGGCATTGCCCCACTATTCCCAGACTGGATAACACGATTACTTCTTGTTATTTTTTGTGTCCCCGGCCTTCTTTTGGCGCCCGATTTGCTATGTGATTGATAGTGTGGAGGGGGCCTTATTTGATAGGTTTTTTTCGTGTGCTATTAATGCCCTGTGTTGGGGAAGTAAGGGTGTGATGTAATAGGTTTTTGATGAAAACTAGGGAGATAAACAAGACTGTTAAAATCCCTGGATACCTACCACTGGATATTGGTAAGTGCTTCCTTTCTCTGCTGCCTTTCTTTGTTCCCATCTTTCCCCACAGGTGGTCTTTCGAATATCTGCCTCCAGGGCACTTGCCAGAAAAAACTTAGGTGCTATGGGACGCTGCTGTTTTAATCATCTGCGAGTACCTACATACAGCAGATTCAATAGTTCATTATTTTTTTTCTTTTCTAGAATAGAAGAAGAGTAGGTCAAGACTCACTTTCAGCTGACAGAAACAGAAATTTGACGGAGAATTCACGCGTTTTTAAACTCTCTAGCGGCTAGAGAAAGGATAAACAGTAAACTCTTTATTTGAGCTCCCTTAGCATACACACCCAAGACTTTTTCTTGTTGCAGGAAGAAATAATAGAGAAAAGAGCATACTTATCTACGAGTATCAGCCCAGAAAAGTGTATTAAGAAATTGCTACTCCTACAACAGATGTCAAAGCCAAACTTCATACCTCGAACCCTCACAAAGTTTAGGAGCCTATTGTTCCAACTTTGTGCGTATAAAAAATCGATGGCAACACTCCGTCTGTAATATTCATGGGCGCCGCATACTCCAACTTCCACCAGAGGCCAGGATAAAAGGGTCATAAATTATTAAACGGGACATCTCTTACAAAGTAGTTGGGTCAGAAAATAAGGAAGTCACATAGTCATAGGCAAAGTTTTAAACTCCACAGCTGCGCTATCTCCCGTCTTATCGACTTGGAATCTTTCCCCGAGAATTTGGACCGGGCGCGGTACTGAAGGGTTAGTCGACTCGAACTCATTTATGTATCACTGGAGGAAAGCACTGGCAGGTACTCACACAACACAGGTTTTTTGCCGACAGTGAGTGTAGTAATAAATTAAGGTGTCTTGAATGGAACAATTTTTAATTTTATTAATTGTATAAGAGAGATAAAGAAACTGTCAGCACTCACATGATAAGCCAGAAGATGCGGGTTGAGTGCTGCCTTGAGCGAATTTTAAACCTTGTGGATCATCCTTGTATGTTTTCATGGCAAGAGTTAAAAAGGCAAAGAGAGTGAGAAAGAGAAAAAGAGAGAGAGAGAGAGAAAAGAGATTTCTTTGGCTTTTATTTTTTTAGGTTATTGGCTTTTTATTCACTCTGATGTTATCTTAGCTGATCTTCCTTTGAAAATAAAATTAAATAAAATTAAATAAAAATAATTATGCGTTTTAAAGCGTAACTCATATCGTTATCCTACCCGAGGCAGTCAAAGATTTTTTTCTCTTAAATATCACTCACCCGAAAGAAAATAACGTGAGTAAATCTGCGGTTCATAGCTCGTAGCATTTTTTTTATTACACGTAGACAACGATGTAGTTTCATCGCGTTCATTAATATAACCGCTATGTTTTCTTTTTCTCGACTTCATGAGATAAGGAACAAAGGTAGCGCACCACAACTGTAGTAGCAAGTGCGCTCTCGCAAAAACTCTATTCGCCGCTTTTGTGTTTAAGTTTGTGAAGTTTCAAAGTAAATGGTGTTAAATTTCGGTTCGCTTCTGATGAAAAATCACAACAAAAGTATTTGGGAAAATGTACATTTCGGATTAGACTATCAGATGGAAAAGTCAGATGTGTGTTTCTTTTAAATCTCGGCCTTTATGTCACAACTAGCTTTGACTACAGACTTTATGTCACAACTAGCTTTGACTACAGAATATAGGTATGCTGTCGGGAGCTTTTCTAAAGATCTCTTTAATGCGCACATTTTTGTCATACATGGTTCAGGGCACGCCTATAGCAATTTACCAGTACATTTTTTCCGACTTGATTTATAAATCACGCAATTTCGTGATAAAAAACAATGTATATCACGATAAAAAATAGTATATAGATAGATATTTATAGTGTGCAATAAAGAGTTATCTATCTATCTATCTAAAAAATACCCTATAGCACTAAGCAATAACGTAGCTTCCCATTAATGAAAGAAATTTTCAAATCGGGTAATTAGTTTGGGAGATTACCCCCTACAAACCTACATACGTACATACTTACAAACTTTTCATCTTTATAATATACTAGCAGCCCGTCCCGGCTTCGCACGGGGTAGACAATTATTTATTTTTGGAAATTTAGTGACATAACTACAATAGTTGGACATATGCTACCGCGGAGTTTTTTGTAGACATTATGATGTTCTTCAATATTGTTGTACATTATTTTGTTCTATCGCTAATAGTTTCGGCAGCGCATTCGACGAAAGACATTTTAAGACTCATTTTTCTACACCTTCGGTTACATTGTTCAAATTTTACCAAGGATCCCTAATTTTTTTCAAAATGAAATGTAGCCTATGTCAAATTGGAAGAATGTAGCATTCTATTGGTGAAATATTTTTTTAAATCGGCCCAATACTTTTTGAGCCTATTCATTACAAACATACAAACATACAAAAATAGGTACAAATCTTTCCTCTTTATAATATTAGTGTAGAAGTGTAGATAGATTAGTGTGTAGATGTAGTTAGTGTAGATGATACTGATGATGGAGTAGATGATGATAGATCGTATACTACGTAACGTAACGTAAAAGCATAATTATATAACGAGTGTTAAATCCACAAAGAAATTAATTTAATAACGTAATGTAAACCTAAACCTAGCTCAAACAGTACCTCGTTAGTCAAACGCCTTGAATATCAGTTTATTTGCGAGATAACTAGCGTTATTTCATGCTTGATTACCGGCTGAGACACGCACCAGATAATGTCAACCAAGTATGTGTAAACGAGCCGCTTTGAGTTATGGCGTTGTGTAGGGAAGCTACAGTGTATAACAGTATCTGTCGTGACGTTGATTTCGATTATGCTAACTTATAACTAAAATTAATTTACTCGCTGACGGTGAAGGAAAACATCGTGAGGAAACCTGAGCGTATGAGGCATTATACCCTCAACGCAAAAATTGCCAACCCGCATTGAGCACGCGTGGTGATTAAGCTCGAACTCTCTCTCTCTGAGAGAAGGCCATCGCCCAGCTAGTGAGACATGTACAATTTACAAGCTACATCTTACTTTTTTTTTACAACTAAAATATCATCACACTAATAATTGTAAAGGTATGAGGAAACAATAGAAAAACAAATAGGTAGGTAAGTAATCTGTTAACTTGAAAGCTAAGACGTTTCGCGCAACGGGCAAACATACCTTAGGCCCGTAATATCAATCTCAGTTTAAACTCAGACCATAGATTAAACCTCGCATATTGTATGAAAATTAATCGACGGATAGGATTTAAAAACTAGCCTTTTTGGTTTAAACTGTGATTGATATTCATGGAGAAAAGTCGCGCGAGACAAGGCCTCATACATGCATTCATTGCCATAGTGTTTGATTTCCCCGCATGTCATACAAACCGTCGCGCCAGTCCCTTTCTAAGCCATTACGGGTAATTATTAAAACTTCTTTATTTTGGCAACAAAGGCCCAACTAAACATATAAACTAAAACATAGACACAGTAGGTACATTATTTACAAAGAACAGACACATTTTGTAGCTACACGTCCACCTTTTTGATTAATGTAAAGGCAGTCTAGCCTATTGGCTATCATGGCCAGGATACTGTTGGCGCTGGCTCGCACGCGACGCACCAGGGACGCGCACCTTTTTCGCATTATTGTGTTAAAACAATCACCACGAGCTTCGGCGAACATCCCTGATGCGCTACAGAACCGAGGCAGCCCCAACAGCACCCTGAACGCATTATTATATTGGATTCGGATGGCGTCATACGATTTTTGCGTATGATTGGCCCATAGGCTGCAAGTGTAAAACGATGAACAGTATGCTTTGAAAAGCGTAAGTTTTACTTGAAATGAACATCTAGCAAACCTACGGGCCACCATATTTACTCTGACCGATAACGCCCTCCGCTCCCGTTCGATGTCGTCATCGTCTTTAAGGTTAGCTTTTAAGATAGGTAATGATTTTGTAAGAACAGTAACAATCTAAGAATGGACTGTGTATACCTACTTTAGCTGCTGTAAAACGCATGTGGGCTCAGTCTCAGCTACAGTCACAGATGATT
This sequence comes from Zelleria hepariella, assembly GCA_949319315.1. Lineage (NCBI taxonomy): Eukaryota > Metazoa > Arthropoda > Insecta > Lepidoptera > Yponomeutidae > Zelleria > Zelleria hepariella. The sequence continues at coordinate 14,685,075 of OX439387.1, forward strand.
GAGCCGATCTTTGAAGCAGCGCGAGACCCGTGATTAATTACCGCTCCAGACAGCCCCCGAATGCCGAGGCGACATGATATAGCGTCTTTTATGTGAGTATTTATTTACCTACTTAGATGCGGTTTTAATCTCGAAGGTTTCGTAAATGTACATCCGACTTAAGTTGTACATCGCTCCCTATTACTTTAATGTAAAAGATAAAGTACCTACTTTGTGTCCTAAATAGCACCAAGTATTTTATGTCAGAGTTATATTTTTTGTAGGTAAGGCAACCAAAAATAGTCAATCATTACGTAAATTGTTATTGTAAACGATACTATTGTATCGAAATAAATAACTCTGAAAATAAAAATAAAATCAATCTCTAAGGGCGAGTAAAGGATGGTAGAGATGGCTAACTGTCGATTTCTGAATTGAGAAATTCACTAAGCAAATACGTAAGTATCGTTCTGTGTCTGCAGATTTCTCAAACACTTTACTCAAGAAGCCATAACTCACCAGCTGGAGAGCTGCCGACCAATCAAGTTATTTTCTCGTATAACGCTGGGAGCTTCTTTGCTACTTATTTGGACTCCGCTCCACGTTTCTACGAAAGGGCGCGTATCTTCGCGGCAGTGCAACTGAAATAAATCTAAAAGGATGCGCTTTTTCTATAACGTGATGCGCTTTTTTTGGAGCCCAAAGTATGACGAGGACGATTTCGTTATCGAAAAAAGATATTATATCATTGAGGCATGAAAACTACGATTCTAGTTCGCGCTGGGTTTCACCTGCAAATTCAGTTCAGAGACTTCCGAATAGCAAAAATGTTCGTATCGACTTTAATTGAGCCCTACGATACCCAAAACTTTAAATCGCTATCCGATGTGGGCACTCTCTCTTAGAGAAAAGTCTCATGTCCAACACGGACGTACGTCTAATAAGGCGACGTCTTACATAACTCTAAAGCTGCTTACAACGAAACGTTCTTAACAAAACTGACTTTCATCCTAAATACCGACTAGACCAAGGCACACAATGTATCCGTAAAACAGCCACGTATTTTTTCCAAACCTAAGAGCTCTGAGTATTTTTACTGAGTTGAGAGCGAGCTCCGCATTTGTGTGCAAGTTGCGGTTTACAAGTCAAAAGTGGCAGTTTTTTTTACTGTGCGGGATTAAATCGCAGGTTCTATGATCTGGAATCTAGGTCCTTAACTCATTTGACGGCTTGTATTATAGCAAATAACGCATGTAAAAAGAAGATTAAATTTATTTTTCATCGGTGGCGCTTGTGTGTCTTGGCCATCACCTTAAATAAACACTCTAGACACATGGCGGAAACTCGTTTTAGTAACTAGTAGGTAAGTCATCGTATGAGGTAGTGTGGCCACTTCTGGTGTCGGAATTTTTAGGCCGCCCATAGGGCCTCTGACATGGCTTAATCAACAAAAACCGGGACCAACAGTTTAACGTGCCTTCCGAAGCACGGAAGCGCATGAACTGACCGCGGCCGATTTTGCTTAACTTTGCTAATTGATTAAGAATGACTAGTCCTACTAGGCTGTGAACGCTTCTAACTACAGGGTGCACTCTAAGTTGATAGCGAAACTTTAAGTAAGCTGTCTACTGATCACTACAAACAACTTGTACCAGGTGGCAAATAAAATTAAGCGAAAAAAATATCAGCTGTTCCATACAAAAGGTAGACTCAGTACTGCACCAAATGTATGAAACAGCTAATTTTTTTTTCGCTCCATTTTTTTCGCCACCTAGTACAAGTTGTTTGTAGTGATCAGTAGACAGCCTACTTAAAGTTCCGCTATCGACTTAGAGTGCACCCTGTAGTAAAAACGCGCTTGAACCCTGGACACTTTATATTATGTTTCTGGACTTGCTCACAGACTTAAAGCCCACCTTAAAACGAAAGGTCTTGCTCGGACGAAGTCTTGCAGGAGTTTGAGTTTGAAATGTTTGCGCTAGAGCCCAATATAGCGTAGTTGGGCCCTAAGCGGATTAAGAGAGGTTTCGAAGTAGGCTGCTTTGAAGCTGGCCAAGAAAAGCAATATCCATTATCCTACGGACTTTGTACCGACGGCGCCGTATTGTCTGCGGGTTAGGGCGGGTTTGCACGACGCGGGTGGGCAAAAAGGCGTATGCATTCACGCTTTAAACTGCAAGAACTTACTACATTTATCTCTATTGCGGGCTGTCTCAGTCTCTTATAAAATTTTGGCGATCATTTAGGCCGGCCACATACAGACGGAATTTTTCCGTAACGGAAAAACGAATGGGTTGAATTATTGTTGTTCTGTTGTTTACAATAATGAAAAGAATACTATGTTATTGCCGCGAACGAAAAATCGCTGAACAAAAATAGCTCAGTTTAGCTACAAAATGTAAAAAACTGTGAAAATTTTGAATAGCCCGCCACGTTAGTCCTACTGATGCAGTCTTCAACCGCCTCATCTGAAAACTTCCTAAACTTCAGCGAACATTCCTGCCAAACTAAACAACGGAAAAGGACCCTTATTCCATTCCATTACAAGCCTTAAATGTAAGAATAAGTAATAACTAACGTAACCTGAGGGTGGTAATATCATGAGGCTAGCTCTTTTATGCGTTGGAAAGCGCTGAATATTTTGTAGAGGGGAGTGAAAGAGGTACTCAAATTGTAGAACTCTCATATCAGATGCAGCTGATGTAACCGCTAGTTCGCTATATCAACGATATGAAACGTATTGCTGGCACATAATAATAGACGAGAATGACCAATAATAAAACACAGCGTATACGTTTTGGTTGTTGCACTGCAGAACCTTTAACTTTGTCTCAGGAAGTTTTCCCAGCCAATAAGCCTTGTTTGGCTCTGTTCGTTGTTTAGCTCTCCATTCTAGAACTCGCCTAGTCCAGCGGTTCTATTCTGGCTATGAGGCCTGCCTAGATACATTTACTTCGTGTTATAATGCTAACTACGTCTCTGACCCCCGTTTTTCGCCGAATCCATTTGTACGTATAGACTCAGTCCAGCCGACTCCATTATGGTATCTTGCACATTACGCAACGCAAGCAGTTTGTCTCGGCGCTAGTCTTATGTTTTGTTCTTACTCTGTGGGGGGGGATCAGTATTGCATCTCAGTATGGGTGAAATGAATAATCGGACGTCGACCACACAATGCAATGTCCGAAAGAAGAAATGTAATATCAGTGAATAATGGACGGTGTGGGGGAACGAACCCCTGATAAGAGTTGCGACGATGTAGAAGGTTGACCAGCTAGAAATGTTACACAAAGCTTAGAAAAAGAAAATTAAATATTACACAGAGAGCAGCGTAAAAAAAAGCGCCTTTAGTACGAAATATTAATCAGAAATCTTAAAATAATTAAGCCTTAACAAACTTACAATAAGTTTTTTAAGTTTCAAAAAGTATAAGTAGAAAGGAGCGACCCGACGAACCAAAGTAGTTAGAGCTAGTTGTACTATAAAATTTGAATCAACAAACTGACATTCGACAAGAAGTCGTAAATCCGAGAGGTCAAAGTAGACTTTCTATCGCTTTCCGGTCAATAGAGAGTGGACCCTCAGATGAAGGGTCTGGCTTAAGAATGACGCTGCTATGATTAATCATATTTGATGAAGTGACGTCATCAGGAAACAAAGGCAATCTTGTTAGGTGGAGGCTGTTTCTGGCGTAATGTGACTTTGAATGGGCTGAAGAGCGTGTGGAGTGGTTGTGGTTAGTTTGCACTATCATGAATTCGGCGTTGGAGCATGAAAATCTCACCATTTTTGTAAACCCAACAAAATTATCACTTTGAAAATGGACGAGTCTCATAATAATGATTTTTCTTCTCTCTTGTCGCTCGAATTTCAATAAAATTGGTCCTTTGAAGCTGACAAAACCGGACATAACCGGACAAAAATGGTTAGCTGAAATTAGGTGAAGTTCATTACATGTAATAAACTGTAGGTATGTCAATAAACTGTAATAAACAACAACTATTAGTTCAATCAACCATTAGATTAAATAAAAATAGACCAAACGTCTATAGGTGAAATAAACTTATGTCAAACAGCTCTATCTAAGGAAAATTATGTAACCAATGAAACTAAAATGTGGCATGAGTCCAGATTCAGACTTCAAAATTATGCATTCTGTGCTTGTATGTTGGCGTACACTGTCTACCTCACTAACTAAAAAACATCTAATAAAGCAAACAAATCTGTCAAGTTTAGTTTTAAAGTGGCTTATAAATAAATTAACCCTTATTGCAACCACGTTGCGGTTTTTGTGCGGTAAAACCATTAGTGCTTAGGACACACCAACAGCTAAGCCAAGCCGCATATTACGTAGCCTGGGTTAGTATCAGTTGGTCAGAAGGTTTATTCTGTAAAAAAAACGCACAATTGAACCGGTTTATTTACTCGAAAATATCCTTTATTGAAACGAACAATCTTTTTTGACATTTATTTATTAACGGACAGGTATTTTTTTTGTTAGCTGGTTTAATATTGTTTCATTGTCAAAGTCAAAGTCATTCCATTGCAGGACAAAGGCCTCTCCTTTTGTCTTCCACACCGTTAGCCGGATAATAATATCTCAAAAAAAAATAGAACATTACGTACTGCCGCAGTCTATAGCATTGCTAGCGCGCTATTGATGGCTGACAGAGCGCAGCTCGCAGCCCTTGATGGATAAGATTTTACCTTTTTCAGCCTTTTTACATTTATGTGGAGTTAAAAATACGACACTAGACATTTTAATTTTTAGACGATACTTACTATTTTGTCGAGGTTTTGCCTTAAACCTACTACTTACGTTTTCGACCATCTGTCACTAACCCCGAAGCCTGTAGTGTCGTGAGAAGCAACACATGGTACTGTATTGAGCGCTGAAACCAAAAGCCCGCTTCTAGTCATTATTGCACTAGACATAAGCGCTATATTGCTTCAAATAGATTAGTCGGTCTGTAGCGTACGTGATATCAAACAGGCTAATATTTGACCAGTTCTGTGCATATTAGCTTAAAACCCTCATTTTGCAAGGTATGTACATTATAGTTACTATTAATATTGCGTATATATTATTATGTCAATACCTTTAGCAATCCTGGAACACAAACTGTGTTCCCTTATTTGAATTTGGGATCATCGTAAACCTAAGATTTAGCAGTACTATGTGTTAATTAATTTAAGGCGCTGGGCATAGTGAATTAGCCTGCGCGCAAAGAAAAATGCACAAAATCGATTCCTGTATCAAATACACTAAAAAAATCGAAAATGTTCACGTATCAAACCCTAGATATAGGTAAATTATTTCCTAGCACGGGTTAGTGCTTTAGAAAAAACAAAAAGAGGTGAGACCTATCTAAAACAGCCAGTTTTGTGTTGATATCCATAACAGTTTGCAATATATTTTGTCTGAAAAAAAGTGCGCCGCCTATTTTTTTTCATCCAAAATATTTTCCAAACGTTTTATTACACTTTATTGCACAAAATAAAAACTTAAATAACAATGGTGAGAAATTACATACAAGGGCGGACTTATTTCACTAGAAATTTCTTCCAGCCAGCCAAATAAATTGTGAGTTATTGTTTTGAATGACGGCGGGAGACGGCCAATAAAGTAGACTTACATGAACAAACAACACATAAATAATTTATAACATACAAATACATGCTAATATACACACAAATACTTACATTAAAGAAAAACCTAGGTATGATATAATAAACTAATGCAATATAAAAAAAATAATAAACTTACTTATACGGGATATTACTTAAACTACATAAACTTACGCTAAAATATTGAATTATTATAATGAAAGGAAGTGCTCTTTGAGTTTGAATTTAAACGATGCCACAGAGGGAGAGTCTCTGATCGACTTTGGAAGAGAGTTCCACAGTCGGGCAGCACTCACCGTGAAAGAATTCAAGTAGAATTCGGTGTTCCAACGTGGTACTTGTAAGGTTCTGGTATTGTAAGAAGAGCGTGTCCCGGCATGATAAAAACATACACGGTGGGCACACCTTCACATTAAATAAAATATATACATAAATACAAATAAGTGAAGTTAACAGAACCTTAAAACGTTCTCAAATAATTGGCCAATAAAATAGTTGTGATCGTCTTGTTTTGATAATAAAAGGACCATACGTTGTGTGTTAAATTTCGTAAGTAAATGGGTAAAGTCATTAAATTAAGAAGTTGGATAATAATCGCTGAAAAGGTAAAGATAGAACACGGTAAAGTATAATATCGCACACGAGTAACCTAATCTATATTAAAAGGCATGCTACTTAGCTTCGGATAGCATCTGGAAACGGCCTTGGATCGAGTTCGAAGTTAGCATCGAGACAAAAGCCTCAATACTTGCGACGACGCTAATTTGTAAATGTTGAGCACTGTATTCCCCTTTAAACACTACTATGCATATCGACACAATACACTTTTCACAAAAAGGCCATAATAGACGATCGCGTCTAATCACTTTCACTCGCGAATAACGGAAATAAATAAACATAATAAAAGAGGTATAAAATACTTAGATATGAAATATTTGATCTAGAGAGAGGGCAATAATAAAATAAGATAATAAGGTATCTCGCCGGTACTCGTTCTTCTTGTGGAATAAAATAATTTGGGAGGATTCTAGATCTCAAAATGAGAAATAGAAGAATGTGTTAGTCCTAATGATAGGATCGCAGGCTCCCTGCCAACCATACCTGCGCCAACGAGTCTCGACCTTTGGAAACTCGCTCCTGACAGAATCCAAGCAATAGACTATAAATCCTTCTAACCTCTTTCATTACAATCATCTACATAAAAATCACGCACAGTCATCCATCTCCTCCTATCATGAATAAAGCGAAACAAGCATGCTACCGCAAACATATGCACCAGATGCATGAGGACTATGAACAGGTCTTTGCTGAGAAAGTTTCCAGTGGGAACAGTGAGCCTCATCCGCCTAGGTCATACATTTGAGATATTCTGCACACCTTCTACCTAATGTCATCATGAGGCAACATCCTAATATATCTAAATACATTCATCACACCTGAAAACCCTACTAACTATTCTACAAAAGAGACTGAGCTTCTGTGAATGCACTTCCCAGACTTTGAGGCCTTAGAACAGGTCTTCGCGGGGGAAGTTTCCAATGGGAACCAGACACCTCTCCATCAAGGTCATACACCCACATACAGACAGTCCGAAATCTAAACTAACACACGAGAAGGATCCAGTATTTGAAAATATATTTTCCAGATGCGTGAGGACTATGAACAGGTCTTTGCTGAGAAAGTTTCCAGTGGGAACAGTGAGCCTCACCCGCCTAGTTCATATACTTGCAAATACTTTCCTCTTCCCGATCTAATACATAAATCAGTCACACAGACAATGGTGTCCAAGATAGAGAAAAGACATAAGAAGAACGTTGTGAGAAAGCTGATGTACTTGGCAGTCCGGTATCCGTAGATTGTGGTAGCTGTAAATAAAGTTTGTAAGAAGTCGCCCTCAGGCTGCTGCGTATATTGTAGGTGATACACGTAGAAGGTCGCCTCAGACACTCCCCAAATCGCGGCGCTGTTGGGAAAAATATAATATCTCGTTCTCTGCTTCAAATTGTTGAGCCGTCAATGGTGAAAACCTGTCCTAGTTCTGTTATGAAGCAGTAGTTCATCTTTGCCGTTCGTCTTCGTTGATGCCTGTCCTAGTTCTAATCAAAACTGTTGCCCTAACCAAACGACGGAAAGAAAAGAGGAAACCTTCTGCTCCTTGCTAGAGGGATGAGAGATTAAAGATTGTTAGAATAAAATAAATAAAATACTTAGATATCGTACAATACACTAATAGATATTTGAATAATTATAAATAACTCGCGACGTAAACACTTTCGCGGAACAAAAGCACAGACAGGTACGCCCCTCGATTCTACACTCTTTCAACATATTTTTATCTTTACTCTAGAATTCGAAAATATGCCTTCTGGCTGAATCACTCCGCGAAATCCACCGAATAGGGTGTAATAACTTATTCACTCACTGCTCACTAACGTTTCGCGCGCGGTCAAACTCCAGGACTCAAGCTAACTTGATTTCTCTGGAACTGAAAGTCTAGACCTTTCAGGTTTCAAAGTTTGACTTGACTCTTTCGCGATTACCACTTCACTCCACAATTTTGTTCCCTGATTTCCCTTCACAGCTCGGTCAGAAATAAGCTCCTCCCACAGGAAAGCAATAAATAGTCTATTTTATGACCCCCTAATTTACGACTTGAAGTGGCCGAGCTAGAAATGGCACAAAAAACCCAAGCCCTTCTAAATCCATAAAGATTACCAAATTTTTTCTGAAATAATGGGTTGTTTCCGTCTAGACCCTTTGACATTCCTTTTGTACTGAAATCGCTAATAAAGTTCTAAGTTATTAAAATTAAGACAGATAATAACTTGTGTAATTCGTGTGCCGAAGAATCTAATGGTGGATAATTAAGTATAGTGCATCTTTGATATCGCACTTGTTTTACAAGGACACCAAATCTTTTCCCTTACTGATGTCATTAATCGAATAAAAGTAAATCTAGATTTGTAAAATAGTTTGAGCCCTCTTTCATACAACCTAATTTAAATCTTAGAGGGTCCTTACGGGAACCGCCTGATTTTCTGTCAACACGTCGCAAACTGGAACATGTAAGCTGTCAGAAGGCCAATAAATTTGTGTAAATAATGACGAAACATTTGTTAGTAAGTGAAGACACAGGAAAACGTCTGCTCAAATCTAAATTTGTACTGCTCTAGGCTGCTTGGAATAGAGTTGAATTTCGTTTGACGAAATTGTAAATAATTGTCTCTCCTATTTCTGACAACCTTACTTTAAGGACCATTTAATATTAACCTTTATTACAAAGCAATAAGGTCCTTGTATTCGGTTTTCAACACGTTTCTTCTCGTGAGAGCGAATGAAAAAACGTGACAGTTTTATGAATTTTGGTGAATTTCCATCGAAAGCGTCATGTGATTTAAATGCTTATTATCGGCTCCCTAAAGTTCACTTCTCTGAAAAATGTAAATTTCAGCCCTGCGATAGAACAGTAATCTCGGCAATCACACCGAAGTTGCACTCTAAGTTGGACGTCGCCTCCATACAATGTCGTGCATGCTCGTCGAGTCGTTGATCTGTACATACAACTTCTATTCGATTCCTAATTCATTCCCTCCCGATTTTGGGCGTGGTCATCCCTTCCATTCTGAACGGGACCTTACACTGGTAAAAAAATAGATGGCGTTACTTGGCTCATTTCAAACAATAATATCATCAAAAACTGTAACTAGACAGAACATAAGAATGCATGGGATGTCTCTTGTTACAGAACGCCCCTGCTTATTTGCTGTTCTTTGGCATTTATGACAAAACAGGAAATAATCATAATAGGTAATATAGTTATCTCGATGTCAGTATTTGTCACATTATTTAGTATTTATTTATTTTTTCAAAAAGTAGTACATGCAAAAGAAAACACATAAGATTCAAAATTTAAAATTAAAAACAAAAGAAAACAAGCATTATCTTATTTTAGCATGCACTGATGTGTGGATATAAAAGGGATGCGAACATTTATGCACTCCATACTAGAGTAATCCGTATCATGGAGTACATATGTTTTTCAGCTAAATATTGCCTAGTTAAATATAATGTTAATGTAGATAATACAGCGTTTGTATGTACCTGCATATTGTTCGATTTAAATAAGCTCATTGTATTTGTCGTTTTTTTGTGTAAGTAACTGTGTATTGTGTGTTGTGTGATATTATGATGAAGATGACTATTGGACTATTGTAATTTTTTGTTTTTTATTATTGTTATTATTATTTTCGTTGCACCTATTTATTTTTTGATGTAATAAAGATTTTCTACTTCGTCGTATGTTTTGAGTTTGAGCAAAGTATCAATTATTCATATTGGATTCTCATTTTTTCCAATATGAATCTTCTAATAAGATAATCTTCTACCCTCTGGCTTCTATGTTATCGAATCTAGTGAGATATTAGATTTAAATGGTACCTTATCGAAGAAACATAAACCGTTCCTAATTGAGTTCTCATCAAGACCTAGGGCATTTTGTTATTGTACAACCTTTCGTTGCACTAGTATTACTAGTTGATAATTGTAACCAAATACACTCGCTGTTGCGAGACATTGCGCCCCTGGACCGCATGTTTCTAGTATCTAGTCAGTAACTAAGACTTCATATTGCATACATACATACATCAAAATCATCACCTTGTCAACATATCTCACATTCAAAACTAATACACAATCTCATTCATACAGCTTTCAATTATCACGCATACATTTTTATTCGTCAAAATCCGAATGAATCCGCATTAATTGCCGAACATTCCTCCAGACACATTTCTAGACATCAGCCGACTGGAGGTCACCCCTTGGCAAAAATGTCCTAAACAAGGTATTGGGCGCCTTTCTCCGACTCCCCATCAGAGTCACACAAACACTCCCAAACTGAAATATTTCATAACTCGCGTTGTAGGTTTGCTATCATCCTCAAGTTCTCTGCTTCATAAAATTATTGTAGATTGGCTGTCGCCTTCTCGTTCTATGCTCTGAAATGATAATAAGTAGGTCTGCTGGTGTTTTCTCGTTCTCTGCTACTTTGTATCCAGGATATTGTCACCATAGTATTATTTAAGTGCTCCATTTGTCTGCGACCGGTACACGTTCATGACTGTTAATAGCAGAACCCGTAGAAATACATTCCTCCGATAAATTAAAAGTAATCTCCTTTTTATTCTTCTACTTCTTCAGCATTTATGTAAAGTATTTATAAATAAACAAAGTCGTAAAGATATTATTATCTTCCTCGCCCCTAGATTTCGATCACTCTATCAAAGCTTCTGGCAGGGAAAACACTGTTGGAGAAACTATCAATATTTGCAACATACGCTCTTATATTACAGAACATACACACACATACGCACCCTCACCCATAGAAACACACACGCACATCCACACACACAGAAACACACACGCACATCCACACACACACACACATTCATCATCTATTTAATGTACCATTCAATTTCTAATTATCAAACAACAGGTCACTCAGATGGTACTTAATAAATACTTATCAAAAGTACTGCTGGTTGATACACCTCCATTGAAGTTTATTAGATATTCACAATGTTTTCCTTTATATATTCACAATGTTTTCCTTTACCGTTAAGTTAGGTAGGTATACCGTGTAAAAAGATTTATTTCTATAACATGTCCTAGGCAATCCTCAGTCTTTCAGAGCAGGCCAACTCAATAAATTATTAAATTGAAGTACGGCAGATACGCACCAAATATAATTAACCCAAACATTGATTCATAAACAAAACAGTTCAGTTTATTGATGCTAGAATCCGTAGAAATCAGTACTCAATGTTGTATGCAACTCCAATCACCGAACAAAAAACTCTCAATGAATTGACGCAGTGTAGTAAAAACAGGTGTCTCATTAGTAGTCAGCTGAATGCATCTATGGAAAAAACTGAGCCCTAACGGTCACCCAAATTTTTTTGCAAAGGCAACAACCCCTGAATGAAACCAAAACAACACAAAAAACGAATCAGATGTTTAGGCGAAACAGCCGTTGACTTCCTTCGAAGCGTAGCATTTTTTTCCAACAACAAAAACTAAAACTCCCGCCATAACTGATATGCAAAGCCAGCGACGTCCCGTGGGCATACTGTGAACTTCAAGGACCTCTCGACTAATTCGATACCTCTGAGTTCGTTTGGACCATTTGGAATTCCTGAAACGCATAGTGCAACGCTCTTGGAAAGTTCTCCAACTCTCCTATAGAGGGCGCTGAAAGATATATTGACTCAGAGTTTTTTTTTTTTTTTTGTTTTAATTACCCATTATAATTAGCATGTTTTTGGTAATTAATAAGTAATAAATACAAAACTTGTAAAGAGATTAAAAATACATAGATCAAAGGGGTAATCAAATATCCATATCAATTTCAAAGTGGCAATCCGCGCAAATAACATAGATAAAAATGCAATAAAATCACATGTCTAATCTAACAAAATAAAATTGTGACTATAAAGAAAATAGAGAAAGGTATCTATATAGGTTTCATGTTATTGTTTTACCAATACTCTCTTTCATATTAACAGACCCTATACATTTTCACCAAACAAATAACGTTACAAGAATACATCAGATAAAAGTACACGCTAAATAATTATTCAAAACACAAAACGGCCAAACTTTGTGACAAATTCTACCTGCAAGCGCGTGTCCTTTCCGTTGGGTCCCTTTTTTTCTTTCGTTTCTAAAAATAGATTGCGTTTGTGAAATAGTAACGTTGCGCCAGCGCATAGCAGGGCTTATCACAAACAATAACAAACTATAAACATTTTAGCAGAAGGACCGCTTCATATAAACTTCGTCTGATATAAATCGGGATTAAAACTTACAGTATCTAACTAAACACAGGCTTAAACGCCCCTAGTTTCTTAGACTTTTTATCTGATGTATTTATTGTGCAATTTCTGTGATCACGCGCATCATTATGTAAACGAATGGTACCCGTTTCTGTACTAAAATATCTAAATTAAATCATACGCCCCTACGTCTCTAATTTCTTAGTAACCTGTTCAATTTCCTATTTGACTTTTCCCAACCCTTGACAAAATTTAGTGCCGTAGTAACTTCGATTCTTTTAATTGAGTTTTTAACCAATTATTTAACTAGTTAAAATTTAATGACTCAATCCTTTGGTCACAGGCACCATCTGTAAGAAGAGCGTGTCCCGGCATGATAAAAACATACACGGTGGGCACACCTTCACATTAAATAAAATATATACATAAATACAAATAAGTGAAGTTAACAGAACCTTAAAACGTTCTCAAATAATTGGCCAATAAAATAGTTGTGATCGTCTTGTTTTGATAATAAAAGGACCATACGTTGTGTGTTAAATTTCGTAAGTAAATGGGTAAAGTCATTAAATTAAGAAGTTGGATAATAATCGCTGAAAAGGTAAAGATAGAACACGGTAAAGTATAATATCGCACACGAGTAACCTAATCTATATTAAAAGGCATGCTACTTAGCTTCGGATAGCATCTGGAAACGGCCCTGGATCGAGTTCGAAGTTAGCATCGAGACAAAAGCCTCAATACTTGCGACGACGCTAATTTGTAAATGTTGAGCACTGTATTCCCCTTTAAACACTACTATGCATATCGACACAATACACTTTTCACAAAAAGGCCATAATAGACGATCGCGTCTAATCACTTTCACTCGCGAATAACGGAAATAAATAAACATAATAAAAGAGGTATAAAATACTTAGATATGAAATATTTGATCTAGAGAGAGGGCAATAATAAAATAAGATAATAAGGTATCTCGCCGGTACTCGTTCTTCTTGTGGAATAAAATAATTTGGGAGGATTCTAGATCTCAAAATGAGAAATAGAAGAATGTGTTAGTCCTAATGATAGGATCGCAGGCTCCCTGCCAACCATACCTGCGCCAACGAGTCTCGACCTTTGGAAACTCGCTCCTGACAGAATCCAAGCAATAGACTATAAATCCTTCTAACCTCTTTCATTACAATCATCTACATAAAAATCACGCACAGTCATCCATCTCCTCCCATCATGAATAAAGCGAAACAAGCATGCTACCGCAAACATATGCACCAGATGCATGAGGACTATGAACAGGTCTTTGCTGAGAAAGTTTCCAGTGGGAACAGTGAGCCTCATCCGCCTAGGTCATACATTTGAGATATTCTGCACACCTTCTACCTAATGTCATCATGAGGCAACATCCTAATATATCTAAATACATTCATCACACCTGAAAACCCTACTAACTATTCTACAAAAGAGACTGAGCTTCTGTGAATGCACTTCCCAGACTTTGAGGCCTTAGAACAGGTCTTCGCGGGGGAAGTTTCCAATGGGAACCAGACACCTCTCCATCAAGGTCATACACCCACATACAGACAGTCCGAAATCTAAACTAACACACGAGAAGGATCCAGTATTTGAAAATATATTTTCCAGATGCGTGAGGACTATGAACAGGTCTTTGCTGAGAAAGTTTCCAGTGGGAACAGTGAGCCTCACCCGCCTAGTTCATATACTTGCAAATACTTTCCTCTTCCCGATCTAATACATAAATCAGTCACACAGACAATGGTGTCCAAGATAGAGAAAAGACATAAGAAGAACGTTGTGAGAAAGCTGATGTACTTGGCAGTCCGGTATCCGTAGATTGTGGTAGCTGTAAATAAAGTTTGTAAGAAGTCGCCCTCAGGCTGCTGCGTATATTGTAGGTGATACACGTAGAAGGTCGCCTCAGACACTCCCCAAATCGCGGCGCTGTTGGGAAAAATATAATATCTCGTTCTCTGCTTCAAATTGTTGAGCCGTCAATGGTGAAAACCTGTCCTAGTTCTGTTATGAAGCAGTAGTTCATCTTTGCCGTTCGTCTTCGTTGATGCCTGTCCTAGTTCTAATCAAAACTGTTGCCCTAACCAAACGACGGAAAGAAAAGAGGAAACCTTCTGCTCCTTGCTAGAGGGATGAGAGATTAAAGATTGTTAGAATAAAATAAATAAAATACTTAGATATCGTACAATACACTAATAGATATTTGAATAATTATAAATAACTCGCGACGTAAACACTTTCGCGGAACAAAAGCACAGACAGGTACGCCCCTCGATTCTACACTCTTTCAACATATTTTTATCTTTACTCTAGAATTCGAAAATATGCCTTCTGGCTGAATCACTCCGCGAAATCCACCGAATAGGGTGTAATAACTTATTCACTCACTGCTCACTAACGTTTCGCGCGCGGTCAAACTCCAGGACTCAAGCTAACTTGATTTCTCTGGAACTGAAAGTCTAGACCTTTCAGGTTTCAAAGTTTGACTTGACTCTTTCGCGATTACCACTTCACTCCACAATTTTGTTCCCTGATTTCCCTTCACAGCTCGGTCAGAAATAAGCTCCTCCCACAGGAAAGCAATAAATAGTCTATTTTATGACCCCCTAATTTACGACTTGAAGTGGCCGAGCTAGAAATGGCACAAAAAACCCAAGCCCTTCTAAATCCATAAAGATTACCAAATTTTTTCTGAAATAATGGGTTGTTTCCGTCTAGACCCTTTGACATTCCTTTTGTACTGAAATCGCTAATAAAGTTCTAAGTTATTAAAATTAAGACAGATAATAACTTGTGTAATTCGTGTGCCGAAGAATCTAATGGTGGATAATTAAGTATAGTGCATCTTTGATATCGCACTTGTTTTACAAGGACACCAAATCTTTTCCCTTACTGATGTCATTAATCGAATAAAAGTAAATCTAGATTTGTAAAATAGTTTGAGCCCTCTTTCATACAACCTAATTTAAATCTTAGAGGGTCCTTACGGGAACCGCCTGATTTTCTGTCAACACGTCGCAAACTGGAACATGTAAGCTGTCAGAAGGCCAATAAATTTGTGTAAATAATGACGAAACATTTGTTAGTAAGTGAAGACACAGGAAAACGTCTGCTCAAATCTAAATTTGTACTGCTCTAGGCTGCTTGGAATAGAGTTGAATTTCGTTTGACGAAATTGTAAATAATTGTCTCTCCTATTTCTGACAACCTTACTTTAAGGACCATTTAATATTAACCTTTATTACAAAGCAATAAGGTCCTTGTATTCGGTTTTCAACACGTTTCTTCTCGTGAGAGCGAATGAAAAAACGTGACAGTTTTATGAATTTTGGTGAATTTCCATCGAAAGCGTCATGTGATTTAAATGCTTATTATCGGCTCCCTAAAGTTCACTTCTCTGAAAAATGTAAATTTCAGCCCTGCGATAGAACAGTAATCTCGGCAATCACACCGAAGTTGCACTCTAAGTTGGACGTCGCCTCCATACAATGTCGTGCATGCTCGTCGAGTCGTTGATCTGTACATACAACTTCTATTCGATTCCTAATTCATTCCCTCCCGATTTTGGGCGTGGTCATCCCTTCCATTCTGAACGGGACCTTACACTGGTAAAAAAATAGATGGCGTTACTTGGCTCATTTCAAACAATAATATCATCAAAAACTGTAACTAGACAGAACATAAGAATGCATGGGATGTCTCTTGTTACAGTATCACACGTTCTCTGTGGTCTCTCACGCGGGGGAAGTAACGAGAATCTCTCACGAAGGTAGCTCGGTGCACTTGGGTTCTTTAAAATATTATATAAGAGAGTGAGCATGTGCAAGTTCCGACGCAATCTGATAGGAAGCCACTTAAGTTGAAGTCTGTACTCGGATACATGATCGTACTTTCTCAAGCCGAAGATGTACCTTATGGCCAGGTTTTGCAGTCGCTCAAGCTTGTTGACCAGAACCTCAGTCGCGTCCAAAAAACAAGTGTCAGCGTAATCAAGAAGAGGCAGGAGTAAGGCCTGGGCCAACATTACTTTAGTCTTAAAAGGCAAGAAATTCTGCAACCGTTTTAGAGAATGGAAAGTGAAATGCATACGTTTGCTAATGTCGTTCACCTGAGCCTGCCAGGACAAGTTGCAATTCATGATCAAACCAAGATTCTTCACTTTGTCAGTGAAGGGGATTGCTACGTTATTATAGGTTATAGGAGGCAACCACGGTAGCGGCAGGAGCAGGGCATCGCGCAACCTCTTGCTGCCAACAATCATAACCTGTGACTTCAGAGGGTTGACGAGAAGACCAAAGTCTTGAGCCCAATCCTGAATTGCCATCAGGTCACTATTCATGGCAACAAACGCCCTACGCGCATTCTCAATCTGAGCATTTGCATTATCCGGGTCGGTACCTGCATCAAAATGTACGTAGAGCTGGAGATCATCAGCATAGAGATGGAAGTTTGAGGTTAACGAGTGAGTAATCTCATTAATAAAAATCGAGAAAAGTAGAGGGGAAAGAACTCCCCCTTGAGGTACACCCGCTCTCAACTCGCACCAGTCCGAGCACGTGTCATTGACGCGAACACACTGCGTTCGACCTCGCAGGTAAGACTCAAACCACTCCACCGCAGGTGAGGATAAGTTATGAGAACGAAGAATGCCGAGCAAGATGTCGAAGTCCACGGAGTTGAACGCACTGCTAAAATCAAGGAGGGTCAGTATGGTCAACTGTTTGTTGTCCATGGCAAGACGTATATCGTCTGTCACCTTTAGCAAAGCACTTACAGTGCTGTGAAAGGGACGGAAACCGGACTGAAATGGACTTAGAAGGTCATTTTTATAAAAAAAAGAGTTTAATTGTAATTGCACCTCGTGCTCAATAATTTTAGAAAGGATGGGTAAAATTGAAATAGGGCGGAATTGTGAAAAATTAACAGGGTTCGAGATTTTAGGCAGGGGTATAACCTGAGCCTTTTTCCACGCTGAGGGAAAAACTTTAGAGGCGAGAGAAAAATTACAGATGTGAGAAATTACAGGAACGACGTCATTCAAGATTGGTAGTAGCATACCTCGGCTTAGTCCATCACTACCCACGGCTTTAGTGGTAATTGAAAGTAACCCTTTTTTGACACTACCCTCAGTGATTTCCTGAAAGACGAAGGCGTCACAATCCGGCAAGTGTTTTTGTGCAAGTCTACTAAGGGAGGAAGATTTTGTGAGTGGGTCAAGAAGTACCGGAGGAGTAGAAAAGTGTGCGTTCAAGGCATCAATGTCAGTGGTGTTTAGCAGTGGTTCCGAAGACTTGCCTATACCCAGTGACCTCAAGAACTTCCACACCTGCGGAGGAGGTAGTTGTTCTACCGAGGAATGGATATGCTGTCGCTTCGCATCCCTACACAATCGATTACACCGTTACAACGTTACAACGTTGTAACAAAATTACAACGTTCACGAATCTCAACACAAAACTGGCTGTGTTAGATAGGTCTCACCTAATTCTAGGGTTTGGTATGTAAACATTTTCGATTTTTTCAGTGTATTTGATACAGGACTCGATATTGTGCATTTTTTTTTTTGGCGCGCGGGCTATTCACTGTGCACCGCGCCTTAAGGTCCGTATTTATTACCTACCCTAATAAAGGAGTCAACATTAATTATTATGAAATTTATTGTTGTTTTGAAACTATATTTTAGTAGCCGATGAAAGTCGATGACTAAACGGCCCAATCCCAAGTTTGTGAGTGAGTGAAGCTGAAACGCTAAAGTGGTTGGATGGATTTTGATGAAATTGGAAATGTAGATAGTTTGCTCAACAGAAAATCACATAGAGTATAAATTACTACCTCTTACCTGCGGTCTAATCTACTCTGACATTGACAGCGGGAAAAAAGCGGCTGGACGGATTTTGATGAAATTGGAAATGTAGATAGTTTTCTCAACAGAAAATAAAATAGGGTATAAATGACTACATTTTACCTGCGGTCTAATCTGCTCTGACATTGACGGCGGGAAAAAATACAGGCGACTTATTCTGCGCAGACGAAGTCAAGAAGAAAAGCTAGTGGTAAATATGTAAAACCCGACTATTCTAAGCTTCTATGTGCTTTGCGATGCATTTAAGGCATACATACACTCGTAGTGCTAGGTGTGGATTGAAAACCTTAAAACCAGAAGGACCTAGGGCAAGAAATGGATGAAATTCAAGCCGAGAAGATCTCTACCAATACACACAAATTGTCCAACACCAACACCAAGCCCGCGTTTCATATAACTGACATAAATATTTTATTATGACAATTCGATGTTCATTGATAGGTCGGTTTGTAAACAAACCTTTTTTGTAACCTCATGTCAAATCGACTACGCAATCTATATCGAATTGTCATAATAAACTATGAATTGTATTTATATGAAACAGGCACCAAGTCACAGAGAGTGTTTGTCAAAGTAATAACAAGATATTATGCGAAACGCCGCCAGTATTATAGGGTACCTTTGCGTCGGATGTGTCCCAGGGGTGGTCTCTTTAATTAATTATTGACTTTTTATATTTTAGTGTGTGTTTTATTGTTTTTAATGTTTGACGAAACTTGTGTTTTTTTGTTGTTTTTGCATGGTGTGTTTGTGTTATTGAATTTATAGATTTATTTGTATTGTAATTTTTTGTAGCATGAAATTGTAAACTAGTGGTTCTGCGCAAACTTCAACCTCCATTCAGCGTTTGTAGAGTGTTTGTAAAATGTAAAGTCCATGGATACGGATGGCTAGGGACCGTGAGAGGTGGCGCGAGGGGAAAAAGGCCCATACCCAACAGTGGGCAGAGGTGGGCTAATGATGATGATGACTAACTAAGAAAGAAAACGTTGTAACGAAACCCGCGTTTCATCACAATATTATATGAATCCTTATAAAATATACATATGCTAGGTTTATTTCTTTACTGGATTACATATTTACAAGTCTCAAATAGGTTTGACAAATATCATTGCTAATATTTTTACAGTGTACTTCTATTTTGTTGTTAACTTTCACTTTTCTTCTAACTACAAAGCAGGCTTAAACGCAATTTTTTGCACACCCCAATTTTCCGGCTCCTAAACATTTTAATACCGACATAACTGCACTTTCCTACCAATCTTGTATACATTTTTTCAACGCTCCACCTTAAATTAGGGCACCAAATTGGATCACAAAAACACGGGGCCCGGGTGTAACAGGGCCCTTAGGGTGCCTGTACACACCGTCCGTTTTTGAATAAAATAACTTGCTCAAGGCGTTGTCTTAATAGAACGCGACTACGCGATCATCGCAAGTTCGCGCGAATTTTAGTCGTATCCACGATCAAACATACTGATGTCGAATATGTATCCTAAGGGCATTCGCGCGATGCGGTCCGGTCGCGTGATTAAGGGTAGACGATAGCAAGGTGGCGGGAAATTCAAAATTTTCACAGATTTTTACATTTTGTAGCTAAACTGAACCATTTTTGTTCAACGAAGCAGTGGTGTTGCCCAAAAAACTTGTCGTAGACCAGAACACATAATCGGCTGAATTATTGTTGTTCTGTTGTTTACAATAATGAAAAGAATACTGTTTTATTGCCGCGATCGAAAAATCGCTGAACAAAAATAGCTCAGTTTAGCTACAAAATGTAAAAAACTGTAAAAAAATTGAATTTCCCGCCCCGTTGCTATCGTCTACCCTTAAATTGTTTCTTTTCTACTCACGTGACCACGCGATGACCGCACGATGATCGCGCAGTCACGTTCTACTCGTATTAGGACAACGCCTAAGACTAGAGAGAGAATTACTGGCTTTTCCGTTATGTGAAACCTAAACATCACATTGATTTATATTGGCCAAACTCATTGTGGATTTCAAGGAACAAATTGAGTTAAGGAATAAAAATAGAAGAACTACACCGAGTGCCAAGAGCTGACTGCCATCCTCCAACATTAAAGAGTAATTTCGACTGTGACCTAATCGAAGCATGCCGCCGTTCGTCCAGCAAAACGGACCTAATGTACACAAACCCTTATTTTAAAGCGGGTATTTCTAACATCAGCCTTGTAAAAATAACCTACAGTAATTGGCACCAGTAGCTACAATGTTCGTCTAATGAAAGATATACAGCACCGCGGGATAGGATAACAACTTTACATTAATTACTATCTGGCTTTTTAATGGAGCTTTTCGTAAAGTAGGGCGTGGAAGTGTATTTGTTAGCGTTGGTATTTTTATACAAGGTGTTACAAAAGATCCTAACTCTTACTTTATTAGAATATACTTAGAGAATATACTTACTTCATTCAATGTTTTACGCACTATGACTAATGCCCAAAGTAATTATTTGCCTTATGTATAAAAAATAATAACTTACGCAACATTTGATAAACGTCATTTTTATCAAATCAAACTACTCTGTCGAAAAATGTCGGCTATTCCGACAAAATAATAAAAGTAACTGAAAGCGTTAAATTAATATAAAAATACTCGCTGTGTGGTTTGAAAGTGTCGCTCGCTTAATACTGGTGCTTTTTTTAAAGCGGTTAGCCACTTTTTGTGTGGTTTGCCGATGCCACACGAAAAGTTAGTGGAGTTTTCAAACATTTGAGTGCATATTTGTCGTCGGGCAGAGAAAATTCTCAACTGTTTAGGTACAACTGTATTATTAATAGCCTACAAATGCCGAGGCAAATTCCTATAACGACTTAATTATGCATCGTTATGTTAAGTGCTGAAACGCAAATATTACACTTTGAACGCGGCTTTTAAGTCGCTAATCTTCTCACTCGCAACAACTGCTTGTTTACTTTCACTGGTATTCCGAGAAACTTGCCTAAACTGGAGTTTATAGCTGGGAGCTGGTGACCAATCTACTTATTTAGTCGTACAAGGCTGGGAGCTTCTAGGCTGGTTGTTTACACTCTGCTGATCACCAAAATAATGTTTTTTTGCCACTTTTTCTTTCAAAGTAAAAAAAATGTCTTTCAACCGTGACCGGCCAAAAACAATTAATGTTAACCGGCCAAACCAGTCTAGAAGCTCCCAGCCATAAACGAAAAATAAGTCGACTAGTCACCCAGCTTCCAGCTCTTATCTAGCATGTTTCTATGTAACACTTACTTGCAAAAACAAATAAAAAGAAAAACGTATCTCACAGAGATGTGAGACGTCATGTTCAAAGGCGACCTTATTGCTATCAGTATTTGTACTAAGTACATCGATTAAAATTAGAAAAATGTTAATAGGTTCGCTGTAGCTCTCATGAAAGTTTGCTGATGTATGATAAATGTCACACGTATGAAGGTATATCGAGTACCCACTACCAGCGGCCGTAGCATGTTAGAATTCGCGCGCGGCGTTCTTCATTTGTCACTTGTTTTAACGCTTACTAGCGCGCGCGCTGCACCATGTGAAAGTAACTCGCGCATGGAGCATGCGCAACAGAGCTAAAAAACACGCGCGCGACTTTTTGTGACGTTTTTGACATTTCGACGCACCATTTATATCATCGTCTCCCGAGGCCGCGACTTATACAGCAATTTGCGATTTTTCTTATAAATCCTGTAGCAAGAGCTATTTTGCCACGGAATTTTTAATATGATTAAATGGCATAGATTTTGATCACGCATAAGCTCATGCTCGCATTTGCGACCCAAAGTCGCGCGACATACACGTGCTACGGCCGCAGCTATAATGAAAAACTTTCGAAATTATAAACAGTGACATTCCAATATCTACCACGTTCAAAGCAAATAAATATCTTGAATCTTGAATCTTGAAACAGACTCGTACTAAGTACACTCCCGAACTAAACCAAGCTCAGAACAGTCCCTGAATAGCGCGCCGCAACGTTAATAACTACAACTGGGTTTTAAGCGTGCATTAAGCTTTTCTAGAACATTACCTCGACGGGAACGGCACACGTATGCCCCATAATGTCAGTTGTGTGTACTGCAAATGTGTCTTCGGAAACCATTACCGCGTTGTTTATAATACGGTAGGTGCGCGCGTGGTTGCTAGTGGAATTGTATGGAAAGCAGCGGTGGGATGCTTCAAAATAAGGTTACAATAATAACAATAAGGTTTGCTTTTACATAATGAGATGATTTATGCAGCGTCCAGTGGCACCTTCACTCACACTAGATGGGTTAAAACTCTGACGACGGGGGAGGCCACTCAGCCTTTTACATCTACGTAATAAGATGATTTATACAGTATTCAGTAGCACCTTCACTGACACTAGAATACTAAAACTCGACTACCAAATACTTGAAACATGGCCACATTGTGCTGATTGTTAAATTTAAAAATTACTTGAGGAACCCAAACATAATAATGATATTAGAGATTATGTATTGGTATGTATATGTACAGAGTAGCTACCACGAGTGCTGTGCCGGACGTCTGTCGGACGTCCGTCATGTATCCTAATACTATAGTAGTAAGGTTATTTATCCAACTTATCACTTTCAGTGACAGTGACAGTAAGCACTCGTGGAAGCTGCTCTGGGCAATATTTAAACAGCTTTTTTTCCTAAAACACGTCAACTTTAAAATGTGATTTCCAACAACTTTTGTTCTACGACTTTTCGAAAAGGTCGAAATTTTTTTTAGGAGAAATAAATTTGCGCCTTCACTAAAGTCGTAAAACAAAAGTTGTTGGAAATTACATTTAGAAGTTCCAACTTCTCTCCACATTTAGAAGTTCCAACAACACTCCAGTGTCTGAGGTTAAAAGCTATTTAAAAATTGCCCTGTATATTGCGTGTTCGACTGCACATTGTAAAAGCTGAAAGCTATTTATAAAAATAAAAATAAAGTGTAGCCAGTTTATGCCTCTGATTACTTTTTCAGAGAATCTAACGAGGGTCCAAAGCAAGTTGCATAGCAAACACAGTTAAAGCTCTTCAAATAGTGCATAGTTACGTACCGGGAATCCTGTGTAGAATTTATAAATCGACAACAGTAAACAAACACCAACTTTACTGTTCCCTGGAACATTAATAAGCTTACTTTCGCTCAACGGAATTCACTATTGACTGTAGAAATTTCCACGTAACTGGGTAACGTTGCTTTTTCCCTTTGGCTAACGGTTTGAACAACGTCAGTGTAAACCGAAATATTTTCTGTTCTAAGGATAATGTCGTTAAGAATACTGAATAATCTAAATATTTACAATAATTTACAAAAGAATACCCTATGCGTTTCATTTTTACTTTGGGCTGCACTCTTTGCTTCAGAGTAGGTAACATAAAAGTGCAAAACTCTATTTCGATTACAATTAATCAACGTGACTTGGTAAGAATTCGAAATGCACATTTTTTTTTCCTACATTTACTTACTTACTTACTACGCTGGCTCAGCGACCCGAAGTGGATCTTGGCCTCCGCAACCAAAAGACGCCATCTCTCTCTGCTCTGCGCCACTTCTCTCCAATCTTCCACCTGGAGTTCGCGCAAGTCCTTTGAGACTTCGTCAATCCAGCGATACTTGGGACGTCCAACTGGTCGACGTCCAGAAGGTTGCCCTTCGTATGCTGTTAGCAAAAATAAAAAAGGCAACTTGCTACACAGGCATTCTGGATAGAAATAACCGAGAAATAAATCTCGCAAACTGCTTACAGAAGCATATTAAGAATTCTCCTAATTAACTGTCGCAGTAATTTATCTAGAAAAAGCTATCCCACCAAAAACATTCTGTAAAAACTAGCCAGGTCTCGATGGATCTGCTTGTTTATCTCTAAAAAAGTAATGAAATCTAGACAAAGTCGTGCCAAGTCTAAGGTTCCTCACTGCAATTTCTTTATTATTATAGTTAATGTTGTGAGACTTGGCCGTTGAAGGGTACACAAGCGGTTCTGGCGACAGATTGGTGCAATGGTGTCATGGAGCACCTGGTTTTGTACCCTTGTGTACCCTTCAACAGCCAAGTCTCACAACATTAACTATAATAATAAAGAAATTGCAGTGAGGAACCTTAGACTTGGCACGACTTTGTCTAGATTTCATTACTTTTTTAGAGATAAACAAGCAGATCCATCGAGACCTGGCTAGTTTTTACAGAATGTTTTTGGTGGGATTTCACTTCTTTTTGTAGAAACGAGGGCATATTGATTAATTTTATTAGATTTTCTTATTTGACACAGTTTTTAAATTTGTGTAATGTTCGAGTAGAATAAAGTTAATCGTCCGACTATTTCTTGTTGAACGAGCGAGCGCTGGAACAATCCGGCGTTTGTATGTATGAATGTTTGTTCGACGATAACTTGAGTAAATTTGGTCGGATCGTTATGAAATTTGATAGGCGGGTAAACTAAATTAAAAGAATTTTTAAATTCGAACATGAGCCAAATCGGTCGATGGGTTGCCGAGATATGGGGTTGTATAGTTTAAATGCAAAGCGCGCGCGCGCCTGCGCGAATGGCGTAAGCAAAGTTATACATCTGTAACTGAGGTCGCGAGTTCATAGTTCGGAGCGAACCACTAGTGGGACGCTATAGGCTAGATTAAATGAAGATGTGTCCCACTACGCTGTATTTTTGCAATGACAGTCGATTTTTTTATGTACCAATAGTAGAAGGGGCATTACCATAATATCTCTAATAAAGCTGATACCAGCTGAGGGTTCTTCATCAGATACTTCAGACCTTAGATTTTTGACATCAAATGAAGCGGCCCACCAAGTTGAATATTTTTTGTAAGGTTTTTGTATGTCGATCTATAATAGTTTGGTTGGGCTCTTGTGTTTTCTAATCAGGGTCACCAGGTACTCCAGATCTTCGATTATCCTAGTTTTTATAGTTTTCCCTTTATGTGGCCATTAAACCCTAACTCTGTATCAAATTTCAGCTCTCTGAGTTTATGGGAAGTACTAGTTCTATTAGGGCTCTTGTGTTTTCTAATCAGGGTCACCAGGTACTCCAGATCTTCGATTATCCTAGTTTTTATAGTTTTCCCTTTATGTGCCCATTAAACCCTAACACTGTACCAAATTTCAGCTCTCTGAGTTTATGGGAAGTACTAGTTCTATTAGGGCTCTTGTGTTTTCTAATCAGGGTCACCAGGTACTCCAGATCTTCGATTATCCTAGTTTTTATAGTTTTCCCTTTATGTGCCCATTAAACCCTAACACTGTACCAAATTTCAGCTCTCTGAGTTTATGGAAAGTACTAGTTCTATTAGGGCTCTTGTGTTTTCTAATCAGGGTCACCAGGTACTCCAGATCTTCGATTATCCTAGTTTTTATAGTTTTCCCTTTATTTGCCCATTAAACCCTAACTCTGTACCAAATTTCAGCTCTCTGAGTTTATGGAAAGTACTAGTTCTATTAGGGCTCTTGTGTTTTCTAATCAGGGTCACCAGGTACTCCAGATCTTCGATTATCCTAGTTTTTATAGTTTTCCCTTTATGTGGCCATTCAACCCTAACTCTGTACCAAATTTCAGCTCTCTGAGTTTATGGGAAGTACTAGTTCTATTATGATGATCATGAGTGAGTGAGTGAGTGAGTGAGTGAGTGAGTGAGTGAGTGAGTGTGTGTCATAAATGCGAAACTTTGCTTTCGCTTAACTTCGGAACTAAATGATCTACAGACTTGAAATTTTGGATTTTAAGTATGTGATTATAGCTTACTAGATGACGAAAATTTCTGCGTTCTGGTCTTATCCAGAGGTTCTCAAATAGGGGTCTGAAAATGCGGCGAAATGGTTCCAGTAAAGGATGGTACGGCAGTGTTTGCTTCGCGCTCGACCTGGCGGGGGCACTGCCGTGCCCCCAGATGAAATATGGCTCTATAGAATAACATTCGCACGATACGAGCCGACCCGTAAAGATAACGTTTCACTTTCAGCCTACGATCTCCTCCAAAGCGCATATTATGGGCAGAGAAAAGATTTTGTCGTTTCATGTATTTTTTTCAGTTATCGAAGACCTAGGTTTGAACTATGTTAACACGAATCTCTGCCTATCTCTGCTTTGAGGACTTTTTTACGTGTCAGCTCCTATCAGACGTTATTGTCGGGGTGCTATCCCGTGGTTAATTAAGTATTATTTTTGTTTTTATATTTTTCCTTTTTCTTTTACATACAAGGAAGCCTCGATAATGGAGTAATGTTTGACGGCCTTTTTTTATGCCACAATCCGAATACTTAGTTGTATTAAAAGTACGGACTACCGATTATCGTGTAGAAATTATTGTTACTTATAACATATATATCAACTTCCGAATGACTAGAAAGGAAAATGATCTTAGAAACAAACGTGTGTGATACCCTTGGCCCCCTGGCCTGAAACACCTGACGCTGAACCGAAATACGACTTTACTCAACTCATAATTATGATAAAAATCGAAAACGATAGATGGCATATTAAAGAGCATAATCATCATATTTAAAAGTTAGACTCTTGTCGGTGCAGCACTCTCCATGCACTCTAGTCACAGGCTAGTTTCTTCACATCCTGGTAGGTCTAGACATCCACTTTCTCTTTAATTTGGTCGGTATAGCTTCTCCGTGGCCTTCCTCTACCTCTATGTCCTTCTATTTTTCCTTCAATTATGATAAAAGATCAGGGAGAATAAAAACCTAAATTAAAAATGTAACAAGGAGACGAAACACTCAGTCGAAAGCGGAGTGATCCGGGCCGAAGAGGGTTTTATTAAAATCATAAATCCGCCGTCAGATGCACCCGCCAGCGCGCGGAGACGCGAGCAATTTGTATAAAATACAAATGTTCCTTTGCAATCACTTTATTTGAAGGAGAACGTCTTCCAAATGTGAGAAGGACTTTGTAACTCCGCCAGGTCTTAGATTTTGCTCTCGACTGAAAATAGATAGTGCCCCTGCTGACTCCTCTACATGCCTTTTGCAGTGCGTTTTAAGGTGAAAGCCTAGGCACAACTAGCGCCGCCAATAGAAATGGCCACTTTTGGCGATAAAAGATTTTATTCGTAGGATCTAGGATCTGGAATCTAAACCTTAGGTCCTAAAAATAGTTAAGCCTGGCGTTGATAACCTAATGAAGAGTTTTTAGCAAAAAACGCATCCAAAAGGAAGATGTAACTTTTTCCAATGGCGGCGCTAGTTGTGCCTAGGTTTGGGCCTTAAGGTGGCATTAATAGTCGTCAGCTCAAGCTCGGCTGCGTGTAGTAGGTGATTTCAGAAAACAAAATCAGTCGAGCTTGAGTAGCTGTCAGTCCACACCGGGAATCGAACTTGGGTCTCTCGCTTCCGAGTCCATTGTTCTACCACCAGGCCACCACCGCTTATAATCTAACGCTAGACAAACCGTACTTACGTTGAGACTTTGTAATCAATGCTAGACAAACCGTACTTACGTTGAGACTTTGTAATCACTGCTAGACAAACCGTACTTACATTGAGACTTTGTAATCACTGCTAGACAAACCGTATTTACGTTGAGACTTTGTAATCACTGCTAGACAAAGCGTACTTACATTGAGACTTTGTAATCACTGTTAGACAAACCGTACTTACGTTGAGACTTTGTAATCACTGCTAGACAAACCTTACTTACATTGAGACTTTGTAATCACTGCTAGACAAACCGTACCTACGTTGAGACTTTGTAATCACTGCTAGACAAACCGTACTTACATTGAGACTTTGTAATCACTGCTAGACAAACCGTACTTACGTTGAGACTTTGTAATCACTGCTAGACAAACCGTACTTACATTGAGACTTTGTTATCACTGCTAGACAAACCGTACTTACGTTGAGACTTTGTAATCACTGCTAGACAAACGTAATTACATCGAGACTTTGTAATCACTGCTAGACAAACCGTACTTACGTTGAGACTTTGTAATCACTGCTAGACAAACCGTAGAGACTTTGTGATCACAATGTAAGGAGCCAAGCCTTAACTTCAAGTTTCCAATAGACGCTTGATATTTGCTAATTAGCAAAGTTTAACGCTACCCGAACACAAACTATGAAGGCTGGAAGGAACCAACGTGTCACGTCTATTCTCGAAAAATCCACTCACACATCAACCGTCATTGGCAGGAAAATTGCTCTCATTGAAATTAACAATCATATAAAGTTAAGTACCTCCAATAATGACAAATAAGCTAAATGGACGGATATTATGACCAAAGCCAAGCAAAAACGAATTGAGCCACATCGCGAGTGATAGAGCACAATGGAGAACTCTACTCTCCGCCACCTTCAATGATGGTCACGATCCTCAGCACTGAGGGAACGACTGCATGGACGGGCCCCAAATAATTAGACCATAACCGTGACCCCCTTAAGACCCTCCTAAAGAAGATCCGCGACCCCCTAAAGCAGCTAGGCGACCCCCAGAGGTTCGGTCGGGACCCACAGGCTGAAAAACACTGCTCTAGAGAATATAGGTCTTTATCTGTATTGTGATATAGGGGCAAGTGCTGAGTCAGTTCCTATTTTTTAGCTGCGGAGATGTTCCGACAGTTATGTCGCTTGAACCTAGTTTGTAAGTAATTGTGTGTCCATGTTCTGTCTTAATTTTTTTTTTATCATTGTACCTATTTCCGTGGCTATTAATAAATGTCTTTCTATCTATCTATCTATCTATCAGTTAGTTCGTTGACTTCCTCTTTGCGTGTGACTAGCGCCCCTAGCGGCAAATCTGAGCTTTGTAGCCCTCATTGCTAACTCAAAATCCGGTACGAGATTTTGTGCCTTATTAGTTTGTGCTGGGGCCACGCTAGTGTGCGACGCAGGGCAAGTAGGTGCACGAGCAGCGTATGTCTGTGTGTCCGTGCATGTGTAAGTCAAGCGCTTCATAATAATTAACATCGTTAGAGCTTGCAGACTTCAAACAGCCGTAGATTAAAGTTTTAACAATGAATGTCGCGTTGATGAGGACTTAAACGCGATCGGAACGGTTCGTCGATGCGATTAATGTTGGAAAGCAAGAATGTTCTTGAGATGCAGTTTGTAGATTCACTTTACTATCGACCTTATCCCATTCAAGAATCACGCAATAGGGCCGTTCAAGAGGGGCACAAAAGAAAAGAATCAAGTCTTGTTCTAAGTTTTGACAGGTTTGAAAAAAAAACACTGACAAACGTATGAACTCTACATAGACTTGTCAGTTGCGGAGGACAGCCATGTAAGCATTTGCGGCCATTTAATTAAAATAGATGCCCAAATTGCCTTTGGGAGCTTATTTGCTCATAGACAATTTTTATTGTGATTTTAAATGTAATGCGGATTCTATGGGATTTAGTTCGGTGATTATATTTCAACCCGGAGCCTTTTTGCGTTGCGCATCAGGGCTGATTACAGGTTAGTTCTTTCCAAAAATGACACACAAAGGTGATTTGTAACACTAACACCTATGACGCGTACAATAAGAGCCATCGTGGGAAATCCCACGCTTTCGATAGGAGTACGATATTTGAAATTGAAAAGATTCATTACCATATTCAAGCCCAAAATATGCAGAGTTTGACGGTGTTATGCAGATCATGAAAATCTATAAACTGCGCTCAGAAATTAGGCCGCAATACACAATAGCTCCTCATGTGTGAATGTAGCTTGGCTATGACTATAGAACCAGTTTAGTAAGATCCATAATTTAACTTTACCTACTTGTGTGCCCTTGTATTAGAGGCGGGTATTGCCTGGCAAAGGGTATGAGTTACGTTGGTAGAGAGACACGCGAAACTGGTGAATTTTCAATTATCGAAGCTCATTCTAACGATAAGCGTTTGGGCTCGTTCGTTCGTTCATTAGTCTCATCGCCTATTGCCGTTCGGTTTGTTCCCATTCATTGTTTGATTCTGGATCAGGGCATCCAAAAAACGACATTTCTCTATGTACCTCTATACCTGCAACCACCTATAAAAAATATATTGCCTATAGGTAAGTAGGTACATAACATGGTTTTGATAAGTGACCTTAAGAAAAGATTTTTTCGAAAATTAACCCCTTCTGCGTGCCAAAGTCTATATGAAATATCTTTGAAAAATCAAATAGCATTTCTAGAAATTGGTTCAACGATTGTGATTATGATTAGTTTTAAGAATTATCTTGTTAATTATTTTCGTGTACAATAAAGTTATCTAATCTAATCTAATATAATCTTGTTTTTTTTGTTAGATAGAACAGACGAAGAAAATGTTAGAAAATTGTAGGTTTTTGACTTGAGCAAAAATCTATGCCTAACGTATTTCAAGTCTCTTTCACTTAAAAAAAACAAGGTGTTATCAACGGTAGTAACATTGATTCCAAGCGCGACAGCACTGTACTGAATCGAACAATCACTTGCCTCGAATATTATGGAGTCAGTAAATGAAGAGTGCGTTTAGTAGGTTTCGCTTGGGCCACGCCCGGACAATTCCACAGCTTTGATTCTCGGCAAGTGAAATTATTACAGTGCTTTAATTCACGTAATTGGTGTGCGTTGATTAATGTTTTCGTGGTAGAGTGCTCTTTTACTGTTTTCTGCGAATTCAGTATTTCTGGGAATGCACGTTTACGATGTATTTTTTTGAAGGTCGGGATACGAAAGGAAGAGATTTCATATTACCAACGAAAATAACCAAGATTCTACTTGGATTCAACCCATTTCAAACCAAATTAGATTGTGTCCAGTTTAGACGATATGCACAGTTATATAGAGTAGGTACACGGAAAGTATGAATATTTACTACCTAAATAGGCTCGTTATTCGTACTCGGTTGAGAGCAGTGAATGTAATGTTTGCTATTTGTTGAGGTCAATATTTTGGAGATTAGTGTTCGTTAATAGTGCGACTGAATATCGTTTAACTGTTTTTTCCTTACTGTTTCACTGTTGTTTCACCACTAGGTGCATCTGAATGGGGGAATATAGCAACTAAACTGAAACCAGTGCCGCCGGTCGCCCAGCGTTGGTTCAGCAGGGCCCTTAGCCTGTAACACAATAGTGCCAAAATGGGCTGTCAGGTGACGACTTCAATTACGATTTGCTAACGCTGTCTGTCCTTTAATGTTTTTGTAGTACAGCAAAGAATATTTTGATTCTAATTCTAGAGGATTAGTTCTCTGGCTGTAGGAGAAAAACGAGGAGAGCCCGGTTTTGTCCTTCTGCCGGGACGCCATTGACCCGCCATTGCGTTACAGGCTAAGGGCCCAGGTATTGATCCAGTCTTTCAGTTCAAAAGCTGATAAGAGGGCATAGATGCTAGGCTATTGCTTCTGAAACATGACACTGACATTGTAAGGTTTATTTCTATTTTTTTAATCCGATAAAGATTTTTCCACACCAATCCGAGAGCCGGAACATGTCCAAGTAGTTAGCAGTTGCGCTAATTTCACGCTTTTTGCCAGCAGAGTTAGTTGGCGCTGAAAATTTATAGTTCCCAAAAATATGGGAGAGAATTTAACTTTGTGCAGCATTTTAGCTGCGGTGGTGGCTTTGTTATTGTTGTTGTGGCCTAATTAATTTAAAAACTAGATATATTAACTTAATAACTAACTATGGAAGGCTTTATTAATTTTGAACGGTGGAACATTGAAACGGGATAGATCTATTTAGCTTATTACTAAGCATATGCTGTCTGTCCGTCTGTCTTTCTTATCTTTAAGGGGTCTGTCTGTTTACCTTTACCATTGAAACTGTAAAAAGTAGCCAGTTGACATGCACTTCACCGGTATTTTAAATCTGAAACCCTGTTTTTATTCAGATTACGCGTTTATGTTGCAAAAAATCAGGCAAATGAACCCTTCAGATGTTTATAATAATAAGAGTAAGTAGCTCTCTTACAATAATACGTTTAAGCCAGTATCATAAAGGTAGGGTGGCCATAATTACATTGTCTTGAAACGGCAAACAGTATATTACAGACTTATTAAGACCCTCGGTTTACCTTACATCCTTGTTACTACAAGGGGGTTTGTGATCCGGATGAAAGTACAAATATTATGAGATAATCTATCATTGTGGACTAAAAAAATGTTTTTAAATAAATAATTCAGTAGATACACTTAAAACAAGTACGTATTCGACCAATAGTTGGGTTCTTGGACAATACCTAAAGTATAAACTACCATAAAGGTACCTATACTCTGCAATAACTCTGGTTATAATGAAAGCTTCCTTGTTCGAGAGCTACTGGAAAATAGATTAATTGTTTACAAATACAAATCACTTTATTGATGCCAACTTAAAAATAGAGCTTAATATTAAAGTAATATTTAATAATTTTAAACAATAACTAATATTACAATGTAGAGTATGCTTTGGCATCAAAGGGAGCAGGCTGAGCATTAAGCTAAGCATGTAGGCACATGCAAAGCGCTGTTTTTCAGAAAGCCCTTATTTTAATCTTTTACTTGTTGCTTGCCTGTTGAGGTAACAATATTATTCTAAACTAAATTAAAGAGACTTATTTAAACTTTAAACTTATTCTAATACTTAAAGAAGCAAAGATATTGACAGCTGAAACAATTTAGCACGACAGTAATTAATAGCATTTACAGAAATAAGCAGCAAAAGCAGTGGTTAAAGGCAGGGTTGCGAGTATAGGTTAGGTAGATAAGGACTGATCCAATAACCTTGGTTGGTCACCACGATCTTTAGCCATGATATCTATCACAAGCACAACCAACACAATTAAAGAGCCCAAATAATTCAAACTGCGCCATTGTTACGAAGTGTTTCTCGTTTATCCTCTTTGTCAGTAGGACGTACAATCGAAAATCATGCATAAAGTTACAAAATAGGGCCCAAAATTGTTTGTCTCACGGAGCATTTCGAAGATAGGTATGACAAAAACAGAAAAGGCCCACGCTAGGGCAATTTAATATCTGATCAAAGCAGATGTATGTAATGTAATA
This sequence comes from Zelleria hepariella, assembly GCA_949319315.1. Taxonomy (NCBI): domain Eukaryota; kingdom Metazoa; phylum Arthropoda; class Insecta; order Lepidoptera; family Yponomeutidae; genus Zelleria; species Zelleria hepariella. Next base: position 14,718,368 of record OX439387.1, read on the forward strand.
ACAGCGTAAATATAAAGGAACAATACGACATAAGTTACTTTCTTATAACGCTTGCTGAGATTGTGAACAGATTGGGGCCTTTATTTTGGTGTTTCGGTGAATAAATGCGTTCATTTGTACATGGGTATTTTTGTTTCTATAGCAGTGAATAGACATGTTTCTATGGACCTGCAGTCCGTCAAATTAATTAAGTAACTCTCAGACACTATCTATAGGTTTTGGTAACTTACAGTTGTCAACCACAAAACGAAACGTACCACCATTATTATCAAATTCGATTACTTATCTAAATAAAAAACAAATACCAACACCCAGTCTGTAATGTGTATTGCTGAGTTTCGTATTTAGTCAATGGTTAACTTCCTTGTATTTATGTCGGTGTAGCCGACTAGTTTCGGATCTCATATGGAGCTGTGAAGGCACACTAGGCACTGCGCGCGCACCGACACCGACATAATACAAGTAAGTTTCTGGTAAGTTTAACCGTTTATAAATACAAAATGTGCAGTGCTTACGAAAGTGTAAGTGTAAAAAAATGCTGTTTCCGTAGCCTTTTCAGTGAAATAAACTAACTTTTTTCTTACAAAAGTGTATGCTAACAATAAACTTAAAAGTGAATATCAATAAACTTTCAGCCTATAATTTTAAGTACCTGGGCGACCGAGCTTCGCTCGAATGCTAAGAGATGGCGCCTCTAATTATTTTTTTGTAAAACAGCGTATGAATAAAATTATCAAAATGAATCATAAACTTGAAAAAGTACAATATTTAATTAAATGTTTGTACGGTAAACTACTTTTTACTTCCCCTCCCCTGACTCTTGCAACCACATCAATTTAATAAACGATCACTTATAAAAGTAAGAAAGTAGGTAATGAAAGAGAAGCAGAATAAAATGCACCATGCACGTCCGTTCCATTCTAACCCCTACTTCTAAAGTGATAAGGCCTATAGTAACCTTTTATCGGTGGCCTCTTGTAAGTACCGCCATTGGTCTATAAAGTCACGGTGTTCTTTACCGGCATTAACGGTCCTTGTGAGATTGTTTTCGTAAAATAAACCGATACCTACATTATAATAATAGAATAGGCAGAACTTTAGATCGATAGATATAGACAGAGCGCATTTCACGAAAGAGTTCCCTTGACGAAACTCTTATTTCAATGTAATAGGGACTATTTTTGTTCAACCCAGAGGAATTCTTTCGTGAAACGCACTATAGTTCCAAATTAATTATCTGATCAATCACCATTGGAACAAATAGCAAATGGCTTCATAAAGTTCCATTCTGCACAACTACCTACTTGGTCGGAATGGAAGGAGGGATATTTTTAATCTAACAAAAATCTACCCCTACATACAGTCAAACTTCAACCTCCTGCTATTTTAAAGTCGGTTATAGACACTCTCTTTTCTTAATAATTGTGGTCTTTGCTTAGGGAGTCATTTCTGGGACTTAGGAATGACTTAGGGGCATTCCTTAGGACATGTTGATCATCAAACTGTCGAAGGAAATCGTTTCTATTCTTTTACACGTTGCGGTTACATAGAACGAGCCCTGCACCTCTCTTCTCAAAAAAATCCACTCAACCTCCGAGCGTCATTCAAAACACTCGAAAATAGCCCTTATTGAAATGATCTTTTTTTTCGACTGCTGATGCGATAATTAAAATTGTAACACAACCCCATGCGGAGTGTGAATAGTCCTAGCGAAGGTTTTTGACTCTCCTCTCCTCTTCTTGGAAGAAAAAACATTATCTTCCTATCCCGACTCCACCCTATGTGCGAGATCAAATAAAGCGGAATGGAATTGCCGCCGGATGGCAATGCGCTACAACCGGCATCTGAAGCAACTGGCCGCAATAGACCGTCGCCATCAACGGTAATAAATGGCCTAGTGCAGGTTTTTCTAGCCGTATAGCAAGCAAGCATTGAGGTATTGTGTGGTGGGGTGCACTCGTAAATGCTGAAATGCGGGCAATCCTGAATGCGTAGCAATTTTAACCATCAAATAGCACCACAGATTCTAAGCAACACTGATGGCTAGCGATCAGTAAAATTTAAGCTACCGTCTACTCAAGAAAGAAAACCACTGCCCTGGCAACGATCAAAACCGGTTTATTTGCGGGAAAATGAATAATCTTTTCTCACATCTATTCGAAAAGACCTAACTCGTTCCCCGCAAACAGGGACTAAAATAGCTTTTTAATCCCGGAGGGACAAAAAGTTATTTGAATTTGGTATATGGATACTGTAAGTAAAAGTTCAAATGACTAAAGAGTTTACAGACAACCTTGAAAGAGATCAATCACGAACAATGTATGGACAAGAAACTGGCAGTATAAAAAAATAAACTGCGCGCGAGCCAAATAAAAAAAAAGTTTGAAGAAAAATAAAAACGTCAGAAATTCATTTCGTCTTCGTTCGTAATTGTTTATTTGTGCACTAAAATTTGGATTTTACTTACTTTCATACAATAAAAGTGTTTCTTCCTGAGTGAGAATTTAAGTTTTATAAGTAATATTAACTCCAGAGAAAATTGTATCGGACGCCGACGCTAATTATTCGTAAATTCCAGTCACTTATTTTCTCATAGAGGGTGATAAAATGTAGAGTGTTCACCTCAGGAACAACACTTTTTAAAGCTCGAGTACTTTGAATCCCTTGCTGCGCTCAGGATTCAAAGAAATACTATCGCCTTAAAAAATGTGTTTTAGTCCATCGGGTAACAATCTACTATTTTATTGACATTTACAAATAGGAATATTCACGGTGTTTATTTTAGGGAATACAGGGGCGGTACGCAGAAAGCTATTTTTGCTGTAAAACGGCATAAAATATTAAGAACAGCACTGGTAATGAGACGTTTTCAGCACAAATTCACAAAGCATTTCATGGATGGCGTTTACAGGCGTGGCCATAGAAGAACCGGAATGCGGCTGTCCAATTTCGCTTAGCACAGATTAATTTTGACAGTCGTATTCCGGTTCTTCTATGGACACGCTTGTAGCGGCCACCTATGAAATGCTTTGTGAATTTGTGCTGAAAACGGCTCATTCGCGATCAATAAGCTATTGATTATTAATGTAGTAATGAGGATAAGCAATCTGAGAAATCTAGGCGTAGGATAGTCTAAACTAAAATTGCGCGCCTGTTCGCAGGTTGTCGAGTCGCCGTAAAGCCTATCACATGCAGTATGAATCTCTACCCGCGTGAACCTCAACGCAAAGGCGATAAGATCAAGTTATGCCCAGTTCTACTCCGTTACAGGTGTGCAATATCTCTTGAGAGATTAATATCGCACACTCGACGCGCAAGCACAGCTTTTATGGGCTCTTTTTACGATCAATCTGCACATATGAATGTGTTGACGGTGGGAATCGTCCTAGAAATGGTATGTGACAGCTCAGTTTAATTTACCCCGACAAGTAGGCCAAGCTCTTGAGCTTGAAGGAAAGAGAGGTAAAGAAAGGCTACAGGGAAGCAATTTCAACATATTTAAATTTTAAGAGGCTGTGAAAAAGCTGACCTGTGTGGAGAGTGCCGTACCGACAAAAGTCTAACTCTTAAGGCGCTGGGCATAGTGAATCGCCCGCGCGCAAAAATAAATGTACAAAATCGATTCCTCTATCAAATACACGAATACGCTACGCATTCTATGTGCCATTAGAAAACCCTACAATAATTAGCATAGCAACAATCGGGTATATTTTTCACGTATAAGGTAAGCCTTGTCATTAAAGAAAAACTTTAGGATGGAGTTAAAAACCCAGCGTGGTCTCGCTTTGACTGTATTAATTAGAGCGAGAGTATTTTGAAGTTCATCCTATTTTTTTTTCTTTAATGACACGGGATAAATATTGGTACTGCTTTTTCTATCTGCTGCGAATCTTACGGCTAAAGAGACATCCTCGCTCTCTGAACTGATACTGCTAAATGAGGCACTATAATCTCGTTTATGTTTAATGTTATTTCGATGCATAGAGCTGTTAAATTTATATTATCTAGAACATTTGAAAGTCAGAAATTCAATATGCAAAAAGTTGCTTCATAGGCCTTTGAAAAGATAGGTTAGGTTATTGTATGAGGTAGTGGCCACCCCTGGTGTCAGAGTTTTAAAGTTTTACCTTCATAGACATTATAGAGTTAATAGGTAACAGTGTAGGTTATCTGGAAGTAAACCGACCTAGTAACATTACATACTGTAGAACACAAACTTATACAATAAAGAAAGACTGAAGTGTGCTCAAGACCGAGTCAAGGCACACCCTATTAGGGAAAAAAACTCAGAAGGAGCCTGCTTTGATGTGACCAGCCCTAAAGTCTTAAAAAGACAATTTTCCTTCCTCGAAACGCTCTCTATACGTTTTCATTAGTGTCAGTACGTGCAGCATGGTAAGCCCGAGATAGGCCCTTCTCTATGCAAAACTGTCAACTTGTCGGTCGGGCTCGAGTTGGCTCTACGCCAATATGGCGATAGAGACAAAAATACAACATTTTTATTAAAAATGGCAATATCTACTTTCTGCTCGACATGACCCTAATCTATTGCCATCTCAAGTCCCGCCTGCCATGCTCGCACAATAGACATGGCACGTCTGTCACTCGAGTTCGAGAGAGTGTCATAACGACCATGCTAAGCATACTGGACTATAAAGCTTCTCAAACCTACGCAAGGACCTACTCATGATTTTATTTTAAAGTACTTAACTTTTATCGTTTGTTTAATTTCCCTTATTTTAGATTTCAGAGTAGGTATTTAAATGACGATAAAAGCTTTTACAAACCTTGGGCTTGGTATATATTTTTTGTTTTATTGAAGACCAAATGTGACCAAAGTTCAAGGAACAGTAGCTCAACTCCAAACATATTCATTATGCAACTTACCTACATTCTTCCACTACTAGCATATACCTATCTATCGTATAAAAAAGGTCTTTGCCATAATCATATCGTCCTGTGCAATAGGTTCGGTGTAATTTAATGGACTCTTTAAGGCGCGGTGCATAGTGAATAGCGCCAAGAAAAATGCACAAAATCGAGTCCTGTATCAAATACACTAAAAAAATCGAAAATATTCATATCAAACCCTAGAATTAGGTGAGAGCTATCTAAAACAGCCAGTTTTGTGTTGATATCAATAACAGATTGCTTAAAATAAAAGTGCGCCGCCTATTTTTTTTTTTCAAGCAAAACATCTTCAATACGTTTATGAATGTCAACACGAAACTGGCTGTTTTAGATAGGTCTCACCTAATTCTAGGGTTTGTATTGTGAACATTTTCAATTTGTTTAGTGTATTTGATACATGAATCAATTTTGTGCATTTTTATTTGCACCTTAACTGAACAGCGTATCGAATGAAAATTTTCAGTCTTTGTATCTTCACCTCTAGAGTGACAAATATACCGAACGAGACTTCCCTTCACATAAATGAGAGTTAAACCCCAAGTTGCCAAAGTCGAAACAAAACTAATTCGAGTTGCGTATGTGCAGTTAAAGGCTTTCAATGAAGCGACTAATGGCCGCAATTACGCGTCTGACGTGCCTCAGTTAGCGACGCGCCGTTGTGAAGACTTCAGTGGTTTTGAGTTTAAAGCTACAGCTAGTTTACTAAGAAAAAACCGCCCAAATGCGAGTCGCGCACGAAGGGTCCCGTACCATTATCTATAAAAACGGCCAAGAACCATGTCTGTTGTATCAGAGCCCCCTTAAATATTTATTTTATTCTGTTTTTTTAGTATTTGTTGTTACAGCGGCAACAGAATTTGTTACACTTTATTGCACAAAAACTAAAAAGATATAACTTAAATAACAGAGATGTGCGAAATTATGTACAAGGGCGGGCTTATTTGAAATACATCATCTGTGAAAATGTCAACTGTCCAACTATCACGGTTCATGAGAAACAGCCTGGTGACAGACAGATGGACAGACGGACAGCGGAGTCTTAGTAATAGGGTCCTTTACCCTCTGGGTACGGAACTCTAAAAACGAGGGGGCAAAGGACTTGATGTCTTCTTAGCCGAAACCACTAAGGCAGGCGACCGCCCGCTGGCTTCGCCAGTAAAACACCCGCATGTATGATAATCTTGCAGTGAAGGTTGTCTGTGCGAAGTAGCTGTAGCTGTACAAAAGGTTTCGTACTAGATCCTTGTTTCGGTTTTAGAAGACAGGAATATAATTTTTTTTGGTTCGTTAATTATTATTATTTATTTTTTTTATACTTCAGCGTTATTTTTGTGGCACTGAATTTTATTTTTTCAATCACAACAGCTGTATTTATCTTTGAGGGTGTAAATTGTAATTGTCTTTCTCTTGAAAACGTCTCCTCACTGTAGCAATCTACTATATTTTTTTATGTAATTATATTGGTAACGACCCCTAATTTTAATAAAATTGTATTCGTGTTCAATCTTCATGTTTTGGACGCTAACTTAGGCCGTCTTGCACCACTTTCTTAAATGTGGTTTAAACAGCATTTAACTAAAATCTTCATACAAAAGTCGATTTAAATAACGACTTAAGTGGCATTTAAGAAGTGGTGCAAGAAGGCCTTAGAGTGGCATTAATAGTCGTCGACTCAAGAGGTGATCTCAGAAAAGTCAAATGCTAATGTCAAGCCTTGGCTAATGTCAATGTCAATCTTAAGATAGTATCTATTACTATGCTGACAGCTACTCAAGTTTGACATTAGCCAAGGCTTGACATTAGCATTTGACTTTTCTGATTTCACCTACTAGAGATCGATCTCAAGTAGGTGATCTCAGACGACTATTAATACCACCCCTAGTCCCAACCCTAAGTTTGCTCAACTGAGTGTAATTGTATAAGATCTGTTTCATTTATTTTTAAAAAGGAACTCTAATTCGTGTAGCGAAAATACACAAATCGTAACTATTTGAAACGTCGGTAAAACCTCTGGTGTTTTGTGCAATGTATTATTTGGCCATCTCGTCAAGTATACCTACGAGTACAATGCTTGATTGAAGCATAAAACATTCAAAGCTTTTGAATACAAGTTTGATCTTCATTTATTAATAGCGATTTTGCACAAACAACCAAGCAGAGTATAACCACTAATTCTAGTTCATACTGCGCTTGAAATAGGACTTAATTTCCTGTTTTTCAAGGCCCTCAATCTCAAGCTTCCGGCAGAGAATACGGACGAAGTTGCCGCAAGTAGGGGAAATGTTTAATACGGTATGGGGAACAATGAAAATTGAAAGATGTGTTTGCACAATGGGGGGATAAGAACGGTATTCACTATATGAAGTGGGTCCCGGGGTTTGTGTGGTAGGTGGTAGGTAGGTAGGTACCTTTAGTCAAGGGTGTATCAGACGGAAAGTTACGTTGTTATAACCCGTGCCATTAAAGAAACGATATATAAATGGCGGACACTCTCGCGCCCTCTCGCTTTAATCATATCTCCGTCTATACTCACACGTAACGTTAGCAAAGTCATTTTAGGCAGTCCTGATTAGTCACCTACGCTTGGCTAATAAAACACGCCAAAATACGTTCGCCTCTTATTGATTTTTTTATGTTTGTCGAGTTATTTCAATATTGTAGTTTACGTTAAGTGTTGTTATTTGTTGAGGTTTGTATTATTTACTACGTTTTAATATTTTTGATCATAAAGATTGTTGTTTAATCACAAACCCAACGTAGAACAATTACCTAAACAATAAAGAAAGCATCGTAAAACAATATTTCCTAACCAAAAATTTAAGAAAGTTTTAGGTATGAACCGAAATCGTATTTTCGTAACCTCTTTTTCAGACCTTACCATAGGTACCCACCGCCATTTTCATATCGTTTCTCTATTGGCACGGCTTATATGCTCATGATTTTCTAGTAGAGACAACAACAACTGATGGATAAGATTTACAGCTATTACAGGTTAGCAGCCAGCTCTTTACACCCTATACTCCATTCTGATCCAGACCAAATTGTGACTTATATTGCCTACACTCTGCCCACTTTTTTAGTTTTCTTACCATGTTTCATGTAAAATGCAATATACGAATCAACGAGTACTTAGTACCTTTATTTTAGACTAGCTTTTGCCCGCGACTTCGTCCGCGTGGACTACTGAAAAAGGATATATGCTTTACTTTGCCCCTACATATAAAAGCGTGATAATATGTAGCCTATGGGTTATTCTGATGTTTAAGCTATCTCTATTCCAAATTTCATAAAAATCCGTTCAGCCGTTTCAGCGTGAAAGAGTAACAAACATCCATCCATCCATCCACACTTACAAACTTTCGCAAAAATAATATTAGTAGGATAGGATTCAGACCGGTTGAAACTTCTAACGACGCAATTTTAGGGCGAAACCATGACTGATGTAACTATTATCTAATTATATGGGTGTATCTACTGGGTCTGTGGTCTGTAACAGAATGGCGTTTCGATAGGTTCCTAGTAGAAGGACCAAACCGGGCTTTCCTCGTTATTCTCCTACAACCAGCTAACTAAAATCCTCTAGAATAAGAATCAGACTATTCTATGTGCTAGAATGTACTAGAAAAACATTAAAAGTACAGACAGCATAAATAAATAGTAATTGAAGCCTATAACTCGGAGCCTATCGAGGCACCATTGCGTTACAGAATCAAGCCTCTGCTCTATTTCAAGAACAAGCGGTAAAATAATACCCAGAATCTTATTTTGAAAAGATGTAATATCTCTCCGTAGGAAAAAGAAAAAAGGCCAGCGCCTTTATTCTCAAAAAAAAAACAATCAACCGTTGAGCGTAAAAACACTCGATTGAAACAAACAATCTTTTTTTTTTTTAATTTAAAAACGGTTATTTTTATGATGCATATTTTAGAGAATACAGGGGCAGTCATCCTGAAACCACAATATTTTATGCATTCCTATTATGTTTGTTCCACTACATCCTTAGGCTAAGGTAGGTATTGTTCGTAGGACTTTATTATGATTTTATCGTCACGTTAGATCTCCAGCGGCGCGTGTAATGAAGTTTCGCAACTTGGAATTAGTTGGGGTCATAATGCTCGCATACAGGAGCTTGTAGCACGAGATTTTCAACACAGAGGTTTAACTAATGCAGCATTTAAGACGCAATAGGCCTCACAACAAAATAACATAATTATCTTCTTTTCGGATGCGTTTTTATTTTTAGCAAAAAACGCTCCTGCGATTTCTCAACGCGAGGCTTAACTATTTTTAGGACCTAGGTCCTAAAACTTAAGAATGCATTGCATTCGTAGGTAGGATCTGGAATCCAAACCTTAGGTCCTAAAAATAGTTAAACGTACATAGAAAAACGCTAAAAACGCATACATAAAGAAGATATGTTTTTTTTTTTATTGGCGGCGCTAGTTGTGCGTTGTATTTCGACTTAACTAATTTGGCGTTTGCATTGGTAGAGTCCAGGGCCCTTAGCCTGTAACGCAATGGCGGGCCAATGGCGTCCCGGCAGAAGGACAAAACCGGGCTCTCCTCGTTTTTCTCCTACAACCAGAGAACTAATCCTCTAGAATTAGAATCAAAATATTCTTTGCTGTACTACAAAAACATTAAAAGGACAGACAGCGTTAGCAAATCGTAATTGAAGTCGTCACCTGACAGCCCATTTTGGCACCATGGTGTTACAGGCTAAGGGCCCTGGAAAGGTGTTAGAGTGGAGGGGCATAAAAGCGCGCCGCGCAGGTAGCGCTGAAATGGTAAACACGACAACACGTCGACCCTTACACGCTAGCACTCTACTTGGTTACCTTACGGGCGACTTTACAACAAAAGTGTACAGTCTGACGTGCAGTCGTGTGTACAAGCAACATTTTAAGGAATAAGAAACGTTCAATAAATAAAATGTATATGGAGCTATTCGAAAAGTCGTGACGTCATTGTGCCTAAATTTCAATTTGCCTTTGTCCCGTAATCTTCTTCTCTTCGTGCTGTCGTGCGATGTTTACTTTACAATTACAACACCTACGTATGTGGATGTTTAGTTAGCTAAGTATTTACTGACAGATGATTTGAATATGCGTAGTCTGGTGAAAAGATGCAACTAAGACATTATTCTAGGCATTTTGAAGGATTTATTGGTGACATTAGTTTTTTAATGTACCAGGCACTGCAGCGCCGCCGAGTGGTCTCTTTACCCATCTAGTGTGAGTGAAGGCGCCACTGGACGCTGTATACATTATCTCATTCCGTAGAAGCAATTTTTTTTTTTTTTAGAGTATTTAAACGTGTTGTGTTGTGAAGCGATGAATATTCATTCTCGCTCAATACTTACACACCCTGTTAACCTTCTGCAAATAACATTTTGTACTTGTAGTATGTGTGCCGCGTACAGTGAACTAGTAAACTTGTTTAATACTTTTAAAGCTTTCATTTGTGGTGTTAACCATGTTCGTTGTTTGTACCTACCTTAAGTTTTCTAATAGCCGACTAAACGTTAAATCTCTTAATATTATGTATGTATTGCTTATACTGACCACATTATGAGAGAGTAATGTTTCTTGAAATAATACACAAAAAGCCGTGTGAAACTTTGAGAGGTTGAACTTTTATAGAGACAATTGCCAACTGAACTATGTATTAATTGAACGAGCGAGCGAAGCGAGCTAAGTTCTCCAAGTCTACTGGAACAATCCGGCGTTTGTATGTATAGTATGAATGTTCGTTCAACGATAACTTGAGTAAATTTAGTCGGATCGTCATGAAATTCGGTAGGCAGGTTAAAAAAGGCAAAGAGAACATTTAATTTTGAACATGAGCCAAATCGGTCGAGAGGTTGCTGAGATATGGGGTCGCGAGTTCATAGTTCGGGGCGAACCACTAGTTTGGAAAGCATGTAAAGATAAATCATCGTCATCATCATCAGCCCACCTCTGCCCACTGCTGGGTACCCTTTTCCCCCTCACGCCACCTCTCAAGGTCCCTAGCCATCCGCACCCATAGCCCCTCTGCCGACACAACGATGTCGTCCGACCATCGGGCTGCTGGTCTGCCCACCGACCGTCGTCCAGGGCCCTTAGCCTGTAACGCAATGGTGCCAAAATAGGCTCCCGGTTGACGGTTTAAATTACGATTTATTAATGCTGTCGGTCCAGTGTCGGTCCTTTTAATGTTTTTGTAGTACAGCAAAGAATATTATGAGTCTAATTCTAAAGGATTAGTTCGCTGGTTGTAGGAGAACAACGAAAAAATCCTGGTTTTGTCCTTCTACCTGGGACGCCATTGATATGCCATTGTGTTACAGGCTAAGGTCCCAGTTCTTGGTGGTCCTCAGTTTCTTGTACGCCACTCTGTTGCTGCCCTTGTCCACAGGCCATCTTCCCGCCTCACCAGGTGGGAAAATGACTTAAGCCTCGAGATTCAGAATCAGAATCAGAATCAGAATCAATTTTTTTTATTCAATATTCCATAAATAAATTATTTACATTGAACGATTCTACCACCTATATCGTCTACCTTCGTCCGACGTCGGTCTACCTACGTCATTAGGTAGATAAATACGTCAAGATAATCTCCGCAAACGGAGCTTAAAACAAAACATTCTTAGTCATAGGCCCGGTTTCTGAGTTGAGAATTTTACTAATCACATACATAAGTATCGCTCTGTCACGCTCTTTTGTGAGATATCTGCAGAGACAGGACGATACTTACCCATTTGCTTAGCAAAATTCTCAACTCAGAAACCGGCCCTTAGTTTTAGTTTTTACTTTAAAAATGGGAGAGGTTGTGGCAGAATAACAGCGCTACTGGCAACCGTAGCATTATGCTGAGCCACAACCTTTTTACGGCCATTGCACACTTTGTACCAATTTACCTGATCTTCTGTACCTATGCTAATTTTTATCTGTGTGTTGTGGCACGTAAATAAAACTTTTTCTATTCTATTCTATTCTATTCATATAAGTACCGCACTCACTAAACTTACTAATCAAAGCAACGCAAAACAAACCATGCATTGATCAAAGCAATTCTTCTTGCCCTGTAATTGCGTTTCCATCGAAGGTCGCTCTGAGGCTGTGCTGGCCAATTAAAACGAGTTTAAGGGCAGCCGCACACCGCAGCCGCCGACCTTAGGGCTTAGGCTGGGGCCTTAGCCTGTAACACAATGGCTTATCAATGGCGTCCCAGGTAGAAGGACAAAACCGGGATTTTTTCGTTGTTCTCCTACAACCAGCGAACTAATCCTCTAGAATTATACTCATAATAGTTTTTGATAAAGATAAAGATAAAACATAAAATATTCTTTATTGTACACCAAGAAACATATACAGACAAGAAAAAGTTACTTTACTAAAACAAGGTACAATTGGCGGCCTTATTGCTTACAGCAATTTCTTCCAGGCAACCACTGATGGAGACAAAATGCTAGGGAGTTGAGTGACGGGTAGTTGGTGCAATCGTGAATAAACCCTTTAATATAAACTACTTAAAAGTAATCATAAACATACATAGATCATACATAAATACAAATTTAAAAATATACATACATAAACATATTATAAATTCAACGTGAGAAGGACAATTATGAAATTTATTTACCTAAATATTAATAAAGGAGGAACATACAATCTAGATAATAGAATAATTATAGAGACAGGTAATACGATTTTAATTTACTTTTGAAAATGGTCTTTTCTGTACTACAAAAACATTAAAAGGACCGACACTGGACCGACAGCATTAATAAATCGCAATTGAAACCGTCAACCGGGAGCCCATTTTGGCACCATTGCGTTACAGGCTAAGGGCCCTGGCTTTATGTGCGGTCAGGAAAAGATTGGGTGACCAGCAGGGTTTCCAGGTGCTTAAGATTTTTGGGACGACCTTATTTTCACTAGGGAATGGACCATTTGGTACGCCAGCGCCCCTTTTGCTAAAAGTCACTCAGTAAAAATATTGGTGTACCATGCGATACGAACTATTTTCCAGCAGAAAAACGTCTTTGGACAGTTTTTAGAGCAACTGATGTCTTGTAGTTAGCTAGCAAAAAACAATTTTCGCTGTTAAACAGCACCACTTATAGGGAGAATTAGTTACCACTTTATAAGTCCATAAATCTAACCACTTAGAGTGAACTTGAAGCGATAAGCTAAAGATGCTTATCGGGTTCCGTACCTAAAGAGTGATTCGTAGGTGGGAACTTAGCACTGTCATTTCATCTGTTCAAAAGGAATAATTATTTTCTTGAACAAATTAAGTTTTTTTTTTGTATTTTACTACGTTTTACGTGCTAGGGAACTTTTATAAAGATTTTTATAACGTTAAGGCTGGAAGATAGCAGCGTGGCGGGAAATTCAAAATTTTGACAGTTTTTTACATTTTGTAGCTAAGCTGAGCTATTTTTGTTCAGCAATTTATCGTTTGCGGCAATAAAAAGTATTATTTTTATTATTGTAAACAACAGAACAACAATAATTCAGCCGATTATGTGTTCTGGTCTACGAAGCAGTGGCACTGCCCAAAAAAGTTGTCGTAGACCAGAACACATAATCGGCTGAATTATTGTTGTTCTGTTGTTTACAATAATGAAAAGAATACTTTTTTATTGCCGCGAACGAAAAATCGCTGAACAAAAATAGCTCAGTTTAGCTACAAAATGTAAAAAACTGCGAAAATTTTGAATTTCCCGCCACGTTGCTATCACCTTAAGTTAAGATTGTTCGGACGATTGCTTCCGCTTCACTGTCTGTCTAAAATAGGCACCGAACTAAATCCCATAGAATCCGCATTACGTATAAAATCACAATAAAAACTTGTCCTTACAGAAACAAATGATATCAGCAATAGAACAATACGAAACATCATTTCAACCATACGTCTAATATTCGAATGTCAACCTTATTGCATTAGTGTACAGTTTGACTTTAATTGCATAGACTACGAGCAAATAAGCTCCCAAAGAGGATTTGGACATCTAATTTTCAAGACACATTTCGGAGTTCTATGCACTATCTTGTTTTATTCTTGATCGAAGAAAATAGGTTTCAAATGTTTGCAGCCACCCTAAAGCCAAAAGTGAGTAAACAATGAAGGCGGGGCTCGGGCCCGATATTATCATTACGCCAATCGTTTGTCATAATTAAATCACACCGACAAGGAAACCCTTTCATTTCAGAGCACAGTAATTCTGAATCAGTAGAATGGGGGCAGTGATTCCGAGTCGTTCGGGATATTTTGTAGGGTTTCGTAACTAAAAGTTGCCAACTGGAACCTAATACTACAGGGGCGCGGGACCGGCGTCTGTTTGTCCATGTATTGGTTAGGGCAATTTTTAGATAGCTTCATTCCTGAAACATGACAACTTCTGAATGTGATTTTCAACAACTTTTGTTCTATGACTTTAGTGAAAGCGCAATTTTAAGTCATAGTAAGTAGTTTCTGAGGCATTCGAAATATGAATTTGGAATGTGTAAAATGTTAAAATTTCACCAATAATAACTTCTGTGATGGTAAGGGGCTAACTTCTGTGAAGGTGTACAAAAGACACCAAAATAGTTTAAAACATAAACAAATATTATTAGAGCGCCTGCACGGTTGCGGGTTCAAGTCCTGTCCCGAGCGAATTTTTTCAACTTATTATAAATGTTTAAAATATTATTAGTTTGTGAAGATATCAAGGTCTCAATAATCGTTACTTTCAAACTTATTAAAGTTAGCCCCCAGCAGCGCTCATGAAAATAGTCAGTCAAAATTGGGTTATCATTTTGACCTTTTCAATTATTTACTTTGAGCGTTCGTCGGATGAGAAATAGTTACTTATCTGAAATTATTTCTTGGAATTCGAGCCCGAATACGCCCCAGCAGAACAAAATTTAATGCGAGCAGCAGCAGCGTTGCGAGTCAATTTGGGACTTGATTATCTAACTTCAACGTCTATCACGATCTCTTTCAGAGCACAAAGACCATAAGTATTTAGCGTAAATTCGTGATCGTTATCGAGATTTTGGAAAGGAGTTAGACAAGTAATCTCATTACAATACAAATTAAAATATGTGAACAAAATTCAATAAAGTTTAGTGAATGTATGTTTTTTATGTATTTTTTAAAGGAATGTTTAGTGTGCCGGATTTTTTTTTTATTGAATAAACAAAATTAAAATAAAATTATATAAAAAAGGTAACTATTTTAAACGAGTCATGACCATTAACCACAATCGTTTTGTATGGCAGTTTGTGTCAAATAAGTGCGGTCTAAAGTGTGTCATCATCATATTATTTTAAATGCGAAATTATGTGATTGAAGACGTTAGGTAATATAACCTCTGCTTACAAAGATGCTATAATTGGTACGCAGCAGGGCGACTAACTAGGTATGATTATGTAACATATGTATAGCTATAGGTAGGTAGGAAACGCGGGCGGCCCGGCCGTATGTCAGTCAGCCATTTTAGTTCACAAATATACGTAGCTAAAGCAGCACCTTCTTTCATTTATCAGTGGCGAACGAGGATAAAAACAAAAATAAAAAAAAACAAAGTCAGGACAGTAAGTGCATAGTGAGTGCGGTGAAAAATGATTGGACAGATAAGTCCGTTCGAAGTGAAAACGGGAAATTGGGCCGCCTATGTAGAAAGGCTCGAGATGTATTTTATGGCGAATTCCATCAAAGACGAGGTAAAACTACCTACACTGATCGCGGTAATGGGTGAAGACGGTTATGAATTACTATCGACGTTGGCGAGCCCAGCGAAACCATCTAGCCTAACTTTCGCGCAGGCGGTAGATCTCCTTGCTAAGCATCTTCAACCAAAGCCATCTATTTTAGCGGAAAGATATAGATACCGCCAGCGTAGGCAACACGACAACGAGACAATAGCGGAGTTTGTAGCAGATCTCAAGAAACTCTCGCGTTTTTGCGACTTCAAAGCCACGTTGGAAGATAACTTGAGAGATCAATTCGTTTGCGGAATAAGAAGCGAGGCGACAAGACAAAGACTATTTGCAGAGGATAATCTAGGCTACCAAAAAGCTGTGGCGTTAGCGAATACCCTCGAAGCGGCGGAAAGAGACGCCGGGCTCGTGGACTCATCGACCGCGACGATGAATAAGCTATTTATAGGTAGTTGCAGTGTTTGTGGAGGTGAACACCGCTCTGATACTTGTAGGTACAAGGAATTTGAGTGTAGCTTCTGTCGAAAAATCGGCCATCTTCGAAGAGTGTGTGCACAGAGCACGTATGTGAACCAGCAGCGAGGATCACGCGGGTTTGGCGTGAGATACAACGGAGGCAGGAACGGACGGCGGCGCGGCGGCCGGGGGCGCGGGATGAGACCGCGCGGCGCGCGCGCTCCCCCTGCCGACACGCACTGGGTGCAGCAGCCGGGCGCGGGCGCAGGCGCCGGCGCAGGGGCGGACGAGCCTCGCGCGGGGCCCTCCTCCAGCCAGCATCGGGGGTACGACGATTTCTTACCCGAAGACGACGATGACTACAGTGAGGAAGAACCGATGTATCAGATGTCGCTGACAGCATATAAACCGGTGTGTATGCATTTAGTAGTCAATAATGTGCTATTAAAAATGGAAGTGGATACAGGCTCCGCCTTATCATGCATTAGCAAAGCGACATTTCTAAAAGAATTTGGAGATCTTACTCTTAAAACCTGTAAATTAAAATTAAGATTTTATGACGGCTCAACCGTGAGGCCGTTAGGATATTTAGAGGTCAATGTAGTGTACGAAGGTAGAAGCAAAACATTGGATCTATATGTAATAGACAACGGTTGTACAACTCTACTAGGTAGACAGTGGCTGTCGGAACTAGATATAGAAATACCTAAATGTAAAATATTCGACGTAAAGAATATTCAGGTTGAAAATAATAAAACTGAAGGTATAAATGGTATCCTTTTCAGGCATAATTCGGTGTTCGACGGCACATTGGGTCGGTATAACGGTGGCACGGTGTCTCTGGCGGTGCGCGAAGACGCGCAACCGATATACTGTCGCGCACGGCCGCTGCCCTTTGCGCTGCGCGCCCGTGTGGACGCCGAGCTGGACGCGATGCTGCGCGCCGGCGTCATTGAACCGGTAGACCAGTCAGATTGGGCGACTCCGCTCGTCATCGCGAGCAAAGCGGATGGAGGGATTCGTATTTGCGCTGATTATAAGGTAACGCTAAATCGTGTTTTGAAAATGGATAGGTATCCAGTTCCAAGAATAGACGAGCTATTTAGCGACTTGAGTGGTAACCAGTATTTTACAAAAATTGACCTATCGCAGGCCTACAATCAGCTAGAGCTCGATGAAGCGTCTAGGAAATATACAGTCATTAATACACATCGTGGACTTTTTAAGTACCATCGCTTGGTCTATGGACTTTCATCAAGCCCTGGAATTTTTCAAAAATTCATGGCAAACTTATTTAGTGGAATACCAGATGTAATAACATTTTTTGACGACATATTAATCAAAAGTAAGGATATCAAGAGTCATTTGCAGTCGATTGAAAAAGTATTTGCAACACTAGAAAATAATGGTCTAAAAATCAAAAAGAGTAAGTGCAAGTTCTTAGCTAAGGAAGTTAAATACTTAGGCTATGTAATCGACAAAGAGGGGGTCAGAGTTGACCCCGACAAAGTAAAGGCAATCGTAGATATGGCCTACCCGAAAAATGTTTCCGAGCTTAAATCATTTCTAGGCATGGTAAATTTCTACGGGAAATTTGTAAAAAACTTAAGTACCACCCTGGCACCACTGTATGAATTACTTAAGAAGGGCAAATTCAATTGGAAAAATACGAGTAGTATAGCATTCAATAAAGTCAAAGAGTTATTACAAAGCACAGAGGTGCTAGTGCATTTCGATATGCGCCAAGAAACGGTGTTAGTTTGCGATGCGAGCTCATTTGCGGTGGCCGCCGTGATAGGGGCGCGCCAGGCGGACGGCTCGGAGCGGGCAGTGGCGTATGCTTCCCGCGCTCTCACGCCAGCCGAAACACATTATAGCCAGATCCATAAGGAAGCGTTAGCGATAATATTCGCGGTAGATAAGTTCCACCAATACCTATATGGCAGGAAGTTCACGCTAAAAACTGATCACAAACCATTAGTTAGTATTTTTGGGCCTAATGCGGGCATTCCGAGCACAGCGGCGAGTCGATTACAACGATGGGCGATTAAGTTATCAGCCTATGAATTTGATATCGAATATGTAAAGTCAGATAAAAACGCGGCGGACGCACTCTCGCGTCTAATTAAAGCGCATAGAGATGGAAAGGAAGAGGATTCATTGCCGGAGCAAACGTATCTACATTTTGCTACAGAAGCAATGCTGCTGGACTACACGGTACTTAAAAGGAAAACCGAGGCAGATCCGATTTTATCCCGCGTATTGAGCTATATTAAAGATGGGTGGCCACAAGATAGCGAGATAAGGGAATTAAAACCGTATTTCAATAGGAAAAGTGAATTATATACAGAGTTAGGTTGCATTCTTTGGGGCCACCGGGTAGTAGTGCCAGCCGCTTGTAGAAGTAAAGTGCTGTTAGAGTTACATGACCCACACATGGGTATAATTAAAACAAAATCATTAGCGAGAAGTTATGTATGGTGGCCGGGGGTTGACGAGAATATTGAGTCAGTTTGCAAGGAATGCACCGTGTGCGCCGCGGTAGCCAACGCTCCGCCGGGGCACGCGCCGCGCTCGTGGCCGTGGCCGAGCCGCCCATGGTCACGATTGCACATAGATTTCTTAGGACCTCTATATGGGGTCACCTACTTCATAGTCGTAGACGCTTGCTCTAAATGGGTCGAAGCGATTAGAATGAAAAGTACAAATGCGGCATCCGTGATCGCTGTTTTGAGGGACATGTTCGCACGTTTTGGTCTACCAAAACAATTAGTGAGCGATAACGGACCCCCATTTACAAGTGCGGAGTTTGGTGTGTTTTTAGAGAGAAATAAAATCGAGCATATTTTCAGCGCACCATACCATCCAGCATCCAACGGGGCCGCCGAAAATGCGGTAAAAATGTGTAAGCGGGTGTTAAAAAAGGCGGCGACACAGAAAATAGATCCGGATACCGCGCTATGTAGGTTTCTATTGAATTATAGGAATACGGAGCATCACACTACAGGGGACAGTCCTGCCAAAATATTACAAGGCCGAGACCTTAGAATTAGGCTAGATGAATTGAAACCAGAACGTGAGAGGCGGGTTAGAGCACAACAAACGCGCAGCGAAGAGTATGCGGGGGGCACGTGCCGACAACTCACGCCCGGCGACCCAGTGTGGTTCCGGGATTACCGCTCCCGCGACAAGTGGCTGCCCGGGCAGCTCACGGATCGGTTAGGCAACACCGACTATAGGGTTAGGTCTAGTCTTGGAACTGAGGTACAGAGACATATAGATCAGCTAAGGTTACGAACACCAGTCACTGGTATCATCGAAACAAGGACACAGTCATCGAGCCCAAAGCCAAATACGAAATCCCGAAGTTCCTTGTCATACCCGAGCGCGGAATGTCCTTCAACGAGTACAGAAGACGCTATAGCAACCGAGAGAGCGCGCCTATCGGACGATGGGCCACCGCAAACAGCAGCGTCAGGGGATACACAGACTAGTGACAGTCCCGGTACCAGGGAACCAGCCAGCGATCGGAGCCGACCGAACACCGTCGCCGACCAGATACTGCCTGATACCGTACCCGGTGTGCCGACGGATACCCAAACTGACCAACCACTGCCAAATATGCCTTCAGATTCTAACACGCAGCAGACAAGGCAGCAAAGGATTAGGAAACCACCACGTCGCTATGGCATTGACGATGTCTTTTAATTCTTTTTATTGTACCTACCTGTCGTAAGAAAATAGGTAGGAACTTATGTGTACCTATTATAAAACATTGAATGGTCACTCCGGATATAATTTTACAAAATTGAACCTAAAGGGAAGGCAATAAGGTCTACATTATCCTATTTAATTAACCTAATCGACTTGTTTACTATTTTTTTTGTCAGCTGATCGACTTCGTTTTGCATAGATACCTAATGATGTTATCAGATAGTAATAAATAAAGAACCAATGTCATTGTCCTTTGTTAACCGTTATTCTTGGTTCAGAAGTAGGTAACGCCGAGCTTGGTAAGGAGGGAAGGTTAGGAATGTAGGTAAGAAACAAAATGTTACTAATATATTATTATTGTTCTTTTTTATTAGTTTAAGTTCGGAATATCATAATATCCATTGTTAGAAATTAAGGGTGAAGGTGTAACATATGTATAGCTATAGGTAGGTAGGAAACGCGGGCGGCCCGGCCGTATGTCAGTCAGCCATTTTAGTTCACAAATATACGTAGCTAAAGCAGCACCTTCTTTCATTTATCAGATTAATAGCAAAATTTTATTTGTATTTATTTGAACCTTGCGTTTTGCTCAAGTTACGTAATTGCATGATCAATATCTGAAACCAAAATGCTTTTAAAATAATATCACAATGGTTTTATGCTATCATTATCATCATCATCATCATCATCAGTTCCCTAATGTTTTCCCTAATGTTATTCCTAATCAGGGACATAGGGCTCTCAACAGTTTTCCTATATGGCCGATTTCGCGCCACATCTCAAGCCCGGATAAGCTCATCCCGAGACTTTTGCCTCCTGTTGCACTGATCGACGCCAGGAAGGTTTAGAGCGCTCTCTCTTCCATGTTCCAGTTGAAAACTTCGTCATATTGCTTTCGACGACACCTCGTTCATTCAAATCGGTTCAGGCTGTAGTCCAATCGGTCCACATTTTGTAGGGCCAAAAATGCTATAGAATATCAGGACTAAAATGTTGTTCTTTTTCAAAGAAATATTTTAAATTTTTCATGGGGAATCAAAAGTTTACAATAAAATCTTGACTAAATGCGCCAATTTTTCAGACAACTTGCCAAGGGTAGAGTGCTATATATTTTTTTAAAGACAGTGTCGAAGTTAGCAAAAATATTTTTTCAAACTAAGGCTGGTATTAATAGTCCTCTGAGATCACCTACTTGAGATCGGTCTCAAGTAGGTGAACTCAGAAAACAAAAATCACCGACTTGAGACATTGGCTTATTAATAAACCTATCTTAGGCGCGAACTTGAGTCCTCGATTTGAGTAAAGAATGAACTATTTGAACGAATGATACCATTTAAAGTTCAAAATGTTGTCAAAAAGCTTAAACCCAACTCAAAAGTACTAGGCGCCCATACATTATAAAGAGACTATTCGAAAATGCACAACCTGAGTTTGGCCTCCTTTTGGTCCATAAAATTGTCCATGGTCCGGTGTTATTCAGTTGTCCACTTGTCATTTCTATAATAGTCCAGGATTCCACAAACATAAAAGTTATGTTACAAGATATAACACGAACTCTACTCCAAATAGGTACTCGATTATAATAACTAGTGGTTCACCCCGAACTGTGAACTCAGGATGAATAACTTTTTGCTAACCCCATATCCACTCTTCGTCCGATTTGGATTTGGGTGTTAGAATTTTAAAATTCTTTTAATTCCATTAAGCCGCCTTTATATTTTTATGACGACACAATCATTCATACATACAAACATACAAACATACTTCGATCGCTCGTTTCGTATGACGACACAATTTTGTAGCGGCACCCTGGTCTAGACAAAAAGGAACAGATCTGACTCGCTTCAGCCATTTTTATTCAGCATTGTTATTCGTTACTTTGGCAACAGAGAGCTTGATCTTGAGTGAGTAACTCAGCATATTAATAAAGCAGCGCTTACTTGAGACCGATCTCAAGTCCTCGACTTGAGTCAAGAATGAACTATTTCAACGACTTGAGTAAAGAATGTACTAGGCTACCATACATTAGAAAGAGGCTAGCCACAACCTCAGTTTGACCTTCAAAGAGGTTCGTAAGGTGAACAACTTTTTTCACGGTTTTCAGAACTGTCGAATAAAAGAAAAAACTTTTTCTACTGTCAAACATCAGTCAAACTACGAAAATAATTATTATAAAAATGTCTCGTAAATTCTTGTGATTTTCAGTATATTGAACGTTTTAGTCGGTTATGGATAATAAGTGGCGCCAGAGAGGTTATTTTCAATATTTTGGCCGAAAAATATCATGCCGGAAACTTCCAACAGAGAGCTTCAGTTTATTCGAGCTTCCGTTATTCGAGCTACCGTTTTTCGAGCTTCAGTACCTAGCTGACCCAGTTGGATGACCTCTAAAAACGAGTTGCTGACAAGACAGGTATTTATTCACTATAATTGTATAAAATATACATAGTTCACGATACAAGTTACAGATATCGTCTAGTTCACGATACAAGTTACAGATATCGTCAGTTAGGTCTTTAAAATACCCCATCATCAACGTTTTTTGCGCATTTAATATAACTTTAGAGGTTATGTTTACGTAGAGAAAGTAGTAATTTGCCAAGCGAATTTATAATAAATTATAGAGCGACTGCAAACCTAACGTTTGATCGTTGCGCACATCATTCTACTACATTAATGTTTTATTTTGATTACAGGAAAATCAGAAAGTACCTACCGTCCGACGCATAATCGACGAAGTTAGGGCGTTATGATAGGAGGGATAAAAACCAAGGCAATTTTAAAACACCAGCTTTGGTCCCGAAACCTGGAATAATGTGTGGAGAATGAACACATAAAATGAGGGGAAGAATACTCGACTCAGCGCAAATTCATGTCAGGTGTAGAAATTTTAGATGATGATTAGGAAACAATATTGTATTAATAAATATGTTACAACTCTCCCAGGCTTGTTTATTTTCCAATTAGAAAAAAAAAAGATAATTATGTAACATTAATGAAGGTCTTCCCTATTCAGATTTATCTTCAAGTATCAACTTAATTTACTATACCTACTACTCGTCTGAATGATACCAAACCCTCAAGTTTTTCCTACTATATCCGCTTTATATTTTATGCATGCCTAGTAACCTCTATGGTCCAACTGGGCTTTGAAGGCCGGCAAATTGTCTTAAAAAAAACTAGGTACGAGTAAAGAGGTTTGAATTGTATGTTGTGCTGCCATCTACATGATATGTATCATACTACATGAAGCTTTCTGTCACCAATCGCCATATAAGAGATTCCGGATGTTTATGCACGCCTAATACCTTCAGACCATTGACATGACGTCATTCACGTTACAGCACTCAAATTCTATTGTACACACGACAGCACGTCAAAGTGTACACTTTTGTTGTAAAGTCGCCCGTAACGTAAGCTAGTAGAGTGCTAGCGTGTAAAGGTCGACGTGTTGTCGTGTGTACGTGCGTTTCACGAAATAATTCCCTGGGATTGTACAAAAATAGTCCCTATTACATCGTAATAAGAGTTTCGTCAAGGGAACTCTTTCGTGAAACGCAATAGCGCCCGGATTTTCAGTAAGGAAAGAGTTGAAATATACTTTCTGCCTTTTTATTAGTGTGTGGTTGGTGTGTGGTGTAGTTTCTTACAAGATTATGGGAGCCTGCAAATAGTAGTTTTTCTTTGAAATTAAAACTTAATTTTGACAACACTTCTATATTTGGCCAAGTACAAGCTCGTAGCTTCTGATTCTACCATGCCTTTATAGGTAGTATTTGAGTTTTAGATGGTGACGCGGTGGTGGCATAATGGGTAGAACAATGGACTCGGAATCGACGGATCCTGGTTTGAGTCCCGATGAGGGCATGTACCCTACCCATGACATTAATTAATTTCAAAGTCGCATACATACCACTCCCTGACTGTGAAGGAAAACATCGTGAGGAAACCGGAGCGTCTGAGGCTATATACCAAACTAAACTCAAACTTAGTACCAGCTTATTTTTTTAAACCTCAGTTCTTCGGAGTTCTTTCTTGGTAATATGACTGTGGGGCTCTGAACTGCTGGAGTTTTGCAGCTCGAAGAACTCGGGCTGGTAGAAACACTTTTCTGGCTAGTCATAGCGATGTGGTAGAGGTGCCGGTCGAATGACGACGACAAATTATTTCACACCACAAGGTCCCTTTCCACGTAACTTCCGATGTCGACGATGGTCCTAAGTATATTGTTAAGCTGCAACTTCTTGCGGTAGGTTCGCTTTGGATGCGCGCTGACTAAACATCATTTTTGTATATTAATTATCAAAGAAAATAACTCCCCTTCTTGCTTTGCGTAGTCGGGTAATGAAAAACACGAACTTGAGTCGGCTATCGCCTGCACTTGGAAATGACAGTCGCAAGTCTGGTCTCAAGTAGGTGAACTCACGTAAGATTGTGTCTATTAATTTGCCAGCGACTCCGGTCTCAAGTAAGTGATCTTACAGCTTCTTAACATTTTATGCATGCCTAGTACTCTAAACCACGTTGTATTGAAATTGAGACGTCACGGACTGTCAAAAGATGAATGACTCACTCAATTCCGAGCTCAAGTCGGCTCTATTAATATGGCGTCGACTCAAGTAAGTCGACTCACTCAAGCAAGTCGGCTAATGTCAATGTCAATCTCAAGATCGTGTCTATTAATAAGCAGACAGCTACTCAAGTTTGACATTACCCAAGGCTTGACATTTACCTCCTTGAGATCGATCTCAAGTAGGTGAACTCAGACGACTATTAATACCACCCTAGACTCCATAAAACTTTTTTTTTTAGTCATTTGCAGGAATTAGTTGATTGATTTATCAATGCAATTTTATAGCATGGTTATTAAGGATTATATGAAAAAAATCTCCTATCTCACTAGTCGGATACTTACTGCGTTAGTATACAAGCACAAGGGCGGGACATGAAAGCGGGTTGTTATTTTTATTCCCACTATAACTATTGTTATTATAGGAGCTTGTTATCTGGAATTGTGCTCGAATAAAATAAATGGAACCATCTAGCTTTGGTTGTTATATGCCCCAGTTTATTCGCTATACCGAAATATGCCTTTTGTGTTTTCGCCTCAAATAAAAATGTGTTCAAATCAAACGCATTCATTGTGCTGCGTGCGCGCGATGTCAAAAAGCTTGTGTCAATTTCTATGGGTGCAAACCTGCCTAAAAAAGGTTACTGGAAATTCAATCGATATTGAAATACCTACCGTATCATATATTGGACTTTAGATTTTTTTATTTCGGGATTTTACCCTTTGGCGAGTTGGATACGAGAAAATATTTCACTCGTATAAATTTCTAAGCGATCTAGGACTTTTCGCTACTTGTTGTGCTGCAATAAAACTACTCCAATGATTGGTCACTTTTAAAGCTTAGTGCAATAACTCAATGTAGGTATGATTATACCGCCTGTCAAACTTGTGTTCAATGGCCGTTTTCAAGTGACAGTTAAAAGCTGAATTCAAAGCCCTTGGTAGATGCCACTCATAGGCTTGGCCATACAAGAACCGGGAAGTGGCTGTAAAATTTTGCTTACACAGATTAATAATATCTTCAGAAAAAGTGAAATTTGACAGCCGTGAAAACGGCTCATTGCAAGAAGCATAATAATAAGTTTATTAAAGAATTGATCAATTGGTTCTGATTTGATAACAACAGAAGCTAAAGTTTCTATCTCAATGTATCAAAATCAATAAAAATCTCAAACGAACAGTCCCAGGTAAAAGAAACATGTAATATACCTGCCCTTAAAAACAAAAGACAACCCCAACTTAAGATCGTTCTAGAGTAGGTACCTAGTCTAGGGTCTGTAAAAAAGTGGAGAAAAAACCTTAGTTAAGAACGGAAAGCTAATAAGGAAAGAAAAGAACAAGTCCACGACGAAGTTTTCGTCTCGACGGATATTTTCCTTATGAAAACATTTTGAGCTCGCTCAGTGCTTGCGAACTTTAGTTTACTTGTTGGATTGTAAAGACTCCTCGGGGTGGTAAATAAATAATCTTGCTAGTGTGAATATAACTGCGCGGAGTTAAGTGATTTAGAATTTTTTTTAAATTATACTTACGTGAGCACAGCACATTTTTCTATTAAAATATCATGGTTTTACTCACTTGTATTTATTTTGTCGGTGTAGCCGACTAGTTTCGGCTCTCATTCGGAGACTTGAATCATGGAGAACGAGACGGCCCTCGCGACGCCGTGGCTAGTCCGCCAAGGCGAGAAGCAAAGCTCAAGGTACCTTTTCTCGAAGCGCCTCGTCATTTTCGAATGAGAACCGAAAGTAGTCGGCTACACCAACAAAATACAAGTGAGTAAAACCGTCGAAAAAATATTTTGAATATGTATATTTTTGTATTTATCTTGTTTTGCCTAGTAAAATTTTAGAGGCTCAGATAAGTTATGATAAAACTCAAAGTGTTAAAGATTGTACTCAGACACCTTACCAACAGTGGATTCATTGACGGTACGAAAGATTGGTGTCATAAGTTCGAATAAAAAAAACGTGGGCGTTGGACCCAAAAGTAACATGTGGAAGCAACTGCAAGCACATATTTTCTATATTTATATGTGCAAGGATTTTAGTTGGAAGGCAATGTTGTCACAAAATAACAAGAGTAAAATAACGTTCGGCCCAGCTCGGTTGAGATGCCATGCCACCTGCTTCAGTGCATTTGCATCTAATATTGATTGGGTCTTGTGAAGGCCTCTATATTGATTGATCCAACTGTGACTTAATAGTTACTTATAAGAACCAACCCCCGGGCCATTTCATAAAACTGCAATTCGATGTACATTGAGTGATCGGGTACAAACCTAACCTTTTTTTAACCTTTCTAATGCCTTATCGGCTACGCAATGCATAACGAATTGTCATAGTCAATCAATCAATCAAAAGTTTATTTTAGGCAAAAATAGTTTTACAAGTGAAGTAAAAGTTTAAATTCTTAAGGCTAACATTGTTTACAGATTGACTTCTGGTGTAATAGTGTCCCTACACTAGGCTAGGCCTGTGTCGTGGGCAACCGTGATTGTTTAACACAAATTAAAAATTAACAGGTGGCGTGTTTTTATATTTTCTACACTTTCTAATAATTTTATTAATATTAAGTATTTATCAAAATTTTGTATTTGTTAATCCCACTTATATTATAAATGCGAAAGTTTGTGAGTGAGTGAGTGAGTGTGTTTGTTACTCTTTCACGCTGAAGCGGCTGAACGGATTTGGATGAAATTTGGAACAGATATAGCTTAGACATCAGAATAACATATAGGCTACGTATTATCACGGTTTTACACATAGGAGCAAAGTAAAGCGCATATCCTTTTTCCACGCGGACGAAGTCGCGGGCAAAAGCTAGTGACTTATAAAATAACAAAAAAGAATAATTATGAAATGGCCCAGTGGGTGCCGCGAAGACAAAGACTTTTAATCGCTCAAGAGTGCGAGGAAACGCATAAAAGAGTGAGACGACTCATTATCGCGCCGCTATTATAAGCATGGATTAAAATCAAAATTAAATGCTCCCGCATTGACCCCTTGTGCCGCAGCCTACTCAGCAGTAGGTAAAGCTGAAACTCAGAATTTCCGCAGAGTACCGCAAAATCAAGTAGTGCTTACTCATGCAAATTTTAATGCACAACCAATCGTCGCTCGTATACCAACGTATGAATCTTTATCGTTCGGCTTTAGTGCACTGCTGTGCTGACAAATTGCTGTACGCGAATCATACAAAACGTATAGAGAACATTTTATTGTACACCAAGATTCATGAGAATATTTTTGATGGCGTTAAAGCACGTTGACGTCGGTTATGCACCTAAAACAAACAAAAAATGTGTTTATTGTCATTAGGTAAAGGTACATTTAACATATTAGCAGACCCCCACATGTCATGGCCTAATTTGTGGAGAAGTAAAATATTTTTTGACAGATTACCTTCGTATAACCCGTGTCATTAAAGAAAACATTTAGGATGGACTTCCAAACACTCGCCCTCTCGCTCTAATTAATACAGTCAAAGCGAGACAACGCTAGGTTTTTAACTCCGTCCTAAATGTTTTCTTTAATGGCACGGGTTATACGGCGGCGGTGCATTAATAATATAAGAAGTAACAAAAGGACATTATTTGACCGTAAAGATTGCAATGACGATGCTGTCGATATTTTTTTTACCTTACTTTACTTTACTACTTTGTTCCTCTGTTCGTATGAGTTTAGTGATCTAAATGTCGGGCGGTCTATAAATCGTGGATGGGTGGACAGCAAGGACTTATCCGCAAGGATCGCGCACGATCATTGCACCAGACATTGCTTGCTTGCTGTCTGAAGGCTCCTCTACACGTCTACAGAGGCATCTGCAGACGTCAACTCCGGATGCGTCCGCCGACGTGTAGAGGGGGTGATTTGCGCATCTGTGGTAGGTATTTAACGTCTGGAGACGCGTCCGCCTCGAATCCGATGGTTGTCGGTTTTTTGGCACACATCAAAGGGTTTCGGAGCGAACCTCCGGCGTCTGTCCACACGTCTGCCGACGCATCAGTTTGATCGTAGATGCGAATGAGAGTGCACGCGTGCTTCTTGTGGTTTAATTCCCCCCGAAATGACTAATAATATGAGCGCCGAGGAAACCTTTAGGTTTATTGAGCTGTATCAAGCTGAAAACTGTCTTTGGAATTCAAAAAATAAATATTACAAAAATATAAATGTTGTAAGTAGGTATAATATTAACAATTTAGTTAAGTAGCGTTTAAATAAAGAAAAAAAAAAAAAAAAAAAAAAAAAAGTTAACTAGCTATTTCAATTATGTTTTTCTATTGAGACTACTGCAAAACTAATTGGATATCTAACCTACCTAAAATACCTACCAGTACATGACATTATGATGATGTTTACCTATACCTAAATATACTCCGTGCAATTTTAGTGGTTTTAAAGCCGAAGGTATTTTGTTGCACTGGTGATTCTGAGCCAAATTACAAATTTTCATCCCAAAACGCGCGAAAAAACAATTCACTTCTCCATACAAATGGTGTAAGTAAGTAAGTAAAATGTTTATTGATTAGTGTCGATTGGCGATAGCCGTTTGTATCGGGAAGTGTTTTTTTTTCGCTCGTTTTGAAGTAAAATTTTGGAATTTGGCTCAGAATCACGAGTGCAACTAAATACCTTCGGCTTTAAAACCACTAAAATTCCACGGTGTATAGTACCTACTAAATAAATAAATAGGTGCGGCAGCTACTGTCTCAATATCCATTTTTTAAACGGGGCGAACGCGTGTTTCGTCTGTCGGCAATGAACATAGACTGATCGACTGACAGACGTGTGGACAGCTCATGGAAATTCATCTGCAGATGCATCTGCCAGCGTCCGCAGATGCATCTGCTGACGTGTAGAGGAGGCTTGATCCAGAGACAGGACCCGATGTATTTTTGGATAGGAAATACTTTCGAGGATTTATAGTTTTCCTGTAAATAGGTTTGTTTTGCGACGAGGCTGCATCCCGTTTTTGTAAATAAATAAATCGTGACGCGAAAAATACTCCGTAATAAATTAGGGTGAAATTTATTTATAGTGGTGCTTTCCAGATAAAATTTATTGGTCAGAATAGTACAAAACATGTCTACAAAGCGCACAAACTTTAAATGATGTAGTAAAAATTATAGTTTTTTATTATTTGCATCTGAAAAAGAGGTCTGTCTCAACTAACTTGGTTGTAGTACAGTTTGTAAATTATTTGCATCTGAAAAAGAAATAATATATATCTCTACTAATTTGGTTCTCCATTTTGATATTATTTACATCTGAAAAAGAAGTCTGTCTCAACTATTTTTTTTCTCCCTATAGAATAACTTAAATGGTCGATTAATATCGACTTTTTCATTTATAACGAGAATCATCACACAATTTAGAAAATGGTTTAAACTGTGGACTTTTTCGTGATGTAACGGTTGGTCCCTTTAAGCCATGTAGGTAGGTTAGTACCTACCTATATGGACATGAACCCAGGGGATCTACCGCCTAAGACGAAGCCGATTACCATTGGCGAAAACCGAATTTCGATTTTTTAAAAGTGTACTGCCACCCAGTTCATTTTACTGCCACTCAGTTCATTTTTCATAAATCGAACTTTGATTTTCGCCAACGGTAATCGGCTTCGTCTTAGCCGGTAGACCCCCAGGTGGGTAAAGGGCGATTGAATTTTATACAGATCACGTAAGGAGGTCCTAACGTGATCTGTATAAAAGTTAATCGCCCTTTACCTACCGCGTTACGAGTAAGTGATCGCACGATAATATTTTATTAACATGAAGGCAAACGCTTTGGGGTCTACTTGGGACATACAATACGATCACATTATATCTCATGAACGTCCATGTAAAAAGTGAGTATTTATTTATTTATTTTGCGTATGGCATTGTGCTGAAAATGCTATACGGTGAAAGGTAAGCCGTCCAACCACATCGTTACGTCTGTGTCGGCCTCGTGCACCTTAGCGACGCCGCCTTGGATGGCGAACAGTGGGCAGTCGTCGGTGATGTGGGACATTGTCTGAACCCCCCCGCACATGTATGTAGTATTTATCAAAGGATAATGAGGAGTTACCTAAAGGGGTAACTCCTTATTTCATTTACGCCGTACCAGAGCTTTTAAAGCGCAGAAAGCATTGATTGTTAAATTGATCATATAAAATGATAAAGGACCATGGGCTGGACACTTTAGTATGAAGTCTAGGCCCACTGACAGTTGACACATTTAATGAAAAATGTTACCTTGTCCAACAGCAATAAGACTCATGTATCTTCACCCATCTAGTGTGGGTGCAGGTGCTACTGGACGCTGTATAAATTAATCATCTCATTACGTAGATGCAAAGGCGTACCTAAGTAAATTGCTACTTTCTCCTAAAAAGAGTAGAAACCCCAAGTCTCCGCGTAGAAACTGAAAATGATGATGAGATTATTGCCCATCGCAGCCGTCTTCGCCTCAATAGATAGTGCCTAATTCGATAGAACATCTTTTGATATTCTTACCGAGGGCGAGACGTTTGAGCTTTACATTAGGGCGAGTCTGGTTCACTTCTCTGGGAGAATGTTTTCTTTTTCTGTACTTATTAATATCTTAGTACTCCACATTTTCTGAGCCCATGTGAAAGTAAAAATATCCTACCTGCGGCAGCTATTTTGCTATCTTTCGGACTAAGTTGGTAGTTAAGAGTTTTTAGCATTTTCTCCATACAAACGAAGTCCCCGATTTCCTCCCTGGATAATAAATAGCACTAGATTAGTTCGGTGGCACTAGAGCATACTTTTTTAGTATTCTGGGATACATCCAAAATACTAAAATAGTAAATTATATTTTTTCCTATGGAAAAAATTGTGTTTTCGCCGAAGACGTAGAACAAAAGTTGTTGGAAATCACATTTAGAAGTTGGGGTGTCTGAGGAACCTATTTAAAAATTGCCTTGCAGATGGCGAAAATTATATTTTAGTAACAACTAGCAAAAAAGGCTTGGCTTGGTTTGGGGTTTGGGAACCACCCCCACCGAACTACATCCCAACTACCCCAAACACTTTTATAATTGTGTGTATTTAAACTACGAGTTTTGGAGGGGATGGTTTGAACATGAACACACGCTTCAATATACAGGGTGTTAAAAGACCGCCAACAGATCCGAAAGGTACGCATACTGGACACCAAAACAAAGTACTTTTTCGATAAATTATTGCTGGGAAATGGTTTTGGTTTTTTAGGTTATAATTTTGGAAAATATTTTATCACGCAATGGAAGTGTAACGCAGAGAAGTTATATTGCACAAGCGTTGACATAAAGTTGTGTTACTTACGCTTGAAGTGCCGATGTTTAGAATACATTGCGGGTTGCAATTTTAACGTCGTTTTATGCAAGAAATATTCAAAATTTTGATATGGCTTCTTGAGAAGAAATGTTAAGTACTCGATACTGAGCAAATTTCTGCAATAAAAAAAGTTTGAAAAGTCCGACTTTGAACCTCATTATCTCGGAAACCATTGATTTCCCAGGTATAGTTCCATGGGCAAAAATGTTCAGTATGATGAGGACAATGCGTGATTTCCCGCTTTGTTGGCGGTCTTTTAACACCCTGTAGTGAACTGTCTGTATACAATGTTATTCTTTGGTAACAGTAGAAGCCAGATGGCGTTGGTAACCGGGGAATTATGAAGCTAGGCTAAGACTGAGCGGTCTTACTGAGAGTTAAATTGGAAGATATTCTCCTGAGGATCTCGTGCTACAATATCTTAAGCTTATTCTCTCTATGCTTTCGTGACTCAGCAGAGATTGTTAGGGAGGAACTTGCAATTGTCCAACTAGGCGGTTTACAAAAGGTTGTCTGGTAAAGAACGCTTTTAGCGAAAAACCTCCATCTTTTTTAGGTTTAGGTTAGGTTAAGAAATTTTAGGTTAAGAAAATTCTTCTAAATAATGGCACAAATTTTCTATTTAAATTAAGTAGGATAAATTAGTATAGTTTTATTTTTATTTCCTATTAGTTTAATTATGAACATTTAACTTTCGTTTCATAAATTATTTCGTTACAAAAAAAATATAATAATAGTTTTCTGGTGCACAATAAAGTGTTATTGATCTATCCAACTAGTACTTTCTTAATTTTTTGGGAGTAGGTAAGCTATGAATAATTATTTTTGTCATTTGGGAACTTTCCGGTATCCAATAAAAACTATTTGATATTTTAACCATACAGAGCATACGATGTCTTCAAACACATGGAAAATCTCGTCCCTTTAGCTTAGAATAGCCTAGTGTTTGACTACATTACCTAACAATGGAGTCGCCGGCACACAGCGTCCGAGCTGCACAATAGAGCTGCAATGTCAGCATTGCTCACCGCTACTCTGCTAATAAATCAAGGTGTGGACCGTGTACACAGGGTTTTAGCTGTGAATTTACTGGACTCAACTTGGACCCTGTAGTCAGTTCTTCAAACAAAGAGATTACAAAGTTATGTTTTTGACGATAGTAACAAAGTTATGTTTCTTTTTAATCCTGCTGGCAGCTACTTGTATGGAATCGGCTGTCAAATATAGACATCGATACCCATGGTGCGATTATTGTATTTTCTTCATGACAAAGATTTCCGAACGAGGACAAAACTAGTCGGCTGTGATGAGATTAAGAATAGTAAACGAAACCCTAAAATCTGTATAAAAATCCGTATTAAACAGTTTAAGTTGTAAAACGACAAATAAACAACCACAAATTTAATAAACAACTCTTTTTTTTGCTTCGTTGTCATGAACGTAGGAGGAGGAACTGCCTCAGCACTTGTTGTAGGTTCACTATGAAAGCCTACAACACTGATTATGAATAATAAACCAATAACGCGATACTTTTAACTGTGTTTTCCTCATAACACACTAACCTACATACCCTGCGCAAAAACAAACGAATAAGCCCCATCTAATAACCAGCAATCTTAGTAATTATCATGGAGGCCGAGTCGCTAGCGGGCGGAGTTATATGGATCCATAAATCTACACTTCTCCATAAAACGACAATAAAACTTTGTCTATTGAACATGACGGCACGGCATAACATCCAATATGAGATAAGACAGAAAGGATCACGTGAAGCTACGAACGAAAGAAATATAAAAGAAGAATGTGATAAAAGTTACTTATACGTAAAAGGGTGTACGTAGATAAAAATTCTGTGACAGGTACACAAATATTCGTTAACGTTACGCTCGTACGTATGGGATAGAGGAGTTGTTACAGGCACTCAAAGAATATAATAATATAATAGGAATACAATAGTTTCTGGTCGCAAAGCATAAATCAATAGAAATTAGAACCATACTCACTAAACTCATGAGAATAAGGGTGTGTTGCTAGAAATTCGTAGAGCGTCGTAGCACTTAGCTACGCCGTAGAGCGTCGTAGCACATGAACAGTCACTAACAGAAACAATTTAGTATTGAGACTAGAATATTACAGAAAACTGCACCCAAGGTAGGTAGTCATAATATAAGGTAGTGGCCATAATTCTTTCGTACCTTTCAAATATGTTTGTCTATGGAAAATGCTTATTGAAATTTATACATTTTGTAATAAGCCAATTTTTATCAAGTATGCGTTTTATTCGTGTTTATTGTTCATACCAATAGTGTTTCTACTCAGGTTTTTAATCAAACTTAACGCTGAAAGCGACCTTTTCCAGTCCACCTTCAAACTTATTGATCTGATAATGTGAACGCAATAATATTTTGTTAGTTTTATGTTTTTATTTGCTTTTATTTGTTTATGTTGTAAGCTACATATTGTGTTTTTGCTTCTGATATTTTTGTGTATTATTGTGTATGTCATGAAGTATAAATAAATGCATGAATCTGAACGCCCTAGGTAGGTAATCGTATGAGGTAGTGGCCACCCCTGGTGTCAGAGTTTTTAGGCCACCCAAAGGGTCTCTGACATGGCTTAACGATTGTTATTAATCAAAAACAACCGGGATCAACGGTTTAACTTGCCATCCGAAGCACGGAAGCGCTCAGATATTAAATTGCCACTAGCGGTCACCCATCCATGGACTGAACGCCCTAAAATGTTAGCTAGCAGCCCAATAGCACGCAATGCCACATCCAATTCTTCTTGCACCGCGCTCCATCGTGGCTATGATTCCTGCCTCCCCAGGAGCCGCCCCTACATTAATTGGGCGAACTTTTCCGCGGCACGGGCACTAAGCCGGCCTAATGCGCGCCGAGGCACAGGGCCGGACTCAGGAAGGGCAATAATCGAGAGAAACTACTCGAGCTGCTCGATTATTTTAATTCAATTCAATTTATTTCAGATTTGCATCCATATTTTAATAACTCGGACAACTCGAGCTACGGATTTGTTGTTTACTCGATAGTTATCTCGAGTGATTTTTGCTCGAGTGATTTTTGCTCGAGCGATTTTTGCTCGCCCACTCACATCTTCCGACTCAACGCTCGCCGTCTAGATTAATCGAGCAACTCGAGTAGGTAGGTAACTTTCTTGCAACTCGAGAGTTTGTTTACGTTCATTTCGTTCATTTGCGCTCACTCGTGCACTTACTTACCTTCATGAGTTTCAGAGATTATTTTACTAGTTGAAATAAAACGTGTGTGTAAAACTGAGAATTTATGTAAAGTAAAGTGTAAACTGACGCGTGTGAATGTGTGTAGGTACCTTCGTCATCCAACCACTCGAGCGATTCGCTCACCAGATTTTATTTGGTAAGAAAAGTTTTTTGAATCAAACTGAACGCAGCTCTCGTCCAACCACTCGAGCGATTCGCTCACCGATTTTATTTGGTTAGAAAAGTTTTTTTAATCAAACTGAACGCTCTCATCCAACCACTCGAGCGATTCACTTACCAGAATCGCTCGATTATTGAAACCACTCGAGAGGTGAGTACTCGATTATTAAATTTACTCGATTATTACCATCGCTACTCCATAGTGTCCCACTGCTGGGCAAAGGCCTCCCCTTTTTTCATCCACTCCTCTCTATCCTCGGTTGCCTCTTGCCACCCCGGCAAAAAGGTTGTGAGGTCGTCCCGCCATCTCCGCCTCGGTCTGCCGCGGCGCCGGTGCCCATCTTGTGGGGTCCAGTCGGTGACGACTTTCGCCCACCTAAAAAGTTAATTTTCTTATTTATAAAACAATGTCCCAGGCACTGCAGCGTCGAGTGGTCTCTTCACCCATTACTGTGAGTGAAGGTGCCACTGGATGCTGTATAAATCATCTCATTACGTAGATATGCAAAGGCCTTAGTTAGTTTTATTTATTAAAAGCAATTACTAATCAACGCTTTAAACCCACACCCATACAAACTCAGACGTACAACGCTTCTCAAACATGTTTGTTAGAGGTTGATAGTCCAGGGGTCCATAATTGAAATACAGCAGGGTCAATTAATACTTTTGTTTTCAGTTCTGTATCGAGTTGCAGTCTCGAGGGCGCGTGCAGCGGGGCCAGCCCAAATATACAAGGTGTTACAAAAGTACCTAACTCTTTTTACAGGGTAATAGCACCCGGTGATAGGGATCACAACCTAAATTTTTTTTTTGCTCTATGACGTTCCGTTGATTTTTAAATTAATAAAATGTGTGGCGGGAGAAAAGTATTTTTTAAATATTATTTTCATTGACTTTCACAATGTTTTAACAACTTAAAGCTATGTAAATGCGCCTACACACACAAACATATTTTAAAATTTGAGCTAATACCAAAAACAAAAAAGTTATGATTTTTATTTTCAATTTTGAGGTTATAAAATAAAAATTGTTTTTTTCAACTTTTTTTTACAGATTTAACATTCTGTTGACCACTAGGTTACACCGTGTAAAAAGAGTTAGGATGTTTTGTAACACGTTGTATTTTCAGTCAAAGATAGGTACTTTAAGTTATACTTAAGATTTTTTTGTAGCTGGTCCCATAGTCAAAGTTACTTTTCATTTGAGTATGGACAATGGACCTTTCTGAACTACCCAGTATATTGGGGCCCCAAAATAGGTCCAGCCCTGCGTCTGACACCACTCGTTGGCTTGTAATTGCTTTTATCGCTTTCTTTCTCTATTCATTGGCCGGGCCGTGCCATCTTTGGATTACTTAATTTGATTTGCGGCAGGAGGGGAGTTGGTTTGTCATTGATATCTCTTTGAACTCTGTGAAGGTTGGGTTGCATGTTACTCACTGGTTTAATACATAAAATATAAATAGAAAGCTGGAATGGATTTTTATACCATTAATGATACGCTATACAGGGTGTTAAAAGACCTCCAACAAAGCGGGAAACCACGTATTGTCCTCATCATAAGGAACATTTTTGCCCAAGGAACTATGCCTGGGAAATCAACGGTTTCCGAGATAATGAGGTTCAAAGTCAGACTTTTCAAAACTTTTTTTTTTAAGAAAAATATCCTGTAGATAGCCTACTTAAAGTTCCGCTATCGACTTAGAGTGCACCCTGTAGTTCTTAACATACCTTCTCAAGAAGCCATATCAAAATTATGAATATTTCTTACAAAAAACGACGTTAAAATTTCAACCCGCAACGTATTCTAAACATCGGCACTTCAAGCTTAAGTAACATAAAATTATACCTACGCTTGCGCGACTTCTGTGCGTTACACGTCCATTGCGTGATAAAATATTTTTCATAATTATAACTTAAAAAACCAAAATCATTTCCCAGCAATAATTTATCGAAAAAGTACTTTGTTTTGGTGTCCAGTATGCATGGCTTTCGGGTCTGTTGGCGGTCTTTTAACACCCTGTATTTACTCGTATTTTAGTTCCAAAGGCGGATATTTTGACATGCCTGCCCATGATAGCTGCCGCAGCAATGCAGCCGAAATTTCCGAAAGATAAAACTGTTTCAAAGCAGTGGCTAGTAGCGGGACTGCAACTGTTTGCCATAAGGTATTGCAAAATATTCACAACATTATTTTAATAATAATTAGACATAAACTCGCGAAGGCTATACTCCGTGCAATTTTAGTGGTTTTAAAGGCTCCGTATAAGGCTAACTAGCGCCACCAATGTTGAAAAAATCATATCTTCCTTCAGAAGAAGTTTCTGAAAAAATCCTAAGATGAGCTCATGCGCCATGCTTTTCTAGATTTTTAAGTGAAGGTACCCAACTCAATTTCTAGTCTTAAGCTAAAAAATTTTCGATAACCGCCAAAAATGGCCGCTTTTGGCGGTTATCGAAATTTTTTTAGCTTAAAAGTAAATTTCAAAGAGGTATCTACACTTAAAAATCTAGAAAAGCATGGCGCATAGGCTCATCTTAGGATTTTTTCAGAAACTTCTTCTAAAGGAAGATATGATTTTTTTAACATTGGTGGCGCTAGTTAGCCTTATACGGAGCCTTAAAGACGAAGGTATTTTGTTGCACTGGTGATTCTGAGCCAAATTACAAAATTTCATTCCAAAACGCGCGAAAATAAAATTCACTTCTCCATACAAATTTTAATGGTGTCGATTGGCGATAGCCGTTTGTATCGGGAAGTGTTTTATTTTTCGCTCGTTTTAAAGTATTTTTTTGGAATATGGCTCAGAATCACGAGTGCAACTAAATACCTTCGGCTTTAAAACCACTAAAATTCCACGGTGCCAATGAAAAAATACCCACATATTTTTTCATGGCCACCAACATTATTTTTCCCAGCTAAGGTATCTTCAATGACACAAGGAAAACGGAGACAATACTGTCTAAATGACCATCAGCCCAAAAAGGCTCGAATGAAAAAAAGGAAACCGAACCGTACACCGCTTCGTTACGTAGCAGGTCCACGTATGCGCGCGTCTATCCTCCATTTGTAACGAGGGAGCGGATAAAGGCGTCAAATTACCGCCGTCAAACTCCACTGTCACCTGAGGACATGGAGCTAATGCTATAGCTGTTTTGGTCGTAGGCATTTTGAATTTCGGACTTTGGAACTTCGGCGTTTCAATGATTCTACCAAATTTTAATGATCTTTGTGACTTTCGGCGTTATGAACCATTAGGCATTTTAATTTTAGACGTGTAGATCGTAGACTTTTTGAATGTAGACTTTTTGAAATTCGGCCTTTAAATGCGTCACCGCCGTGTTTTATTTTCGTTCGTAATTTATTTATTGCCTAGCAGTGAATCAATTTCTTCCTTTCTGCTAAGCCTGATCCTATAGACATTTTGCACTAAAATGTTACAAAAAAGATCATAACGAACTGTAGAGGGTATCATGTTACGCATCAAATATGAAGTCAATTTCTGCATTAAAATCTTTACAAAAAGGGATGCACGTGATTAACTGGAACTCAGTAATTGTGTCATTTTCTTCACAGTAAAGTTTGATTCATGAATTCAGAAACCCTCTTAGGCTGTGTTTCTTTAGTTTGATCCAGTGAGACATCTGTCAAAGTATAATATGGCCCCGCTAGGCCAACTGGGGCCTTAGCCTGTAACACAATGGCGTATCAATGGCGTCCTAGGTAGAAGGACAAAACCGGGATTTTTTCGTTGTTCTCCTACAACCAGCGAACTAATCCTCTAGGATTAGACTCATAATATTCCTTGCTGTACTACAATAACATTAAAAGGACCGACAGCATCAATAAATCGTAATTCAAACCGCCAACCGGAAGCCCATTTTGGCACCATTGTGTTACAGGCTAAGGGCCCTGGTCAAAGGCTTCACACAAACCTGTCACAACCAACATTAGCTCCATGTGGAGGGGCGGCGCGCAATTTTTATCCCATCCAAAGTTAATATTCTGTGACCGTCCCGCTGGGGAGAGGTGGCCCGTGAAACAGACACCCCGCTGTCCAACATGAGAACCAAATACCGTGCCGTTACCTGCCGGTTATGTGGCCCTGGGCCCTTAGCCTGTAACACAATGGTGCCAAAATGGGCTGTCAGGTGACGAATTCAATTACGATTTGCTAACGCTGTCTGTTCTTTTAATGTTTTTGTAGTACAGCAAAGAATATTTTGATTCTAATTCTAGAGGATTAGTTCTTTGGTTGTAGGAGAAAAGCGAGGAGAGCCCGGTTTTGTCCTTCTGCCGGGACGCCATTGACCCGCCATTGCGTTACAGGCTAAGGGCCCTGGTATACAGGGCGTCCCACGGCTATGCCACAAGGAGGGAAAGTACCTTAAATATTGTAGATGGAACATTTTACTAAAACAAGACATTATTTTAATTTTAAAAAAAAAATTAAACTGCATCCATAGATATTGAAATAATTACATGGTTGAACCGGGAATCGAACCCGTTACATGAGAAAAAAAAAATACCCTGTAGTTTTATCATACCGATCGAAAGGCTTCATGATAAGGATAATTTTTTGCTAAATAACATAGTGTCAGAAATAAAAGGAAGACCATGAAACATTTACCTGGTAGTATGCAACAAATCGAGCCGTATCCTGAGCCGAAAGACGCGTAAAATTTTGTTCATCGCAATGCGGCTGGCTGAATATAAAGAAATAATTCAAAAATGTGTTTCATTTTCACACTTTTAATCTTTTGTTACTGTGATTTTCATCGATAAATTGATTAATGTTGTATTAAAAATGTTAAAATTCATGGTCTTCCTTTTATTTCTGACACTATGTTATTTAGCAAAAAATTATCCTTATGATGAAGCCTTTCGATCGGTATGATAAAACTACAGGGTAATATTTTTTCTCATGTAACGGGTTCGATTCCCGGTTCAACCATGTAATTATTTCAATATCTATGAATGCAGTTTAAATTGTTTTTGAAATTAAAATAATGTCTTCTTTCAGTAAAATGTTCCATCTACAATATTCAAGGTACTTTCCCTCCATGTGGCATAGCCGTGGGACGCCCTGTATATGACTAAATACACGCAAAAATTATAGCCCATAGCCCTTAAACGGGTGAACCGATTTGGATGCAGTATTTATTTGAAAGCAGGTTTTCTAGCGAGTGTTCATTATGATATGTTTCATTTTGTTTTTTACTTTATTTTATTTATTTATTAACAAAAATCCACAGCAATACAGATTGTTATAATGCTTCTTATATAAATTACTAATGGAGTCAATAAAGGATTTACTAATGCAGTCAAATTTATCAAAATCTGTTCAGCCGTTTATGATATATGCTAATTTGAAGCAGGTCTTTTATTTGTAAATATTATGTTTAGTCAGATTAGTTTAATATAAGTTTTATTTTATTTTGCATGGGTATTTAGTTTTAATTTTTTTTTTGTTTATAACGTTGTTTTTAGGTTAATTTTAGTTTTAATTTAGCTTTTAGTTTCAGCGATTATATTATTATACCTGTAAGTTAATAAGAATAAACAGCTACTTAAGTAAAAAAAAATCCTTATACTAAATTAAAAAAAAAAAAATTTTGAAGCTAAAAAAAATTTTAATAAATGTTTTTTTAAATGTTTAATTTAGTAGTTATTGTTGAAACAATAGAAGGGATATGCGGGTGAAATCTCTGTTAAAATTGAAACGGTATCATGTTGTTCAAATTATGTAAACGAGTAGGAGCATCAACGAGATGACCTCGCGACAGTCGCTCATCGCCCGGAAACCATTTTCAATCGCTCAGTGACCTATTTATCAGTATAAATAGTTTAAGAATAAACTTTAACCCGATTTCACTAGAACAAAAAAAATATTTCTAGTTGTAGAAATACGTGGACAAATGAGGCCGTCAGCGCAAAAGTGTTAAGTATTTCTTATCCAGACACAATTGATTTTAATCGGCCACTTTTGCGCTGACGGCACCGAACTAAATCCCATAGAATCCGCATTCTCAAATATACATACTCGTAGATCCATGTTAAGAAGCTCACATAGACAAATATTGTGCAATCCTAACAATCTTGTTAAAACAAAAGTCGGGTTAGTTACACTTACACCATTTGTAAATCAAGAACCGCACCGATTTTTAAGATCTTTTATTTGTTGGAATTGTCTCCAACCCGAAAAACCTTTTCAAACGTGGAAAAATAAATCTGCGCAGACGAGATCGTGAACAAAAGCTAGTGTGATATGTATCAAATTGATAACCTCTTTTTTTACGAAGTCGGTAAAAAACCCAACGAAATAACCCACCGCACTCGAACAAAGGGCGAAATAAAATTATAATATTTTTCATCGCAATTATTCATGAGTTACGACAGAATAGCCTGCAGTAAAGAGGTGAACTTTGGGTACAATTGGTCGGTGATTCAATAGCGAACGCATTCAGGATGCATCGCGCTCACAATGCTGCGTGTATTGAATGGAAACACTGCAGAGCGCACTAGCTGGAGAGCTGGCGACAAATCGACTTATTTTCTCGTACAAGGCTGAGAGTTGGTAGGCGGATTATTATACAGACTTCGCGGAGTCTGGGGAAAATAATCTTGAAGCTTGATTATCATGAGCCCGGGTTAAGCAGCACATGAGGGGGTTATAAATATATGTCACTCTTTTGTTGACGTAAAGCGGGATAGTAGAGTTATAAACCCATGGATACGCTCTAACCCAGCCTTATGCTATGCTTGCATAAGGCTGGCTGCATCTGCTCCGGATGAAACTTATAGATTTGATGCTATTTATGCACAACTCATGTCATTGGAGACCCAGTAGTATTTAAATTTTGGTGTTTGATGTACGAACTTCAGATTTAAGTACTAGCTTGCATCAAACACTAAAATGTTAACCATTACTGGGTCTACATGAAATACCATCAAAACTATAAGTTTCAACCGGAGCAGATCTGCAAGACAATTTTAGTCACATCCGGCGAAGGCTTACCAACTCTCAACCTTGTGCGAAACAATAAGTCGATCGACCACCAGCTCTCCAGCTACACTGTGTTGCCGAAAATGGCACAATTGAATGACGTGATTTACTATTATCGCGGACGCCGGACGAAAATGTCCGAAATGTCCCAAAATTCGACGTGCGAATGCGATTTTCAATGAAAGCTTAATCAATCAAGGGCCATTCAGTTGGAATAGGGAATAGCACCGCCGTGTGACTGACCCGTGCATTGAATTTTTTGACACTTTTTTGCAGGTGCTCGTAAAATTTCGATACATACTCTACAATTCGGTACGCAAAGTTTTTTGTTCGAAAGTCCGTTTTGGCTTAATCTTATCTTTAGACAATATTGAGAAAGTAATTTAAATATTTTTTATTTTGGTCCAGTAGTTTTGTTTTTATGCGCTAAAATGTTTTGTTCCTATGATCGCCAACAGTATGCAGACCGTCGCGTGACGTCATAAAACCGTATCTTTGAAACGTTTTAAAATCCAAACTACTGAACCAAAATAAAAAACATTGAAATTAGTTTCTCAATATTGTCTAAAGATAAGATTAAGCCAATAACGGACTTTCGAACAAAAAACTTTGCGTACCGAATTTTCTACGGGGTGCACTCTAAGTCGATAGCGGAACTTTAAGTGGGCTGTCTACTGATCACTACAAACAACTTGTAGCGGGTGGCGAAAAAAATGGAGCGAAAAAAATATCAGCTGTTCCATACAAAAGGTCGACTCAGTACTGCGCCAAATGTATGAAACAGCTGATATTTTTTGCGCTCCATTTTTTTCGCCACCTAGTACAACTTGTTTGTAGTGATCAGTAGACAGCCTACTTAAAGTTTCGCTATCGACTTAGAGTGCACCCTGTAGTTTCGCTAGGAGAAACTCTTCAACGAACTGGAGCAGATCACTCGGAATCAGTGCAGTAGCTTAAAATCAGTGTACCTTTTCACCAGTAAAGTCGCCTTTTTCGTAAATTTTTCAATTAGACTTTTGAGAAACCCCTCCAAAGAAGCGCGGTGAATGTGCTCTTTGACCAAGTATCCTTTGGTTACGGATCTAAAGTTACGGCATTCTAAGGGTGGTATTCTAGAACGCTACTTAAACTCAGTTCAAACTAGAACGGTACTTAAACTCTGTTTAAACTCAGTTCAAACTAGAACGCTCCTTGAACTCTGTTTAAACTCATTTTAAGTAGTCAACTGTCGATAAAACAGTGTATGACTTGATTTGAATATCCCTCCCTGCATATCAAAACATGCACTGTTTTATCGACAGTCTGAACTCCGTTTAAACTGAGTTAAAGTAGCGTTCTAGAATATCACCCTAAGGGTGGTATTCTAGAACGCTACTTAAACTCAGTTCAAACTAGAACGCTACTTAAACTGTGTTTAAACTCAGTTCAAACTAGAAAGCGTCTTGAACTCTGTTTAAACTCAGTTTAAGTAGAGTTTAGTTGTGTCGACTGTCGGTAAAACAGTGCATGTTTTGATTTGAATATCCCTCCCTTCATATCAAAACATGTACTTTTTTATCGACAGTCTGAACTCTGTTTAAACCGAGTTTAAGTAGCGTTCTAGAATACCACCCTTAGTCTCCAATCTATTCTAACACATTCCCTTCCGAAACTCCTCTTTAGCCAGTCTTCAGCTGGCATCTTAACAAAGCTTATCCTCAGCCTTAGCTAAACTGCGCTTTCAGTCGACTTACACGTACAGTACAGTTAGGATACCCCTTTTTGTTCTATTGACGCCCTTATGCCGCGCGCGATAAGAGCCACCATGGGGTATCGTATGTGTTCGGACATCCGGCAATGCGACAAATAGGTAGCTATACAGGGTTTTAAAGGAATGTCCTGTCATACTTGAGGTGGTCGTTAAACTTATCAATACAAGCCACTTTCACTATGAGACCAACTGCCAAATTTTAAATGCCGACTCTTTTTTCGACATTTCGTAGGTCCCATTGTAGAAGTGGTGTGTATTCATAAATTTAAGCACCCCCTCAAATAATACAGTTTATTTCTCAAACATGCTGTAGATAAAGATGTTCATTTCGTTGCGATAATAATAGTTGTTGACAATAATTTGTGAGTATAGTAGCCCCTAAGGTTTGCAGAGCTGACCGCAAACCTTCGCTGAGTCGGAGAGGTACCCTAAGAAGAAGAAGACGGTAGTAATAAATTTATTTATTTACACTTTGTTGCACAAAAAACGGAAATGACAAAAACTTTAACAACAAAAAGTATGATACTTAGTGCAAGGACGGACTTATTTAACATGTGCTAAACGTATCTAATTAGGCGCAGACAATCGTGTACCGTTTTGCGTTTAAGGCTCCGTATAAGGCTAACTAGCGCCACCAATGTTAAAAAAATCATATCTTCCTTCAGAAGAAGTTTCTGAAAAAATCCTAAGATGAGCTCATGCGCCATGCTTTTCTACCCGCCAAAAACGGCCGCTTTTGGCGGTTATCGAAATTTTTTTAGCTTAAGACTAGAAATTGAGTTGGGTACCTACACTTAAAAATCTAGAAAAGCATGGCGCATGAGCTCATCTTAGGATTTTTTCAGAAACTTCTTCTGAAGGAAGATATGAATTTTTCAACATTGGTGGCGCTAGTTAGCCTTATACGGAGCCTTAAGTTCCGTGCCAAATATGCAACTTGCCTATTGTTTCACCATGTTAGTCAGCACCTTTATTTTTCACCAAAACAAAACAAAGGCTTTCTGGAAAAGGGTTGACTCACCCAGTCGTATATCAAAGGGCCGTCTTGTGAC
Source organism: Zelleria hepariella (assembly GCA_949319315.1). Lineage (NCBI taxonomy): Eukaryota > Metazoa > Arthropoda > Insecta > Lepidoptera > Yponomeutidae > Zelleria > Zelleria hepariella. The sequence goes on from OX439387.1 coordinate 14,763,266, forward strand.
GTCCGGCACGAATAATGAGATTTTTTTAATTCGACCTACACCTACTGGCGGCTGCGGCTTAGGCCTGAATAGAACAGCCATTTCACTCAATAAAACTTGGGATTTTCAGGTACAGCAGACTTACTTCAATTCAATTCAATTCAATTCAATTCATTTATTTCAATAAAAATGTACTACATATTCATAACTACTTAATATAACTTAGGTAAAGACGTACACAGTGCCTGAACTAGAATACAGCTGTATTCTGTATCTCAGGAAACTAAAATAGGCAATCATATTGTGAAGAACAAATAATGATATTATGTAATGGTAGAATGTACTAATTAACTAGCCAGAAATATTTAATATACTTACATAACTAAACTTACAAACTAGATTTATTCTATAAATAAAATAGCGCACAATAGTTAGATTGGCCTTGTATTACATTTTATCGCTTTTTAGACGCTTTTTAGTAATTTCAATATTAAGTAAGGGAAAACGTTTATGTCAGCATTTGAAATAAACTGGGTTAATAAAAACAAAGTCGATGCATGCAGCACAAATCATACTCAAGGTTGTATGTGTTGTGTTTTGCTTATATAGCTTTAAATTTAATGTTAGTAGGTCGGTGATTGTTAATAGTAGAGTAACGATAACACATGATTTGCTTATGATACAGAGAATTTATCTTAGTTCCTAGTCGCCCACATAATCTACAGAATTTATATACCTATTTTCCGCCATTTTTCTAGCTGGGCAAGTTACTACCTGGTATGTATACTTATTTGGTTGATAAAGGAATGTTTCCCTTTCATTTCTTAAAAGTTGCCATTTAATGACGTCATTAATTTCCCACCCGGTGTGTTTGGTTTATTCAGCGGATAATTAATAAGTGGTAGTAAGAGGAAGGGCACTGAAATGGTACGGTCGCCCACAGTCACAGATACCCCATGGCAGTTCTTACCGCGCGCGGCATAAGGGCGCCAATCGAACAAAAAGGGGTATCCTAGCGTGTGGCCGACTGTACAAATGCAAATTTTTAAAGGATAAGAAACGTTCAGGAAATAGAAAGTATCGAGCTATGCAAAAAGTCGTAGAACCAAAGTTGTTAGATATCACATTTTAAAGTTGACATATTTTAGGAATAAAGCTTTTTATATGGAAGTTGACGTGTTTCAGGAATAAAATTGCGCTGTGGCCCGTTTACCGTCGACTAAGTTATGAAGCACACTACATTTAGCTCCCAGCCGAAGATGGGTGCCCTAGACCCATTAGCTTCGCTTCGGTGCTCATGCGTGTAGCTCGTGGATGCCTCCACTGCCATTCCTGTAGATTGGTTGATGGTTGTTCATTGTCGTATCCATTTGACTCATAAAGCTCGACGACGTCTACAGGGTGCACTCTAAGTCGATAGCGGAACTTTAAGTAGGCTGTCTACTGATCACTACAAACAACTTGGACCGAATGGCGAAAAAAATGGAGCAAAAAAAATATCAGCTGTTCCATACAAAAGGTCGACTCAGTACTGCGCCAAATGTATGAAAAAGCTGATATTTCTTTCGCTCCATTTTTTTCGCCACCTTGTGCAAGTTGTTTGTAGTGATCAGTAGACAGCCCACTTAAAGTTCCGCTATCGACTTAGAGTGCACCCTGTAGTTCTGTAGCTGTTAGTTGCCACCCCATGCGCCGACCAACGGGTGATCCTTTTTAAAACTTGCTAATCAGCTTACACTGCCGCGTGGATTTGTGTGCGTTACGGGCGAGTTTCAATCTTCCTGTCGAGACAGAAGGTTCTTTCCACTAATTTCTGCCTTTGCCGACTGAATGCTGACTGTAAGAATAAGATTGGAGCGAGTTGGAAACCCTAAACTAAAGGTTTCCCTGAATGACCTATAAGAGCCCAACCAATACATCTGGCACGTACTTTGGCATCTTTTTCAGCACTATATTTGGCTAGGTATTCGCTACAGACCGCCACTTCTGCAACCATAGAAAAGGCCTTGTATCTATCTGCCTATTAAAAACATCTGATGGATGACATCGCATCCTCTGCACTTACAACCAAAGACACTTCCAACTTAGGATTCATATTTGGTGTCTAGAAGAATGGCCAACTTTGACGGGATACCTTTCTGAGAATAGCAGTTCTGGCGACCAAACTGATGACTTTTTAGGGATTGAGAGTTGTACTATTAAAAGATTCGATAAATCAGCTGTAGATATTTATTTCAGGTTTCGCCGTTGTTCAGAATAACACAAGTGTCATGCCTGACGGCTGACTACCAAAGATAAAATATTGTGACCAGCTACAACTTAAAAGCCTGAGTAACCTCTCTGTGCCTCCCAATACACATCCCGCTTCCGAATTTAAATCTTTGTACCTATGACAGTCTCGTAATTATCCCTGCTAAAGCGAACCCGCCCCAACCTGCCTGTTAGGTGGAACACGCTTGTTTAATTGGGTTGGTGCTGCAATAACGGTACCTTTAAAATCTTGTTATCATCGAGCGGAGGGTTTTCAAGTGCTCTCCTTGTTTATTGGGCTCAGGGAGCTGTTATTGGCCTGATTGGTTATTTATACGGTTTGTTTAGGTCTAAAGCTGCTGATATAGACTTGAGCATCATTCACTTGTAACAGAACATGGAGCATTTGCCGTTTCTAAATTTGTCAAACTGCACAAGAGCCAAGCATAGAACCAAACATCGCTGTTGTAAATGCTCGTGACACTAATAATGTAGATGTCAGATGCTCGGCTCGGCCAAAACCTCGAAGCAAAAGTACGGTAGTTTCGCTAGAATGCTCGCTAGAACGCTCCCGTTTATTTTGTGAGCTTTTTACCTGAAATATAACATTCGCTAGAATGTTCATTTCAAATGAATGGTCAACAGCAGCTTTTGAATAAAGCGATGGTAGCTAAGATCGGTATTGAGTGAATGATCTCTACCTTAGACCCCGCCAAAGGATAATAATTATGCGACAACGATATTTATGACGTAAATATTTTTGGCATTGTTTTAAAAGGACCATTACACTATCATTCCAGTATACTACCCTCATCACCATCACCCCAGTTTAATATTTTGTTTCTTTATCGGTGGAAATAAACGCTTTTTTTACTTTTGTTATAAAAAATTCACTCTGCTGTAAAGTGTAACAAGGCGAAATGTAATTTGGCAATACGTAGTGAACCCGCTGTATTCACCCACTTATGAAAAGTCTGATGTGATGTATGTTGATCAATTTAATTAATGAGTTTATTAAGTACCTACCTAGAGTTGGGAAAAGCATCACATTTTGTAGAATCCTTTGCCAACATAAATATTTCGTCCAATTAACTGTTTAGGGATTGAGGAGTGTACCATTAAAATATTCAGTAAATCGGCTCAAGATATTTATTTCAGGTTTCGCCGTTGATCAGAATAACACAAGTGTCATGCCTGACGGCTGACTACCAAATATAAAATAATGTGGCTAGCTACAACTGTAAGTAATAGGTGCAATGGATTAGTTGATCACCTTGAATATGCCCTAGGTACGACGCACGGATGAAAAATGCCTCATAACCATAAAAAGCGCTTCCTTTTTACTAAAGACCGCTTCATTCACAAAAGCCGCGCTCCACCATATTTCCCATGATATTACACACTCTTTTCCCTTCAACGCATTGTGGTTTCATACGGGAGAGCTATGCCATATTTACCTATGCTCTTTGTTACAGTTTTTAATCCGACAAAGGTCTCGAAACATTGGCAAAAAAAGAAACTGCTTGAATATTGCGCTATAATTTCTAAAGCTCTAGTAGATATTTTTGACTTAAACCTAATAATTTTGAAAATCAGTATTTTAATGATTCTAAAACATTTTTGTTCTAAAATCTTTGAAAGTCCAAAAAAATCGTAGTTTTAGGATTCCCTACCTCAAAAGAAAAAAACGGAACATTTAAAATATAAGGGAATCAAAACTTACAGGGTAATTCCCGTTGACCTAGAAATCCAAAACGGATTACGTCGAATTTTATGTGACGTAATAAAAATTACGTCACAGAAAATGGGGTAAAAATACAAAAAATGTGAGGTGCACATTTCAAAGTGAGACGACCTTATCTAGTGGGGTATTGTATGAAAGGACTTTATAAGTACAAGCTACTAAAATAAACCGGTTTCGAGGACTGTGCCACTGTGCGGATGTTTTTTACAGATTAAGCACACAGTACAGTCTACTTTTCATCGCATTTCAGAGACTAGAGGTGCACGAAACGCTTCAGTGAAAAGAAAATAATGATATAGTTCATTTCCTTCACTGAACTAGTTCACTCTTTTAGTTCACAGTTCACTTATAGTTCATTCATAGTTCACAGCTCATTCCTATTTCACACTTCATTCATAGTTCATTCACAGTTCATTCATAGTTCATAGCTCATTCATAGTTCATAGCTCAGTAGTTCGTTCACGTATCTTTTGACTCACGGTAGTCCGCGAATGACAAAGGTCACAAAGACGAGATGAGTTACAGAATTTTGGTTCTTAGTATGGTAGATTTAAGAATGTTTCTTGAAGAGTGAACTACGTGGACTAGAATGAATGTGATATATAAAGATTTACAGAATTTTAGTTCTTAGTGTGGTAGATTTAATAATGTTTCTTGAAGAATGAACTACGTGGACTAGAGTGAATGTGATATGTAAAGATTGGTAGTGAATGAATGAATGAATGGTTTCATATAACGAATGCATTCGATCGAAGCATTCATACGCGAACTACACACCTCTATCAGAGACTACAAAAACATCAGTTATGGGCAAGTTGCAAGCAGCTGCAGTGCGAGTAGCAGCGCCTCGCATCGTGTGTAAACGGGGGGCCAAACAGCGCATCCACACAGTATTATTCGAAAAATTCGCTGCTGCAGCTTACCTCGCGCGCCCACCTCGTTAAAATGTCCCGGTGGAAATTATGAGCGCAGCCAGCGTTTAATAATAATGAAGATTTATACTAAACTATCTTATCTTTATTGCTCTACAACCGCTCGGAGCTTTTATAAAGTTTTCTTTTGCAATAAAAACTCTCGTGATAGAGTTTCTACTTTCTACCAGTAGGTTTTGCGTTATGCAATTCGGAACCCAAAGTTTTTTGTTCGAAAGTCCGTTAGTGGCTTAATCTTATCTTTAGACAATATTGAGAAACTAATTGATAAATATTTTTTATTTTGGTCCAGTAGTTTTGTTTTTATGCGCTAAAATGTTTTGTTCCTATGACTGCCAACTGTATGCAGACCGTCGCGTGACGTCATAAAACCGTATCTTTGAAACGTTGTAAAATCCAAACTACTGAACCAAAATAAAAAATATTGAAATTAGTTTCTCAATATTGTCTAAAGATAAGATTAAGCCAATAACGGACTTTCGAACAAAAAACTTTGGGTTCCGAATTGCTCAATGCAAAGGTCGATGTGGGGTCGATAGTTAAATGGCAACATTCAATACTTAAAGCCTGTGTTAAATGTGTTTGTATCATTATTCATTGTTTGCTTTTCACGAGCAATTTTACTTTCCAATGCCCCTAAACCCTAGGGGCTGGATAATGTTTCAACGTAGTCAGCTTCATTTGCAACACAAATCGCTTGCATTTGTAGAGCATGAGCCGTGCGTAATGATTTTTCAAAGTAAATCTTTGTTTAAACATTTATGGGTCATTCTTTGAGAGGTAGATTTTTTTGGTCACACCCTAGTATCTACTAAACTATACATCACACAGTACTAAAGTAGCACTTAATCGTCTACTTAACTAACGGTCTATTATAGGCATATCAAATAAAATCAATATTTCATAGAGGAAATTGCCTAAATATCCCTTTGAAGGTAAAAAAATGGGTGATTTTGCAAGTATTTTGCATGTCACACGCGTGTGCTCCTGGTATGTTTTTGTCTGTGGTTTTACTCATGTGCCCACTACTGTGCTAATTTATACCTTTCTAAATGCCCAAAGAGAGCCTCTATCCAATCGTATATCCAGCATTCTAATAGAATGAAAACTCTTGTGTCTGTAGACGTTTAAACTAGTGTCACGCGGCGAGCGAAGTTGAAACCGCTCGACAAAAGTATGCTTTTATACATACTTGAATACGCGGTAAGTGTCTTGTGATTGGTGTAAAATATCGCCAATTTAACCACGGTGCTAAGATGGGACGGGTATGTCGCTAACTTTCGCGCCAACACTGTGAGGTAAGTTCTTCACTTTTTTTTTATTTTGGTTCGGGAGGGTAATTGAAACTTGTGGTCAGTTTTGCTAGTTAAGTGATACTATTTGCACTTAACTATCTAAAGTACAGGATTGGGTATGTCCCTCAGTAGGTATTGACATCAAAATAAATACGATAGCTTTTATAGTTAAAGAGAAACAACGTCATTTTTTTATTTTATTGATATCCATGGCCCTAAAATCCATGGATTTAAGCCATGGATATCACATACCGGCCATGGATATCAAGTAAATGTTCTTAAATTTCACTTATTTTAGGGTTACGTACCGTAAAAGTGCCAAATAAGACCCTATTACTAATCCAGTACATATCTGCATGTCTGTTTGCTTGTTTGCCTTACGTTTAACGGGCTGTTGTTAACTTTAAATATAATAGGTTGAATAATAAGCAAGCAGTTAATTTTTTCACAGAATCAATCTATCTATCTATTTATCTACATTTTTTCAAATCCATTGTAATTATACGGCTTAATTAATGTACACAAGATTAATAAAAACCAGCCGGTGCAAGCAGGACTCACAAACCGAGGGTTCCTCACTTTCTTTCAAAGAGGGATTCTTCCAAATACATGCAAAAAATGGTCATTCTACTAGTTATTAAAAAAAACAAAGAGGGATTCTACCAAATACATGAATGGTAGAATTAGCTGAGGCAGAGTAATAAAGTCCCGTTTAGCACCCTTCGTGTACAATATCCTAAAATTTTTCCTTGTTAATCGGAGTCGCGTACCGGGGATACCGTACCACCACCTAAAGTAAGGGGTAAATATAATATTAAAATATGTTACACAAATATTGTGGTGGTACGGAACCCTGAGTGTGCGAGTCTGACTCGTACTACTATGCTGGGTTAAAAAAATAAAGGCCTAAGGCATCTACGTATGAGATGATTTATTTTACCTTTGCAAATACTTTTATATGTAACTTTGAGAAGCAATAAAAGGCTATATTATTTTATTTTTTATGAGATGATTTAAATAGCCTCCAGTGGTACCTTCACTCACACTAGATGGATGAAGAGGCCACTTGGCACTGTGTATATTATGTATTTACGATACTTCTTCACGCCTAAACAGCTGGATGGCTTTGGATGAAATTCGGGATGTATGTGTAATTGTTTATTCATGTTATAGCTTTTAAATAATAGTAGCTGTTAATCAAAACGTTTTATAAGACTTAAGGCCTGAAATTAATGAGAACTTAAGAATTAATGTTATAATTTTATAGACTTTTTTGAGCATAATTTATATCTTGTATTATTTAATAACTCAGCATGTGTTTGCTTAAAATAAATCTATGAGCAATTGAACAAGTTTAAAAACTTCAAAATTTTTACTGTTTTTTCTCAAAATAAAACTTTGATTACTTTGGTTTGATTATTATGATGTTTTATTTATATACTTTTCCTTCACTAAGGCCCTGTTTAAGTCTGTGACAGTTCATGAGTGACAATCAAGCTAAAGGAAGCATTTATGTACCATTGAAATTACTGTTTATATTCATTTTGAACACTATTTGATATCCATGGCATATTTTTTGATATCCATGGCCTGTCAAAATAGAAGATTTTTTTCTGATTAACCTATAAAGCCTACAGGTGTGCCTCATCGACATATTGGCTAGTTTTTAAGCCCTTTTATCCTCTGTATTTTTAGTTTTCACCAACGACGAGAAAAAATAAAAGCCATGGATATCAACGAAGAACGCTTTTTTGAAGAATCATCCTTATAATAAAGTTGAAAAAATTCACTCGGGACAGGACTTGAACCCGCAACCTCTCGCATACCGTGCAGGCGCTCTACCAATTGAGCTACCGAGTCAAGTAACTGTCGATGCGAATTTCTTCAACTAGTCTCCGTCTACTGGACGGGGGGCGCCATCTGGTGTGATGAGTTTGCTCTAATCTACACCACCCAATGCGTTCATCTTTGCAGACGAAAACCAGAAACTGAAACACGACTGACTGTTCTGAAACTTTTCATAATCAAACAATAGGTATACTCTCACGCATGCAGTACAGACAATGTCGCATCTTCCCTGATGCTCCACAGTGGAGGTGGAAGGAGGATCTTCTGTTGGCGATGCCCAGTGCAATCCAGTTGGCGCGATTTTGGGAGTTTACGCCACGAGAAAATAAAAAGAGGACCCATAACATACCTGCCCCTCTACCCTTGATGCATTTTTCCAATACGGCCGCAATATGGCGCAATTTACAAAATTTAATATTTTACAAATTAAGACGCATTTTGTGTTTTTATTGAATAAAATAGCCTTACCTCTGAATAAACATTACAAAGTATTTAAAATCAAAGCATTACTATGCGAATTCAAAGATAAATTAATTTTAGAACTTTTTCAATTTGATCGCAATAGCGTCAAGGGTAACCCCCCTGGGCAATCTAGCTGGCGCAATTTTGGGAGCTTACGACACGAGAGAAGAAAAAGAGGACCCATAACATACATGAAGGTTTAAGAATGCTACGTACTGAAAATATTGATTACAAGTGGACATGAGACGCTAAAATTATACTATCTGTAATAAACTCCATCACCTATCCCGCAGAGCATTGGAGCAATATGATTTCCATTTAATTTCAGATAAACATTTCAGCATTGCAACAAAGAGATTACAATCATCAATATATTATCGCTAAGCGAAAGTCGTGGTGAGCATTAATTTATTTCACCAATTTTCGGTCGCTGCGAATATATTCATTTGAAACGTACCATTTTAATTGATAAGAACCTTAAAGCCCCTTCTAACAGTGGGACACGGGATATTGTTGCAACGTTTTAGCTTTTGCTTGGGGTATTTATTAGTGTTCTTACATTTTCATTTGGCATTTTCAGATTTAGGAGATTCTTTCTCAGCACCTTAGATAGATGACCCGTACTTTCAACCGCGGAGCACGCGTGTATTTTAAAACAACTTCAAAAAGGAGAAGAAGGTACTCAATTCGGTACGCAAAGTTTTTTGTTCGAAAGTCCGTTATTGGCTTAATCTTATATTTAGACAATATTGAGAAACTAATTTCAATATTTTTTATTTTGGTTCAGTAGTTTGGATTTCACAACGTTTCAAAGATACGGTTTTATGACCTTCACGCGACGGTCTGCATACTGTTGGCGCTGTTTGGCGGTCATAGGAACAAAACATTTTAGCGCATAAAAACAAAACTACTGAAGCAAAATAAAAAATATTGAAATTAGTTTCTCAATATTGTCTAAAGATAAGATTAAGCCAATAACGGACTTTCGAACAAAAAACTTTGCCTTCCGAATTTGGCCAGTGTATTTTTTTTATGTGTGTTAGCTTGCTTGCTTGATTTATTCTTATTCTTATTCTTATTCTTATTCTTGGATTTTTTTTGTACGTGAGCCAATTTTGATGATTTTTTTTTTGTTTGTTTTTTTTTTGTTTTTTTTTTTTGTTTCCCATGTGATCTCATAAAAAATGTGAATATCTGATGAAGAGCTTCGGAGATGGAGAATAGAACTCCTCAACAGACAGCGAAAATTCACTCGGAATCGGCGCAATAACAGTGTAACCAGTGAAGTCGGTTTTATGAAAAATTTTGTAAATTCAAAATCTACATGAGTAAGTGATTTCGTAAGCGCCATATATCATACTCAAACTCAAATATCTGGGCAAACTGTAACCAAGTAGACACGTAGGTACCTAATTACTTGCGCCTCACCTTTCAAGCTTTTACAGCTCAATGGAATTTTCCTTCAAAAACCCAGCTACCTTTCAGCCGAATGTACGTACAGGACACAATAAGGTCTTTTATCCGAGCGCCATTTGTCAGTGGGACAAAACAAACATTGTTACATTCCCCGCGGCGCACACCTTCACGCAATGCCTGAGAGTTGAGGTACGAACCTCGATTAGCTACTCGACTAACTAGTGGTTCGCCCCGAACTATGAACTCGCGACCCCATATCTCAGTAACCCCTCGACCGATTTGGCTCATGTTCGAATTTAAAAATTATCTTGGCCTCATTTACCTGCCTACCAAATTTCATGACGATCCGACTTTTACTCAAGTTATCGTCGAACGAACATTCATACATACATACATACATACGCCGGATTGTTCCAGTAGACTCGGAGAACTTCGCTCGCTTCGCTCGCTAGTTCAACTATGTGATAATTAGATGTCTATGGGCCATTTAATAAAACTGACAATTTACTATGTATATAGTTTCGATATTCGATATACATAGCCGATTAGGCATTCATTAGAAAAGTTACATAAAGATTAGGTTGCTGACTACTACTTGTCATAATAAACTATGAATTTCAGTTTTATAAAATGGGCCACTATGGTGTTCCTACAAGGCACACTTTGAAGTGATGATGATGATATCATGCCTCATCATCAGTCACCGGTTTCCTCACGATGTTTTTCTTGACAGTTAGCGAGTGGTTTTGCTACTTCAAATTCACAAATGAATACGTAACTTTGAAAAAAAAAATACAAAGTCATAGGTGCCTAGTGATGTACGCTTGGAAACATTGCCACTCCCGGCAATGTTTCCACTGGAAACATTGCCGGAAAGTTTCCGAAACTTTCCCAATGTTCCCATAAATTCCCAGTAGTTTTTTTGTTTATAATTCATGCTTATTCTTGAAATATCGCGTTCGTTAATCACGTGACAATGCATAAGCGTCTTTCCTTACAGTGTTGCCATATAGAAACTGCATAAAATGGGTATTTTCTTTAAAAATTCCATGAAATCCCTACTTATTGCCAATAAAAGTGAATTATTCATATGATTTACATATATTAGTGAAGTCAATCATGCTGATTCTTGAAATATCGCGTTCGTTAATCACGTGACAATTCATAAGCGTCTTTCCTTACAGTGTTGCCATATAGAAACTGCATAAAATCGGTATTTTCTTTAAAAATTCCATGAAATCCCTACTTATTGCCAATAAAAGTGAATTATTCATATGATTTACATATATTAGTGAATTCAATCTTCAATGAAACTCAGAGTTATTGTGTTTTTTTGTCTTCAACCATTGGCTACCGATGTTATGCTCCTTGACAATGGTCAACAGTGGGCTGAATTGATTGACTGATCGCGGGTTTCTATAATATTCCAAATTATTAATACTAGTAGTTCGCCCCGAACTGTAAACTCGGGATGTATAGGTACATTTCCCCAGGTAAGCCATGAAACTTGGTAGATGAATGAATTAGACGACGGGGTACTCTAAGAAAAAGGCTCGACGAGATCTACCCGATAAAAGTATCAAAACTTTAACTGTCCATATCTCCTAAACGGCTAATGCTAGACCCATGTTCATGGTACTCTAAGAAAAGGGCTCGACGAGATCTACCCGATAAAAGTATCAAAACTTTAAGTGCCCATATCTCCTAAACGGCTAATGCTAGACCCATGTTCATGGTACTCTAAGAAAAGGGCTTGACGAGATCTACCCAATAAAAGTATCAAAACTTTAACTGCCCATATCTCCTAAACGGCTAATGCTAGACCCATGTTCATGGTACTCTAAGAAAAGGGCTTGGCGAGATCTACCCGATAAAAGTATCAAAACTTTAAGTGCTCATATCTCCTAAACAGCTAATGCTAGACCCATGTTCATGGTACTCTAATAAAAGGGCGTGACGAGATGTACCCGATGAAAGTAGGTAGATCTCGTCGAGCCCTTTTATTAGAGTACCATGAACATGGGTCTAGCATTAGCCGTTTAGGAGATATGGGCACTTAAAGTTTTGATAATTTTATCGGGTAGATCTCGTCAAGCCCTTTTCTTAGAGTACCATGAACATGGGTCTAGCATTAGCCGTTTAGGAGATATGGGTAGTTAAAGTTTTGATACTTTTATCGGGTAGATCTCGTCGAGCCCTTTTCTCAGAGTACCATGAACATGGGTCTAGCATTAGCCGTTTAGGAGATATGGACAGTTACAGTTTTGATACTTTTATCGGGTAGATCTCATTGAGCGAGCATCATGATCACTGTCACTGATTTGATTAGCCTAATAAAGGAATCTCTAAGATTAATGAATAAGCTCTACTAAACTGTTAGTGAGAAGAGTTTAAACCATGTTTTAACTCCGACTGTGCGGGAAGAGTTTAAACTGTGTTATCAATGAGCGTTCTGTAATACCACCGTGAAACCCTCATTTCTTATAAACGACATAAAATGGTCAGCCACACATGCCACCCGTATAATTTTCGATTTATGAGGAAAAATAAAAAATAAAACATTTTTTTTCTTCTAAGTTCATGTTATGCATGTATGCTACGGAACCAACGCTGCGTGAATCCGACTCGACCTTGGCAGTTTAAGGTAGTGTGTGGTTGGTTAGGATTTTAAGTTTTAGCTGTTTAAATCTAGAATTTCGTACTTTGTGACATATCATAAAGGGAAACTGTAACCTTTTTAGTTGTTTAAAACGTTGCGGGCGACTGTTCCATTATCTTTATCATAAAATTCATCACAACACTATACAAGATCATCGATATTTGCATAAATAATGGTAAAGTTTACCAACAAATATCCCGAGAAAGATTGCTTGGAAACTTTGCCGGAAATAAACTGGAAACATTGCCAGGAACATTGCCGGGAACATTCCCAATGGGAAACATTGGCGGAAATAAACTGGAAACATTGCCGGAAACATTCCCAATGGGCTGGCAGTTTTCAAAGTTATGGGGTTTTTATTGATAATTTATTACCTGGTGTATAGAGAATCCAAAATCATGTACAGTTCAGCAAACAAATATTGGAATATCTCAAGATTTGAGCAAAGTTCCCAGTAAATTCCCAGTTGGGGAACATTGCCGGCAATGTTGCCGGCAATGTTTCCAGCGATTGGGAATGTTCCCGGGAACGGTACATCAATATAGGTGCCTGTACCGGAAATCGAACCTGGGTATCTCGCTTCCGAGTTTATTATTCTACCATTAGGCCACCACCGCTCCCAAAAATCTGTGCGTTATACACAAACAGAGCCTAGATTCAATTAAACGATTTAAACGGAATGGAAAGAGTAGATAGGTAAAATACTATTTCATGAAATGAGCTAATATTTACGAAATATTACAGAAATACGAATGTCCGATAGTAATGTTTTTTGAAGGACTGATGTAGATAGGTTGGTGCCGCACTTTACATTGCAGATAGTTAGTTTATAGGAATGTAGTTTGATACAATTAAGTACATGCATGAGTTCTAGGGCCATGAATCAGTGCGCAGCGGCTCCTACCTCCTTGGCCTTGGCAAAACGCAGTTAAGGGTGTAATTTGGCAACGCGTCGCGATGGTATCTCGTCGCGCTTCCCTACAGATAGCGCGTTATTTAACGTCGCAGTTTGGCACTTAGCCTGTGCAACAACAAGCTTTTTTACCGCCCGGTGTATTTCGCCCTGAGCTTAATTAAATTCAGCAAAAAACTCGACCCGGTAGGTCAATTGGTAGAGCGCCTGCACGGTGTGCGGGCGCTCCAACAAGAGGTTGCGGGTTCAAATCCTGTCCCGAGCGAATTTTTTAAACCTTATAAAAATCTTTATAAAAAATCATTAGCCAAACGAAATACAGGCAAATATTCGTATGGCATGTGAAGTAAAACGCTTTCGCGTTTTCGCCTTAAGACTCTTGATTTTGCGTTTTCGAGTTTTCACGTGGACACATGCGAGTCACGCTTTACTCAAGGGCGTCTAACGCATAAACGCTAAATAAAACATTGTCGAAGAAAAATTTCGCCGAACTTGGATCGTTTCAGAGTTAAGTCATGTCGAACAAACGTTTTGTCGGAGTACAGTACCAAATATCGGAGATACGGTATATCGAAATAAGTACTGTCGTAATAAAAATGCGTCGAAGTTCTATAGGTACTTACTGTCGGAAGAAAATATTGTGTATTGTTTCTCGAAATTCAGTTTTTGAGTCGCGTATCCCCCAGCGCGATGAAATTGGCACGTTTCTGGGAGCGCGTCGTGTGACGCTTTCGACACGACAGAAGAAGAAGTCGCGTAATATCATGCTGCATGACATCGGGGCGAAATACACCAGTATCCTTTTTTGCATAGAACGCCGCGTTGGGCGCAGTAATCGAGGCGGACGACTCAATTTGCAATAACTCGCGCGTTCCGCGTTATGCCAATTGTTGCTCTAGCTGTGCCAACATTACTTCGCCTGATTCACATGCTTATGGTACCAATTGACTTCTCATGAGTAAGATTTAGGCCATAGTTATTTTGGCTGTCTCCAATCGCCAGCAACGCGAAACTCGCCCGAAGCCCACATATACAGATCCACCAACTTATCTGTGAAGTGACAGAATCCTGAACTACGGTCGGGACTCCAATGATTTCTCTCTGTTAGTGAGAAGTTTAATAAACTGGCAACAATGAAACGCTGACAGCGACTCAGTCTACAGCAGTGGTTCTTAACCTATGGTCCGCGGACCACTGGTGATCCGCGAGGGCCTCTCTAGTGGTCCGTGGGAGGGTCCTGCAGTCCAGCGCACATAGCGATAGTTGTCAATAAATTTTAATGTTGATTTTGAAAGTCATGTTTGAATAAGTTCCCAATGAATAAAATAACTGAAATTTTCGTGCGCGCTGGCGCGCGCTCATACTCCCTATTGAAAAATATTTTTAACCTGCAAAGATCCGCGTGACTGCAGATCGCGCCAAGGAATTACCGAATGCGCCAGATTTTGACAGGATAATACAATAAATAGCCTATACGTAACCTGCGGCAGGCTCCGATGTAAAGTTGCGGTCTTCAGTTCAATACGCAAAAAATAATAAATTGTATTAGTATCAAAACCCTTCAAAATCGAGTAATCAGTGCTCACTCATAGTATGTCGACTTAAATAAGTTAATTTTCAGCCGCGCTGGGTGCGTTTGTTCAAATAATAGCTAAATAAATCTTCATCATATAATTTAAAAGGGAAAAAACTGTGAATTTTCGGGCGCGCTGCGCGCGCATTTTTCACGCACCTACTACACGTGCTAAGGTAAACTTGATTTTTAAGAGTTAAATCGTAAAATTTTCGGGCGCGCTGCGCGCGCTTTTACAAACAAATGAAATCTTGATTATATTGACGGAAGATTATCTGGCCATCTTGCGGCTTAAAAAGGGTAAAATCGGTGAATTTTCGGGGGCGCTGCGCGCGCATTGCTATCGCCTACCAATTAAATCTCCATAAAAATTTTAGTAAAATTGGGGAATTTTTGTGTGTATGTTCCATTGTTCCAAAACCGACTCATATTAATTTCCTGTATTCAACTTACTTACATACATTATACTTTAGGGCACAGGTGAAACAATTTCATGTGAAAAACGATGTACCTTGGATCTGGTGGTCCGCACTAAGAAAAAAATTATCAAAGTGGTCCGTGGTCCAAAAAAGGTTAAGAACCACTGGTCTACAGGGTGGTCCAAATAAGGACGTCAAGATTTTTTTTTTAGATTCCTCACGCCTAGGGCTATTCAAAAATACCCCATGTCGTTAGCGATTTTTCGTGTTTTAGAAGTTATGATTTTTTTAATGTGTTTTTACGAATTTATTTCCGGAATGTCTAAAGATAATCATAGCTTTTTCCCAGTATTATGTTTTGCACTTTTTTCTTTTGTAGCATGATCATCTTGATTGTCTCTTTCATACGTAAAAAAAACAACTTCACAACATCCATCCAAGTTACCAAAATAAGAGTCGAAACCATGCGGTTTAGGGGTGTCAAGCAACTATGTTTTGTTAATATTCTAAGAAAATAAATTAAAAAAAAATCCTTTAGGTAGAATAGTAGAGTTATTCCCTGGTAAAGATAAAAAGGTCAGAGCTGTAACTGTAAAAACTAAAGATGGGTCTTATACCAAGCCAATAACTAAAGTTGTGCCATTGCCTATTAATTAAAGGTCTGCCTGTAATTGTGTAAATATTCGGTGATGATAAGTTCACTATTATGTGCTTAGGTAGGGCATTATTGATGTACCTTTTACTTATAAGACGCTATAAAATGTAAGCGTATTTTATGAGTGTTACTGTACCCGTTATTATTTCCTAAATTATACAGATGTCAATACCGAAGTACAGATGGCAGCACTTTCTATGGGTATTTTTAAGTTCAATGTTTTCATGTCTATAGTCTGTCAAGCAAGTTCAATGAATTTTGGTTATCACTAAGGCTTCGTTCACATTGGTGTAACTCTTTTAGTTTGCTTGGGTGTTATTTTATAAATGTTTAGTTGGAACTTTACTTCTGTTATGCCATGTTGTTAGCTTACTATCTACTTGGCAGAGTTTTAATAATAATAATATTTAGAACTCGTGATTATTGTCTTTATTAGCTGAAAGTAAATATCTTTGTAAAACCATATTAAACTTAGTTAAGTTGAAGATTCTCTATCAACGGGGGGTGTATGGATAATATACTAACCTTTTTGGTGCTTTTTACTTTCTCTATGTGTTGTTCTCCTTCATCTTTGTGCATTGCTTTGAGACAATAAAAATTAATGGTTTGTTTTGGCGAAATACGGAGTTTCCTTTCAAAATCAAGAACTAGCGATAGACAGCAGCGTCCAGGTGCTACTGGACGCTGTATACTCCGTGCAATTTCAGTGGTTTTAAAGCCGAAGGCTTTTTGTTGCACTGGTGATTCTGAGCCAAATTACAAAATTTCATTCCAAAACGCGCGACTAAAAAATTTACTTCTCCATACAAATGGTGTCGATTGGCGATAGCCGTTTGTATTGGGTAGTGTTTATTTTTTTCGCTCGTTTTGAAGTAAAATTTTGGAATTTGGCTCAGAATCACGAGTGCAACTAAATACCTTCGGCTTTAAAACCACTAAAATTCCACGGTGTATATCATCTCTTTACGTAGATGCAAAGGCCTTAGTTTTTTTTTTACTCCTCTGTATTTCTTGCGAAGTATAGGGGTAATATAGGTCTTCAACGCTGGCCATCCCCTGTTGTTTGCCAGCACAGCCTCGTACAGTCGGCCACACGCTAGGATACCCCTTTTTGTTCGGTTGGCGCCCTTATGCCGTGCGGCAAGAGCTTCCATGGGGGTATCTGTGACTGTAGCTGACCGTACAATGTTTTCTAGCTGCTTTCTGTATTTCGGAATCGCATGTGTCAGAATCAAGGGCCTGCTATTTTGAATATTGTTTCAAATACTTTTATGTTGCACTTGTAAAAGGAATTATTTAAATGTTGCATAGCGAAACGTTTCGGTAGCGCTTAAAATAGAAAGCTCTTTCCAAGCGAGTTGCTTCCGGCTTTGTTCAACCAAGTCATCGCCTAAGACGCAACGAAGCGGCATACACGCGTGTTTACCATGTGTGGGGATATTCTCCTAGTCCTTGTAACTTGCAAAATTTTCAAACAATATATCACCTGGACCAACCTGGACCGTATAACCTGTCATATACTATAAAACTGGGTAATTTTGAAAGAGTTTGAAACTTGAGAAATTTTGCAAAGAAAATCCTGTATCATCAACGCGTCGGCGGCGTCTATATCAACGACCTTGTGATTCGCAATTCCAATTTAATTTATAAAAACACAAGTGCCAATTTTGGTTGCCAAAAGAATTTCCGTTATTAGCCTGAGATCCGTTTGGAATGAGGCTTCAAGGGAAAGAAGTCGAGACGCGCCACTCGAGCAAACATCGCAACGTGTAGAGACACTGAAGTGATTCACTCGACTTAAGGAGAGCTCCTGAGATTTTAACGGACCAATTTAAACGGGACTACTTGCTCCGCTTGTTGTGTGTGAAAACAGAAATTTAGTACTAGCTTATCACGCAGACTTAGATAGAAAAAAAACCCGCTTTCGATGTCAGTGCTGACAGTGTCGCAGGAAAAGCAAGGAAAATCTTGTAGTTCTGGTGTATAAGCTGTCTCCATTCCAAATTTTATTTAAACCTATCTGACCGTTTAGGTACGCGTGACAATCACAATGACACAATGTTTGCATTTATTGGTGTGATTAGCTAATTTTGTCCAGCTATTTCAGAGTGGAAGAGCAACAAGCACGCACTTATTATAAAGTCTGTGACGCACATACTTACAAACTTTTGCATTTATAATATTAATAATTGGGATTTAGAATCATAAGGAGAGTCGGTTGTACTACACAATTAATGAATTTGAATTATTGTAAATAATAGCATCTGTATATTCTTATATTTTATGTGCCATTATAAAAATATTCATAAAAAATTGCAGAGCATTTAAATCGTTAAATTTTATGTAGTTTTTACTTTGTTTATTCTTTACAATAATTTATGTACCCACCTCAAATATTTACGCACCATAAACGGGTAGAACATGCTGTACTTATTATATTTTAATGCCATCTTTACATTTTTATTGAAAATAAATTGTGCTATTCTACGAAACATTCGACTCCGATGAGTCGAATGTTTCGGCCAGAGAATGCACGTTATGCCATTCCGAAAATCTCAAGCTCTCTGGACAGTCGGGAGTATAAAACCTACAACCGTTTACCAGCCATTTTACAACCTCTTGGCTGTAAAACGGCCTACCAATACCCATACCATCTATCGTCTATCGATTGTATAGGTACAAAGGCACAGAACCCGCAAGTAATTTGCGGAGGCGCTCCCCCGGGCACAATGGCTTCGTTTTAACAAGTCCAAAGTATCTCAGATAACTCACCTCCCTAATGGAACTCGAAAATTAATCGGTATCGATACAAATTGCCGTGGGCGCGATTAGTGGATTATGTGATACGGGCTTTATGTTCTCAATGAGATCTTCTCGTAAAAAAATAAAGCACACGTGAATGAAAGGTGTAAAGACTGTGTAAAAAACTAAGACAGAAAATCCGATGAGAAAATGTCCGATGAGGAATTATTATTCCTTTCTCTATCATCGAAGTTCTTTATAAGATCTTGATTAAGTTTATTTGGAACCTACCCGACAGTAAAAATATTCAAATGATAAAAACGGCATCGAAATAGGTTTATTTTTTTATGAAGAATATGTACTTAGTAATATACCAAAAAAAGGACAAACTACACTTTTGCGCACAGAAGCGTCAGAACCCAAAATCCAAAATCTTTGGAAGCGGCGCATTTTTTTTTTCTATCCGTAGCTATGTACGAATGCTAGCCAAAAATTGTAGCTATAAACCGAGTTTCTGTATAAGTCAAATAAAAATATTTGAGTTTGTGTTTCGATTTGAGAATTGGACGATTATTCGTGGCAGTGGCATAAAACAATCACTTTATATACCTATAATTATCTAATTCCAATTTGAACCCGCTACGAGCAAAGCCATCTCGTCTGCGGTTTGCCTCATCCTTTCGTACCACGAATTCATTTGCAAATGGACCTTTGAGATGGCATACAATGCCCTGAAGGAGTAAATAAGACTGGATTTTCCAGATGATAGTCACAGTCTCCTTGAAACAACGACCTTTGGAAAACCCGACCATTGAAGTATAGAGTGCGTTTCACGAAAGAGTTCGCTTGACGAAACTCTTATTACAATGTCATAGGGACTATTTTTGTTCAACCCTAGGTAAACGCACCGTACCAACGTAATATGGAGATGCCGCCATTAGTTCAGAGACCTGTGTGATAATTCTGTAAAAAAAAACCACACAGTTGCTAGTCCTCAAAACTGGTTTATTTGCGGGAACATTGATCTTATCCTATGTACTTTTTTTGTGATGGGTCGAAAATTATACAAGGTGTTACAAAAGTACCTAATTCTTTTTACAGGGTAATAGCACCCGGTGATAGGGATCACAACCTAAATATTTTTTTTGCTCTATGACGTTCCGTTGATTTTTAAATTAATAAAATGTGAACGCTGTGGCGGGAGAAAAGTATTTTTTAAATATTGTTTTCATTGACTTTCACAATGTTTTAAGAACTCAAAGCTATGTTAATGCACCTACACACACAAGCATATTTTAAGATTTGAGCTAATACCAAAAACAAAACAGTTATGATTTTTTTTCAATTTTGAGGTTATAAAATAAAAATTGTTTATTTCTTTTTTTACAGATTTCACATCCTGTTGACCACTAGGTTACACCCTGTAAAAAGAGTTAGGATGTTTTGTAACACGTTGTATATACATCTGTTGAATTTTTGACGCTGAGAAAAGTCAGTGGGACAAAAATAAAATGTATCTAGGTATACAGGGTAATATCAAATACACTAAAAAGCTCAAACACTTTAAAATTAGTATTTTTAATTTACAACAACAATTTTTGTTCAGTCTATCGTGATATATTTCGACTACCAGCCATCTTTCTATCCAGTAAAGTTTCCTATTATGTTTCAAGCACCACGGTTGTATCACGTACGGTCAGCGAAACAAGCTTTTATCGTAGCTTTTATCGTGCGCTGCATAAGTGCGTAAATTGAGCAAAAAGGGGTATCCTAGTGTGTTACTGGCTGTAAAATTTGCGTGGCTCCTAGTGCAAAGAACTTGTTCGGAATTTATTCAATTCTCAAAAGTCTTGTTCCTCCGTCTCCGTCTCGCGGTTGTAACCAGACGAGCCTTTATTCAAACTCAAACTCGGCGCCGTTAATTTAATATTTTAATTATTCCCAACAATTCCACCCTTTGTTTCGAGAAACTCTCCGATAAGATATCCTTAAAATATTTACGAACGCTGGGCGGTTTTAGACTAAACGACCCGGTTAAAATATTTAAAATAGCTCTTATTCTTTCACATATTTTGTCCTGTATTTTTTATACACAAGCGAGAGAATTGGGGTGGGAGTGGGTCTTGACCTCTCCAGCCAAAATACGCCATCTCTGCCTATCCTGCACCAACTCCCTCCAATGTTCTACCTGCACAAGTCCCTCTACATCACGTCTTTCCAGTGATTCTTGGAACTTGGGGTCATCCACAGCCTTCTATAAAGAAGGCTGTGGGTCATCCCTAGTACGAGTTTGCTCTTTTTGCAAACCGATCCGCTCTACATATATTTTTCAACGTGGCCGGTGGAGTATTTCTCCTAAAGACTTCTTAACTAACGAGATTTTTTTTGCAAAAATGTGTAAGAATCCCTTAGTTTCTACAGGTTGCACTCTAAGTCGATAGCGGAACTTTAAGTAGGCTGTTTACTGATCAATACAAACAACTTGTACTAGGTGGCGACCGAAATGGAGCGAAAAAAATATCAGCTGTTTCATACATTTGGCGCAGTACTGAGTCGACCTTTTGTATGGAACAGCTGATATTTTTCTCACTCCATTTTTTTCGCCACCTAGTACAAGTTGTTTGTATTGATCAGTAGATAGCCCGCTTTAAGTTCCGCTATCGACTTAGAGTGCACCCTGTAGTACGAGTATGCTCTTTTTGAAAACCGATCCGCTTTACTTATATTTTTCAACGTGGCCAGAGGAGAATTTTTCCTAAAGACTTCTTAACTAACGAGATTTTTTTTGCAAAAATGTGTAAGAATCCGTTATTGGTGAAAAAAAGTTTCTATTGTTGAATTACGATGAGGTAAAAAATACAGATGGGGTAAAAAGTACTGGAATAGAGACCCAGAACGGGGCGTGGAAATGTGAGCAGGCAACCAATGAGATGGACTGATGGCAGGAAAAAAGTGGCAGGAAAAAAGCTGGATCAAAAAAGCCCAAGTCCGAAAGGAATGGAGTGCAATGGAAGAGGCCTACACTCAGCATTGGGTGGCGAAAGGCTGAAGAAGAGAGAAGAGATTGTTGCGAAAGCCTTACCTTTCCTTACCGCTAAAACTAAAAGCTATCGTCAATATCGGAATCGCGTCGTCTCCCTCGTATCTAAATCGCCCTTCCTCAGGTAACCTCATTCACCCGGTGTCTTGTTTAAAATTCCCAGAATGTCACAGCAGCAGACGTCGAAACTTCGCCTGCCTTTAAGTTCTAACAAATTATCGATGTTTGGGTATTGTTCGGTTCAATAAAGCTCATTTTGATAATAGCAAGAATCGAGCGAGTACTTGAATGAATTGCTGCAATCGTCTTCAAAAGGTATGGAAATATTCGTTGCTCGATGAGTTAAGAGGCGGGGGACCATTCCATTTTGCCCCACCAGAGATGCCCCACTGGTGGGGCAAAATGGAATCGCACAAAAAATAATTCCATTTTGCCCCACTGGCCACCCCACTGAGTGGCTGGTGGGGCAAAATGGAATTTAAATTCCATTTTGCCCCACCAGCTTTTTATAGACAAGATTATTATTGGCGAGGCTGACTCATTACAATGATGCATTCACTGTAGCCTAGCCTAATTTTATAATAAATCGGCATAAATAAAACTAATTTGTTAACTTTACTAATTCGTTTATTTGTTTAAAAAAATAACTTTGGTATATTATTATGGCATCTAACATTACAACATTGTTAAAATAGTACAACATAACACAAAGACCGCTTATAAGTCTGAATAATCATTTCGATAAAATATGTGTCATTTATGAATAAATATACATAGATTTGTCATTTTAAAATCTTTACAAAACATTAATTTAAACAATTATTTCAAGGTCTCCGAATGAGAACCGAAACTAGTCGGCTACACCGACAAATTACTAGTGAGTAAAACCGTGATTTAATAGAAAAATGTGCAGTGCTCACGAAAGTTTAAGTTTTAAAATTATTTCAAGTTATTGCTTTCTTGATTTCAATTAAATACCACAAAAATACCTAAATAAACGTTTGCTTGTTTCCATTCTTAATCACAATTTTGTATGAACACAAAAATTGTGGTAAAACAAAACTGTGGCTAAGAACTAATAGCCTCCAATTGGTATCTATTATAGCCGCGTCTTCAAAGTCAGAGTACATTTCGACAGAGTGACTACTTTGATGCTTCTTTGCTTGTGTAAAATTTACTGCATAAAATACAAACATTTAGAAAAAGAGCCTTTTACCCGTCCAAGGTCGAGGCCCATGATGCCATTTTGGGTATGCTACTTTTTGATTGGTTATTTGGTGCCGCGCTGTCTATTGTTCTAGTAATTCAAAGGACCCGGTGCACGTTGTAGTTTTCTACCTGGATTCTTATCAGTTTGCTTACAACCGTTGACTAGGTTTGTTTGAGTGAAAATAATGGCTTCGTGTTCAAGTGGTACAGGCAGTGCATTAGTTTTTTTGAAGAATTCTAAAGCTAAAGAAAAACTTCTTCGTGCTGGGCACCATAATTGCCAAAAAAAAAATTACAAAAATGATTCGTCAATTTGGGAGTGCATACATAGGAGATGTGTGCCTATTTTTTTATAAACAATTTCTAGCTTTTATTTGTTGTATTTATATATTTTTTACTTGTAAGTACTAGACAAAGTCCGCCGTCAAAGTCAGCTCAAGATTCTGATTGGTCTGTCTTGTGTCTGGCGGTTTTATTTTGTAGGTATTTTCAAACATGACTATAAAATAAAAATCTTATTTAATTTATATGAGATCGCGCCAAAGAAACCACTTAAATTTAAAAACGGAGACTAGTTGAAGAAATTCGCATCGACAGTTACTTGACTCGGTAGCTCAATTGGTAGAGCGCCTGCACGGTATGCGAGAGGTTGCGGGTTCAAGTCCTGTCCCGAGTGAATTTTTTCAACTAATTATAAATGTTAAATTATTCCCTAGCACGGGTTAGTGCTTTAGAAAAAACAAAAAAGTGGTTAAATGTAGTGGCAACATCAAAAATTTCAATGAGCATTTCGTCTGCAAAGATGAACGCATTGGGTGGTGTAGATTAGTGCAAACTCATCACACCAGATGGCGCCCCCCGTCCAGTAAACGGAGACTAGTTGAAGAAATTCGCATCGACAGTTACTTGACTCGGTAGCTCAATTGGTAGAGCGCCTGCACGGTATGCGAGAGGTAGCGGGTTCAAGTCCTGTCCCGAGTGAATTTTTTCAACTTATTATAGATATTTCACTCAGGTTAATATCTCCATTAATTGTCATAATTATCTCCATTACAAACTTCTTTTCAGTCGCAAGACCATTCTGAAACACCCTGTACAATTAGTATAGTTTTTAATATTTAAACCTTAATTTGAATACTTTTATTGTATCTTTTAAGACCTTACGGGTGACTGTACTATTTGCATATCTGTATATTTTAGTATTATAAAAGACTGATTAAGCTATGGACAACAATGGAAACCAGCAAACGTTTATTTAGGTATTTTTTGTGATATTTAATTGAAATCAAGAAAGTAATAACTTGAATTAATTGTTTAATTTTAATGTTTTGTAAAGATTTTAAAATGACAATATATTTATTTTTATTCATAAATGACACATATTTTATAGAAATGATTATTCAAAATTATAAGCGGTCTTTGTGTTATGTTGTACTATTTTAACAATGTTGTAATGTTAGATGCCACAATAATATACCAAAGTTTTTTTTTTTTAACTAATAAACGAATTAGTAAAGTTAACAAATTAGTTTTATTTATGCCGATTTATTATAAAATTAGGCTAGGCTACAGTGACTGCATCATTGTAATGAGTCAGCCTCGCCAATGATAATCTTGTCTATAAAAAGCTGGTGGGGCAAAATGGAATTTAAATTCCATTTTGCCCCACCAGCCACTCAGTGGGGTGGCCAGTGGGGCAAAATGGAATAATTTTTTGTGCGATTCCATTTTGCCCCACCAGTGGGGCATCTCTGGTGGGGCAAAATGGAATGGTCCGAGGCGGGTAACCTGTCCACGAGCGCTCCCAATAAAAAAATAAATTAAAAAATATTTTTTGGATGCGTTTTTTGCTAAAAACGGGCGACCTAAATCGCCGTTACCTTCAAGTGCGGGATTTATTTGTTGGTTCTAGGATCTGGAATTAGGTCTTAGGTCGTAAAAATAAAAATAGTCAAGCCAACGGGATTCTCTTGTGACGGCTCGTTTTGAGCAAAAATAGCATCCAAAAAAAGTTTTCATTTTTTATTGGCTGCGCTAGTGCTCCTTGACCATCACCTTAATTAATCGATCCCTGCACCATGACATGGCCTTTCTGTAACACCCTATATAATATCAATGTGATATATGAGTCTAAGGGTGGCATTAATAGTCGTCAGCTCAAGCTCGAGCTCAAGTAGGTGATCTCAGAAAACAAAATCACCGACTGGAGACCTTGGCTAATATCAATGTCACACTAGGTTTATTAATATGCTAACAGCTACTCAAGCTCGAGCTTGAGACCAAGGCGGAGCTTGAGATACCACTATTAATTCCACCCTTAATGCAAACCACTCCCAACCCGCAGTCACAAAACTCGGAAAACCAAACTGTGCCAACTATGGAGGCAGAGGTATAAACCTTTGCCCGTAAGAAGGGCCGACGGGAATCCGCTAAGCCCCTGCTAATTAGATTAGTTCGTCCAACTCCGAACCCGCGGGATAGAACACTTACACTCAGAAGCACAGATCAGTGTGCTTATTCTGTATAAAAAATCCGCACCCTTGCTAGTCCTAAACCGGTTCCATCATCATCATCATCAGCCAACCTCTGTCCACTGTTTGGTAAAGGCCTTTTTCCCCTCGCGCCAGCTCTCACGGTCTCTCGCCATCCACATTCATGGGCCCTCCGCCGACACAACGGTATCATCCGACCATCGAGCTGGTGGTCTTTCCAATAACCGCCGTCCTACTCTGGGCCTCCACCAGCCTCCACTCTGTCACTGCCCTTGTCCATTGGCAATCCTCTCGCCATGACATTGACACTAATGTAAATGTCATGGCGAGAGGATGGCTAACCAAGGTCTCGACTCGGTGATAGTTTTTTGAGATCACCTACTTGAGCTCGAGCTTGGGCTGACGACTATTAATGCCACCGTGACATGTATGTTACATTTAATCAAATTCTAGTCTTGTTTGACGAAACTGATTGTGAATCATATTTTTTGTGTTGTTTTTGCATTGTATGTTTGTGTGTGTGAATTTATAGATTTATGTGTATTGTCATTTTTTTGTAGCATCAAATAATAAATAAATATTGTTCAATTCTTGCAGAAATCGGGCGATGTCGATGTGTTTTTTTTTGACATAATATAATTTATTTTTCTTATTTTTTTTTTATTACTCTGTAAGTTGACGAAGCAATTTGTGATTGTTTGTTTATTCGTGGTTTTTTATGGTGTATCTGTTTGACTGCGTTTTGTTTATATTTTGATTGTGTTTTTTTGCATGAATAAACTAAACTGGGTGGCATTAATAGTCGTCGACTCAAGATCGAACTCAAGTATATGATCTCAGAAAAGTCAAATGCTAATGTCAAGCCTTGGCTAATGTTCATGTCAATCTCAAGATAGTGTCGATTAATATGCTGACAGCTACTCAAGTTTGACATTAGCCAAGGCTTGACATTAGCATTTGACTTTTCTGAGTTCACCTACTTGAGAACGATCTCAAGTAGGTGATCTCAGACGACTATTAATACCACCCAAGACTTGAATGTTAATTCATTTTGAGTTTCAACAAAGAGTTTCTTCTGTCGAAGTAGGTACGTGCCCGAAAGCTCTCGATTGACACCTGCCAGACATGTTGACTTGCGGTCGACTTTGCAAAGGTCTGCAAAGGGAGATAAAATGAGTTAGTTGAAGGTAATCCTTAATGCCATGGTTATAGTGGTGAAAGTAGACTGGCATACTTCGCTTGTTAAATTCGTGACGTCATCGTGTAAGCCTTTGTTTGCACTGCAATCTGATTTTGTGCTTTTATTTGACGTAAGAATAAGAATATTTTTCGTGTAAAAAAGTCGAAAAAGTTGTTGACGTTTCATATTTGATGTAAAATTCTGTTTTTTACATGCTGTGTTATTTAAAATTTTGCAGGATAAGTATGTATAAATGTTTTACTGTAAAACAAAAGAGTTTTTTGACAGCGCAGGACAAGCAAAGCTGGCGTCTTTTGGTTGCGCATGGATCGCTCGCTGAGCAATGAAGAATGAAACAATGGTTTTTTAATCCCTTGAATTGTTTTCTTTCACAGACGAACAACTCGGGCTTAGTAATAGGGTCCCGTTTCACCGTTTGGGTACAGAACCCAAAAAACAAACAAAAACTGAACTCATACCTATCGCTTTTACTGTGGATTTTTGAGCGTGAACTATGACGTAGTGTAAGGTCAGTGATACGCTAGCTAAGTTATTCCATTTTAGCTCTTACCGCACCTGGTATAAATGCGTGAATCAAACACAAAGGGGTACTCAGCGTATCGCAGACTACATATTGCTAAAACAGGAACGGGATAATAGTTATTGACGACGCGTCCAGGTGCCTTAAACTGTAACGCAATGGTGCCAAAATGGGCTCCCGATTGACGGCTTCAATTCGGAAGGCAAAGTTTTTTGTTCGAAAGTCCGTTATTGGCTTAATCTTATCTTTAGACAATATTGAGAAACTAATTTCAATATTTTTTATTTTGCTTCAGTAGTTTTGTTTTTATGCGCTAAAATGTTTTGTTTCTATGACCGCCAACAGTATGCAGACCGTCGCGTGAAGGTCATAAAACCGTATCTTTGAAACGTTGTAAAATACAAACTACTGAAGCAAAATAAAAAATATTGAAATTAGTTTCTCAATATTGTCTAAAGATAAGATTAAGCCAATAACGGACTTTCGAACAAAAAACTTTGCCTTCCGAATTACTATTTACTAATGCTGTCGGTCCTTTTAATGTTTTTTTAGTACAGCAAAGAATATTCTTATTCAAATTCTAGAGGATTAGTTCGATGGTTGTAGGAAAAAA
Organism: Zelleria hepariella; assembly: GCA_949319315.1. Taxonomy (NCBI): domain Eukaryota; kingdom Metazoa; phylum Arthropoda; class Insecta; order Lepidoptera; family Yponomeutidae; genus Zelleria; species Zelleria hepariella. Next base: position 14,791,228 of record OX439387.1, read on the forward strand.
ATAAGGAAATCCCTGTTTTGTCTTTCTACCTGGACGCCATCGACACGCCATTGCGTTACGGGCTTAGGCACCTGGTTTGTTATTTCCATCCATGTATAGGCGAACTTTGTATGACACGAATGACTGATAGATATTGTTGAAAGCCGGTCATAGAAAACTATAGATCCGGATCTATAAATGATGAACGATGTAGATTGTTAGTTCGCACATTTGGATCGCAGCCTTTGCGTCCCGAGCTTCTTTTTTGGGGGCATCAGTTCCAGGTCTTGGGTATGCCGTCTTAGCGATGTAGTCCGAACAAAAGGAATCTTTCAGCTTGAAGATGTCCCACGGATACAGAGCAGCTACCACGAGAGCTTACTGTCACAGTCACTGAAAGTGATAAGTTGGATAAACAACCTTACTACTATAGTATTAGGATACATGACAGACATCCGGCACAGCTTTTTCGCACTCGTGGTAGCTACTCTGATGTCCTTTTTCTGGCTATTTTCATGCATACTACGGCGCAGGCACTGCAGCGCCGAGTGGTCTCTTCACCTATCTAGTGTGAGTGAAGGTGCCACTGGACGCTGTATAAATCATCTCATTACGTAGATGCAAAAGGCCTTAGTTTTTACGGCGCAATTTTTTCAAAGAATAGGTTGATTTGAAACTTGATCATTTCACTTAATAAACTGTGTTTTCTCTCACTTACTTCAGTATGGAAGTTATTAATATTATTATACTTTTTGTCATTTTCTTCGCATAACGTATCAATAATCCTTAAGAATTTCCCTTTTAATGAAGAGGAAAAGCGTGCCTCGGGAAAAAATCGAAGCACAAATTACAGGAAAGTCGAGAATTTATTTCTTACCTCCACAGAGAAGACGCTCTGAAATATTTAATTAATATCAGAAAGTTTACCACGCTAGTTTTTACAGCTGATCGAAGTCGATAGAGTTACACTTCGCTTATAAAATAAATAGGTATTATGGTATTGGTACTATGGTGCAAGGGTAAACGAGAAAAAGGTATGAAAACTCGACCTTCTATGAAATCTGTAGTAAAATGCTTTCGACTTCTTGTTATTTTATATAGTAGAGTTTTGAGTTACAGAGTTAAACTTCTTCTTATGAATATTGTGTAATGAAATGACGCTAACAACGAAATATGATAAGTAAGCAAATTAAATTGTATCTGACAAATTCAAAGGAGGACGTAATTTTTAACTACTTATTTCCGCTGTTTAAGATGAATATGAAAAATATGCACAAATAAAGCCTCACTTTTATTTATGGCAGGATAGCAGACTAGTTACAAAATATGCAATGCTTACGAAAAGTGTAAAACCTAAAAAAATGTTTTATATTTTTTAAACAAGAATTCAAAATTAGTTTTAGACGGGAATGCAGTCATCAAAAATCTATAGGGCTATTTGATAGAGAGTACGTCATATTACACGAAAAAGAATGGAAAGGCAGGTAACACATCAAACAGAATTGTGTTATTCTCGGAAAGGCAGCGCTGCACTGAAGTGCACTGCCTAGTTTCAATTCATTCGTTTCAGGAAATGGAAATGGAGGCTTAACGCATCCAATCAATTTTCAACACGAATCAAGCCTCCCTATGGCCACATGCGAGTAACTAGCTCGATGTTGAGTATACACAATACCATAGTCTAACAAGACTTCTATGCAGATATAAATTGCTGATTAAGCACATACACGGTAAGCAAGGACATAGATCTACATAGCATAAAACGCTTTCCGAGTCTGTCTGCTCGTCTGTCTCCGCTGACAACGCAATAGATTTTTCGTCAATTTCATCCGTTCAGTCGTTCCCTCAATGCTGAGGATCGTGGCCATCATTGAAGATGGCGGAGAGTAGAGTGCTCCATTGCGCTCTATCACTCGCGATGTGGATCAGTCCGTGCAGGTATTTTTGCGTGGCTTTGGTCATAATATCCTTCCATCTTGCGGGTGGTCTGCCTCAAGTTCTCTTGCCCTCCACCTTTCCCGTCATAATTTGTTTTTCCAGGCTATCAGTTCCTCTACGAGCTATGTGTCCGAAGAACGTTGAAATATGTCGTCGACATACACCGTCAGTTAGAAATAATGAGAGATCTACTACTAAATAAGATCGGACGAGGGATAAACTGGGTAACCGGTGTTAATACACCCATGCCCGAATGAAAAACTTATAGGCCTTTGCATCGGCGTAATGAGACGATTTATTCAGCGTCCAGTGGCACCTTCAATCACACTAGATGGGTGACCACTCGGCGCTGCAGAGCCTGGGACATGGTTTCAGATGGAGTAGGTTTGCCCAGCAACTATACCATCCTGACAAATTAGTTCGGTATTGTGGCTTAGTCGGCCTAGCCGACAGGAAAGACAAGTCAATACCTGTGGATTCAACTAAGCCGCGGGTTTTCTCACGATGTTTTCCTTCCTTCAACTGGGTAACCGGTTTCAATACAGCCATCCTCTAATGAACTCTTTTAATAAAGCAGCCATGCATCCACTCTCCTCAAGACTGTACGACAAGATTTAAGGCGCCATACGTCTCACAACTAGCGCCGCCAATGGAAAAAAAATCATATCTTATTTTTGGATGCGTTTTTAGCAAAAAACGCTCCTGCGATTTCTCGAAGCGAGGCTTAACTATTTTTAGGACCTAAGATTTGGATTCCAGGGTTGGGTTTCCTACGAATGCCTCGCGTCGAGGAATCGCAGGAGCGTTTTTTGCTAAAAAACGCATCCAAAAAAAAAGATATGTTTTTTTTTCCATTGGCGGCGCTAGTTGTGAGACGCATTTCATCTTAATAGAGATTAAAACGGCCGCGTGTGGCATATGGCGGCGTTCGTTCGACGCAACTTCATCTTGCTTCGATCTAAACGAGATTTTGACGACATCGGCATACTTACGACGCGCTACACGTTTCTGTTTCGCTATACAAGGTGTTACAAAAGATGCTAACTCTTTTTACAGGGTCATGGTACCTGATGATAGGGATCACAACCAAAATATTTTTTTAGCTCTATGACGTTCCGTTGATTTTTAAATAACTATAATGTAAGCATTGTGACGGGAGAAAAGTATTTTTAAAATACTGTTTCCATAGACTTTCACTATGTTTTAACAGCCGGAAGCTATTAAAATACTGCTAAGCAAACAACCATATTTTTTAATTGGAGCTAAATCCAAAAACAAAAAAGTTTTAAAAAATTTACAATTTTGAGGTTATAAAAAAAAAGGTTGTGTTTTTCAACTTTTTTTTGCAGATTTGTCATTATGTTGACCAGCAGGTTACACCCTGTAAAAAGAGTTAGTATCTTTTGTAACACGTTGTATAGGCTAGGCTAGATGTTTTTCCGCATGCAAAATGTAAACCACTCACTCCTGATTTTTTTCCGCAGTGCGCGGACTCGCAATTGTCATAGTTTACAGATTTAAGATTTAAAAAAATGCGGACAAACGAAAAATTTAACAAAAAAAACGACTTCACTTGGCCGGTTTTTTGTCTTATTTTGCATCAACAAGTAAACTGGTGAAAAGGTACACTGTTATTAAGCTACTGCAAGGTTTCCAGTGATCTGCTGCTGTTCTATGAAGAGTTCCGTTCTCCATCTCCGAAGTTCTTCATCAGATCTTCACCATTTTTTATGGGACCACATGGGAAGTTTACCCTTTCAAACAAAAATTGGTTCACATAAAAAAAAAAAGCCAGACTCAGCGAAGTCTACTCATCAGCCCACCAACTCCCAGCCCTGTACGATAAGACTGTTTTGTTTTAAATGTGATGAATAAAATCCAATTTATTTTTTTATTTTATTTATTTATAAAATAAGTCGAATGGTCCCCAGGGGGTCTACCGGCTAAGACGAAGCCGATTACCAGTGGCGAAAATGGAAGTTCGATTTTTGAAAAATGTATTGCCACTTGATTGCCACCCAGTTCATTTTACTGCCACCCAGTTACTTTTTCATAAATCGAACTTCGATTTTCGCCAATGGTAATCGGCTTCGCTTTAGCCGGTAGACCCCCAGCTCTCCAGCTGGTAGGGAAGTTTGACAAGCGCATAGTAACCGCTGCATGCATCGATGTCTCGTCGTAAACTGCAGTCGTTTATCAGTAACCGCTGGTTTAGCTTACACGCGGTGGTGCTATTAGTGTGGCGACTAACCTGGGGCCTGAGTCTGTAACGCAATGGTGCCAAAATGGGCAGTCAGGTGACGACTTCAATTACGATTTGCTAACGCTGTCTGTCCTTTTAATGTTTTTGTAGTACAGCAAAGAATATTTTGATTCTAATTCTAGAGGATTAGTTCTCTGGTTGTAGGAGAAAAACGAGGAGAGCCCGGTTTTGTCCTTCTGCCGGGACGCCATTGACCCGCCATTGCGTTACAGGCTAAGGGCCCTGGGGCCTGAGTCTGTAACGCAATCGTGCCTCAATAGGCTCCCAGTTGTAGGCCAGTTCAGTTACGATTTATTAAAGCTGTCTGTCATTTTAGTGTTTTTCTGGTACAGCAAAGAATATTCTGATTCTAATCCTAGAGGATTAGTTCACTGACTGTAGGAGAAAAACGAGGAAGACGAAGTTTTTTGTTTCTACTGGGAACCTATCGACACGCCCTTGTGCATTGCGTTACAGACTTAAGCCCCTTATCAATGCAGCTGGGTAGGTGCTTTACTACACCTAGTGCCAATTCACTGAGCGTATCTTACGCGAACATTTATGTTGCGTTACGCATGTAGATTGCAATACATATGAGTACCTACCTACTAGTTAAGTTATTATATTCGAAACATGATACCTACATAGCCATACTTCACAATAATTGTAAACATAATATACCGTAGCATTCTAGGCTGCCTTTCCATTAGATAGGAACGTGACTGGTGATGTTCAATGAGCTATTTTCTCGTTACATATTATTGTTAGTTTGTTCTCTCCAATTTCATCTCAAAATAAATCGACGTTGGCCACTATCACGTTACAGAGAACAGACATTGAGTCAAACAACTTTTTATCCGACATATCGGCGAGTATGAGCTTCTACTCAAGAATACCGACGTAACTGCCAAAACACATTAGAGTGTATACTCCGTGCAATTTTAGTGGTTTTAAAGCCGAAGGTATTTTGTTGCACTGGTGATTCTGAGCCAAATTACAAAATTTCATTCCAAAACACGCGAAAAAAAAATTCACTTCTCCATACAAATGGTGTCGATTGGCGATAGCCGTTTGTATTGGGAAGTGTTTTTTTTTTCGCTCGTTTTGAAGTAAAATTTTGGAATTGGGCTCAGAATCACGAGTGCAACTAAATACCTTCGGCTTTAAAACCACTAAAATTCCACGGTGTATTGTACTCGTACTACTCATTTTAGGCCGCGATGCGTGTATACTTACTTCGTGCTACGTACAGTCGGCCACAGTCTCAGATACCCCTTTTTGTTCGATTGGCGCCCTTATGCCGCGCGCAATAAGAGCTGCCATGGGGTATCTGAGGTTGTGGCCGACCGTAAAAACGTAATTATGTATTTTCGCACGAATCTTGCACCAACAAAAGAAACACTTAAGCGTATTTTGCGTCGCGTAATACACAAGATGATTGTGAACGAAAGAACACTGAATCGGCAGCACGGATTTATGTGTTGGCCGCTTCTAATATACAGGGTGTTAAAAGACCGCCAACAAAGCGGGGAAACTACGTATTGTCCTCATCATATGGAACACAATTATTTTTTTGCTGAAATGTACTCAGTATCTAGTACTTAACATTTCTTCTCAAGAAGCCATACCAAAGTTTTGAATATTTCTTGCATAAAACCACGTTAAAATTCCAACCCACAATATCGGTACCTCGAGCGTAAGTAACAAAAGTGTATGTCAACGCTTGCGCAATATGACTTCTCTACATTAAACATCCATTGCGTGATAAAATATTTTCCACAATTATAACCTAAAAAACCAAAATCATTTCCCAGCAATAATTTATCGAAAAAGTACTTGGTTTTGGTGTCTAGTATTCAGACCTTTCGGGTCTGTTGGCGGTCTTTTAGCACCCTGTAGAGAGTGGTTTAGACTACTCAAGTCCTAGCAGGGCCCAAACATATTTCATTGAATTCGGTACGCAAACTTTTTTGTTCGAAAGTCCGTTATTGGCCTAATCTTATCTTTAGACAATATTGAGAAACTAATTTCAATATTTTTTATTTTGGTTCAGTACTTTGGAGTTTACAACGTTTCAAAGATACGGTTTTATGACGTCACGCGACGGTCTGCATACTTTTGGCGGTCATAGGAACAAAACATTTAAGCGCATAAAAACAAAACAACTGGACCAAAATAAAAAATATTTAAATTAGTTTCTCAATATTGTCTAAAGATAAGTTTAAGCCAATAACGGACTTTCGAACAAAAAACTTTGCGTACCGAATTTAATAGCTAGTCAAACTATCGAACTATGGGCAATACTTTTGAGAGTTACATCTAATCTTTGCTTTATTAATGTTTGGATGTCCATAGTGCTAGCTGCGAGTACCAATGCCATCTAGACATTCTACCACTAGCGGCCTCTTGATACATCCCACTTTAGTTAGGTAGCTCGACAGACTGAAAAAGATCTCTCTCGACCCAGCTTTGTTAGACTCGTAGGTACAAATTTGAGCTTTTAACGCTCAATACACTTTACACCCTTCTTCTTCTGTGTCTTTGCACTCTATCTTCTTGGGTTGTAGTTTCGCTTAGTTGGGCTCACTCCGTCCTTTGCGACCTTGGACCATGAAGTAGCTAGTGGACGTCCTCTTTACACTTCAATGTTTACACTTGTACTCTTTACATTGCTAGGCATTTAAGTACATTTTCGAATGTCGACATCTCTGGGTATCTGCCTAAGAACCTTTTAAAGGAACTTTGGGCGTCTAGCTCTAGGTTAACCGAAAAAATCTAAGCGTTAGAAGGTTATTAAAAAAAATGCAATGGTGACTTATTGCTTTTTCAAAGATTCGTCTTTACACTTCAATGTTTACACTTGTACACTTTATATTGCTAGGCATTTTTGTATCCTAAGTAGGGTCCTGCAGAAATGGCACAGAACAAACAGGGAGGCCCTTCGGCTCGCATCGGATTCCCGCCTAATTGGATTAGTTTTCTCAACTTTCTTATGGAGCGGGATTGCGTCCCCTTGAATTATGTCTAAATAGTTTTTCTTCTTGCACGGAATTACAGATTGTTCGACCTTGATAAACCGGATTAGCGGATTGAGTTTGCGTTCGCGTAAGTCAAATATGTTGTTTGTATGTTTGTGGAATGGGTTCTGTAATTTTAGCTGGACTGACGCGAAAGTTTGGGTTTTCACGATAATGGGGCTATTTGACACAAAAACCTTAATTTGGTCGATTGGCGGTGATGTTCGTAAATGAAAAAACCGCGACTCGACGCGTTGCGAGCCAAAATATGTGAGCTAATCGAAAAACTTTCACATTCAAAACAGTATCGGACTGACAAACAACACAGTACGTAAGCCCTGAAGGTAAAAACTTTTTGGGGTGCAGCGGATTTGCTAGTTTGTATGAGAAATGTTCATGAGGACAAGCAAAGTCGCGGAAAAAGGCAATAAGTAAACATAGAACATGTAGTAGGGGCTCTGGTACTTAGAGGATAAGCTAAGTAGGTATAGCTCAAGTAAGTGACCCTAAACAGTTTTATGACTGTGTTCAGTATTCCCGGGGCCAATCTTAACGAGCATACAGGCCAGATTCCGTAGCCTATAAAAGCGCCGGAAAGTGTAAAGCGTCATTAAAATAGAGGCCGAATGCAAGATACAGGAATAATTATGTACAGAAAGTCCACGAAAACGACAAAGAAAATGGTGTGTGATCAACCTACACGATATACCTAAATGTATTTAGATATTGGAATTCAGCATCACATACTCAAGTAAAGAGCAAAGAAAAATTGACGTGACGGCCCGACTTGACCAGAAAGTTATAGGTACTGAAGAAGAGTTTTTTTTTCTTTTCAGGTTTGCCAACCCCATCCTGGCAGCTCAGTTACCTTCTTCTTCTTTTTCTTCCAGATATCGCCACCCAAAGCTGAGTGTAGATATCTTCCATTGCACTCCTTTTTTTCAGTCTTGTGCTTTTCTCATCCAGTCTTTTCTTGTCACTTTGACTAGGTCATCAGTCCATCTCACTAGTTGCCTGCCCACATTTCCGCGCCACGTTCTAGGTTCCGTTCTCCGTTCCAGAACCTTTTTACCCCAACAGTGGTCTTGTCTACGATTTCCGGATTTCAGTTACCGTCACTGCCCAGAAAAAAATGTGCATGGTGTGCCTAAAGAAGTTAACATAATAATAATAATAAGGAAAAGGCTTCATCATACAGCTCGGTATATTCCTTCATGCCAGATGTGTTTTTTTAAAGAGCAAAGTCTTGCATGTGGGCGTTTAATACCATCGAAATGACGTATAGTTGAAGGCTGTGAACAGGGTTTTTCTCCGAATTTTCCTCGGGAGAGCAAAATCTCTAGCGCGTAGGTTTCCCCACAGGTTTTTCCATCTTTGTCCCACGAAAATCAATTTATATCCTAAAAGGTTTTTCAGCGAATTCTCCTTGTACGAGTTGTAAAAATAAACTGAGGTCTACATCTAATAATAACATCCAGTGGCAATTTCACTCACACCAGGGTGGTAACCCTTGACGCTATTGCGATCAAATTAAAAAAGTTTTAAAATTAATTTATCTTTGAATTTTTATAGTAATGTGTAATGTTTATTCAAATGTAAGGCTGTTTTATTCAATAAAACACAAAATGCGTCTTAATTTGTAAAATATTTTGTAAATTGCGCCATATTGCGGCCGTATTGGAAAAATGCGTCAAGGGTAGAGGGGCAGCTGTTTGTAGCGACCACTCATACGCTGTAGTGCTTGGGACATATTGTTAGGATGGAGCAAGCTACTCCTCAAGGCTGGCGTCCACTAGGCGGATCGGGCGGGGTCGCATCGCGACTATTCGCGACGCACAAAATCCGCCTGCCTGTATTTATATGAGACAGCGTCAACTAGCGGCGGATCGGGATTTTTGCGTTGCGATGTGCCCCGGCCCGATCCGCCTAGTGGACGTCAGAGTTTACCAAAAGTAAAAGCAAAAAAAAACTTAAAATTCAAGTCTCCCAATCCCAAGCGGTATTTCTGCGAACCCTCTCCCCCGTCGTCGAACGTTCGACTCGTCGAAGTTTATCCGCGCAGCCGGGACGCGCTTTACGACTGACATTACTACGCTTGTAATTTTACCCCCTTTATCTCAATCCGCAGGAGTTGACGATGTCTTTTGTCTTATCAGCGGCCGTCGAGTCGAGCCTACGTGCTGGGAGACGGTACTCTCTTCCTAGGGTGACACTGAGTACCTAACAAAGATTTTGTTAGTGACATTCGTAGGTAGCCATCATAAAAAAACGTATGCTTTCGCATCTAAGGCCAATAGCGCACTAAGTATGAAATCGCCATGGGCCCACGGCGACTTCATACAAATGTGTGTATCTTACTGGCCGCTGCGACCTGGTGCACGTTTCATATAACTGACATAAATATTTTATTATGACAATTCGATATAGATTGCGTAATCGATTTGACATGAGGTTACAAAAAAGGTTTGTTTACAAACCGACCTATCAATGAACATCGAATTGTCATAATAAAATATTTATGTCAGTTATATGAAACGCGGGCCTGGCCGCTAGTGCTAGCGCTAGCGCTATTGGCCTAACAGTCGTCCTCTCAAGATCGAATTCAAGTAGGTGATCTCAGAAAAGTTAAATACTCATGTCAAGCCATAGCTAATATCAATGTCAATCTCAATATAGTGTCTATTAATATGCTGACAGCTACTATGCTACTATGCTATGTTCTATGTACTTATATGTATAACTTGGCAATAAATCGTTTTCACTTCACTTCACTTCACTTCACTTCTACTCAAGTTTGACAGCATTGACTTTTCTGAGTTCACCTCCTTGAGATCGAGCTCAAGTTGGTGATCTCAGACGACTATTAATACCACCCTAAGTAAGGAGATGATTTATCCAGCGTCTAGTCAACTCACTAGAGATGGTTGAATAACTACTTCTACTTACAAAAAATCCACTCGACTCATTTTACTGAACTGTTGCTTTTTTCGTTTGTATTTTAAGACATTATCATTCAAACATAATTCTTTTGTATAGTTGTAAAGTCTGTGCCGCGATCTTCAAAGCAAGCAAATCATTTCATTCATTCATTTTCAGCGCACATTTTCCCACTACGGGGTAAAGGCCTTTTCCCCTTCACGCCATCCTCCTCGGTCTCTAGTTGCACGCATCCACCCTCTGTCGCCTTAGAGATTTCGTCTGTCCATCGGGCCGGTTTGCCTACTGACCGTCGTCCCGTTCTTGGCCGCCTCTCCGTCACTGTCCTGAAGCAAGCCAAAGCGGCATCGAAATATACAGGGTGTTAAAAGACCGCCAACAGACCCGAAAGCCACGCATACTAGACACCAAAACAAAGTACTTTTTCGATAAATTATTGCTGGTAAATGATTTTGGTTTTTTAGGTTATAATTTTGAAAAATATTTTATCACGCAATGAACGTGTAACGCACAGAAATCATATTGCGCAAGCGTAGGTATAAGTTTATGTTACTTAAGCTGGAAGTGCCGATGTTTAGAATACATTGCGGGTTACAATTTTAACGTCGATTTTTTTAAGAAATATTCATTATTTTGATATGGCAACTTGAGAAGGTATGTTAAGAACTAGATACTGAAATCTTCATTTATTCATGCAAAAAGAAAAAAGTCAAATAATACAATCAATTACAATAAAATTCACAAAAAGCTTCGTCTTAAATTAAAACTAAGATTAATAAAATAAAATAATAAAATCCATCATAAAATTAAAATAAAATACGGAATGTCAAAAACTATAACTAACTAAACAACCCGCCCCGAACCATATCTGACCCAAAGGTCCCCAACACGCTGGCAGCGTTTCCGCGCTGCACAGCGAGGGAGACTCTTTGCATCAAAAATGCCCCGGAGCGAGAGTCAAAACCACGGTCCCTCAAGCGACGGCACAACTCCGTAATAAACGTTTTCGCCTGTGCCCCCCAAAATCCTAACGTTTCAATGGCGAACGGAACAAAAATGTATTGCCCTAAAAGCGGGCTATACTTTAAACATTTCTGCCTTGCCGCCGCCTCTGCAGCGGCACCGGGGGCAGACATGGTCGATGACAAGTGGGAGGGAGCCAAGGTACACACACAGGTTGCATCCCAAATCAAGCAACGGCCCCTTTCCCACGGAACTAGAGTCAAGCCATCCGGACGCTTCCCATCAGTACGACTCAGTCCCGGCGGCTCTAGAACCGAAGGGACATTGGCCGAAATGAGGGCTCTGCGAATAATGTCGTTAAGGGAATGATGCCTCGACAACCTACCCGCACTCCTAACACAGTGCAACCCGTGGTGTCCCTGAGCATCCACTTGAGCACCACAGACACAGGAATGCGGCTCGCAAATATTGCATCCCAACCGAAGAGCAACCGCCACCCGCAAAGAATCATTATCTAGTAGCGTTCCTAGATTGGGGGATGGAAGAGCATGCAGCCACAAGCCAGACTCCGGTTGTGATACTGCCCGCAAACGTGCCTCCTCAGAACCTGTGCTTTGGCCAATCAGGTTATCCCGTGTGATTTTGCACATGGCCTCATCCCATGAGCGTTGAAACTTTGGGTGCTCCGGGAGATCACTTGCCGGACACCGAGCCCGCCATAATCTAAAAGCCTCCTCCGCAAAAGGGATACGCAAACCGTCACCATTAAAGTTTAAAATACGAGTGACTAGTTCGCGCACCCCGTGCGAAGAGGCCAAGAAAGCTGGGAGCTCAGTATCCTGCAGGCGACGAATTCCCAGACCACCATGCCTGACGGGAAGCGACGCCTGACACCATTGAAGCGAGGACATTTCAACGTTGATGATAGACTCCAGCAAATCCTTTAGCACCGAGTCGTATTCGGCTAAAATGTCTTTATGCTGCCAAATTGGTGCAGTTCTAACTGTGTAGGTCAACCTAGGCATGGCTACACAGCTTCTGAGGATAGTCAACGCTACGTGCGAGGACAGATGCTTCAAATGTGGTTTTGTTGCTGCTAAAAGTCTAATTTATACTGAATACATTACTGCAAAAAAAAAGTTTTGAAAAGTCAGACTTTGAACCTCATTATCTCTGAAACCGTTGATTTCCCAGGCAAAGTTCCTTGTGCAAAAATGTTCCTTATAATGAGGACAATACGTGGTTTCCCGCTTTGTTGGCGGTCTTTTAACACCCTGTATAGTGCGTAGTTTTACAGCGTGCCCTTGAATAAAGACTGTCCAGTCCATGGTAGCGGTATAGTCCCTCAGAAGTAGAACACATCACATCACGTCTTGCAATCGTCGTGTGCATCATGCCTTCCTCGCGGGCTGTAGTATGAAGATTACTAGCGTGATGACGTGGAGTAAGTTCTTAGGGTGGTATTCTAGAACGCTACTTAAACTCAGTTTAAACAGAGTTCAGACTTTCGATAAAACAGTGCATGTTTTTGTATGAAGGGAGGGATATTTAAATCAAAACATGCACTGTTTTATCGACAGTCGACACTACTAAACTCTACTTAAACTGAGTTTAAACAGAGTTCAAGTAGCGTTCTAGTTTGAACTGAGTTTAAACAGAGTTTAAGTAGCGTTCTAGTTTGAACTGAGTTTAAGTAGCGTTCTAGAATACCACACTTAGTGTTGGAGCATTTTTTCCGCTGTAAGTAGAACACCGACTATGTGTATACCCACCGATTGGTGAAACGCGTTGCGGCAATAGTCTCGCGTGACTAAGTTACGTGAACGCTAATTGAAAACTAAGGGCCTAGATCTTGCGCGCCCTTTGTTCCAGGAGTGATTAACATGATAATAAAGATTTTACCGAACTCTAAACTTTAGCTTGGTGGTATTTTCTGCTTGAAGTGGCCCTTTGCAGGAACAATTATTCGGAAGGTATTATGTACACACGACAGCATGTAAGAGGGTACACTTTTGTTGTAAAATCGACCTCAACGTAACCGAAAAGAGTGCTAGCGTGTAAGCATCGACGTGCTGTCTTGTGTACAACAACAGTGGTACTCCGGTGGGAGAACGGTCGCATCTCAAGAAAGAGGCACCAGGTTCAAACCTCGCAGGTAAACATAACCTTTGCATTTACGTAAACAAACAATCGTTTGCGGTGCAGCGCTGTATTTGTGTTTGATATTCCACACGACAAACGTTATCTTTTTTAAACAAAACGTTTGCTCAAACATTTATCGCGAGCAAGATTCCAGGAAATATTATGGCCCCTAACCTAACTTTGAAAGGCTTCGCAAAATATAGCTCGTCGAGAGCAATCCCCGAAACAAACTTCCACAATACACTGTCATTAAACTGAGAAAGTCAAACGGGACTCGAAAAAGGTCTACGAAGTTTTTGATTATTGTTGAAGATCGGGTTGGATTGTCTTTTTTAGGCTGTTTTCTTGTCAGTAATATTATTATCATGCTCTTTGGTAAGCTTACCCAGCTATCAGGCTATGCTATCTGGCTTAGTCCAAAGAAAATACCAGTATGCTCAGCTTATTTAAAAAATCGGCACAGTTGATAGTCCTCAAAACTGGTTCATTTGCGGGAAAATATAACACAAAACAAAAATAATACTGTATTTAAAGCATTGAATGAATTCCATACAAAGGCACGCCTCACTTTGCCTCGTGATTTGTCGTGCAAGAGGCAATGTCTGGCAACGCTCGTCAACACTCTCACCCTACAGGGTGCACTCGAATTCGATAGCGGTACTTTAATTAGGCTGTCTACTAATCATTACAAACAACTTGTAATAGGTGGCAAGAAAAAATTGAGCGAAAAAAATAAGCTAGTTTTTGTAGCCACATAGTACATGTTGTTTGTATTTATCAGTAGACAGCCTAATTAAAGTTCCTTTGTCGAATTCGATTGCACCCTGTAGAATCGTCTCATGGGCAGAGTGTGGTGAGAGTGTGACCACAGCGTGGATGGATGCGCCATTACGCCTGATGAATATTATCTCCGCGTCGCTTTTGAGCGACAAAATATCTCCCACCGAGTGGAATTTCACACAACATTACACTTTGCTCACACAACTTTTCAAAGTTGAACGGAATCGACGTGCAGCGACAAAGGTGCCCCCTTAATGCTTTGAACTTACAAGTCTTTAAGATAAATCTTGCGTTTTATAGAAATCAAAGTAACTTGCAAGATTAGCCGCCACCCTCCTTCCTGTCTTTGCCTTATTGACGTCGATTTTAAGCTGAGAAATAAAATTATCAAAAATTTTAAAGCCGACTTCACTGGTGAAAGGTTACACTGTTATAATCCGTGCGGAATCAGAATGGGATAATACCTTTTGGAACTGAATCAAAAATGACAGTTCTCGAGTAGCGTCAGTAAAAAAAAAATTAGTTCTACGTTCTATCTTAAGGTCATGAAATTGGAAATACACAAAAATATTTAATGTTTGTAATCTAAAAGGATTCAATGTTATTGCATTAATTAAATAAAACGTGATAAAACTAGAGCAGACACCCACGCGCACAGAAAACACAAGCAAGTTTCGACGCGAGTTTGCCATAGACAATTAGAGTTTGCCGAAATGCTGACGCTATTGGACCGCGAGCTTCTCAGTTCCAAAAGGTATTATCCCATTCTGATCCCGCACGGATTATATTAAGCTACTCCACTGATTCCGAGTGATCTGCTGGTGTCTGTTGAGGAGTTCCGTTTCTCCGAAGTTCTTCATCATACTTATCTTCACCATTTTTTCTGGGACCACACGAGAAGTATACTTTCAAACAAAAAAATATCATCATAATTGGCCTACCGAGAAAAAAAATATTATTTTGTTGGTTTACGCACGAGAAATGGACCAAAAAAAAAATATTTAGTTTCTCAATATTGACTAAAGATAAGTTTAAGCCAATAACGGACTTTCGAACAAAAAACTTTGCGTACCCAATTGCTAGATGCTACGTTTTTTTCTGTGTTACTCTACGGAGCGGAGACTTGGACACTCACTCAAAATATGTCCAAACGCATAGAAGCGTTTGAGATGTGGGTGTAAAGACGAATGCTCAAAATCTCGTGGGTCCAAAAAGTCCGCAATACCACCGTGCTCCAGAGGATGAGAAAAAACGTTGAAGTAATGAAGACCATCAAAAAACACAAACTTATTATTATTAGAGTATTTTTGGCCATATAATCCGCAATACCCAATATGGACTCCTTCAACTAATCATCCAAGGGAAGATACCAGGCAGGAGGAGTGGAAGACCCAAGATATCATGGCTTGAGAACTTACGCCATTGGTACCAACAATCCACGAGCTCCTTGTTCCGTTTGGCAGCGTCAAAGGAGGAAATAGCCAAGATGATTGCCAACCTCCGATAGGAGACGGAAGAAGAAGAAGAAGAAAAAAAATCTCAGGTAACAAACATTTAAAAAATAAACGTACGCGTCCAACGAATTGAGTTTGCTTTTTTGAAGTCGGTTAAAAAAAACTTGAAAGGGAACTTTCCGATCTACCAATGTCTTTACAACCTCACTTTGGCGTGCAAAGGAAAGTCGATCTTGTCACCTGTAGAATAAGGTGTCGCATTATAGATTTTTGCAAGTTTTTTCTGCTTCTGGTCTGGATGTAGCTACCCGGCGGGACATGGCAGTAATAATTGCTTTCTTGACATTTCATTGGAAAAGAAAGTCTTGAGGGCGTGCTGACCTTTCTCGGTTGTTCAACGCCAGACAATTTTCACAAAGTAATCTTAATATTTGAGGTGCCTATGATAAAAATAAATTGATTCAAGCATTTTTTAACCAAATTGAATGTGCTATTTTCGACAGTAATTTTATTTTATCGTTTGATATTTCGAATTATTTGGTAGTACCTATAACCTGTGCAGTATATTGCTTATAGGTCCTATCAGAAATTATCAATGTCCACAATTTAATTAACAAAAATGTTGTATAATAAATCAGAAAGTGCTTTAAAATGCAGTATCGTAATATTGGCGCTACAAAAAGAGGCCTAATGTGTAAAATGTAAAAGAATTAAAAAAATGTAAAAATGTCAACAATTTAATTAATTTTTATTTTTAGTGTTACAAATAAGATGTATAAATAAGATTATTGTATACTTAGTACACATACCAGGTAATGCCATTTAAAACTGTGAATATTTAACATCAAATTTTGCAATGGCAAGCAATAAAACATTTCTGTATTTGTGATAAAAAATTGTATTAATGTTATCTTATCACCTAAATGAAATCGTAAATTAACTAAATTTATCACGATATTTATCTGACTGTTAGGCGGTACGAAGTTCGCCGGGTCAGCTTGTATCGAATATAGTTCAATCAACTTCGATCAGTTTCTCATTTTCATTTTCATTGTCTTTCTGGCAACAAGTAGGTACTTTTATCGGTACTAAGCACGCATTCCGAAACCGAAACCAAGCCTGTGTACAAATCAATCCAGTTCGGGTATCGCATAGCCGGGGCACAGGCCGACGTCAAAGGCGCAGGCAGGCCCTGAATGTCTAATGTCAACCTCTATTACGATCCTTTTTCAAAGAACACAAAAAAACAATAAATCGTGGTAAGAATGCCGTTTTCTTACAATAATTAGTTAGAATTGCTAACAGAACGAATGTGTCAAAACGGCGATTCAAAGAAGGATATCAAGCGCCCAAATGGTCGCTTCAACCATCTAGTGTGTGTGTGGATACTCCACTGGACGCTGAATAAATTATCGATCTAGGTAAATGCCTTAGAAGTTTTTGAGTGAACCATTTTGTGCCACAGGCTTTATACACTTGAAATAACAACGATGCAGTCTGAACAATGTCAAATTGAAAGGAATCATGATCTAAGCTTTAGCACCTGGGGGTTACAGAATAAGACTCCAGTTCCGAGTTGCAAAAGCGAAGTGAGAAGCTTGTTCTGGGTCCGATCAATAGGCGAGTGTATTGCACCGGTTAAAACCAGGGTTGAGTACGCTCTTGCTACGCTATTGCTGAACGAAAGAAGGCCAACCTACGTGTATCATTTTTTGTGTACAGTCAGCCAAACGCTAGGATACCCCTTTTTGTTCGATTGGCACCCTTATGCCGCGCGCGGTAAGAGCTGCCATGGGTATCCTAGACTGCGGCCGACCGTACAATGGAGTTCTTTGCGACACGAGTTGTGTCACGCGGCTACCACGCGGCAACCGCGCGGTCGCCTTGCTTGCTGTTCAAGCAATGATGATGACAAGAGTGAACTTTTCTACTACAGATGTGCGCTTACGCACACTAAAGCATTGTATACATGCACGCCTGACAACATTCATAACCAAACGGACTTCGTGGGATAGAGTATCTGTAAGAGAAATCTATTGAGAATAGAGTTTCAAAGGTAGGGTGCTGAGTTAATGCCTCAAGGCACAGTGGACACGCAATCTAGGTCAAACTGCAGAGGCCAAGTTTCGGCATTCGATATTAATAAATAACTTCCTGGGACAGGCCAGGACAATGGCGGCAGAAGTTTTGCGCTTGCAGTACCTGTCTGGGGATGTATTAGCGCCTTTGTCAATTAGTAACTTTGTTAATACATGCTTGGGGTTTCTGTAAAATTGACCTAAGTATTAGGCATCTAAGTCTATTTTAGATGCATTGTATGCTTTCGAGTCCATAGTTCTTTCCACTAGGTCCCAGGCACTGGAGCGTCCGTATTGTTACTTTAAGGCTGGAAGATAGCAGCGTGGCGGGAAATTCAAAATGTTCACAGTTTTTTACATTTTGTAGCTAAACTGAGCTATTTTTGTGCAGCGATTTTTCGTTCGCGGCAATAAAACAGTATTCTTTTCATTATTGTAAACAACAGAACAACAATTAGTTCCGCCGATTATGTGTTCTGGTCTACGAAGCAGTGGTATTGCCCAAAAAACTTATCGTAGACCAGAAAACATAATCGGCTGAATTATTGTCGTTCTTTTGTGTACAATAATGAATTAATTTTCATAGAGCGGCAAACACGTTGGTGTATCGAGCTATAAATATCGATGTGGCAGCTCAAGCTATGCAGATTTGTTTCTTGCCGGCTTAGTCAGCCATAGGAAAGATAAGATATTTTTTCACTATTTTGTGAGATTTTTGCAAATTTTTTCACTGTTATTAGATCTATCGCTAACGCCCTTGGTAAAATTACCTAACGTTAGTGAAGGTGGATTGTATTAACACATTTACATATAACATGCCCACGCGCGAAATATGTGACCTTCAAACCTCCAAAATATCTTTCCCTTAACGCATTGACTGCCGGCCGTTTTAGCACAGGAGCCTTATTTTACACTATTCTCCAGTACCTCATGACCCAATAGTGCGCATAGGTATAACTTCGAACAGTGCCAGGGTCACGTATGCGCGTCACAATTTTCTCGTGATTGTACCTCGGGTGCCGCCGTCGCGTCTGTGCGTCACACGTGTGACTATTCAGCAGTGCCTTCGAATGATTCTGTGCGTTCCCAGTAGATGAGGGGCAATACAAATGTGGAAAGGTTTACAACGGGTAATAAACGATGGCGCACAGATGCGTTCAAAGGCACCCAGCGTACGTGTATGACGCACAGATGCGTTGAAAGGCACCTATAGTACGTGTGGTCGGTTTACTATCGTCGAGTATTTGCGTGCGAGACACTCGGCGAATGTCTCGATGACGCGTTAACGCGTCAAAGGCAGCGAATGTGTTAATGTTACTTCAAATCCTTTCACACCGCTGTAGGTCTGCCTTGCGACTGATGGACTCCAACTCAGCAATAGAAGTACGAATGTGAAGGTCACCAATCACTCAATAATACTGTCCCATGTCTATCTTTGGAGCAGTTTTCTCTGGTGATCTAAAATTCGATAAAGTTTAAACCGGCTTGAAGGTCGCTTTTTGTGGAACAATGAGGTTGGGATCTACACGGGATGAAAACGGTAGGCCAATGAATAATTCAGACACTTCGGTAGACCGGGACCGAGCAGTCCACTCGCCCTCATCGTAGAGTAGATGCATCCGAAAGCACAGTTCTCGTCAAAAGAAGCGTTAAGGTGCGGTGCATAGTGAATAGCCCGCACGCCAAGAAAAATGCACAAAATTGAGTCCTGTATCAAATGCATTAAACAAATCGAAAATTTTCACATATCAAACCCTAGAATTCGGTGAGACCTATCTAAAACAGCCAGTTTCGTGCTGACATTCATAAAAGTTTTGAAGATATTTTGCTTGAAAAAAAATAGGCGGCGCACATTTTTTCAAGCAAAATATCTTGCAATCTTTTATAGATATCAACATAAAACTGGCTGTTTTAGATAGGTCTCACCTAATTATAGGGTTTGATATGTGAACATTTTCGTTTTTTTTAGTGTATTTGATACAGGAATCGATTTTGTGCATTTTTCTTTGCGCGCGGGCTAATTCACTATGCCCAGCGCCTTAAGAGGAGACAGGCCGTGCAAGGAACTCTATCATTGAATTTAAAAATGTGGTGGTACAAAAGGATATTTTTAATCCCCCACTAAAAAGAGGGGTGTTATAAGTTTAACCGGTGTGTTTGTGTGTGTGTGTGTGTGGCATCGTACCTAGCTCTTAAACGGGTGAACCGATTTGGATGCGGGTGAACCGATTTGGATTTTCTAGCGAAATCGGTGAAGCCATTTATGAGATATGCTAATTTGAAATCCAAATTTTTAGAAATTTTTAAATTTTGTAGTCGGGAGCGAACGGTGCAGTTGTTTATAAGCGCGATGGCGAAAAGGCCTATGTCCAGCATCGATGGGGAAAAGGCCCATACCGAAATCCCGCGTAAAGAATGGAGAGTATTGGAAGAAAGACGCCAAAACGGCTACAGGTCGAAGGCAAAAAATATACATGGGATCTTAACAAAATGGAAATACTTATCACAACAAATTCAGCATTTGTTGCTGCCTTTCCCGATCTACAGGGTGCACTCTAAGTCGGTAGCCGATCTTTAATAATAATTAGGCTCTCTACTGATCAATACAAACAAGTGGCTAAACAAATGGAGCGAAAACTAAACCATCACCATGTCAAACTTGCAGGAACGATCAGTCCTTCTGATTTAACGAGTTCATAATAAAACCACGAGGTAAAAAAACAACAGGTTTTATTTTGAGAAACTGAAAAAAGTTTGGCAGCGCGGTTAGCACGGGTAGGAAATTCGAGGTTTATTTCGGGAGACCTAAATAAAGTTAGGAGATGAGGTCAGCCACGAGGCGGAAACTCTGGACTGGTATTTTTGAAGCCTGAAAAAGTCAAAGTTCGTAAACTACGCCGGTATATTAAAGGTTTGTTTTACGTAGCCTGTTAGATGTCCCACTGCTGGGCAAATGCCTCCCCCCTTTCAGACCAGGACTTTCGGTCCTGAGCAACCGCTAACTTCTCCAGCAGACATTGGTCGAGATCATCCCGCCATCGTCTTTTTGGACGACCTTTATTTATATATCGCTTTAACGGTTTCACTTACTTTTATTTTGTCGGAATAGCCGACATGTTTCGACTTCGTCCGGAAGTCTTAGTCATGGAGGAGGGATGGACGACGCGTTCGTCTTGGCGTTCATCCGCTCACTGCGGGCTCGTTGACGATGCGCCCGCGCGGACAGCGCGGATGAACGCCAAGACGAACGCGTCGTCCATCCCTCCTCCATGACTAAGACTTTCGGACGAAGTCGAAACATGTCGGCTATTCCGACAAAATAAAGTAAGTAAGTAAGTGAAACCGTTAAAGCGATATAAAAATGTGCAGTGCTTACGAAAGTTTAAGTTTTAAGACCTTTATTTAATTAAGGTTATGCATGTCAAAAATCCGTCGTCCGAGTCAGTCCGACGACATAGCCCAAGTAGACGGAAAACAATGGTTGCGTATGGCACAGGATCGTGAGAGGATCGTGAGCATGTAAAAGTAAGTAAGATGTAGCCTGTACAATTGTACATGTCCCACTAGCTGGGCAAAGGCCTTCTCTCAGAGAGAGAGTTCGAGCTTAATCACCACGCGTGCTCAATGCGGGTTGGTGATTTTTGCGTTGAGGGTATAATGCCTGACAAGCTCAGGTTTCCTCACGATGTTTTCCTTCACAGTCAGCGAGTGGTATTGCTACTACAAATTCACAATGTACGTAACTTTGAAATTAAACAAAGTCATAGATACATGCCCGTACCGGGAATCGAACCTAGGACCTTTCACTTCAGAGTCCACTGTTCTACCCACTAGACCACCACCGCTTGAAGCTTGATCGTGAGCATGAAGAGGACTTTATTCAGCAGTGGGTGTTAATAGGCTGATGGTTACTTCATGGCAGCCAAGCACAATTCAATTTAATTTAATTGGCATTTCCTTCATTTAATGTCTCTTACACATATCGTCAAGTAACAAAGTTCCAAAAATTTAATCCATCTGTGACGTGATAGTGAAATAAATGGATTACTAAAAGACCCCAATTTATTTTGGTAGCGTCTTAACTTGTCAAACCTGACATTCGGTATTTATAGGTTTGTAGAAGCTTTGTGGGAAAAAAATACTGTAGCCCTGTTTGAGGAAAAGTGCCGCTTGCAGCGAGATTTGAATGATGATTGAAGATTTTTGGGCGAACGTGCCCAAGTGGTGCTTGAGGACTTCTTTAGTCTGAGATAAATATCTCCGATCAAAATGCTTTTAACAATGAAGATCTGAATCTTTAAGAGTATGGGCTTATTCAGTTTAGGAACTTACGAGTATCTTTTAAATATTTTAACTATATTTAGTGAAGAAACTTAATCCACAGTGAGTTATCTCTTCTGAAAAAGGCTAATGCCCGGTTTTTTTACATAATTATCTGGGGGCACGGCAGTGCCCCCGCCAGGTCGAGCGCGAAGCAAACACTGCCGTACCATCCTTTACTGGAACCATTTCGCCGCATTTTTAGGCCCCTATTTGAGAACCTCTGGATAAGACCAGAACGCAGAAATTTTCGTCATCTAGGAAGCTATAATCACATACCTAAAATCCAAAATTTCAAGTCTGTAGGTCATTTAGTTCCGAAGTTAAGCGAAAGCAAAGTTTCGCATTTATGACACACACTCACTCACTCACTCATGATCATCATAATAGAACTAGTACTTCCCATAAACTCAGAGAGCTGAAATTTGGTAAAGAGTTAGGGTTTAATGGCCACATAAAGAGAAAACTATAAAAACTAGGATAATCGAAGATCTGGAGTACCTGGTGACCCTGATTAGAAAACACATGAGCCCTAATAGGACTAGTACTTCCCATAAACTCAGAGAGCTGAAATTTGGTACAGAGTTAGGGTTTAATGGCCACATAAAGGGAAAACTATAAAAACTAGGATAATCGAAGATCTGGAGTACCTGGTGACCCTGATTAGAAAACACAAGAGCCCTAATAGGACTAGTACTTCCCATAAACTCAGACAGCTGAAATTTGGTACAGAGTTAGGGTTTAATGGCCACATAAAGGGAAAACTATAAAAACTAGGATAATCGAAGATCTGGAGTACCTGTTGACCCTGATTAGAAAACACAAGAGCCCAACCAAACTATTATAGATCGACATATACCGCCCTTGCAAAAAATTTCAACTTGGTGGGCCGCTTCATTTGTTGTCAAAAATCGAAGGTCTGAAGTATCTGATGAAGAACCCTCAGCTGGTCTCAGCTGTATAAGAGATTATGATAATGCCCCCTTCTACTATTGGTACATAAAAATATCGACTGTCATTGCAGAAATCCAGCGTAGTGGGACACATCTTCTAATTTAATCTCGCCTATAGCGTCCTACTGCTGGGCGAATGCCTCCCCTTCTGCTTTTAATACGCATATAAATAAAATTAAAGGAAATCTCTGGATAAGACTAGACTGGCTTTTATACGATTTAACAAGCAGAAATAGTCGAACGATTAACTTTATTGTACTCGAACATTACACAAATTAAAAAACTGTTTCCAATAAGAAAATCTAATGAAATAAATCAATATGCCCACGTTTCTACAAAAAGAAGTAAAATCCCACCAAAAACATTCTGTAAAAAACTAGCCAGGTCTCGATGGAGCTGCTTGTTTATCTCTAAAAAGTAATGAAATCTAGACAAAGTCGTGCCAAGTCTAAGGTTCCTTACTGCGATTTCTTTAGTATTATAGTTAATGTTGTATGACTTGGCCGTTGAAGGGTATACAAGGGTACATAACCAGGTGCTCCATGACACCATTGCACCAATCTGACGCCAGAACCGCCTTCAACGGCCAAGTCACACAACATTAACTATAATACTAAAGAAATCGCAGTAAGGAACCTTAGACTTGGCACGACTTTGTCTAGATTTCATTACTTTTTAGAGATAAACAAGCAGCTCCATCGAGACCTGGCTAGTTTTTTACAGAATGTTTTTGGTGGGATAATATTAACAGAAACAATGGATACTCGCTAAACTGTTTTGTTAAAGTAATTTTAAAATTACTTTGTGGAGGTTTACCATCTGCAGCACCGATCCACTGTGCAGCTTTGAGTTATAATGCAACCAATTTTATTATATTTTAAAACGTTGCTTCTATATCTTTATATCAAAACTAAAACAATGTCCCAGGTACCGCAGCGCCGAGTGGTCTCTTCACCCACCTACCGTGAGTTAAGTTACCACGGGACGCTTTCTAAATTATCTGTACAAATATCATCCCGTACAATTTTGCAATAATATTTAGAGTAGATAGTTCTATTCTAATAGGTAACCAACGTCAGTCGCAAAGCTAAACACGGCACACGTCGTAATCCACAGAGATGTATTATGTAAAGGGAAGATGATTCAGCAACAACAACTCTGTTTTGCGTAATTAGAAATGACAATCATTTGAAACCAGATGTGATGGCCCATTTTTGCGGCATTAAAAAGGTTCTACTAAAGTAGAACTTCAAAGAAGAAGAAAGAAAGAATGGGCATTGATCAGTTTGGCATCGATTGCCGGAAATTGAAAACCATTTCGAGGAATAGGGATACTGATTACTATTAGGGGTTTAAATAAGTAAAATTAAAACGGATTATTAATATTTATCGCCAAAAATTTTTACTTCATTTTTCTTTCGTTGACGTCATCATAGCCTCTAATGCGGTAGTTCCATTGCCTACAAATATTAAATAAAAAACAACTGTTAAAAGTGTCAAATAACTGAGAAAGTAACCTTCTTGTTGACTTGACACTGACATTTGTCAAACGTCAACTTTTTTTTATTTTTTTAAAAGCATGAATGAAGGCAATGAACTTAGTACATAATGTCAGTGGTGACGTCATACACAAAACTTTTAGAAATTTTAAATAATTAATAAAAAAATATTTACTTAAAAAATTAAGAAAATATTCAAATTAGTTTCTTATATTTGTCTATATTTTCGATTTATAGAATAAAAAAAAAATGACGATGCCCATTCCCCTAATAGAATCCTCTTTTTCCTAGAATTTTATGGAGAGGCTTGCCCATCCTGACAGCTTAGGGGTCGTCCATTCATCACCTGACGTTTTTAAGCAACTTTTTACTAAAAAAAAACGTGAGGAAACCCGGGTTTGATTTCGAAAACACATTGTAACTAGACCTTTTTTCATAGAGAGAAACCATGCCCACTGGATACACCTTTGCGTAGAGGGTAAAATTTATTGGTACCTCAGACACTCAGGTTACCTGGCGATATTTTTCCTTCCACTTCAGCATGAGGTTTTTCTACTTTTAATACTCAGTATATGTACAGTTTTTTGGTAAAACTAGTCTAACACACTGGCACACCTTACGGCTGTAACAAAACAAATAATATCAGTGTAAATCTGTCAGAGGCAAGTCCAAATATGAATTATTCAGGTCGCTGGTCCTAAGCGAGTCTCGGTGGTGCCACGGACAACTACAGTCCTAAAATTAGACTACAAACTAAAGCTTTCAACTGCAAAGTGGCCCTGTAATTAATTGAAAAACCGCCCAAGCTCGAGTTTGCCCGGTAAGAAAGTTGCACTGTAACGTTACACACCAGGCGTGAATAAATTGCGCTTTGGGAATTTAGTGTGTTTAGTGGTGTTATTTTCCTATGCCAGCCTTGGCCAATCAAAGAAGTTTAGTATTATAGGTGCTGGGTAAGCCCACTTATGTCCCTGGTACTTAAGGGCCTGAGTCGTCACTTCCTCCATCTCGAATAAAAGTAGAAGTGCCACAAGACGTCGTAAAAGTCATCTACATCACCCATCACATTATTGACCCAATGTGATGGTCAAGCCACACCAATGAAAAAAAAATTATAATATCTTCTTTATGGATGTTTTTTTATTCCTAAAAACGAGCCGTCATTTGACAATGAGAATCCCTAGGCTTCAAACCATTATTACACAACATAGGTACATAGAATAATTATAGCAAAACGATAAAGCTAACATCACAGTAAATATTTGACGTGCCTCCAATTAATTTATGAAGTAGTTTATGTAGCGTTCCAATTAATGGTTTTGTCGAGCTTCGTATACAGTTTGTTGAAAAATAAACAAAATTTCGGTTACCATGTTTATAGGTAAAACAATCAAGCGCATCAACGTTCAACGGTGCGATCAACGGTGCATATCAACGATAGAGTTGATTGTGCGCGCATATTTGAACAACTCACACAGGAGATGCTAAGTTGGAAAAGTCTTGCCCTGTCCAGCATTAAATAATTTACTTTTACCGTTACTACTATGACTTTGAAATAAACTAAAATCATAGGTAGATACATTCTTTCCCAGGAGATCGAACCCGGCATCTCACGCTTTTGAGATATCAGTAGTACCCACTTACCTACCATCGCTACTACGTGAAGACGTGAAGACGTTAGTCGCGTTTTCACGATCTTATTGCACTTGGACCGAGTCAAATAAAATTATTATGACTATTATGCCACATTATCTCACTTGATCTCTTTTTTAGATTTTTAGATTTTTAAGAAAAAAATAATAGAATTACTTGTATGCCCGCCGCATGTAAGGATCTGTCAAGCGTATCTCCTCCACGAGACAGGCTATGCCTAGAGTGGGGGTAAGCAAAAATTTTAAAAAATTACGTTCATTATGGCAATAAATAATTTTCCTGAACTTTTTTTGAACTCTGAGCAAAACGACCAATCTTAGTTGTAATTTTTAGTAGACTCGTACGAGCGCATAATTTGTGATCTCAGGTATTAATATCAGGTATTAATTGCCATAATATTAATCTCAGGTATTGCAAAATATTCGTTACATTATTCTAATTAGAAATAAACCCGCGTAGCCCATACAAACAGTGACCATACCGGCTAAGACGAAGCCGATTACCATTGGCGAAAATCGAAATTCGATTTTTTTTAAATTTACTGCCACCCAGTCCATTTTTCATAAATAGAACTTCCATTTTCGCCAATGGTAATCGGCTTCGTCTTAGCCGGTAGACCCCCTGTTTGGACTTCGCGCTACTCACGCGCCTAGGGGGGCGCTTGTATTTCGCAAATCTGAACGCGGTATTGGTAGAGCGCCTGCACGGTATGCAAAAGGTTGCGGGTTCAAGTTCTGTCCCGAGCACTGTCAAATCTTCAAAATGTTCCCTAGCACGGACTAGTGCTTTAGATAAAAAAAAAACATATTCTATTAGTTTGTAAAAAAAAACTAAAAGTAGGCCCCCAAAACCGAGTGTACATAGAGTTTGAATAATTCAAAGCCGCCAGGCGACCGGGCAGCGGGCTTGCCAGATTTATATCGGCGGTATCTGGACGCAAGCTGGCTCTTCATCGATTTATTTATACGAATAGGCAACTCAGATAGACTTTGCTGGGAATCTGGGATACAAATTGATTCCACCCCGGAATGGGATTTGTTTGTAGAATCGAAGTTTCTTTTGCGGTGTTTCTTTTTCGATGTCCAGTCTGGCAGGTTACGTTACTTTGGTAGGGATTTAGGGCTCCTTTTTTACTGAAATAACATGGTGCTGTGGTCTGCCGGCGCAGGATTTGTGGACTATTTATTGCATTGCTACTAAACAGTCCTTACGGTAATCCCATCCTATCCCACTAGGTATGTCAGCACACTAATTTGTAAATGCGAAAGTGTGTTTACTCAAAAACGCTCGTAATGGAATCATTATTTTGACAACCTTCTTCGGGCAAAGTCGGCGTTGCCGGCTACTTGTATGGAATTTCATAGTTCTCCCAAAATTTTCATTGAAAATCCCCAGGTTATCGAGTTTTGATTTAAAAAAACACTCACTGTCGGTTTCTGAATTGAGAAATTCGCTAAGCAAATGGGTCCTGTCTCTGCAGATTTCTCACAAAAGAGCGTGACAAAACGATAGTTAAGTATTTGCTTAGCAAAATTCTCAATTCAGAAACCGGGCCCAGTGAGCTATAAAATGCATTAGGTAAAATTATTACCCTATGCTGAGTAAAGGCCCTTCAAAGATAAAAAAAATTGGTAGACTATAGCAAGTACAGCAACACGTTTGAAGCGTCTCAGGAGCGCTCAATGCAATTGGGCCGTTCCTACTGATAACTCTCTTACTCTACATACCTCCCTGTCTTCTGCTTTTACTTTTAATTCCTCAACAATACACCAACTTGGTTCCCCGTTTTTTTCTGTTCGCAGTTTATTGAGAAGTTCATAATTAACAGCGGTCGTAGCTCAACTTCATATTAGGGGAAGGTTGCGATCATTGGACCAGCAGCGCTTTCATTGGACCACTCAATTATTTTCTAAACTAGTCACACTTAAAAGTGCCCGTACGGTTTCACGGCCTAATCCTCACTTCCCTTGCACACAGATGTAACCTCAGTCCCTACCTAGTTTCAGTGAATTGCATCACCTACACTGCTTATGAAATCTTTGTCGGTTCAATTGTGCATCTTAGTGCCATTTACGGGCCACTTTGGTACTAACAAACACCTACTCAACATGGGGCTGTCTAATGACTCTAACTACAGAGCCTATAAAGTGGCGCCAGAGTCCATGGAACACGATCTGTGTGACTGCGGTGCTCTATCCAGTAAACGCATGAGTCTTGTCGCGATAGCATATCCTAGACCGGACGAATATAAGTTCCCTAACCTCGGTGACGTTCTTAAGGTGGAAAGATAGCGACGTGGTGGTAAATTCAAAATTTTCACTGTTTTTTACTATTTGTAGCTAAACTGAGCTATTTTTGTTCAGCGATTTTTCGTTCGCGAGAATAAAACCGTATTTCATTCTTGTAAACAACAGAACAACAATAATTCAGCCGATTATGTGTTCTGGTCTACGACAAGTTTTTTGGGCACTACCACTGCTTCGTAGACCAGAACACATAATCGGCTGAATTATTGTTGTTCTGTTGTTTACAATAATGAAAATAATACGGTTTTATTCTCGCGAACGAAAAGTCGCTGAACAAAAATAGTTCAGTTTAGCTACAAAATGTAAAAGATTGTGAAAATTTTGAATTTCCCGCCTCCTTGCTATCGTCTACCCTTAAGCTCATGACCTCGGTCTTTGCACGTCCTGAGCGGGAATAAGGATGGGGGTGATACAAAAGATCCCACTGGTTCTCAGACTGGCCTCATACTAATAAGATAAGATAAGATCTAAGGTCATTCGGTCGTGTCGGTTGGTCATGGTTGGCTAAATCATCTGGCTTAGCATAGCCGCCATAAGTATGGAGGTGTATAGCACGTTGACTGTACCGCTCTATAGAGACATCGTATCCACGTTGAAATGGTACTAAGCTACTACTTTTTCTCGAGTTTGAACTTCTACCCACTAAACTCCAGCGCTATTACCTCTGGCTTCCTTTCCAGTTTACGTACATCAATAAGGAATAATGCGTCAATTACCAGCCATCATGACCCAAACACTTGTAGGGTACGGCTGAATTAACAAATAACGGGTCCAAATCAGTGAGTAGGGTACGTATCCCTAATATCAATATTTAAGCGAGGTGGGAGGCAGTCTCTGTTTGTCTTGTGCACCGCGATTCCTGGGTATTTACCCCCTTTGTACCGATTGCCTTTGCCCCTTTGAATGGAATTAATTTAAATAATGCGACGTACACACGACGGCACGTCAGACTGTAAACTTTTGTTTTAAAGTCGCCCGTAACGTAACCGAATAGAGTGCTAGCATGTAAGGGTCGACGTGCTGTTGTGTGTACAAGGAAACCCTACCAAAAAGGTTCAAGGTAAAAAAAAAGTCTACCGCAAATGGTTGTAGGATCTAGTAAAAAGCCAAGACAAAATCTTGCTAAAATTTCTTTACGCTGTTTTACTTCATGTTTTTATATTTAGGTATAAAAAAATGTGACCTGACTTATTATACTAATACTTTTTAAAATTCTGCTCGTTCGGGAATAACTCTTGCATAATTGAATCGGTTATTTTGAAAAGGGCACAAGTCACACATTTTGTGGAAACTGAGTTAAGTATGAGGAAGTGTTTGTGTATGGTTTAAAACGTTTACACACTTAAAAAAAAAATTAGAACTTTTCTTGCTGACTGTACATTTTTTCCAAAAACTGTGAATGCAGTTCATAGTATCTAGTTTTAAGAGAACAATTATTATTGTGAATGGATAAATGCTATCCGAGAAAATTAAAAGATTGTAGTGTTAGTTTTTTTAAATTTTTTTTCATTCAATTTCAAAACAATGGTCACACGAATAAGGAAAATGAGAACTCTCCGATGCCAACTCCACCCAAGGGCTGTGTACACTGTGCGATCTATGCCATACAATTTACAATAACTTTGTGAACATTAGCGTCTGTTCTACTTAGTCCCCAATCCCATGGAGCGCTCTTTGTCCCCTCGATTGCTTTTATGTTTAATTTATCTGCTATTTGCAGACTTGTGTTAAGATCCTCGACAATGCCACGTAGGGGGAACGGAACGCTTTGAAACTCTGCTCACATATTTTCCGTTAAATTGTTAACAGCGAAATTGGGCTGTCTTATTAAATGACTGGAGGCCGCCGGCAGTGGTTGGTTGGGTAAGTGGCGATGAATGTTATGAATTTTAAATATCGCTTAAGATAAAATTTCACGTTTTTTCAATGGTCGTTTCCCACTTGGCCACATAGTAAAAGTTGATTGTATTGGTGTGTTAAGCGACCCCCTTCACACAGAGTATACCTGTATAAGAACGGTTTCGGCGGCTCGAGTTTTTTGCACCTTTTTAGAGGTAATTGTGAACTGAGATTCTCAGAATATAAACTTAGGTGGGACAGTTCCCAAAACATTTTGTAGACAACTACAGCATCGTACCTACCTATAAGAACAACATTTAAATATGTAAAATCCACACGAAATTGTAGCCTATGAACGAAAACCGTCATCTCATCAGGCATCAAATCGAGCTAACTTCACACATTGGCTCGCAGACTAATCCGTCGAATTCCCGACACTGCTGACTCACCCGTGCCTCTACTATGAGAAGTCTCCTATTTGCTGAAACAAATGCCATAATTTCTCAAGCCATGATATTTAGAGTCTCTCCTGGGGGTCTACCGGCTAAGACGGAGCCGATGACAATTGGCTAAAATCGAAGTTTTATCTGTCATTTATGAAAAATGCACTGGATGACAGTAAAATGATCTGGGTGGCAGTACATTTTTCATAAATCGAACTTCGATTTTCGCCAATGGTTATCGGCTTCGTCTTAGCCGGTAGACCCCGTCTAGTATTGGAAATTGGATTGCTTCAACTTATCCAAGGAAAGATCCCTGGATAAGTTGAAGCAATCCATACTCGGGAAAATAATCAAGTTTCCGCAGCTCAATGGTCTTCATTATTTCTCCGTCTTTTCTCATAGCTTTTACCTCAGAACTTTTTTCTCTCGGTGGACCGATTTTGATGATTATTTGTTTTGTTTGAAAGGCTTTACTTTCCCATAAAAATTATGAAGAATTTTGGAAATGGAGAACGGAACTCCATAAAGGGTAGCAGCAGATCACTCGAAATCAGTGCAGTATCTTAATAACTGTGTACCTTGTCACCAAAGATTGCAAATCTTAACCAGTCTGATGAAGAACTTCGAAGATGGAGAACGGAACACAAAGTCGATTTTTGTAAATTACGATTATCTCATACAATGCTGAATCTATCGAGACCACATCAAGACACAACTGCGTTAGAGATTTGACGCCCTCGGTGCTGCTGGTTTGACTATTTCTTACTATCTGCTTACTAAATTCAAGATTTGTGATCAAGAAGAAGACGTCATTATCTAACCTCCACCTCAGAGGAAATCCACCTTTAGTCCATACCATAATACCGCTGGCCACTCAAAAAGCAGCACGAAAACCAACTACACTGCGCAGAGATGAAGATGCTCAGGTGGGCAGGTGGTGTAACTAGGCTGGATCATGTCAGAAACACACACATAAGAGGCACCTTCAAAGTGAGACCTATCCCAGATAAATTACAAGAGAGCCGTCTGCGGTGGTACGGACACGTTATGAGGCGACCATCCGACCACATGACCAGGAAAGTGCTAGATATTGAATCTAAACCCCGAGGACGAGGAAGACCCCGAATCACATGGATGTCCGTAGTTAATAAGAACCTCAGAGAAGCCCAACTCGACAAAGAGACGACCCAGGACCGAGCTGCCTGGAGACGCATGATAAGGAGGGCCGACCCCAAATAAAATGGGAAAGGGCCAGGCAAAGAAGAAGTCCATACCATAATACCTACACTAGAGGTACCAGAGTCGCGTGATCGATCTTCGATATCCGCCGTCACTTATATAATCGAATAGACCCGACCTCAGCCCTATCTCAATAGTATTATACGTAAGTTCAGTGCCGGCAGTATGCAGTGTTTTTTTTTATGTAAAGAGGGTTAGAAGTGGATTATGGACCGAAGTGCTTTCTTTTCAGAGGATGTGGCTGCTGAGTTAACTCAGGGTTAAAGTATGCAAGGTCTTTTGGGGTGTTTGTGTCCGAATAATGGCAACAGGCTTGCGATTTCACGTACTACAATATGAGTTTATCCCACCGGCGTATGAGGGTGCAAGTAACTACACAAACATTTTGTAGTTAGGTAGTCATACAGGGCAATTTTTAAACAGCTTTATTCCTGAAACAAGTCAACATATAAATGTGATTTCCTACAACTTTTGTTGTACGACTTTTCGAATAGCTCGATACTTTTTATTTATTGAATGTTTATATTTTTTTCCAATTTTACTACCATTTCAGCGATGCCTGCGCGGCGCGCTTTCGTACCACTTTTCCAGACTCTCCTGCTCCTATTGGTTAATACTCGCCAAAAATGAAAATATAAATTTAAAATGGAATTTGTTTTTTTTTTGTATGGAAAATACAATTCGCAACCCATAGTTTTTGGTTCGAAAGTCCTTTATTGGCTTATTCAAAACTTTTGGCTATTATAAGAAACTAATTTCAATATTTTTTATTTTGGCTCTGTAGTTTAGATTTTACAACGTTTCAAAGATACAGTTTTATGACGTCACGCGACGGTCTGCATACTGTTGGGGGTCATAGGAACAAAACATTTTAGCGCATAAAAACAAAACTACTGGACCAAAATAAAAAAAAATTAAATTAGTTTCTCAATATTTTCTAAAGATAAGATTAAGCCAATAATAGACTTTCGAACAAAAAACTTTGGGTTCGGAATTGCACTTTAACCAAAGTCGTAGAACAAAAGTAGTATGAAATAACATTTAGAAGTTGACGTGTTTCAGGAGTATTTAAAAATTACCCTGTATAAAAAAACATAATGCAAGTCTCGTGGTAAAGAGGTTTCCATTCCACATTTTCATCTTTGTACGTTCCATTTTTAAAATGTTGTGTTTTTAAAAATCACGAGTTTTTATTCCTCCACACCTTGGTGAGATTTGTTTACAAGGTTATAAACCGGTGCCCTCATCCTAAATGGGGTTGTAGAGGTAAGGTACAGGTAAGTACTCACTCATTTAATCTAGAAACTATTTCGAGTTTTGGTAGAATAACTCTAGAACAACTCCATAACACACACACGATACTTTGTTTTTATAACCTGCAAATTTGGTAGAGCTAATTATTAGACCACCCAATATTTCTGGCTCGCCGATAATATTTAACTGTTATTGGAAAAGCGATATTGATAGGCCCAAATTCTAAAGCTTAGGTACAGACGTAACGAGCTTTCGATTGCTCATTGTGCGCGATGGGTCTTTTTTAATGGACCCGAGCAAAATTCCAAAAGTATTTTTAAGAGAAAATTAATAAAACCCTTATTCTGTAGACCGGGACCTGCTGTGGCAGCAATTTAAATAGACTGAGGAGGGCGCCCCTTATTTTCTATGTCAATATACAAATATTGAAAAATCATTACGCAGGCCGGCGGCAGGTTTTCTTTCCTTTGAAAACCGACTGTGAGGAAATACTGCGTAATAAATGCCTATTATACATTACAAAGTAATCAAAAACTTCTTTGTTCAGTCGGAGTGGTTGTGAATTGTGATTTACTTGCAGTCTCTATCTACCTGTTTATCTATCCAGCCCATAAGTAAAGCCCAGCTGGGCATAGGTCTCTTCCTTTTTACGCCAATCCCTCGGTCGAATGCCAATCTCGTCCATTTTCCTCCCGCCGCCGTCTTTACAATATCGTCGACCCATCGAGCTTTAGGTCTAGTCTCTGACCGTCAACCCGTCAACGCATTCTAGGCCACCATTCCGTGACTGCTCTTCCTTCCTCACGTCTAGCCAGCTCCGCCTTGCCCATCTCCACTTGCGCCCACATCTTCCACTTTGGTCTTTGGTCATTCGTTATGATGAAGTAAGCAAAGTATTTATTTGCGAGAACATGGTAAAAATACAAGGTCTTAAAATATAGAAGTTTCTTCATGTCCTACTAATAGGTGTGCAAACATTAGTAAGTAGTAGTATGAAGTGTTACGCCGAAAGAAATTAAATACACTTATTTTTTTCCCTGTCGATATGATTAAAACCCCGACCCAAAAAGAGGGGTGTTATAAGTTTGACCGCTGTGTGTGTTGTGTGTGTGTGTGTGTGTATGTGTGTGTGTGTGTGTGTGTGTGTGTCTGTGAGTGTGTCTCTGGCTGTGTTTCTGTCTGTGGCACCGAGCTCTTAAACGGGTGAACCGATTTGGATGCGGTTTTTTTTATTTGATAGCAGGTTTTCTAACGAGTGTTCTTGGATATGTTTTATCAAAATTGGTTCAGCCGATTATGAGATATACTAATTTGAAGCTAAAATATCGGGTGTATTTTAAATTTAGTATTTATTGAGTATCTAGAGTAACTTGCCGCATAACCCTCGTTCTTTATTATCGTTTGGGGCACGTAAAATCCAGCGAACGTAGTAGTGTACTTAGGCACAACTGTGATAATAGCAAAGCTAGTCTCTCCTCGGAAAGTAAAACTTTCTTTCCTTACAAACCCTAAATAAATAAACAAAGAGTTTTTTCAGCCTCTGCTGAATTATTCAATTGTCCTTTCTTACATCAGCTGTACCCTTATCACGAGTTTTACTTTTAGATTATAATTTCAGATCCCTTTTCTAGTACCTTCAGAAATTTTAAAACTTAAACTTTCGTAAGCACTGCACATTTTTATATCGCTTTAACGGTTTCACTTACTTTTATAAAAATACCTTCAGAAACTAACACAAAACTTAGGTTTTTGCATCTCTTTTAGATAATTACAGCGAGTGTTTGATGAAAACAACTTATAACGGTGCAATTATTTCTTGGTATATTACTTTGGAATTACAGATATTACAATTGAAATATTACAGAAGGAAAACTACAACGTCCGTTCACCCCGGTGTCTATTTGGTCTATTGCTCAACAAAAACAAAATACGATCATGATAATGACATAACTGAAAACTCCAGCCAGCTCGCCTCCTTGACCGCGCGCCAACCTCTTTGGTGCGGTGCCTCTTTGTTTTGGACCGCGCACCAACCTCTTTGGTGCGCTTGCCTCTACATCACGCGTTAACAGTGAGAGACATACCTAACACTAGATGGTTAGCATCACTCGGACTCTACAGCACCTCAGACATGTTAAGATAGAGCTTGACTTCCTAATACCTATACTATTCTTTCAGCATATTATAGTTGCCGAAGTTACGAATTTTCTCAGAGTCTTGTCCACAAATTACCATTGGTGGCAGTACCGCACCAAATGCATGAAACAGCTCCGATTTTCCCCCATTTCTGTGCCTTTTAACAAATAGTGAAAGTTAAGAATAGATTATCCAATTCGCAGCTCGAACTCGCTCTCCGAGAGCTTACTTTTTATTATCATATCGTTTGACTCGTGTTTGCCCCTCAGAAGGCATCGGGCGCTCATTGCTCGGTCTGTTTGTTTGCCAAGCTGTGTCATAATAACAGAGTACGGGTTTCCATTGTGTCGGCCTTCTTTTTATTTATGGACTTAACTTATTGGGAAACTTCTCGGAGCATCGGAACCGGCTGAACGAGACAAGACTTCATTTTACACCATCACATCATCCAAATGTCAATGTGTATGGATCTTTGGATGGAAGGATGGATGGAAGGATCTCTCTTAGGTACTCCTTCACTCTGATGGAAGGATTTGGATATAATTTGATATACTTAAAGATACCGAATAATACATAGGCTATAAATAACTAGTTTTTTCCCGTGACTTCGTCCGTGCTGAAATCGCTAAACGGAGAAAATAAAGGCAATATTTTATCGAGTCTGCGTGGACGAAGTCCGAGGCAAAAAATAGTCAAGTTTTATAAATGTTTAAGGAAAACAAAGTTAGATTTCATTCTATTTATTAAATCCTTTGGCTATCTGTTTGTACATCAGAATCTACAATTTACGTAAAAACATATATCTACACATCATTGTCTTCAAAGTGTTATATATCGAGTTACAACCTTAGTTTCAGAATGATCAATTGTGAGAACAAAATTACAGCTGTTTATGAAGGTAACTAAATTATAGTTTTGCTGGCTACTAAAGTATATACTTAGTATGTGATTTACCACAACTGCTTAGTTCACCAATAAACGATTCATACATCAGTGTATTTTATTTACATTAACATTCTCTCAAAGCAGTAAAAGCAAGTCCATATACAAAGTTACTATTGTTTAAAAATCACATTTAGTTTCATTGAATGATGATTGAGGAATTGAAAATCATTACAAAGGCAAGTACTAGATTGAACAAATTCTGAGATATCGGCGAGCATTACAAAACTTACTAGTCTAGGTTCATAGGAAATTAAAGTAAAGACAAAACTTAGATAAGTTCAGGCACGAATGACAATCAAGCATGGGTGATGTGACCTCTTAAAAACGCATCATAACTCTGGCGAACCTTTAAGAGAAAATGCTAATTCGTATATGTATAGCCGTGGTTGCTTATAAAGATTGACCTTTTCCCAATTAGTAGCCAAAGTTTCTTCATAATTCCGCGTACTCGTTATTTAAATACCGTATGAGCGCTCTCCGCCCCTGGCAGGCCTTTCTCAAGCCATGTGTGAGATAATCAACCCATTTCGTTAGCTTTAACATGTGAAACAAACTCAGAGCTTATTTCGACAGAGCGAACTCGAGCGGCTATTTTGATTCTTAAAATTTTAATGCGAGAATAACGTACCATGTACCTATGGATATACGGAAGTGAGCTGTATGGTATGGAGTCACCACTAAACCTCTTGCGGGTATCACCTAAATTTTTGGTCAATGGCGAATAATATATGCATGTAAATGAACACGCAAAAACATTGATATTCCATTTGCCTGAACTTGCCTTAGCTTCGATAAAAATAAAGCTAGCTGCGTAAATAACAGAAATAGATTTTTATGTTTCCACGAGCAATATTAAAATATTCCACAAAACTTTGGCACTTTCATTTCAATGTTAGAAAAAAACTTGGGCGCGCGTATTTATTTAATTTACCACGTTTTATTTTTAAACCACTGACCATATTTTAAGGGTGGTATTAATAGTCGTCTGAGATCACCTACTTGAGCTCGATCTCAAGTAGGGGAACTCAGAAAAGTCAAATGCTAATGTCAAGCCTTGGCTTATACAAGGTGTTACAAAAGTACCTAACTCTTTTTACAGGGTGTAACCTACTGGTCAACAGGATGTCAAATCTGTAAAAACAAGTTGAAAAAACAATTTTTATTTTATAACCTCAAAATTTTAAAAAAAACATATTTATTTTGTTTTTGTTATTAGCTCAAATTTAAATATATCCTAGTGCGTGTAGGTGCATTTACATAGCTTTGAGTTGTTTAAACATTGTGAAAGTCAATGAAAACAATATTTTAAAGATACTTTTCTCCCGCCACATTGTTCACATTTTATTAATTTCAAAATTAACGGAACGTCATAGAGCAAAAAAAAAATTTTGGTTGTGATCCCTATCACCGGGTGCTATTACCCTGTAAAAAGAGTTAGGTACTTTTGTAACACCTTGTATAAAACTTGATTAGCTGTCAGCATATTAATAGACACTATCTTGAGATTGACATTGACATAAGCAAAGGCTTGACATTAGCATTTGACTTTTCTGAGATCACCTACTTGAGTTCGATCTTGAGTCTACGATGCCACCATAAGTTTATTTCTGGCGTTTTGCATTATTGCTGAAAGGAATTCCATTTTGCAGCCTCAAAAAAGCATTTGGCACTTTTTTTTTATTGCTTTTTGATTACAATATCGATCAATATAAGTACGAATGGGGAAGACATGTTCTGCGTTTTGTTTACACATCATTTACAAACTTTTTACAGAGGTTTCTAATAACACAAAATCTCAGTCAGAAGTTTCATCAAGTTTGATACGTTTTGACAAATAATTTTAAGTTAATAAATATAAAAGACTTGCGCCTATCTGTACCACCAAACGAAAAGTCTTCTTTAAAATAAGTACGTTTTAATCATTATTGAATCAAATCAGCCCAGAGAACATTTAAAGTTTGTTTGACATGACATTTGTGACTTTAAGAAGAATAATAGAGTCCCAAGAAATGTAATTAGAATAACCGAAGTACCCACGCCAAGCACAAGACTTGACAGAAAGAACTTTGTAGAATGTAGATTTTCAAGAAATATTTAGAATATTGGAAAAGTTTTAGAGCTCCAAGCACTTTGTTATTGTGCTAGAAATCATCTCGAGGTTTTGTACAAAACTTGAATAATCAAACTGTACCTAGGTTCTTTAGTTCCAAAATTATTTTGATTTACTATTTAGAAATTGACTTTGCCAATGAGTTGTAGGACGGAGAGCAACGTACAAATTGGATCTTCAGGACAGTCAAAAAGCTTTTTTTTTTAATTTATTTCACTAATACGAGAGAAACACAGAAAGTAAGTATCGAGCGATTTATCGGATCGAGAGAAAAAAATCCCTCAATGCATCTTTGAATCTTTGAATATTACATCAAAACTCCTAGCACCCTCACAGTTACTTCCAATCTAGTTAACTTGACTGTGCTCGAAATGGAAAAGCTCGATCCGTTTGAATAATCAATATACACTGTGGAATTTTAGTCGTTTTAAAGCCGAAGGTATTTAGTTGCACTCGTGATTCTGAGTCAAATTCTAAAATTTTACTTCAAAACGAGCGAATAAAAAACTTTTCAATACAAACGGCTATCGCCAATCAATACCATTTGTATGGAGAAGTGAATTTTTTTTTCACGCGCTTTGGAACGAAATTTTGTAATTTGGCTCAGAATCACCAGTGCAACAAAATACCTTCGGCTTTAAAACCACTAAAATTGCACGGAGTATAATACGTCCAATGCCCAACCTACCCTTAGATATCAAGCAACCGTAACAGAAATTTTCAGACTCTCATTACGAAGTGTATTTTAATCATTATCTACTAGACGTTAACGTTCGGGATTGCGTTTAAACAGAAAAGGCCCCAAACCTGATGAAGGCCAGACTGAGTTTTAAGTAAATTTAAAAGCGAAACGAGATGTCACGAAATCAAGGCAATAAGGGATCAAACCATTGCGAGAGACATTGACTTCATTTGCATTTTAAATTAAATCCTTCAAGATCCTTCTTACTCTGCTGGCAAGTTTTTTTATTTGTGTTAATTTTCTTAGCTTGAGTGGGTATTTGACTAAGCTGAGGAGGGTTATGCGTTGTACAGGGACTTGAGTCTGTGACGCAATGGTGCCAAAATGGGCTCCCAGTTGACGGCTTCAATTACGATTTCATTATCTGGATTAGTTCGCTGGTCGTAGGAGAAAAATGAGAAAATCCCGGTTTTGTCCTTCTACTGGGACGCCATCGACACGCCATTGCGTTACAGACTCTATCTATTCCATCTAAACATGTCCCATTGTCACCGTCATTTAATTTTCAGCGTAACAGCTTATGTCAAATATGCCACAAGAATATTCAAAAACCATCTAATCTATGTTACTCCGTAAGTTTTTGAGTAAACACATACCTATGTTCTGTGATTTTGGTATGATCCCATATTTCAAAAGGTTACAAAAGTTTAAACATGAATGCTTACAATAAGGAGTTAGTTTCGCCTACATCAAAAGTATTATGCGCTACCACTGCATACGCACCTAAATGTTTTAGGAATTAATAAAGTACAGAAACCTAGTTATATTTTTACCAGTGTAGTTATTAGCCACGTATCTATCTTAGTTGTTTTAAAGTTTTTATATATTTAGAACTTGATTGCGTTTTAGTTTAGGTCTGGTATCTTCCATTATTTTATTGTATTCGTTGCTTTAGAATACTTTAAATGCTTTACTTTTGATACAGGCGCTACGAAGTCCTTTTCTCTTTTCCACGCATGAAACCAAGATTTGATGCACAGGAAATGAACCAGTACTTTCATTTAAGTAGCTATGTACAGTATTTATAAGTTAAGTCACAATATCAATAAACAACGTTTAGCCTCACCGACATCGACACTGGCCAACCAATCAATTTGTACTTATTTCATAGAAAAATATGTACGTCCAATTTTATCACAATTCTCTGCTTCACGCCTGATGCAGCCGACCACTCCGCTCTGGAACAAAATGAAACGGTCATTAATGCCAATCAAAATTGCAAATGATACCGGGAAAATATGGAGACGAGAGACAAGCCGAAGTGTTCTAATTTCGGCACCGATCTAGTCAAAAGTGGCCGTTATTTTCTTGTGCGGGATTTATTCGTGGGATCTGGAATCTAGGCCTTAGGTCCTAAAAATTGTTTTAGCCAAAGGATTCTCATTTGACGCCCGTTTTTAGCAAAAAAAAACTCATCGAAAAAGAAGTTATGGTTGTTTTTTTCTCAGCTACTGGATCTGTCTAAATTATCCTTAAAAATGACTAAAGCATACCCAGCATATCGAATGAACCGTGTTCCACGTGAATGAACTTTGAGCCAAAATGTAACTTGGCAACTTTGTCAAAGCGCTATCTACACATCGGCTACATTGTTCTCCACCTCATGTTTTGTTTACCGCTGGGTCGAACTCATATAGTTTCTATGTAACAATGCTTGGGATCCCGAAATTCTTATTGTGTACCTTAAAGTATAATTCATATCGATTTCACTTCCGACGAAAGATAAGCATACATTATGTGTGAATATCGCGCATCGCTATACTAGTAGTTCTCCCTGAACTGTGAACTCGCGCCCCATGCTTGAACTTAAAAAATATTTTTGCCTCCTCGGTACTCGACCTAAACGACCTAAACGATACTTAAGTTTTCGTCGAACGAACATTCATACATG
Source organism: Zelleria hepariella (assembly GCA_949319315.1). Classification (NCBI taxonomy): domain Eukaryota; kingdom Metazoa; phylum Arthropoda; class Insecta; order Lepidoptera; family Yponomeutidae; genus Zelleria; species Zelleria hepariella. The sequence continues at coordinate 14,832,088 of OX439387.1, forward strand.
CAAACAAACATACGTACAAACGCCGGATTGCTCAAATAAACTGGGAGAACTTCTCTCGCTTCGCTCGCTCGTTCAATAAGTTTGAAATGTTTTGTATTTCGTAAACTGTTAAACTTACTTGTATTATGTCGGTGTAGCCGACTAGTTTCGGTTCTTATTCGGAGACCTTAATCATGGAATAAGTAATGTTGTTTTGAAATTACTAGTTTGATTTTGAAGTCTAGTTAGTTTGACTTGGATTCATTTGCTGTGCAAATTGGGATTCCAAAGGAGCTAATTAGGGAGCGAGACGAATCGTGAAATTAAACAAAACCCGTGAGTTGATCGCGATAATTAATGCACAGCAATTGTCATGGAATTCAGTTACGGTTATGAAGCCCCATTCATCATTTCATGCTTTATTTACTTTAATCAATTAATTTAATGAAAGTAATTTCCGACCGTTGCAAACAAATAATCATTTCGTATTGAACAAGCAATACCTACTTGAAATTCAAACATTTATAACACGAAACAAAAGTTTTCTCGTGTTGAACATTCTCGGAATCATTCTGTTAAATAAACTTCATTATTCATGTAAATAGCTAATTCATACACTGAAAGTAAATTACAAGCTATGATAATTTAATTACACACATAATTTAATTTGCGGTATGTGTGCGTTCATTGCTAATAGCTTTTCGCCCGCGACTTCGTCCGCGGTGACTAAGATAAAAGGTTGCAGCTCTATTTTTCCCCCGTCAATTTCAACCATATCGGTCAAGCCGTTTAGTAGTTGACATACCGACAGCAGCGCCACCTACCGGGTCCAATTGTATTTTTAAATCATCCTGGAAACCATCGAAATACTCATATAAAAAAAATAAAAAAAATTAAAAAAAAAGTTCATCAGGGATAATGTGGGCTTTAATGGAAAAGAATTTTTCAAATCGGTCCAGCAGTTTCGGAGCCTATTCAATACAAACATCAAATCTTTCCTCTTTATAATATTAGTGAAGATGAAGATTAGTGTAGAAATTGTAGATATCAAACATCTGATAAAGGCAACCTAAATAAATGTATTGCCACTCCCTAAGAGCCTTATCGCGGCGAATTCGCCGCGGATTCACTTCGCTTTCAACTCGCTAGTGTTATAAGGCTCTAATTGTGAAGGGAAATATCGTGAGGAAACCTGAGATCTGAGGTGCAAACGGGTGGTGAGTAATTCCGTAGCTATTTTTTGTTATGCGGTAGCCCATGAGGCGGTGATAGCCAAAGGTCTAGCAACTTTACTTCATCTAAAGGTGCTCCCTCACTTGGAGCATCCGCTTGTAATGTAACGTTACAGAGTCGAGCATTATATCACTGAGGGAACCGAGCATTACAGTACGCAACCTTTGACGTTCTAGATTCGAGCATTACATTGGTGAGGGAAGAGAACCGAGCATTACATTACATTGCATTGCATTGCTCAAAATCGAATTGCATGTTACATTACAGGCGAATGCTCGTCAGTGATTGTAATGTGATGTTCAAAAACGAATCTGAAATTTTACATTACAGACGAATGCTCCAAGCGGGGGACGACCTTAAAACTTGTCCCAGGCACCGCAGCGCCAGAGTGGTCACTTCATCTACAGGGTGCACTCTAAGTCGATAGCGGAAATTTAAGTGGGTTATCTACTGATCAATATTAACAACTTGTACTAGGTGGCAAAAAAATGGAGTGAAAAAAATATCTGCTGTTCCATACAAAAGGTCGACTCAGTACTGCGCCAAATGTATGAAACAGTTGATATTTTTTTCGCTCCATTTTTATCGCCACCTAGTACAAGTTGTTTGTATTGATCAGTAGACAGCCTAGTTAAAGTTCCGCTATCGACTTAGAGTGCACCCTGTAGTAAAGCTTTATAAATCAATCTGCGTTTGGAAAATCAACATAATATGATGAAGTAGGCGTTGTCTCACGCGACGCCGCTTCATGTCCCTGTCTGAGCACTTCATTTTACGATCAAGCTGGCTGGTTTTACAAGATACTTACTTAATGCTACGTCAAAAGGGAGTCATATTCGAAGGGCGTGGGGTCGGCTGCCCTCAGATGTCACCAAAGCACTCCGCCCGATATATTCGACACCTCTATCTGGTCTTCAGTTTCTTCTGCCACTGGCTGCCTCCGCCTTCGATACCTTAGGCGGAAGCTGGCCCATAGGATGAGCGACATGAGTATCAATGACGTCACAGCCGCAGTGCCCATGTACTGGGCGTAGCTTGACGCCGTCGATTGGTACGGTGAGTACTCGATCTTGACGCTCATATTTGTCACGTCACCGCCGTCTGACGCCGTTGCGTTGACAACGTCGCTCAACGTCACAGCTGTCATCGTGTACGCGGGCTTGGATTCGTTCGCGTCGAGTTTCTTGGTGACATTGAGGGGCGTGTTAAGGCGCTTCCCCGACCGGTATTTGCGACGCGTCTGTGTTATTTCGTCGTAATAGCTTTTCTTGGCATCTTTACTTGGCGACACGTTTGGCTCTAGGTCTAAGAAGCGATGGTCGACGCTGAACTGGTCGTTCTGGAGCCGGTTCTGATCGAGAACCTTCGAGGACTCTCGCGCTTTCACAGCGGCCGACTCATTCATGTAGTCAATGAATGAAATCTTGTTATCATTCCTCGAAAGGATTTGATTGTTATCGTTCCTATTGACGTGAAGATTGATTGTGTTGTCTTCAATGTTCATCGATGTTGTTTTGTTTGCTTTTGTTTCTGTAATATTGCTTTTAGCTGTACCATTCAAATGGGTCGAAGGAACCCTCTCTGTTTTGTTGTTGAGATAGCCGTAGTATCTCAGTAGCTTATTAATCATTTCAGTGCTGTACAAATTAACTGGTGGTAGACTGTCGCTTATTGTGAATGTTTCAGAGAACGTACAATTATACTTGGAGTCCTCTTCCTTTGCTTCCGTCGTGGAATAGTAACAAGATTCTCCGGTAGTCAAACTTTTGTTCCAATACAGCCAATCTTTGAGCCAAAGCTCGGCGCTACAATTTATACCATTTCCATGTAGCCGCAGCGTTTTCAGTTGGCCTAGATAAAAGAGCAAGTCGTTGCGAATTTCCGACAGGTTATTCATTCGTAAATCCAAGTATTGTAGATGTGAGAGCGCGGCTAATGCCGCGGAATCAGCTAGCAATTGGCGCGCTAAGCCTGGGCTCGACTGTAAATGTAGCATTTGTATGCTCTCGGGAGAGGACATTGGGAACGAGCCGTCTTGTTCGGGCATCGACACGTTCAAGTAACAAAGCCTCAGGTCGCGCAGCGATAGCGGTCCGTCGAATGTGCTCGTCGACAACATTTGTATCGGATTATTCGACAAATCCAGCATCTCTAGAGACAGCAAGTCGTCGAACACATGGTCCTGAATGTATCGTATCTGATTGTTTTGCAGCAATAAAACGCGCAGATTGGGCAAGCTTTTGAAATCTGGTATCGTTAGATTCTTCACGAAATTATTGTTGATCGATAGGTACTTCAACTCGTCCGGCAATGATTTTGGTATTGCAGTCAATAGGTTCCTGTTTATGTTGAGGAACAGTAGCATTTCTAATCGTCCCAGCGAGTCGTCTTCGACAGAAACGATCTTATTGTCGGAGAAGTCTAATGACTGCAGTAACGGATAGCTGTCGAGGTCTCCGCAGCGGATCGCTGAGATTCGGTTACCGACGAGAGATAGGAATCGTACTGAGTGTGTGAAAGCCTCAGGGACTTGGTATAAACCCGTCCTAGACGCGTCTATCTGTTGCAGGCGGCGGCCGGTGCCTACGAGTAATTGGGTGTCCAACTGCGTAATTCCCAGGTGTGGATTATCCGTCAAAAGCAATCTAGCTAAGTTGGGAAGCAATTGTAAAGCGCCGGGCGCCACTTTCTTCAGATTGTTGTGGGACACGTCTAAATGTTGCAGCAACCAATTGTTGAAGTAGTTCTCGTGGATGAATTCTATGTTGTTGCGACTCAGATTCAAATGTTGCAGGTTCTTCAACGGTGTGAAAATGTTATTTAGTAGCGTTATGTTGTTTTCGGATAGGTCGAGCGATTCCAACTTGGATAGTCCAATAAAACTTCCCTCGTATATGTTTACGATTTCGTTTTTGCTCAATACGAGTTTCCTTAGGTTCGTGAAGTTGTTGAACACTCCTTTCGTAATGTGTTTTAGTTCGTTCTCGGATAGATCTAGTTCTTGTAAATTTTTGGGCTTTACGTCTATTTTTACTTTTGCTAGACTGTTGTTTGAGAGGATCAATGTAGTCGTATCCAACTCAGGGTAGCTAAACTCTACAGAGGCATTATTGCATGTGGCTCCGTACCGCACACCAATTTCTATCAGCGACTTATTGCTATATTTCTCAGACCATTTCGTCTTGAGAACCTCTTCATCACAGCATACGGAAACTTGATACGCCTTACTTAAATCCTTTAGCGTAACATTATAGGAACAACGTTGACACGTAACATTGGTACGGCACAAACATAGGTCCGGGCACGTCGAGGCTAAGTGGCTATACTGCCAACTAAACATAACCACTAGGAACAGATAGAATTTCGACGCCATCTTCCCTTGTCTTTCACCGCCGGTCTTCTATTAAGCCGGATTAAAATCCGGATGGGACTTGGATAATATCGATAACATAATATCAACACAGTCACTGTACGGGCGCAACATAATGGCACACTTATTTTTTCAACACTTAAATCGTTCACTGTTAGAATGAAATAGTTTATTCCAGCAAGTTTTTGAGTCCCAGATTAACCCATGGTTTTAATGTGTCTCTGTTTATTATTTCGATAGAGATTTTTTTCTCTGAATGTGAGCGCGCGATGGGAGAGCGTCCGGCACGGGCGGTGGCGCCCGCAAGTCTGCCGCTATCCGCTGGAGCGAGGGAGAGTTGCAACCTCCCGACACGAGATAAAATACTACAGAAGGAGAGCTTTGCTACCAAGTTTTCAGCAATAGAAAATCCGGTATTCAAACGAACTGTATATAGCGTGTAACAAAAGGTCCAAAGTCTTTTTGGACGGTGTAACTTACTGGACGAAAGAACGTTATTATTTTTTTTTTTTAAAAGAGGCTTTTATTTTGAGATATTGCACGTTTTTTTTTTTGTATTTAGGTGCATTTGTTTATTTTTACGGTGAAAATCAAAGAAAACGATCTTCTTCTTTGCGTGCCGTCTCCTATCGGAGGTTGGCGATCAGTTTGGCTATCTCGTCCTTCGAAGCCGCCAAACGAAACAATGAGCCGGTGCTCTGCCCGAACCATTCGCGCAGATTTTGGATCCATGATATTCTGGGTCTACCAGGTCTCCTTTTGCCTGGTATCTTGCCTTGTATGATCAGTTGAAGGAGGCTGTATTTGTTGTTATTATAAAGAAAACGATACTTAATGGAAAAATGTGCAAAACGATACTTATTCTTAGAATATTTTTGTGTTGCCGCTGAACTCATACTATTTTATTTATTTAATAGACAATCAACATGAATTCCTAAAGTAAATCGATAATTACCGCGACGTGCGGACACCCCCGCTTTTTCAAAGCGCGCGCAATGTGGCGCCCGACTCGTACGTTAGTACCTATAATATTAAGGGAGGCCACAATTTAGTGATTTTTGGGTATTTTTAACTGACTTTTTTTTTGCTTTAGTATTGTGTAAATAATCACCCCTGAGTCAGGTGTCACTTTACAAAAGAACACCATGTATATTTATGCCAAAAATATGGTTTTGGTATTAAAACTGTCTTATAAAAGCACCTTTTATAGCCCCTCCGCAAGTGATAACCGCAAATCTCATTCGCCGGTTACGGTTGCTTTCATGCCACCCACCCCTCTTGCTTGAACGGTACTTTCACCCGCCGCTAGTTTATGCTCCCACGCCGGCGCCCTAAACCCATCTTCAACTGCCCGATTTTTTTCATACAGTCAACTGACTTCAGTGGCACTATTTATGTCATATTCCTTGCGCGGTAATACATTACTTTGGGGACGAAAGTATTTGCTAAAGAACGTTATATATTTTGGTGGCTGCGTCCCGCGCTCCGTGATTTAGACGATAAGTTATTATTGCAGAATGGGCTCGTTTTTGTCAAAACGCTAGGGATCCCAGACATCTGACTATGCGGTTTCGTTACGTGACACATCAGATGTAATTTGATCTCTATAATACTATGTTTCGAGCCTTATGTTGTTCGTTCTAGTTCTAGATTTAATTTTTCTCTCAGAGTTGAAGTAAAGACTTTTTTTTTAATTAAAAAATTAAACTACACAAGCTTGGTTTATCGAACACTCGGATTTCCTTACGATGTTTTCCTTCTTTAGATAATCAGTTCTTGATAGTGATAAAAAATCTAAAAACAAGTAGGTATTTCTACAAAAAGAAATACAAAAACATAAACCGACTACAAGTTGTCCCTAAAAAGGAAAAATAATGTTTTTCTAAATCGGTCCACAATTTAACGGAGAAATATATCCAACCAATAAACAGTAAACTATACCGGTGATTGGAAAACCTTGTAACACAGAGCTATTTGGATAGGCCTTAGGTGTGAAAACGTTGACCTATGGAAACTAGGGCACTAATGAATAAGTTAACACGTTAGGTGGCCCTTCACAGTCTGGTCTACTGAAAATTAACCCAAATTGCATTTCACGACCTTACAGAACACTCTAGAGTTGACATAAAACTTTAATATTTCACAGTGCTTAGCAAAGTCAGTTTATTTTTTAGGGGTCCGCTGTGCCATAGGTGACGGGACCGTATATTAGTACTACTTTCCAGCAATAAGTTTCACATAATAAGGCAGATGTGAGTGAGAATCCCATAAATCAAAAAGTACAAGAAACATATTTTACTTTAAACATACCAACTATAATTATTTACCAACCGTTAGCGTTATTCCTGATAATTTATCCTTACAACGGAAATTCTGTTTTTAAATCTGCTATAGCTGAAGAAATCCTCAATGCACGAGTCCAACTCGCACTTGACCGGTAATTTTTACTTTCAAAGTAAAAAGCGGCCAGTATTTAAGAAACATTCTGATGACTTTTTGATTTCCTTTTAGGATTCGTTTCTTGCCAGCACTCAAGAAGTTTGTTTTTTCTTTAGCAAAAAGGCTACAAAAACTAAATCACAAATTCAGCCAAGACACTCCGTCTTAATTTAAAAAAACTCAGAAGAGATTTTTGGCACTCTCGTACAAAAATATAATATTGTACCTACCTCTAGATTCTAGACACTGGATTAAAAAACCTTATAAAGCATTTCTTGGGCACCAAGGCAGCACTCAGCTATGCACTGTTTTCTAGTTCTTATGGCCTGCGACATAAGCGTGACTATCGAATAAACAGGATACCTGATACCCTAATACATTTTAGTAATGGAGGCCCCGAAACAAAACTTTTTCTGACCAACGTACTCGTTTCCGACTTTCGCTATAAGCAATTAAGTAAAACGTGACCCGCAAGAACGAATCACAACACAACACAAAGGCCCTATTTTTTGCTTATTCATTGTGTATTTGGACCCTTTGTATTGTTATTACTTAGTGGCATTGTACGAAAATACGTGCGTTATGGGGAAAAGTAAGGTTTTGGTAAGTAGTCACTTTCAAAGATGACGTCCTTAGAATTTTTTTCTACCTACCTACGAGTATGTGAATCTCAGTTATGTTTCATGTTTCGAAAGACGGCAAAGTCCAATCCCATTAGATACATTTTCATTCACTATTTACCAAAATATAGGATTCCTTGATCTTTGATTCTAGAAACATTGATTAATTCCATTCATGAAGTTCTGTCACATTCCAAAATCTTTGGTAAAATAGGTACACAGACAAATAGAAACACTTTTTTCGTGCCGGCCAGTTTCAATTTAGAACGTGCCACGGAGATTCAACCACCTAAACTCTTTGAAGTTACAGTAATGAAAAAAAAGGTGCTTTTCAGTAGCAGTTTAAATTTCGAATGCCACCACATGAGTCAGATGAATTTACTGGAAAGGCAAACTGACCAACAAAAAACCAACCTACGGAAAATATAGGTGCACTGAATTTTTGTGCAGAAAAAAGCTGAGTATTGCCGATTGTACTTTAAAATTGTGAAGGCGTTTAATCACTTTTTGTTTTTTCTTAAGCACTGCAGTGCTTCGAAAACATTTAAAGATTGGTAGAGCGACGGCATGGTATGTCAGAGGTTGCTGGTTCAATTCCTGTCCCGAACGATTTTTTTTTTCTAACATAATCTTTTTCATAAGAAGGCGTTATAATCTGCAACTCTCCCGAATATGTTTTAAGGCTTGATACAGCGAAACAAATAATGCAGAAAACTGGGCTTTTCATGTGACAGTGCACTCGCAAAAATTTGCTTCAAGTTAAAATCGCCGCTATAAAATAGGCTTTTAGTTCTGTGGATAACGGTGCTGAGGTACGGACCTTTTATACTGCGACACTCTGGGCAGGATTTATAAATGGAAATGTACGTACGTATTATACAACGTGTTACAAAATGTCCCAAATCTTTTTTTTCCGGTGTAACCTACTAGTCAACAGAAATGAAGAGCAGAAGCAAAAAATAATAATAAAAAAAAAAACATAATTTAAAACCTTAAAATAAATTTTAAATTAAAGTTTTTTTATAAATGTTATTTGTTTTGATATGTTACTTCGTGTATAATTTTGTGTCAAAAGGTACAAATAAATCCTTTTTCCATCTACTAAAGCAGAAAACAGTTTTTTCTTAAATTTTCCTCAATTCCCGCCACGGCCACTGACCTCTCTCTGATAGAGATTTATACACAGCCCTATCAATTTGCCAAAAAGAGATAACGCTTTTCTACGTGAAAGGACTTTGATTATTAAAAATGTCCGCTTCCATTCATTCTGAGGTCCGGAACTAGACGCGCTAACGAAAGGGCCCGGAAAGCTTTTTATTCAACCCTTTTTGTACAGACTATAGACTCTGCCTGAATCTTGTGTCTACGACGTATGGGTTAAAATAGCCCGTATATTAACGCGTTTTTGTCAAAGGATAACGTTATAGTGATCTAAGCATATAAGTTCGGAGATTTGTTGCACACTTTATTGCACAAAATAAAAACTAAAAGAGATGTGAGACATTATGTACAAGGGCGGACTTATTACTATAGAATTTTCTTACAGCCAGCCGAGGATTTCCATCGTTTATTATGCTTTTTTATGTTGACTCCTATATCTAATGAACATGGGAAATTTCGAGGATTCGCTTCATTTACTTATGACTAGTAGTATAGCACTAAACGTACAAGGTACAAAGATGAACAAGCTATTTGTTACGAAGTTTATACGAAAAGTAGAGACTTTCATTGTCGGCGTTCGAATACATTAGGTATAGAAACAGGTTTTTGATACGGACAAACCCGTGTACTGATCGGTACTGATCGATGCAGAGTTAACCAGCATACAGAAACAGCTAAATCTATCGTGTCATCCCTACACCGGCAAACACTTTTAAACCCGTATGGCTCGATCCAGGTCGGCACCGATAAGTTTAACCCTGTTTCTGTATGTATGTACCCTAACAGTGACTAAGATAAAAGATTTTTTTATAGAAAAAATCATTGATACGTTCACGGATTCAAAACTTCCTCAAAAGGTCCTTCTATATTGTATTGATTGGTCGTCTTTAGGCAAGGCAACCGGCTGGCTCCTTTCGCGAATTGGTCCCACATGGACTTCCGAAACGGCCCTTTATTGTGACCCTTCATTTGGGTTATTTGAACTTTTCTCCCGTACTCGGTGCCAAATTCGCTACACAGAATGCTAACTCAATAAAATACATCAGCCATGATCTTTCAATCTAAAACTTCGCGGCACAAACCGTTCAGTGCAACAGTCAAACAAAAACGAGTTACGGTGATTAAAATACGTACATTTTTACATGTCCCATATTATACAGGGAAATTTTTCCTTAGACTTCTAAAATATGTTTTCCAAGAAATTTTATTCAACGACTTTGGTTAAAGCGAAAAAATATATATTTTTGATTATTTTTTTGGCGCAGAGTGTCAAATAGTAGCAGGAGATACTGGAAAGGTGGAGGTGGAGGAGAGTAGAGGGGTATAAAAGCGCGCCGCGTATGGTAGAAATGCACACTTTAAAGATTAAGAAACATTCAATAAATCGAAAGTATCGAGATTTTCGAAAAGTCTTAGAACAAAAGTGTTGGAAATTAAGAAACATTAAACAATTTACGTGTTGCAGGAAAAAAGCTATTTATAAATTGCCGTATAAGATTTGTTGAATGAGCGAGCGAATTTCTCCGAGTCTACTTTAACAATCCGGCGCGTGTATGTATACGTATGTATGAATCTTTGTTTAACGATAACTCGAGTATCGTTGATGGAACGTCATAAATTCGGAAAGGGAGTAAATAGGATTTAAAAGATATTTTAAGTTCGAACATGAGGCAAATCGGTCAAGGGGTTGCCGAAATATGGGGTTGTAAAGCAATTCGCGGGTTCACTAATTACTTAGGTAACAACAAACCATCAGTACCAGTCGATATGATATTTCAGCCTATCTTCTGTTCTTGAATCTTTTCTGCCGTAGTCTCGGCCCATCTTAACCTAATGCTCGAAGGGTTCAGTAATTCGACTTTGTTGGAAGCTGGATTGGGTCGGCTCTGCTATTTCCCAGGGCAGAAGAAACCGTGATGGACTCACTATAAATTTATGGTTTGGTGTATCGATAGATAAGAATTTGCTACACCAGTGATATCGGTATCGGGACACTTCACTACATAATTCAGTCAAGTACGATCCTTTTCAGAGTAGTGTAACTACGAAAAATTAAAAATCCTCGTGGTCACACTGGTGTTGCAAAGCCTTAAAGCGGTGTGACCACAAGTCTGCAGTTGGTAAAACGATTAGTGCTTCAGTTAGTCGTTTTACGTTTCGACTTCGATATGTACAGTCAGCCACACGCTAGGATACCCCTTTTTGTTCGATTGGCGCCCTTATGCCACGCGCAATAAGAGCTGCCATGGGGTATCTGTGACTGTGGCCGACCGTACCAATGACTCTACTTCGTAACACAACTTTTAGATAGTCAACATCACACGCAGGTACATAAACTAATCATTATGTTACTTTCGTCGTTAGAAGTTGCTCTATTTATTGACAACTGCTGTGTATTTCCAAGCATATCTCCCAAAATACTTCTAAAAGTAGTTACACCGTATAGAGCCATACATTTCGGGCGTCCCTTTCTCGAATATATCTCCTGTATATTAGGTTATTGCGCGTGGAAACGTTTCCCATCCATTTCTGGGGCCACCTTCCCGAATACATTTATTAAAGTGACCCTTAGCGCAGAGGGCAAAATAAATCATAGTCAGGAAACGACGCTGGCCCCGGGTACAAAATAAGAAGGCTGAGAAAGAACATAAATAAAAACACTCAGCATGAGAAAAATCGCACCTTTTGAAACAATGACTCACAAAATATTAATTTCTTTGATGTTTTAGGTATCAGTGAGGGCCACCGCGCTCAAATTTTCGCTAGGGAAGCTAGTGTAGCGTGAGGTCCAAAAAGACACTGTTTTTATGGGCCACGCGGGTTTATTTCTAATTAGAAATAGAAATAGAACACATTTATTTATCATCCAAAACACACAATCGAAACACAACAATACAGTAAATTAACACAAATTTAGACACAGAGCATAAAACATACTTTTTAAAAATAGTAATTATTAAAACTTAATAAGAATAATATTGTGAATATTTTGCAATACCTGAGATTAATTATGGCCAATAGTTGTTTTCCCGCTACTAACTACTGCTTTGAAACAGTTTTATCTTTCAGAAATAAGGTATTTTTCGAACAAACGAGGCTTACTCGTTTTGTTTTATTAGTAGAGTTTTAAGGTAGGTATTAAACATGATTTTAACTTTTTCTTACGTACTAACTTTAAGAAACATATGAGTATACGAACTCCATGGCCTTACTCGACAGTGGCGCCAACTAGTGAGCACTAAAACGATAGCCCTCAATGAATAGTAATGAAATAGACTGTAGAAACAATTGAATTAAATTGTGTTTTTCTTTACCAGGCCGGCACAAAAAAGTACAGGTAGATTTTCGCGAAAAAAATTGTTTTCAATACGCTTATGAATCTGACAGAGAAAATCACAAAATTATGCTTCAAATTACTCTAAATCTTAGTGTTGCCTGCCCTTGCCCTGATAGCAGCTTCCATGTGATCTCTCTTGGAGAAAAAAAATGTAAATTATGAAAAATTGGTAAGTTTTTTACCAATGGTGACATCGATGGTTGAAGTAAAACTTCTGTCTATGTTCACTTTAGTGCACTAAGCCGAATGAACAGAAAAGGAGCGGGCTTTCGCGCCGCTGTATTAAAGAAGTCGATTTATTTGTATGATGAAATTACACGAACGTAAATTGCGTTCGGGAGAGATTATCGCCATTCAATGCTTGTGTAAATGAAATGTGGTTTCTCTTTATATCTTTCGAGAGGCGCCTCGGGAAAAGTAAGATAAGAAAATGTTGTTTGTGTTATTTGGCCTCCGATAAAATAAGAATTGTAGGTACAATGTTTTTACTTCGACACTGAAAATAATAGCATAAATACGTAAGACCATATACTTAGAGCTTGATTGAAAAGATGAAGAAAACAATATTTTACTTTCTACGTAAACATGAGTAAGTTTAAGAATTAGACTTACACAGTAGACAAACAGTGTCTCTTAGATATGGATATATTCCTATGTTAATATCTTCTGTTTACGCAACACATAAAGTGCAGTGTTTACGAAAGTTTAAGTGTAAAAATGTTTTTGACCTCCATCCATAAACTACACGAATTGAATACTCGTTTTTATCGTTGGCAAAATGTAAAAAAGTTAATAAATAAAAAGGTTAAAAGCGTAGTTTAATTATGTATAGAGCTCGAGAAAACAGTCAAAAGATATTTTCTAAATAATATTGCCAATTCAAGCCAAGATGCGAAACAAACAAGACCAAAATAAAGAATAGATCTTCAATTCAAACACTCTCGCGCCGTCTCTACGGCGTAGCGCAAACATTCGTAGCACCTCTACGCGTGCCGCTACGCACGTAGCAAATAAACTCCGAGAGTTGTATCACAAACTGTTAACTCATACATACAGTAGAAACGTTCTAATTATTGAGAATTTAATAATATCCTGTTCACTGCTGGACGATTGCCTGTGCATGTTTTTTTTTAATCTTAGCCGATCTGTGGCTATTGCGGTCCAAGTTGAGACTGCTGCAGCCTTGATGTTGTTATTGGCACTCCGCAATACACGGCAATATTTAAATAGCTTTATAACTGAGCTAGATTCTGCCCGCTATTTCGTCCGCGCAGACTTTGTTTTTTTTTCCCGTTATCACAATAAAAAATTGCCTATTTTATTCGCTGCGCGGTGAATCATATAGGGGCAGGAGAGTCTGGAAAGCTGGTATAAAGGGCACGAAAGCGCACTGAAATGGTACAAATGCAAACTTTTAAAGACTAAGAAAAGTTCATTGAATCATGGAGATTAAGGTCTCCGAATGAAAACCGAAACCAGTCAGCTACACCGACAAAATAAAAGTGAGTTGACTTAATAGAAAAAAATATCACATAGATTGAAAGGCCTTAGTTATTGTTTTAGTTCACAATATTACTTCTGTTCTTATATCGTTTGTACTACCACGATTAACCTTCAAGTAAGCAGCTAGGACGTTATTTCTTTAGTCAGTTATTTCGTGAAATAAACGCATGTTTCTTTTGTATCAGTAATTCAATTTCTTCGTCAAGATTTACTGTCGTGTTATGTTTTGTCAGAGAAATGAAAAATATTTATTACTGCTTTTTTAGTTACATTTATTTCATACGCGTCGGGCACGTTTACTTATGATCTCTCTCTAAAAATAAAAAGAAAGATAGATAGAGGTATATTATCTCTCTTTTTATTTTTATTTCCACTCCCAAAAATGGACGATATAATATAACCACTCAGGCGCTGCAGTGCCTGGGATTTGGGGTTTGACTTTCCAGTACATTACCTGAGAGGAATCAGCACAATTTCATCAAAGTTTTCTTTCCCTAACACAAGTAGCAACAGTTGCTAAAGGTTTACTCAACCTATCATAAACTCTCTTCTTTAAAAAAACGTCTTCATCATTTAACCTCTCCAGTGAAAAAATGAGACAGTAAAAAACCTAAGCCCGTTTAAATAATCAGACCGGCAAGATCTGTCTGTTGGCGAGAAACAGTAAAAGGAATCAAGTAAGTCAACCATAATCTTAAACTTTACAACATTTTATTTTTATTCGTCCCCTGCGTAAACTTATCATCATCTTGTCGGTGCAGCATTCTCCATGCACTTCGATCACAGGCCAGTTCCTTTGCAGCCTGGTACGTCACGACATCCACCTTCTCTTTAATTTGGTCAAAGTAGCTTTTCCGTGGCCTTCCTCTACCTCTCTATCCTTCTATCTTTCATTATATTGTATTAGTCATGATTTTTTCTTGATGTAACAAGTGGCCCAGCATCTTTCCTCAACTACCTGAACTATTAGACTCAAAATCATAGATACTCGTAGTACTACGACAGTAGACGGTTGCCGTGTTTCCAGTTTAATTGTATGGAGATAGCAGATGCAACGTGCGCGGTATAAAAGCGTCAAACAAAGAAAAAAGGATATCTTAGCGAGCATATTTGACATACGCGAGATATGGCCACGCGCATATGTGAACCCTCCGCCGACCATCGGGCTACTGTGGGCCAATTCATAAAACTGACAATGACAATTAAATTTGCTATGACAATGGGCATTGATCAGTGAGGCATCGATTGTCGTAAATTGAAAACCATTCCCAGGAATAGGGATACTGATTACTATTAGGGGTTTAAATAAGTAAAATTAAAACGGATTATTAATATTTATCGCCAAAAATATTTACTTCATTTTTCTTTCGATGACGTCATCATAGCCTCTAATGCGGTAGTTCCATTGCCTACAAATATTTAAAAAAATACATTTGTCAACAACAACTGTTAAGTGTCAAATAACTGAGAAAATAACCTTCTTGCTGACTTGACACTGACATTTTGTCAAACGTCAATATATTTTTATTTTTTAAAAGTGACCTTAGTACATAATGCCAGTGACGTCATACACAAAACTTTTAGAAATTTTAAATAATTAATAAAAAAAATATTTAGATAAAAAATTAAGAAAATATTCAAATTAGTTTCTTATATTTGTCTATATTTTTGATTTATAGAATAAAAAATAGGATTTGACGATGCCCATTCGATGTACAAGATTCAGTTTTAGATAGGTTACAAAAAAGGTTAGGTTACTAACCGACTATCAAATTGTCATTCATTCTTTCTGGCTGGCTCAGCGCCCCAAAGTGGATCTTGGCCCCTCCGTAACCAAAGATGCCAGCTCTCCCTGTCATGCTGTAACCCGTCCAATTAAATTGTCATAATAAACTACTAAATCGGTGGTGGTCTAGTGGGTAGAACAGTGGACTCTGAAGCGAAAGGTCCTAGGTTCGATTCCCGGTGCGGGCATGTATCTATGACTTTGTTTAATTTCAAAGTTACGTACATTTGTGAATTTGTATTAGCAATACCACTCGCTGACGGTGAAGGAAAACATCGTGAGGAAACCTGAGCGTATGAGGCATTATACCCTCAACGCAAAAATCGCCAACCCGCATTGAGCACGTGTGGTGATTAAGCTCGTACTCTCTCTCTCAGAGAAGGCTTTTGCCCAGCTAGTGGGTCATGTACAATTGTACAGGCTAAGTACAAGTACAAGTATGGCCTACTGGTCTTGGCTGCCACTATGTTACAGAACTGCCGTTGTCTTCCGGGTTTCTTCCCACCACGCCAGGTGTCCTGCCTCGTACGCTGTTAACCCACTTGTGTGGTTTTACTACGACAGAGGCGAAGGGGCGTTCATTTGGTCCTGCGAGCCGGACGCTGCGTCAGCGCCGCTCCTCGTTACCCTAATGACAGCAATTCTGCCGCCGAACGCCGCCGCCTTACAACCGAACTGGGTTAGGGCGTGGGCACTCTAGCGGCTCCGATAATAAAGTCAATTGAGGCTCAAAGGGTTTGATCGCGATGGTATTCCCTACTAGATAGCAGAGCATTATGTTTTGGTATACTATTAGGTGTCTGACTTGTTCCTACGTTTAGATTGTTTTGGTACAAATGTACAAAATGTCGACAAAAGACGTTTGGTGCACGAAATTCACTAATTTTCAAAAGACATCAAGTAGATTCTTGTTATTTAAGGGAAGTTTTTTTTTTCTTTAAATTTGGTCCAGATTTGACAGATAAAATGTGGACGGAAAAACCTAAATTCTGTAAACTGTAAGGTATTCGGCTTTTTCTGTAGGCCTTTATGAGTCTTGTCTTTGAATTTTTACTCGTACCAATTTTACGGTACTTCAAATAACAAAAGACAACTGAGTAGCTACCACGAGTGCGAAGAAGCTGTGCCGGACGTCTGCCAGACGTCTGTCATGTATCCTAATACTATAGTAGTAAGGTTGTTTATCCAACTTATCACTTTCAGTGACAGTGACACTAAACACTCATGGTAGCTGCTCAGCATTCGAAATGACGTGTTCTAGGACGTTTTGGCACTAGTCAATTTGCGTTTTGGAAGATTTAAGTTCTATTACATATTGGTCACTTGTTGTGGTCAAATATTACTGTCTTGTAGTCATTTTGCGGTCTAGAAAGTCAGAGACCAACCTCTACAGGGTGCACTCTAATTCGATAGCGAAACTTTAAGTAGGCAGTCGACTAATCAATACAAACTAGTTTTACTAGGTGGCGAAAAGAATGGAGCGAAAAAAATATCAGCTGTTTCATACATTTGGCGCAGTACTGAGGCGACCTTTTGTATGGAACAGCAGATATTTTTTTCACTCCATTTTTTTCGCCACCTAGTACAAGTTGTTTGTATTGATCAGTAGATTGCCTTAAAGTTCCGCTTAGAGTGCACCCTGTAGAATCAGTCTGTGTGTCCTAGGCCTTAGACCATCGCCAGCGTTAGTAGTAAAGTTCCGTACGGAGCCAGTTTACGTTACCATCGCTAATGACTGGGCCTCGCGTTTATTTTCTTGCCCGATCGCCTTCGTGGTTAATTGCTGTGATTAACTCGATGCCCGAGGTGGAAAGTACCTACTATTTACTTGTAGAAAGTAGAAAATAGAAGTTAGCGCAAAATGCGAAAAATCTCTGAATAAAATATTATAAAGTTTGTTTGACCCCTTTGCGTTTTTATGGGTACAATAAAAATTTGGTCAAGTTATTGCTTTATAAAAGTTTTTTTTTTGTTGCGCCATGTTGTTTTTTTAATCGTTATCATGTTCTTGTTACCCGCAGTGGCCAGAACAATTCAATGAGGCCTTATTTGTTCGAATCTGTTCAGGTTGGCGAAATGTATGATGTATTTCTCGTTCGAGTTGAAATAAATCCATGACGGTGAAAAACATCTGTCGCAATCGAGTTAAATTAATACAAAACTTTCGTGGTTATTATAAGACATTATAAGAAAGAAATAAGACACTATAAGATAAACGGCATTCTTACGACGATAAAATAAAATAAATTCTCGTTTTTAGTACAATAATGTCTTACAAATGTTTCTTTAAAAAACAGTACAATAAAATCACGATGTCGCATCGACGTTACAGTTCCGTGATAACATTTATATCGATTTTACTAATTTATGGGTGAACCGTATCTTATGTACTATAGGTAGGTATCTCTAATGTTTTATATTCTGCCGCTGTATTGACAGGCAGAGTTATAGGGAGGCAGATTCGCCACGTATCGCCGACAAATCATGCGGCGCCGAAACGACACAACAATTACAACAGAAGAATGGTTTTTTAAACATTTACAATAAGTTTAAAAATTCACTTGAATCCGCAACCTCTTGCATATCGTGCAGGCGCTCTACCAATTCGGAAGGCAAAGTTTTTTGTTCGAAAGTCCGTTATTGGCTTAATCTTATCTTTAGACAATATTGAGAAACTAATTTCAATATTTTTTTATTTTGGTTCAGTAGTTTGGATTTTACAACGTTTCAAAGATACGGTTTTATGACCTTCACGCGACGGTCTGCATACTGTTGGCGGTCATAGGAACAAAACATTTTAGCGCATAAAAACAAAACTACTGGACCAAAATAAAAAATATTTAAATTAGTTTCTCAATATTGTCTAAAGATAAGTTTAAGCCAATAACGGACTTTCGAACAAAAAACTTTGCGTACCCAAAGTCGATGCGAATTTCTTCAACTAGGCTCCGTCTACTGGACGAGCACGGGTGCTTTAGAAAAAACAAAAAGAAGAATGTATGGTAAATACAATTATTCAATGTGCGAGAGGTCTCAACATACTCGTAGATCTAGTCTAGCCTTTTGCGTCACGGTCGCATCGGACGCTAAGGTTTCCTCATTATGTTATTATTCATTACAAGTACTATAGGCCTTTATCAAGTAAATAAATAGTTTTATCTACACTCTATCACTCTAAGTTTTATTAACTTATCTACGTTTTATCGACACACGTCGTAAGATTCGTAAAAGTTGACACATAAGACCACAGAACACCTATACCCAAGCATAAGACTGAGTATTATTTCACAGACAACTATAAAAATTAAAAAAATAAATAACGATACAAGTTTTGTATGAGAATTTCTGCCAAACTGTATCGTAAAATAACTTTTTTTGTTATTACGATACACTTCCGGTGTAAATTCTCCTTGCTGATACACTTCCGGTTAAAATTCTCCTTGCAGTAAACTATTCTGTGAATCGAGCACTGGCTGTACGTAAGTACGACTTCTTTGCCTCTATACCAAAATTGAATAAATAAAAAAAAGCGTCCGCTTTCTTTTTTTTCTTTATTTGTGACATTTGTGTTTACTTCGGATTTGTTTTGCCGCCATTAATAGTTAACATTTTTTTCTGTGCGGTTCCGTGACAATTAAACTAAAAAAATGGAAAATGATAAATGAGTGAAGATAAAGTAGTGTATGCAACTGCATATAAGACGATATTAGAATCTCTCTTAAATGACAGTCGCATAAACTACTATATTGATTGACTGGGTTAACGATAAGCAGTCCTTCTTTTCCAAGAGTAAAAATTGGTAAGAAAAAAAACTTCGAAAATAATATAAGCCGTCCTTCTTTTCTATTGTTTTTGTGCTGACACTGCGTTTATTAAGGTTGGCGCGCGGTGCTCAAGCTGAATGTGCTCCAGATAAATAATGGCGTCTGTGTGGTTGCGTAATTTATACGAGTGTGGTCGGGGCTTTAAGGCTGCTTAATTGAAACTAGGCCTAACAGGCGTTACGAGGTAATTCTCTCTTCCGGATGGTTTGCAAAGATTTCCTAAGTTCTTCCTTGTATCTCTTGGCACAAAGCAAGGTCGGAATACAAAAAATTTTGGCTTCAAATATTAAGTTCTACAGGCTTCTTTGACAAAGTAAAAAAAGATATAATTTGTCCCACTAGCTGGGCAAAGGCTTTCTCTCAGAGAGAGTTTGACAATTTTTAAAAGCTGAGACGTTCCAGTTTCCTCACGATGTTTTCCTTCCTTCACAGTTCACATAGTAAGAATGAAAATAACTATTACATATCGATGTAATCAAGTTACCATAAGGGTTACTGGCATAATTTCAAAGCAGTTCTTTTAATAAATTCTAACCTCAATGTCGCCAAGTCTGTTAATTAAAAACTATACTTGGAATTTTCCTTAATTCCCAGTACAAACACTCTTTGCCAACAGACGACTGGTGGCCGGGGTAAGGTCTAAAGGATTTCCAGGAAACACAATTATTCACGCTGTACAAAGCACGGGAAAAATCCTGGCTAAAACCTAAATACTTTTTCGATATCCCAGGCATTAATAGTGCCGCTAGAACCAGGGCCCTTAGCCTGTAACGCAATGGTGCCAAAATGGGCTCCCGGTTGATGGTTTCAATTACGATTTATTAATGCTGTCGTCCAGTGTCGGCCCTTTTAATGTTTTTGTAGTACAGCAAGAAATATTATGAGTCTAATTCTAGAGGATTAGTTCGTTGGTTGTAGGAGAACAACGAAAAAATCCCGGTTTTGTCCTTCTACCTGGGACGCCATTGATAAGCCATTGTGTTACAGGCTAAGGCCCCAGATTCGTCCCCTGTAAAGCCGCGTACAGACTACGTGCAACGTAACACGCAATGCAATATTTTTCATACATTTTTCGCGCGCAGTGCGCTCGCGCACATATTAAAATCTATGGAAAATGTTACATTGCATGTTGTATTACATGTTACTTTGCATCTAGTCTGTACGCAGCTTTAAGCGCACTCTGAATCCTTTCCTGCAAGCATAGCATAAAGCTGGGTTAGGCAGTACACGCGACAGCACGTCGACCCTTACACTCTACTCGGTTACGTTACAACATTCTGGGATTCAACTAAGTGAGAGTTCAACATTATAAGAATTCAACATTTTGAGAATTCAACCTAATGGTCCAAAAGGGTTACGGGCGACTGTACAACAAAGTGTACGCGTAGAAAAGGAACATTTGACCGTCTCTGTAACTTTTAGTCTCGGTCGACCAGTAACCAAGCCCTCAAGGACTTCACTTCAATCTAATCTCATAACGGGGGCGTACGGCCGAGACACAATATTTCACTTTTTATGATGTAGGTCGCACCCGCCTCGCCATAAAAATATTAAGAGAAAAGAAAAGTGAAGATAGTTAGACGTTATGGGTGAAATGTTTGCCATCGGCCCCTTTTGTTGCTTTGTTGTGTACGGTTGTTATTGGCTGAATTTAGGCCATGGCATGGCTCTTTCAAAGCGACCAAAGCCAGGGTCTTTATAGTTAGAGAGCTGGTGACCAATCGAGATATTTTTTCGTACAAGGCTAGGAGTTGGTAGGCTGATAGAGTAGACTTCGCTGAGTCTGGGAAAAATATTTTTTTGGCACGGTCGCGGTTGAAAGTTAGATTTTTTCGACGTTGAAATTTTAAATGTATGGGTTCAGTATATTTTTTTTGTCGTACAAGGCTAGAAACTTCTAGGTTAGTTGTTGAGACTCCGTTGAACAAGAAAATATTTGTTTTTTTGGCCGAGCGTGGTTGAAAGTTAGATTTTTATAACCCAGAAATTCACACTTTCTAGGTTATAAAAAACAATATTTCTACCGCGTTTGGCTAGTAATAAATAGTGATTTCGTGATCAGCGGAGACTAAAAAGGCAGCCTAAAAACTCCCAGCCTTGTAGACAAAAAAGAAAGGACTCAACCCATACATTTAAACTTTCAAAGTCGAAAAAATCTAACTTTCAACCGCGACCGGACCAAAAAAATATTTTTCCCAGACTCAGCGAAGTCTACTCTATCAGCCTACTAACTCCCAGCCTTGTACGAAAAAATATCTCGATTGGTCACCAGCTCTCCAACTATTAGAGGGCTAGTGAAAAAATATTTTGCTACCTCTAAAATTAAATGTGATTTGATTCAATAGATTTTTGTGTCAATCGTTTCTGCAGATTAAAATGTTTGTCTTGGCGTGAGCGCGGTAAACAATCCGGTATGTGTATTTTTGTAAGGTGTAAGGAAAGTTCGTTTGTACTAATAGCACTTTAGGCCCTCTTGACCTATACTGGCATTAAGTAAACATGAATACATGCACCGACCAGCCCCTCTACCCTTGACGCATTTTTCCAATACGGCCACAATACGGCGCAATTTAAAAAATTTAATATTTTACAAATTAAGACGCATTTTGTGTTTTTATTGAATAAAACAGCCTTACCTTTGAATAAACATTACAAGGTATTTAAAATCAATGCATTACTATGCGAATTCAAAGAGTTTTTTTTTTTATTGTTCGCAATAGCGTCAAGGGTAACCCTCCTGCAGAATGATGAACCAGCGGCCAATATTTGTACCATCCAGTGTCAATTGCGTTATATTTTATAGCATATCGTTGCAGCTGTACGGCTGCAAACAACCAAATAATATCCCCGAATATTTTTTTCAGTGGAAAGGTTAACAGTATCGTAGCCAATAAAGAGACCCCTATTACTGTATAACCATAACATAAAAACATATTTCACGAATTAAGATAAGCCGCCAATAGGAGAGAATCAATCGTGTAGAAACCCGCTCCTTCTGTGTTAGAGGCGGCAGCTGCTTAAGCGTAGCCGAGGTAAATCGTAGGGGACGAGAAATATCGCGTAGAAAAGGAACTAAGCGTTCACAGATGAATTCATTTCGTCGAAAAACTATGTCGAATAAAAACTTACGAGCTAAAATGGTGCGGGGAAAATCTACGTGTCGCTCCGGGTAAGCTATTCGATTTCCCGTTTTTGCGCCGGTTCTACGTCATAAATCCCGTTCAATGGACAGGAACATTTTTATTTCATTCGAACATTAACGTCGCCGTAAAATGAAACCGCTGCATCGGACGAGTTTATGAAAATTACGTGAAAAACTGACACGCCTATCACTGACGAGTAAAATGGGCCGTGTATTGAAGCTACGTGTATGGCCCAGAATATAACCGCTATGACGGCAAAAATTAATAATTTTCACGATTGTGTAAACGCTAAAATATGTTTTTTATTTAAATAATTTTCGAATAAGATATCGGTTCTTTTCATATTATAAACATAATTTATAATGTACTAATATTACAGTGTGACATGATGGGAAAAAAGTCCCAGTTTGTCACAGTGTAACATAAGGTGGTGTGACATAGTGGGAACAAAGGTATTATTTTGCCTCTAAAATTTGATTTCACAGATTCTCGCCGGCAAACAAATCTTCAAAAAGTTGAAATCACTGTACACACGACAGCACGTTGACCCTTACACACTAGCTCTACTAGGTTACGTTACGGGCGACTTTACAACAAAAATGTACAGTCTGACGTGCTGTCGTGTGTACCAGTAAATTACGGATGCTTACAGCATGTGACAGGCGTAACCGTTGCATTACGACTATACAATCAAGCTGTTTGCACTAGGGCACTTGTGTACCATTAACCCGCCCACCAGAGCAATAAAATGTATTGCAACAAGCTCGAGAGAGCACTCAACAAAACCTGACATCATTCACCATTAGTCTGAACCCTACAATTGCTGGCTCCCCATTGATTTGTGCCAGGAGTCCACTCGTTACATCTCTGATAAAAACATCTCGTGCCAACCATGAAGTAGTAAACCAGTGGAAAGTGTGTCATTGAATTAAAGATTTTTCTATTGTTACAAAAGCAGATAAATGGACGTGGACTAGACCCATTTAGCATGTAGTTTTTAACCGACTTAATGTTTTGTTTTTTAATGTTTGTTACCTCAGAACTTTTTTCTAGGTGGACCGATTTTGATAATTATTTTTTTGTTTGAAATGGTATACTTCCCGTGTGGTCCCAAATTGGTGAAATTCTGATAAAGAACTTGGAAGATGGAGAACGAAACTCCTCAACTAATTGCAGCTGAATCACTCAATAGCTGAATCAGTGCACTAGCTTAATAAGTGACTGTGTATCTTTTACCAAGTGAAGTCGGTTTTTCTTTTTTGCAATAACGTTTGATTACAATAACAGAAACTGCTGCGATACTACACGGTGAATTCGATATCGGAACTTTATCCCACTTTAGGTAGAGCAACAGGGCACTGTATCGTGGTTCGTTGGGCCATAATGCAGGTTTCCATCGGCCAAACTATGTGAGAGAGAGATAGATAAAGCGATACAGTATGTGTGTCAAAAGATAAAAAGATGGAATAACTAAAGCCGCGTTTTCACGGTACACTTAAAATCAATTGAGCCGTCATAGTAAGCTAAGGCTTCTGATTGGCCATTTTAATGACGTGACGTACTTAGCGCTGTAATGAAAACAACCAATCAGAAGCCTTAACTTACTTTGACGACGCGCTCCGTCATAGTGCACTTTGACTGTGAAAAAGCGAAGTAACTCTATCAAACTCTGTCTTAGGCTGGTCTTAGGTAATTCCGAAGGTCACTCTAGACAACTTATCCATTGGTTTACCACCTACTTCGTAGCGCCAGGAATCCACTCGTTATATTTCCAAGATGGATACATTTAGTGCCAGCGAAGCACAAGTGAGGTAATAATATTATCATAACAACCCAATTTCGGCTGAAGGAGTGCCCGATCGGGAGAGATCAGGGATAATAAAAAAATATCGGATGACGTCATTAGGTGATACATATTCAGTCGGCGATGGTTGATTATTGAGTTTATTGACCGACCGTCGATGCCGATGGTAATTTACGAGTACTTTGTCTCCATAAAATGTTGGATTGAGTTGCTTTGGCTTTCAGCTTCCAAAATAATCATAGGAAAAATTACCAATACGAAACAGAGGTGGCTGAGGACAGAGTTAGCCATGGTTATCGTGTCCCACTGCTGGGCAAAGGCCTCCCCTCTTGTCTTCCACACAAGAGGGGAGGCCTTTGCCCAGCAGTGGGACACGATAACCATGGCTAACTAAAAAAAAAAACATGAACTCAATTCTTGCAACATTATGCTGAGTGAGCATGATCATAAGTAAAGTCTAATTCTTCATTCAAGATAGTACACTGACGTTTACGGTGTGACCAGTCTCTGGTGAAAATTAAATAGTGTGGTGACAAAAAGTTTGACATAAATCGAATTGCGTAATCGATATAATCGATTTACCTATATGCCGATTGATGAAAAGCTTATTATATGAAATTAACTAAAAACTTATTAATTAGTAATGAGAAAGTGTTTTTTGGTCCACTTTTTTGAGGAGTGTTAAATGCGTTAAAAAATGGGTTTTTTAAATGATCTATGGAAATATTGCGTTCCGAACGTTTTTTTTTCCGTTCGGAATTCCTGACGCACGGGCTACCATGCGGAATTTCGTATTTCGCTTTTTTTTGTGACTGAGCTGAATCGCACAACGAGTGGAATGCATCACTATTACAATAAATATGGCAACATTATTTTGCAAAGTGACAGTTAGCATTTGTCAGTTTACTATCTTGAATAAAGAATTAGACTTTAACTGTGTCTACCTACCTAACGTTAGCAACAAACAATAACGCATCATCTGTGTGCTATTCGGTGATTCCAGTACAAAAAAAAATCCGCACTGTTGCTAGTCCTCAAAACCGGTTTATTTGCCAGAAAATAACAGCTCTTATTAAAATAAACAATCTTTTTTTAATTTTCCCGCAAATTAACTGGTCGTGAAAATTAAGGTTTTAAATGATTATGACAACTATCAACTTAAAACTATGCAAATGCACCTAAATACGAGTACGCACCCAATCATGTGTTTGTATTTGACCTAAGCCAAAAACAAAAAACAAATATTAAAAAAAAAAACAAAAAACTCATGAAAATTCATAAGTTTTTGTTTTTAGATAAATTTTGAGGTTATGATTTTTTTTATTTGTTTATTTTAAACAAATGTTATTCTTTTGACCGTAAGTTACACCCTGCAAAAGAGTTAGGACCTTTCATAACACGTTGTATAGAAAGCACTGACCTACAAAACAATACAACCTCGGTAACCTCTCGTTTCTCATTCAGGACACAGATGACCAGTCACGAGTAAGAACCGTCTTACTCTCAGGCGTACAAAGTCAAGCACAACAAACTATGGGTCCTCATTCTCATCCGTTTTGAGGATAGCTGGGTAATTCTACGGCAGAGCTCCATTTATGCAATTCCCGTAACATTTTTTATTTAAGGGTTTTCAGATAATTTGATGTTCTCACATTACTTTAGAACACATTAGTAACAATTTTATAATCATGTAACAATAAAATTGTTACTAATGTGTTCTAAAGTAAGGTGAGAATATAAAATAATCTGAAAACCCGTCTCACAACAAGCGCCGCCAATGAAAAAAAAAACATATCTTTTTTTTAATGCTTTTTTAGCAAAAAACGCTCCTGCGATTTCTCAACGCAAGGCTTAACTATTTTTAGGACCTAAGGTTTGGATTCCAGATCCTAGAACTTAAGAATGCAATCGATTCTCGCCAAAAGTGGCCACTTTTGGCGAGAATCGATTGCATTCGTAGGAAATCCAATCCTGGAATCCAAACCTTAGGTCCTAAAAATAGATAAACCTCGCGTTGAGAAATCGCAGGAGCGTTTTTTGCTAAAAACGCATCCAAAAAAAAGATATGATTTTTTTTCAATTGGCGGCGCTAGTTGTGAGAAGTACGGCGTCTTAAATAAAAAATGCCACGTGAATTGCATAAATGCAGCTCTGCCGTAGAATTACCCACCTGCATCTTGAGAATTTTTGGAAGCATGTGTTTTATTGTACTTTGGAAACGAATGAACGGTTACACCATCGGGTGTTTTAGGCCCGGTTTCTGAAT
This sequence comes from Zelleria hepariella, assembly GCA_949319315.1. Classification (NCBI taxonomy): domain Eukaryota; kingdom Metazoa; phylum Arthropoda; class Insecta; order Lepidoptera; family Yponomeutidae; genus Zelleria; species Zelleria hepariella. The sequence continues at coordinate 14,858,553 of OX439387.1, forward strand.
TGAGAATTTCACTAACCAAATGCTTAAGTATCGTTCTGTCTCTGCAGATGTCATACAAAATAATGTCACAGAATGATACTTAAGTATTTGATTACTGAAATTCTCAATTCAGAAACCGTCCCTTAGTCTTCTTTTTCTACTTCCACCCAATGCTTGTAGGTATAATGTTACAACATCTTACCATGACGACAATCCAGACCCTTCGATACACTACTATCAAATTAGGTAGGTAAGGTACAGTCGGCCACACGCTAGGATAGCCCTTTTTGTTCGATTGGCGCCCTTATGCCGCTCGCTGTAAGAGCTGCCATGGGGTAGCTGTGACTGTGGCCGACCGTACTAACTTTTTCCCGCAACTTTGTTCGCACCGATCGATAACGGGGAAAAATATAGGCTAATAAAACTTTTTATTTAATCTGCCCGAATGAAGTCTCTGGAAAAAGTGAACATGATTTTAAATCCCAACTGAAGCTCCCAAAGTTCAATTTTCAGAATGGCGGCCTGCAACAAAGTTTCTATTGTTCCCGTTGAAGTGTTCAACGTTTGCATGACTAAGTAAATCGCCAATCGCCTGTGAACTTTGATACTATAAACTTGATTGCGAACTCTCCCGGGCAGCTCGAGCTGCATGACATCTTTGAACGGAAGTGACGATTTAACCCTACGTTTATAGCTATAAGCCGTGCCAATAGAGAAACGATATGAAAATGGCGGCGGGTACCTATGGTAAGGTCTGAAAAAGAAGTTACGAAAATACGATTTCGGTTCATACCTAAAACTTTCTTACACGTTTGGTTAGGAAATATGTTTTTACGATGCTTTCTTTATTGATTAGGTAATTGTTCTACGTTGGGTTTGTGATTAAACAACAATCTTTATGAAAATAAGATCAAAAATATTAAAACGTAGTAAATAATACAAACCTCAACAAATAACAATACTTAACGTAAACTACAATATTGAAATAACTCGACAAACATTAAAAAATCAATAAGAGGCGGACGTATTTTGGCGTGTTTTATTAGCCATGCGTAGGTGACTAATCAGGACTGCCTAAAATGACTTTGCTAACGTTACGTGTGAGTATAGACGGAGATATGATTAGAGCGAGAGGGCGCGAGAGTGTCCGCCATTTATATATCGTTTCTTTAATGGCACGGGTTATACGTAGTTCCTCCCAAGTTATGCACCGCGTGTACTTTGCAACCCCTTGTCTCCGCAATCCGTTGACCGATTTAGCGCATGTCCTAATTTGAAAATTATTTTTGCCTTCCTTTCATGACGTTCCAAACAACGATACTCGAGTAATCGTCGAACAAACATTCATACATACATACAAACGCTGGGATCACTTTCTCGTTCAGTAATAGGTGTTATCAGATTTGGTGACACGGTCAGCGACAGCCTAGGATACCCTATCTATGATATAGCAACCAAAATTAATGGAGCACTGAACCACGAAATGAAAGTCCGTAGATTAGGTTACTGTAACTACCTGCGAAGATGTTTATTTAATTTACTGTTATTTAATGACGTAGAATCGATGAAAATTGTCGTCGGGGAAAACTTATGGATTTTCTGGTGAAATATTGCAGTGTTCATTCATTTCATTTCATTTATTCAGTCACAATATAAAACAATTGTATTTGAAATTACGTAATCTAAAACTAGCACTTAAAATAATTAAAAATAAACCTACCTACTAAGGTAATTCTAGATAGATGTTATGTTTAAACATTAGCTTGGAAATGAGCATACAAATTTCTAAATATAAGTACTCTTAAAATAACTTGTGACTTAAACAGCCTATCACGATTAAAATTTAGAAAAAAACATTTTATTCATTTGGACATTTCACCTATTTCAATGTCAACATGAATGAGAAACAGTAATAAAGAATGTAATAAAAATCGTGCGTCGATGCAAGCTGGAAATAAAATTAAAATTACATGCAAGAGAGCCTTCGCGGGTGCGGCGCAGCTCACACGCTGGCGCAAGTTACGAGTTACTAACGAAACTGCTACATTTTGAACCAAGTACTCCAGTGAACGACAAGATATAAGTTTTGATTTTAGTTTTTATTCATAAAACAGGTTTAAGCTACACGTGAAGTTATTTAATACTAGCTTTTGCCCGCGACTTCATCCGCGTGGACTACAGAAAAAGGATTTAATATGCTTTACTTTGCTCCTAATTGTAAAAGCGTGATAATATTTAGCTTATGTGTTATTCTGATGTCTACGCTGTCTCTATTCCAAATTTTATCCAAATCCGTTCAGCCGTTTCAGCGTGAAATAGAAACAAACATACTTACAAACTTTCACGTTTATTTTTATTTTCGCATCTTTCTAATTTTTTATTCATAACTAGTTGTGCCCGCGACTGCGTTTTTACACATTTGACATTTAATTTAAATTCGACTGTGGAGGAAAACTCAAAAGGAAGGTTTTTTTTAACCCCCGACCAAAAAAGATGGGTGTTATAAGTTTGACAGCTTTGTGAGTGTGTCTGTATAAGTGTTTATGAGGGTGTGTATGTCTGTGGCACCGTAGCTCTTAAATGGGTGAACGATTTGGAAGCTTTAGGTTTTTCTTTTAATTTGAAAGCAGGTTTTCTAGCGAATGTTCTTAGTTATGTTTTGTCAAAATTGGTTCAGCAATTTATTAAATATGCTTATTCGAAGCTAAAATGTCGGGAGTATTTTAATAGTTATTATTTCTTAACTTGCGGTAGCAGGGCTCAAAAGAAAGCAATAGAATAAAATAGAATAAAAACCAAACAATACATTTATAAATTTAATAATAAATATGTATTGTTTACATTAAGGTATCGCCCGTGATAAGATACCAGGAAGCTTAGCATAAGAATTGATTAGGAAGTAAAAGGGTTTATAATATGTATCTCCCTCGACGTAGAGTGGGATAGATAAAGTAAGCCCATAGATAAGGTCTTACTCATTCTCATGCTAAGCCAGCAAGCAAAGCATACGGCTAATAACTCTGTCTATCCAGCTCAACAGTAAACAATAGTTATTTGTTATGCAAGAATGCAAAATTATTGTTTGCGGCGAGTGCTTGTATTGAATACCGAGCGGTGTTAAAAGACCGCCAACAAAGTGGGAGACCACATACAGGGTGTTAAAAGACCGCCAACAAAGCGGGAAACCACTTATTTTCCTCATCATAAGGAACATTTTTGCCCAAGGAACTATGCCTGGGAAATCAACGGTTTCCGAGATAATGAGGTTCAAAGTCGGATTTTTCAAAACTTTTTTTTTGCAGAAATGTATTCAGTATCTAGTTCTTAAGAATCCCCTGAAGCTCTGCAGCCCTCTCGCTCGCACTTTTCAACATTTTAATTGATTGTAAGAGAATGATTAAACTTTGGACGATAAAATATAGTTGCAGACATAGATAATAAAGCTATCGACATGTGGACACACTTTCGATTTCACATTCCTACTAATAAAAAAAAATATCACTGAACTTCGGTTAAAAGTAGTAGTTCAGTAATTTATTTTTTAAACTACAAATGTGAAATTTAATGTATGTCTACATGTCGATAGCTTTATTATCTATGTCTGCAACTATATTTTATCGTCCAAAGTTGAATCATTCTCTTACAATAAATTCAAATGTTCAAAAGTGCGAGCGAGAGGGCTGCAGAGCTTCAGGGGATTCTTAACATACCTTTTCAAGAAGCCATATCAAAATTATGAATATTTCTTACAAAAAACGACCTTAAAGTTGCAACCCGCAATGTATTCTAAACATCGGCACTTCAAGCTTAAGTAACATAATCTGATACCTACGCTTGCGCAATATGACTTCTGTGCGTTACACGTCCATTGCGTAAAAAATATTTTTCAAAATTATAACCTAAAAAACCAAAATAATTTCCCAACAATAATTTATCGAAAAAGTACTTTGTTTTGGTGTCTAGTGGCTTTCGGGTCTGTTGGCGGTCTTTTAACACCCTGTATAGTCCTCATCATAACGATCATTTTTGCCCAAGGAACTATGCCTAGGAAATCAACGGTTTCCGAGATAATGAGGTTCCAAGTCGTATTTTTTTTCCGGAAATGCAATTTTTTTTTTCGGAAATGTGTTCTGTATCACGTTATTAACATATCTTCTCAAGAAGCTATATCAAAATTATGAATATTTCTTACAAAAAACGAAGTTAAAATTGCAACCCGCAATGTATTCTGAACATCGGATAGCCTAGATTGTTCCCAAAACCAGAATTTATCACGGTCCTAAATTTGACTGAAAACTGTTCAGCGGTATTCGCGTGATGAGGTAACACACAGACAGACAGACAGACAGACAGACAGACAGACAGACAGACATAGACCGATTTTTTTGCATTTTTGTATTCAGAATAGTTTACTTAGTAACCCCTGATAGTTTTTTTCTAAAAATATTCAATGTACAGAATTGACTTCGCTAGAGTTTTATTATAAGTATAGATTCACGTCATTACTCGCTTTGTTTCCTTTTTTTTTTTTACTCACTCCAAGTAGCTATTGAACTGTGAGCATTATCATTATCTTCTAATTTAATTTTCATTGTATCATTTTCTCCCATTTTGTCTTTAAGTAGCTGGAAATCAGCGGTTGCGTCTGGCACACGACCGTGCGATGTGATGTAAACATAAAAAGGTTTTACTCTGACGATGACTTAGTTCTTCTTTCTATTTGCTCACAAAAGAAGAACCTCTACCCATGATTCTCTTAAAAAATAAACAACGTAATACCCACAGCCTTCTTTATCTCTCAAGCCGTGCTGTGCAAGCCTGGCAACGTCGCCGGGTTCATGGTATAGACAATGCACTGCCTGTCAGAAGCCATTATGATAGTACGACCAAGTTACAACTAATCCGAGTCTCACTAACTTCAACTCTGGCTGGAAACCATTAATTTTAGTCACATAATAATACGCGGCTAAATAACATGGCAGTTATGCCGTTTGTTTTAATACCATGTTTCTTGTAGTTTTAAGTTAGTTGGATAATATGTCATCTTCATTTGACGTGAGGATTTGTTTTAATGAACCTATTTTGACGGTTCATGACTATGCGGATTTGTTACATAATGAGCTCTGTGTAACGAACGACGAAACCCAACCCGGTCTCCTCTCCACCTTGGACCAAACTCCTTCCTAGTTCGGCGTCTCCGCCACATCTGCAAGACGGCTTTCATTTGAAGCTACAGCGGCTTCCGAATACCTACCCTATTACAACGCAGCTGTCAGGGCGCGTAATTGGCAGCCATCGCGGGGCGCGGGAGGCGCGGGAGGCTTTGGAGTAACGCTGCAATATTGTGTGTTTGGTAATATGCAACTGGGTCCCTATTTTCACCCGACCGCCAAAAGGCAGGGTTATGTTTTTATTCACCGTCATGTAGGCGTGTCCGTTCCTGTTCCCTATGTTGGATTGGTCTCGCCGCTGTCCATAGGATATATGACATCACCAAAAAAGCAATATCACGCACTAACAGTTTTTTTTCCGCTCTTTAAAAATGGTCCTGAGTTAGAAACATTCCTATATAAATAACGATACATGGATCTTATAGGTCCGAAATCGAGCTCCATCCCTCGCGGGGGAGGCATTTAACTCTATTTTAGATGATCTATAATATAGAGTCCAGTGTACCTATATTTACAACTAGATGGGTGAAGACAGTACCTGGGACTATTATCATGTTTCAGCTTACATAACGCCCGCATTGAAGGCCCTCCATACAAGTAAATGTTTTGTTTGTAGTATCTAGATTGAAAATCTACGCTTTATATCACTTTACGGAAGCTTTCCAGTAATAACACCGCCATATTTATAAGTATGTAGGTTTAATTTGTAAGCATATAACTTTAATAATTAGTAGACTTGCGCTATTCCGTTCGCTGATTGGCACGACCATTCCTGGAAAGGACTACCAAAACGGAATTAAATCTGTCAAACACCAGCGGTTTTTTTAACTCGGGACGAAGTCCCTGCCCTAAAAATAGCTTTTAAAACAAGATCATCCCTTAAAGAGGAAAGGATCAAACGCATTTATTTAAAAACCCGGCCAAGTGTGAGAGAGATTTTCCCGAGAAGGTTCCGCACAATAATGTTGAGCAAAATATAAACATTATAAGGTATAACTAAGGAGAGCGGGCGTCAATTTCACAACTGATAGAGGTTCTGGTCCCAGGTTTGATTCCCGGCGCAGGCATCTACCTATGACTTCTTAGTAGTCATAAGTAGCAAAAAACCACTCACTAACGGTGACGAAAAAACATCGTGAGGAAACACGCGGCTTAGTTGGCTCCACACGTATTATCTTGTCTTTCCTGTGGGCTAGGCCGACCAAGCTGTCAGGATGGTATAGGTGCTGGGCAAGCCTACTTCAACTAAAGCAGGCACGTAGATGCAAAGGCCTTAGTTTTTAAGAGGTTCTATTTCGCTTAGCACAGATTAATTTTTCCAAACGTATTTTGGTTCTTCTACGGCCACGCCTGCCATCTATGAAATACTTTGTGAATTTGTGCTAAAAACGGCTCATTGGCAGCCGAAACCAAAAGCTGTTAAGTTTCATCAGAGTTCTATTTTCCATTTTACCTACTGCAGAACCCTAAAGAGAAAGAAAACCTCGACAAAACTAGAGGCGGCTGCCCCGAGATCCTTCTCAAGTTTCTTTCCGAAGCAATTTGTTTTGACTTCCCCCTTCCACGAGAATATTTAAGGAGAATGACCCTGTTGTTTTGATTAAGATAATTAATTAGTCAACCCAGGCAACGAGGGTGGACGGGGCACGACATTTTTTACTTCGCTTCAAGACGCACAAACCGACAGAAAGTCCGTTTCCTTCGGGTCGCATTAATAGTCGTCGACTCAAGATCGAACTCAAGTAGGTGATCTCAGAAAAGTCAAATGCTAATGTCAAGCCTTGGCTATAATATGCTGACAGCTACTCAAGTTTGACATTAGCCAAGGCTTGGCTTGTTCAGTAAATAAAAACTATCGATAACAAAAGTGGTTGGAAATCACATTTAGAAGTTGAAGTGTTACAGAAATAAAGCAATCAAAAAATTGCCCTGTATTTAAGATTTATTGTCTTGTCGATGCAGCATTCTCCATGCACTTCGGTCATAGGTAAGTTCCTTTGCCGCCTGGTATAGTCAGCCACACGCTAGGATTCCAGTTTTGTTCAATTGGCGACCCTATGCCGTGCGCGGTAAGAGCTACCATGGTGTATCCTAGACTGTGGCCGACCGTACTTCACCACATCTCTCACCTACCTCTCTTTCCAAATCAAAGGTGCCGCATAGATTATACTGAACGCGAAACGCAGACCGCCGCTGCACTCTAGACCGCTTGATGTGGGACCGGCTCCTTAACCTTCAAACCAATACAAATAGACCCCCAACGAGCGAACGAAAGAAAACATAGAAAAAGTTGGTCTTCAAACCCCGTTCGCCGTCTTCAACTCATGGTATGAAATGTAGTCCTTAAGGTGGGATGATAGCCACGTGGCGGTAAATTCAAAATTTTCACAGTTTTTTACATTTTGTAGCTAAACTGAGCTATTTTTGTTCAGCGATTTTTCGTTCGCGGAAACAATAAAGTATGCAATAGAACAACAATAATTCAGCCGATTATGTGTTCTGGTCTACGACAAGATTTTTGGGCAGTGCCACTGCTTCGTAGACCAGAACACATAATCGGCTGAATTATTGTTGTTCTGTTGTTTACAATAATGAAAAGAATACTTTGTTATTTCCGCGAACGAAAAATCGCTGAACAAAAATAGCTCAGTCTAGCTACAAAATGTAAAAAACTGTGAAAATTTTGAATTTCCCGCCACGCTGCTATCTTCCAGACAACAATAATTCAGCCGATTATGTGTTCTGGTCTACGACAAGTTTTTTGGGCAGTGCCACTGCTTCGTAGACGAGAACACATAATCGGCTGAATTATTGTTGTTTACAATAATGAAAAGAATACTGTTTTATTGCCGCGAACGAAAAATCGCTGAACAAAAATAGCTCAGTTTAGCTACAAAATGTAAAAAACTGTAAAAATTTTGAATTTTCCGCCACGTTGCTATCGTCCACTCTTAAGTACAGGTTACTATTCTGCCGCGTTTACGAAAAACGCACTAAATGCATTTTTTTGCGAAATTGAGTTTTATACAATGACATGTTTGATCAGCTCATTTTCTTGATTTCAAATATGTATGAAACTCAATTTCGCAAAAAAAAGCACTTGGTGCATTTTTCGTAAACGCAGCAGTATTATAGGCCGATATACATATTAGGGAATGTCGAATATGGAACTGTCGAAGGAAAATAATCGTTTCCGCATTACGTGTTTTGTACAAAATTCGCCATTAAGCGTAAGAAAAGTCACTTTTAGAGTGTAGCTACAAAAATATCAAATAATTCTGTTTTTACTGTTTTGTGTCGACTAGCTATAAGAACCAACTGCTTAAAGAAATATTGACCTAATAACATTAGCATTAGGTTGAATTTGTGATTAATTTATTCTGTTCGTTTACGTCAAATGTTTTTAAAGGCTTCTTTATTTCGTATTCGTTTGTTTTTTTATCAATATTATGTCAAATAATGTGAAACATTGTTTTGACGGCGGGAAACGGCCAAGAAAGTGTAAACATAATACAGCAATTGACAACATACTCGTACAAGTACTTGTTAATATACACCGGAATACTTACATTTAAGAAAATTCTTAAACGAATGCGATACAAAATAATAAATTTTATTATTTACACTACATAAACTTACGCTAAAATATTGAACGAAAGAAAGTGCCCTTTAAGTTTGACTTTAAACGACGCCACAGAGGAAGTCTCTGATCGACTTGACCTATGAAAAATTGTTCCGTAACTCGCAACCTTAATTTGATTTGTTAGACCTTGTGGACTCTAACTAGATAATTCAGAAATGTAGATAGCTTAACAGCAAATATAAAAATGTAAATTACGAACAAAAGATAAATTAACTAAAATGAAGAGCAAAAGCGAAATTAAGTGAAACGACGAACAAGAAGGTAAATGAAGTAAGTCCCAGATAGTTTTCTCGAGTGTTTATTTAAGTTTTCCCAGTTTCAAATGAAACTGTACCTAGCGTAGGCTAGTTGCCATTATGGGATATTCGACAACATTCCTCTGGTGGCCCTTTTTGTCTTACTGTAGGCATTGAAACGGGGATCACCGATGGAAAAGGGGAACAGTTGGCGTTATCATAAATCTTGCCAACTTGCACTAGTCTCAACACTTTGCGCTCTTAAAAAGTGAAGTGCGATGAATTAATTGCACACTCTAGGGTTCCGTGGACCAACAAATAATATGTTGTTCCTTTAGTAACTTATAAAGTTCTTCTAGTACCTTTTTACTTAAATCGTATGTGTGTCACGTACATTATTAAATAATATTATGGTTCTTAGTTTTAAGTTGTAAAATATTATGGTTATTTAAACAAAACTGTATTTTTAACGCGGTTTATTTGACTCCAATATTTTGGCACCGTTGCAGTCACGGATCTTTTATAATGAAACGAAAAAGACTTCTTGCTTAAAATGGCAGCTGAAGACTTGGCTTTTGTCTACCTATTTTAATGCGATATCTTGACACCCTTTAAACACTTTCTGTCAATTAATTCTCATACAAAGGTTAAAGGTTATATCTAAACATAATAATATTGTCAAACTTTAAACTGTGATTGATAGGTATTACGACTGCCATCTTACATCATTTAACTAAATAGACCCACTGGGGTAGAGGCTAAATATGTACGAAATGGGCCAACAAAATGTGTATTCCAAGGTCGTGTTATTGTTGTTTATGGAATGGAAGAATTCAATATAGAACGGACGGGTCGCGCGCCGACCGCGCCCGCGGGCCTTCCCATACCGATCGAGCCCGACCGCCCTGTAATTAAAAGAAATTCTCACTATATACAGGGTGCACTCTAAGTCAATAGCGGAACTTTAAGTAGGCAATCTACTGATCAATACAAACAACTTATACTAGGTGGCGAAAAAAATGGAGTGAAAAAAATATCAGCTGTTCCATACAAAAGGTCGCCTCAGTACTGCGCCAAATGTATGAAACAGCTGGTTTTTTTTTCACTCCATTTTTGTCGCCACCTAGTACAAGTTGTTTGTATTGATCAGTAGACATCCTACTTAAAGTTTCGCTATCGACTTAGAGTGCACCCTGTAGTTAGGCGATGTTCTAAGTGGGACAATGGGACCATCAATAGGTACTCCAATTCACAGGAGACCGAGAGCCGAGCTCCTCTAGTTCCCGCCAGGACGAAGCCCAACTTCCGTTGAGCGAGACAACCCAACGCTCCAATTGCTACAAGGCTACAAGACCGTTTCTATCTACGTCAACACCATCATCAGTTCCTGTCCTCCGTAATTCCGGTGCTGGAAGGGTTTCCATAGAAGCATCAGTGACTTATGGCTCTTACTTACCTAATACAATTTTACCTTCGGAGCATCCCGGAGACTGTTTGCCTACTGTAGCACTGATAGACGCAATGTAGTTTTAGGGCGCCTCTCCGTGTTTCAGATAGACATTTCACTGCTATTTTTGAGGGGTTGTTTTCGGGTCTTTGCATATTTTGACCTATCCGACGCCACTTTCGCATCTTTATTTATACGTCTAATTTGTTGCTACAATTCTGCAAAATGGCGTAAGTGCAAACATCTCACACATATGCTATACCTACGTCAAATTGAGGCTCCTCAATGACTCATAGTAAAAGAAGACTGCAATAACTATTTAGCTATTATGGTTGGGCAGCCTACCAAGATTTTCTATGACCCTCTTGGTGTTCTAACTCCCTTTGTGTTCACTTAGGACGATCCGTTCAACGAAATATGTACCCGTGAGTGAGGTTATATTGCGGTCTGCAAATATTTGAGCGTGCTATAGCGTGACACTATTTTGGGCAATCCGCTGTGGACCGATAAATGTTTTGTCAAACCGCTCAGAGTTAGGACAGGAAACTGCAGTTCAAAATGTTGATGCTACATGGCGAGAAATTACAGAAAGACCCTGGTAAAATCGATAGAAAGTATGGTAATGAAAACAACCTTCAAGCACAACCAACGCCCTTGTACGATCATCTAAAACTAAATATACGTATACAAAATCTATTTTTATAGACGAAAATAACGATGCAAAAACGAAGCACTGATTTAGTGTCGTCATTCGAAGCTGTCTTTCGTTCACGTTTTTCTCCTACAAAGAAACCATGCCATATAAAATTTCTAATATTTAAAAAATCGAGCATTTCTCGGTATATTTTTGTAAGGCGAGTTCATAAACAGCAAGCTTAACACATACACAGTAGTAAAGTGTACCTAACCCGCTTTAAACCACGTTAGTTTTCTGCTTGAACATCCATCAAGCTACCCACCTCGTATACTAGCGCAAAATAATTACAACAGATGTTCACTAAATTGAGTTTGTTAGAATGTATCTCCATTAGATTGCGTGGATAGGCGGGAACATTCACTTGTAACGGAACATCGAGCATTCGCCCTTTTCTGAATTTGTCCAACTGAACAACGAACATAGAGTCTAGAGAGCATAGAGCCAAACATCGCTACGAACATTTTAACGATCATTGGCTCTCGTAACTTCTCGTCATAATAGGGTCGGGACAGAACATTGTCAAAATTGCTCGGCTCGGCAAAAAGCTCGAAGCTACTTACTGTCGTTTCGCTAAAAAGCTAGCTAGAACGCTTGCTAGAATGCTCACTAAAACGGTCTCGTTTATTTTGTTAGATTTTACCTGTAATGTAACCTTCGCTAGAATGCTCATTACAAGTGGATGCTCATTACAAGTCTATCAGCAGGTTTACGTATAGCACTGCTAAGGTCGGCCACAGTCTAGGATACCCCATGGTAGCTCTTACCGCGCGCGGCATAAAGGCGCCAATCGAACAAAAAGGAGGATACTAGCATACAATGTGGCTGACTGTACGTTGTTTGGGCTTGACCCACGTAGTTTACACCCACGTACCCACGAACAATATTTTTTTAACGTTTAAGAACGGGTTTTTTTTTTTTTCGGTGCTTAATTTTTGAGAATACATATACCTACTAGTAATTCCTAGGGAAAATGTCAAATACCAACCACTCATGCAGGTTCTTACACACATTTGTAGGTATACTTAGGTAATAAGGGATTTTCTTACAGCTAAAAAAATAAAAAAATAGTTCTAAAAGCTGTGACAGATGGCGTTGATACGAAATGTTTTCTAACACAAAGTAAATTAGTGCTTACTACAGCGAAAAAAATTCTTCACTTCATTGCTCTGTGACTTCATCTTTCATCGTCGTAGCCGTCATTCCATATTACAGTACATGAAAAAGTGCACGACTTTGTTAATGTTCTTGAATGAGTGAATGGTAAATCCGGAAACACTTCATTTTGCTCCACAACTAATACTTAAATGTGTTTGGACGTATATACGAAGGCCAACGAGCGCGAACTGGCATAAAAAAAGAACATGTCTCGTCAGCGACATCTAGTTACAAGTTTGGAACTACAACTTATGAGCTGTCAGAAAATCCCTTATTAACGAAATCCATAGAGCTGTCCTTGCAACTCCTTTTATTATGATCATCAATTCCTGTCTCTTTATTATGTTCCTGCTCTTAAAAGCTCGAATAGACACATCCCGAGACTCTTTGCTTCATGTTGCACTGATCGACGCCAGTAGTTTTAAGGCGCCATTTCAGTGCTACTTTTGAGGGGTGATTTTCGGGTCTTCGCATAGTATGACCTATCCAACGCCACTTTCGCATCTTCAGAGCTGTCCTTTGAGCACACTTATTCTGTGCCTTTAGTTCGTACCAAGCTCTCTCTCGGGAGCACACAACCGAAACCCAATGTTTTGAGCTAAATAAATCCTATCTAATACTTTCAGAGGAAATTGCGACCGCCCCGCTGCGAGTTATGCAGCGTTCCAGCGGAGATATCTAGCGATACGCGCTATAAAATGCGATTGAACTGCACGCTTACACGGATAAGGGGATTTCAGGGCGTTAGTTTAAACTGAGATTAGGTTGGGGAGCGTATTTATCGATATTAAGCGTAGGTGTGTAGGTGGCGTAGCGAGAATCGAGACGAAAGAAACACCTACTCACACAGGCGCATATTTGCATATATCGGTAGGTACGCGAGACGTAAGTATTAAACAAATTAGGCCTCTCATACATGATGTCTACATTTTTTTAGTGTACAATAAAGAGTACATTCTATATAGTATTTATTAAGGACGAATTATTTGTACAGCGTCCAGTGGCATCTCTTATTACAGTACCTACTTGGGTGAAACGACCACTCGGGTTCCTGGGACAGATTTGTTTAGTAAAGTAGGTTGCCCAGCATCTGTCAGTTTAGATGGCCTAGCCCACAGTAAAGAGGAGTACAAAACCCATAAATTATAATTCTTCATAATATGCTTATTTTGTTTAAAAAAAAGGCATTTTCTCGCATATAAACCGGGTTTGAAGACTAGCAATGGTGTGGTTTTTTACAGTTGTGCTTATGCACACAGAGCTATAATAATAATAATTAACAAATGTAAAAAAAAATAATAATATAATCAATCATTTATTTCGGAAGACATCGAACATAGATTTACAAAATAAAATATAAGTAAACAAGGAAAAGTTTAAAATTACACATCACATACAGGGTGTTAAAAGACCGCCAACAGACCCAAAAGCCACGCATACTAGGCACCAAAACAAAGTACTTTTTCGATAAAATAATGCTGGGAAATGATTTTGGTTTTTTCGTTATAATTTTGAAAAATATTTTGTCACTCAATTGAAGTTTAACGCACAGAAGTCATATTACGCTAGCTAAGGTATCTGATTATGTCACATAGGCTTGAAGTGCCGATGTTCAGAATACATTGCGGGTTGCAATTTTAACGTCGTTTTTTGTACGAAATATTCATAATTTTAATATGGCTTCTTGAGAAGTTATGTTAAAAACTAGATGCTTAATACATTTCTGCAAAAAAAAAGTTTTGAAAAGTCCGACTTTGAACCTCATTATCTCGGAAACCGTTGATTTCCCAGGCATAGTTCCTTGGGCAAAAATGTTCCTTATGATGAGGACAATACGAGGTTTCCCGCTTTGTTGGCGGTCTTTTAACACCCTGTATAATTTACAAGCAAACAAGCAAGCTATAGGGCGGGCGGTTCAGCTATCTTCGCGATTTTTTCGTGATTTTAGTTGTTTCCCTGTATTTTGCCATAAGGGACCTTCCACCTCTCTCTCTCTCCATAAATTTATTTGACAAACAAACACCCGAATTGGGTCAACTTTTTCCCGTTGTGTATTTTCCATTCGCACCTGAAAGATATATTGAATGATGGAATTCGGTGAAATTGATGGAGTCCAACCCTTTCATGCGAATAGATTTTATGATCTATGCTTTAGTTTTGAAATTGATATCTAGTTTTTTATCTTCATAAGCTGTCGCGAATGATCGCGATCCATAACCAATTTAAAGAAACAAGTTTCTGAACGTGTCCGCAAGCATTTCAAATTCTCCCGCCACTGCACCGAACGCGCTGCGAGAGTGAACGAGGCATCCCGAATCCACCCGGAGTCGACGTGGTCACGTGGCACGCGCGGGAGCCGACCGGGCGGCCATCTTGCAGCCCGCCGCGCTCGAGACAATACAAGTCGGCGCAGCGGGTTGTGAGTGTGTGATTGATTTTTCACTGGCTTGATCTCTTGAGTTGTTTGTGCATTTTCTCAGTCTCTGGTTTATTATCATGTTATCTACGTGTACTCAATGTGGTGATAGTGCGTTATAACAGGCTGAACAGGCTAAATCAAAGAGGCCGTGACTGGCCTTGTTCTCAGTGTATCGGATTGAGGTATAACGATGGAGCTCACGCTTATCTTCAGTTTGGCCCGAGGGCCAAGGTATAACAGTAGAGCGCAGGCTCATCTTCAGTTTAGGTCGATGGACAAGTGTACCAGTGGAAAGCAGGCTAAGATTCAGTTGAGGCCGAGGGCCAACCGTACCAGTATACGTACCAGTGAAGCGAAGGCTCATACTCCGAACCAAAGGGGCCGGATGGCTAAGTGTAGGCTCGGTAAAGGCAAAGGTAGGTAAAAGGTAAAGGTAAAGGTAGAGGTAAAGGTAAAGTCTACACCAATGGAGCGCAGACTCATCCTCAGTTTAGGCCAAGGGCCAACTACACCAATGGAGCGCAGGCTCATCCTCAGTTTAGGCCAAGGGCCATGTACACCAGTGGAGCGCAGGCTCATCCTCAGTTTAGGCCAAGGGCCAAGTGTACCAGTGGAGCGCAGGCTCAGATTCAGTTGAGGCCGTTTGGCCATCTATACCCACGCTCAGAGGCCGTTTAGCCACGCTCACGCTCAGAAGCCGTTTGGCTACGTTCACGCTCAGAGGCCGTTTGGTCACGTTCACGCTCAGAGGCCGTTTGGTCATGTTCACGCTCAGAGGCCGTTTGGCTACGTTCACGCTCAGAGGCCGTTTGGTCATGTTCACGCTCAGAGGCCGTTTGGCTACGTTCACGCTCAGAGGCCGTTTGGTCATGTTCACGCTCAGAGGCCGCTTGGTCATGCTCATACTAGACCTTTGGGTCATCCGCTTAGTTTCTCAGTGCTCAGTTTCTCAGGTACCTATCAGATTGCTCAGCTCAGTTGCGAGGCAAGGGGTCGCTATAAGGGGAGGTTGGAGGCGACAGGGTAGTTGGGACTACCCAAACACACAAGGTGTTTGTTGATGCTCAGTTATTTAGACACAGTTTAGCCGACTGTCGGACCGAAGGTCCCGACAGCTCAGTACTTTTCGACGAGGTTGGATGGAGTAAAGATCCTTATTTAGTCACAGTTATTCTATCAGCATGTCACTACGTATTGTCAACCGCTCAGATGCATTTTTCACCGTTTTGGGTATTTTCCCCAGTTGGGGTAAATACCCAAATATTATTTTTCTCGGGAAAATTCCCGTAATTTTTACGTACAATTTTTTCATGTTTCTACCTGCTTACTTGTGTATTGTTTTCGCCACCGCTATTCACCCCTAACCATTTGTTGGCGACATAAGCTTTAAGTGTCCGGTCATCCAAAGACCAAAATCGAATGTGCCTAAAACAAGCACAAGAATAAGTACGGTCGGCCACAGTCATAGATACTCCATGGCAGCTTTTAACGCGCGCGGCATAAGGGTGCCAATCGAACAAAAAGGGGTATCCTAGCGTTTGTCAACTGTATATGTATATTAACGAGGTATAGGGTATGCACCATTTATTTATTTAAAAAAAAAAGGTGGTGGAACACTATGGACAAATGGAGAACATTGTTCATTTCTTAAATACTTCCTTACCACAAAACGAAAAAATATTACAGCGACAACTGGCCTAGTTTTCGTAGCAAGCTAACTACGAGATAGTTTTAACGGAAAACTCTTGTTATGTCCCTTTAACTTACACAACTTTAAAGAAATCTGTGTGAAAACTTTTTAAAGTTCTGGTAATGCACAGACAGACATAGTTTACTTAATCTTCTATTAAGTTATTTAAAGGAATAAAGGACCGCAGTTAGTTAAAAGTCATTTTGCATTTTTTTTGTATGGTCAACAACACACTGAGATACCAACGAGACGGGCGCAGCATTATGAGAGGCAATGGGATAACTCTGCGTCTTTCGACTACACTGATTTAATCCTACGTTATATTTATGTAGATAACAATAACGAGTTAAATAAAAAAACAAGTGACGCCAGCTGGAATACGGGTTTCCTCACGATGTTTCCCTATACTTGCAGCTTTGCTGCCCCACTCTTCGCCCCACCACCCGCGTCCTATTCACATTCAGGTTATAACAAACACTTGCGTCGCGACGCGCCTCCACCGTAACTCAGTTTTTACGATAAAGCTCTCGCAATTCAATTTACTTTTGCTTCGAAAAAATATTGTCTCATATTTTCCTCCCGCTCCGTGCCTCCGTGCTCGCTAAAGCCGCTAATACACATTGTAGCAGAACACTGAACATTCACCGTTTTTCGAGTCGAACTAGGCCGTTTAATAATTTATTGTATTCGAGACTGGTCGAATCGCGGTGGATTTTAGGCAAAATTAATTCGGTACGCAAAGTTTTTTGTTCGAAAGTCCGTTATTGGCTTAATCTTATCTTTAGACAATATTGAGAAACTGATTTCAATATTTTTTATTTTGGTTCAGTAGTTTGGATTTTACAACGTTTCAAAGATACGGTTTTATGACCTTCACGCGACGGTCTGCATACTGTTGGCGGTCATAGGAACAAAACATTTTAGCGCATAAAAACGAAACTACTGGACCAAAATAAAAAATATCTAAATCAGTTTCTCAATATTGTCTAAAGATAAGTTTAAGCCAATAACGGACTTTCGAACAAAAAACTTTGCGTACCGAATTATCTTATTTATCCCGACGTTTCGGCCGCGTTCGATCCATTTCGAAAACCATAATGTGTGAAGGAATATCGTTTAATAATTGTTCTTCAAATGGTGACTTCGAAACAACTCAACTGGAAGACCTCGACGCAAAACGCCAGCAAGCACCTGTCAACAAAAGTTGTATCGCACTTTACAGAGCTTTTTTAGCCAACACCTAGCTCATCCCAAGACAATACCGTTGCCAATTACCGCTGCATGGACATAAAAGTTTGTTTTAGCTTTTATTTTACTATAAGTAGATTTAAGCTGAATATGTATGTAAATCGTTTGTCTGTGTCCGTGTGGCGTTAAATAAATGTGTTCTTTCTTTTCTTCTTTCAATACATGTTACGAATGCCATAATTGCAAGATGCAGTTCAGCGCAGCCAAGCAGCAGAGCAAATTGTGTAACCTGCTTTGCTGCTGATGAACAAGCACCGAGCTGAAACGCATGAAAAGCAGACATGACATCTTTTGACAACTGACATGTGACGTCTGTTATGCTGTGTTAAGGCGCCGTGCATAGTCAATCGCCCGCGCGCAAAGAAAAATGCACAAAATCGATTCATGTATCAAATACACTAAACAAATTCAAAATGTTCACATATCAAACCCTAAAATTAGGTGAGAACTAAGTATCTAAAATAGCCAGTTTTGTGTTGAGATTCATAAACGTTTTGAAGATATTTTGGATGAAAAAAAAATAGGCGGCGCACTTTTTTTCAGACATAATATCTTGCAATCTGTTATGGATATCAACACAAAACTGGCTGTGTTATTTTGTGCATTTTTCTTTGCGCGCAGGCTAATTCGCTATGCCCAATGCCTTAAACTGCTTCGCCTCTGTCTTTGCATACACTTAGCCGTCAATATAGGCCATAAAATATCGCCACAATGCTCGCTCATGTTCGTTTGACAATGAATACCCCAGTGTCCCAGCGCCCTAACGTAATTTTATTTCTTCGAATTTCAACACTGAATTGAATTCATGTGATTCCTATTCGCGTAATCCGGTCTCAGCGTGGGATTCTTTTTACGCCGTTTTCACTGGTTCTGAGAACATAATTATTTTAAGGCGCTGGGCTTAGTGAATTAGCCCGCGCGCAAAAAAAATTTACAAAATCGATTTCAGTATCAAATACACTAAAAAAATCGAAAATGTTCACATATCAAACCCTAGAATTAGTTGAGACCTATCTAAAACAGCCAGTTTTGTTTTGATATCCATAACAGATTGCAGGATATTTTGCTTGAAAAAAAGTGCGCCGCCTATTTTTTTTTTCAAGCAAAATATCTTCAAAACGTCTATAAATGTCAACACGAAACTGGCTGTTTTAGATAGGTCTCAACTAATTGTAGGGTTTGATATGTGAACATTTACGATTTTTTTTGTGTATTTCATACAGGAATCGATTTTGTGCAATTTTCGTTGCGCACGGGCGATTCACTATGCACAGCGCCTTAAACGTTTGGGTGTCTTTGACAACTTTGTGGGGAGCCCATTTTAGTTACTTCTACACTATTTGCTGGACGAGAAAAATACGGTGGCCATAGAAACCGTATTTTGTATGTAACTAAAATGTCTTTCTATGTTCGCTAATAAATCTATGTGTCTCACGCTCATGACGTTTGCTACCATTTTTGAACAAATTGACGTAACTCTTTGGCTTGTCAAAGTCACGAGAACAATAATAATTATCAACTTTATTACTATGGGGCTAACTGCGAAATCTTTAAAAAAAGCTGCTTTCTATAGTATTATTGATTAGCGAACTTTGGCGGAAAGAGAGAGATCCTGTCTCTCACCGCAGTCAGGGGCCTGAGTGGGTAACTCAATGGTGCCAAAATGGGCTCCCACTTGACGGCTTCAGTTATGTTTTTTGTAGCAAAGAATATTCTCGGGGTCTACCGGCTAAGACGAAGCCGATTACCGATAAGATAGTTCGATTTTTTAAAGATGTACTGCCACCCAGTTCATTTTACTGCCAACCAGTTAATTTTTCATAAATCGAACTTCGATTTTCGCCCATGGTAATCGGCTTCGTTTTAGCTGGTAAACCCCCAGATTATAATTTTCTAGAGTATTAGTTCGCTGGTTGTAGGAGAAAAACGAGGAAACCCCGATTTTGTGCTTCTACCCGGACGCCATCGACATGCCATTGCGTTATAGACTTAAGCCCCAGGACAACTCATAGGTTCCACATGACACCGCTGAGATTCAAACCAAACCTCATGCCTTCGATCAAGGATAAAACTAGATACAACATAGAACTCTGAAATGTGTCTGGAAAAATAGATGCCCAAATTGCCATTGGGAGCTTATTTGCTCGTAGTCCATGCAATTAAAGTAAAACTGTACACTAATGCAATAAGGTTGACATTCGAATATTAGACGTATGGTCGAAATGATGTTTCGTATTGTTCTACTGCTGATATCTTTTGTTTCTGTGGGGACAAGTTTTTATTGTGATTTTATACGTAATGCGGATTCTATGGGATTTAGTTCGGTGCCTCATGCTAATGAGTATGAGGCAATAGTTCTACCTATACCTGGTAACCACCTCTGAAAGCCTATAGACGCCCCAAGCGCAGTATTTCGTGTCTCAATGGACCTTTCAATGCAGCTCCGGGCATTCAGAGCGACCTACTTCACACTTGGAGACGACGTACCTACTTTGGTGCTTCTGAGGGAGTGACGTCACGAGAGAGCTAAGTATTCTATAGGTACACGCTGAATTTTTGTTACAGTGGCGATTCTGAACCTAGTAAAAAAAATACTTTCGAAAAAAAACTTAAGAAACCGTAAGAAACATAACCTAACGCCCAATGTCGAGTAAGGTCATGAAGAAGTTAGTTATTTCACATCGAACAAGCCCTGTGTTGTTCGAATAAAAGTTAGAACACAATTTTCTGAAAGATAAAACTGTTTCAAAGCAGTGGTTCGTAGCGGGACGACAACTAATTTGCCATAATTATTTTTTATTTTTATCACATCTATTCGAAAAGACCTAGCTCGTTCCCCGCAAACAGGGACTAAAATAGCTTTTTAATACCGGAGGGACAAAAAGTTATTTGAATTTGGAATATGGATACTGTGAGTAAAAGTTAAAATGACTAAAGAGTTTACAGACAACCTTGAAAGATATCAATCACGAACAATGTATGGACAAGAAACTGGCAGTATGAAAAAATAAACCGCGCGCAAGCCAAATAAAAAAAAAGTTTGAAGAAAAATAAAAATGACAGAAATGCATTCCGTCTTCTTTCGTAATTGTTTATTTGTGTGCTAAAATTTGGATTTTACTTACTTTCATACAATAAAAGTGTTTATTCCTCAAGTAGTGAGAATTAAAGTTTTTTAGGTAATATTAACTCCAGAGACCATTGTATCAGAGGCCGACGCTAATTATTCGTAAGTTCTAGTCACTTATTTTCTCATTTTTTATCACGTGATAAAAAGTGGAGTGTTCACCTCGGGAACAACACTTTTTAAAGCACGAGTACTTTGAATCCCTTGCTGCGCTAAGG
Organism: Zelleria hepariella; assembly: GCA_949319315.1. NCBI lineage: Eukaryota > Metazoa > Arthropoda > Insecta > Lepidoptera > Yponomeutidae > Zelleria > Zelleria hepariella. The sequence continues at coordinate 14,879,583 of OX439387.1, forward strand.
ATTCTACTTTAGAATCCTTCGCTCCGCTCTGGATTCAAAGAATACTCTCGCCTTAAAAATTGTGTTTTAGTCCCTCGGGTAACAATCTACAATTTTTTAATTTTATTTCTCAAGTAATCTCAGGTATTGCAAATTATTCAATACCAATATTCTAGCTAGAAATTAACCCACGTAGTCCATAAAACCAGTGAAATTCCTGACCTTACGCTACACTAGCGCCCCTAACTGCAAACCCAAGCGCAGTATCCGTCATTGCCTAATCATCTATTAATCTATTAATCTAGTTTGGTTTTGTCTATAATGTTATTCCACATATCTTTTCTATTTCGTCTCACCGCTGTTTCAAGTATTTTCATAATATTGTCTGTTTAAGTGCTTATACGGTTCTTGGTTTATTTTTATTTATTTTTATTTTTGATTTGTCTATCGAGGCTATGGTCCTTGAATCTCGTGTCCTCATCTTAAAGGCTCTGGCAGAATACCAGCGTTGTGATGGTTTCCTCACAACATTATGCTGAGTCCAGAGACCGCTTTATCATCATAACACACAGCGTCACACGACTGTCTTTTTTAAATTGATAATATAAACTATGTGTTTTTGTTATAAGTGGTGTTGGGTACTTTTTAAGTAAGTATAACGTATGTCTTAAATTTTAATAATTACTATTTTTAAAAAGTATGTTTTATGCTCTGTGTCTAAATTTGTGTTAATTTACTGTATTGTTGTGTTTCGATTGTGTGTTTTGGATGATAAATAAATGTGTTCTATTTCTATTTCTATTTCATTGTTTTAGAGCTCATTTTCGCGTTGAAGTGTCGCTACGTATAAACGCCGTAGTGACATTCTTGGAATATAATATTTCGTGTACCATCACCAAAAGCTACACCTCGGAGGCCTTTTAAGAAGTCTCTCAGGGCACTTTCAAACGCTTTTAACCTTCACGTTCTCACCTTTTGGCGGTCTCAGGGGCCTAACTACCGGAAATCTCGTAATGCACGCAAAAAAACTATGTTTGCGGATAAAAATTGTATAAAATAAACGTTGAACAAATGATTTTTAAGAAAAAAACAGGTCTTCGACCAAAAAAATATTCATTTCTCTTTTTAGAACTTTACTTATCTTTCTAAAATCCGAAAAACGCCTTGAGTTGAAGACTCTTCAACAAAATTTTTTTTTTTATGTCGTACAATAGTGGTTATGTTTGTGGCCTACACAAAATTTTGACAGCAAAAAGGATTCTTAAAACATACTGGCTAAAATCTGAGCAAAAATATTTAAAACTCCTTTTAGTGTCAGTCAAAAAGAAAATTTTCATTATAATTTTTGTTTCAACGAAAAAAGTACCTACTCGTACTACCTATGTACATTTAAGCCTGTTTTTTTTTTTCATTTCCATTGTGGGAAACTCGAGTTATAAATCGTCTATGATAACGACTTCATAGATCGGCCAAACTTCATAGGTAGTTGTCAAATATGGACGTTAACAAAAGAATAGGTACCTCCTCTCAAAGTGGGGCAAGGCCAGGAAGCAATCTAATAATTCCTTGGCTCTTAATAACATTCCTCCCTTCTGCCGTAAGAATATTCATATTCTTCTGCGTAAGGAGACGATAATAAATAGGATCAAGAGACTTTACTACGCGCCTCACATAATTGTTTAAACCTACAGTTTTTTTTACAGTCGTCATTTAGAACTAGTCGTCCCCCACGGCTTCGTTTTCCTGGACTTTTGTGGGCCTCGCCTTTCCTCCACCCCGTGGTCGGTTCAGTCATACACACAGGACTATCAATCCAACCTAACTGACTTTTTCGCCAGTTTTCTAAGTAGTCTGTGATTTATAGATATGTTCTGACAGATGTTTGGATCCAGGTTCATCTCACAGTGTAACGCTACAAATTCTACATCGCGCTTGCAAATTGTGAATAGAACGTCCGTTGTGAACAGAATTGTGAATCAGTTGGACTCAGTTGGAATCAGTTGGCCACATCGTAAAGTGATCAATTCTATGATCTGGCCGTGACGTATTATATTGTTAAAAAGTAAGTATTTTATACTCAATTCAAGTGTTCAAGTCGGATCTTGCCACCCATAATACCGGGACAGAATTGAATAAGAGTGGTGAAGCGGAATAGGGTGAAATATTGAATTCGGGCCCAACGCATTCGTTATCAGAAGGCTAATATTCCAATTGAGCTGCTCTCCTTCGGGGTGGTATTTACACCAATCGGTGCTTCATTGAAGCTGATAATTTCTGACCCCCCCTAAAAGCTCTTAACTTCATCAGTTTTAATAAAAAGGTACTGGTAAGTACTGGTAAGTATCAATAACCGCAACGTAAGATAAACTGGTTCTGGGAAAGCCTACTCCGCATAAACACGTACAGTGCTACGATGTAGCGATGTACGTTACGTAGAGATGGTTTCTTATCTACGCTTGTAGCGACCGCTACAAGTGCTACGCTCGTAGGGACGTCTACAAGTGCTACGCTCGTAGCTATTGCTACAGTGCTACGCTCGTAGTGATAGCTGTAGTGTTACGTTCGTAGCGATGGCTACAATACTACGCTCGTAGCGATGGCTTCTTATCTACGCTCGTAGCACCCGCTACAAGTTGCACGCTCGTAGCGAGGGCTTTAGCGCTAGGCTCGTAACGATGACTACACGTGCTACGCTCGTAGCGATGGCTACTTAACTACGCTCGTAGCCATTGCTACAGTGCTACGCGCATAGCCATGGCTCGTAGCGATGAATACAAATGCTACGGTTTTTGCTTTCACAAATAAGAGTAAGTTGTAATTATATAATGTCTATAGACGATTTATTTATCGCGCTACTTTCCGAAATCGTGCGCTGTAAAGCCCTCATTCCGTGTACAGCCAGCGAAAAATGTGGCTAGTCCATGTTAGCTCTTTCAGCGTTCGGCATAAGTGTGAGTATCTCTACGTTGATTCTTGGAGCTCGGTACGTGACATCTTAAATCCAGTACTCTGATGGCTTGTGGCAGTCGAATTCCATTTAATTTCAATACACATTCGTAATTTAGTCGAAGTGCAAACGTACCTTTTGTTCGATTCCCACCTTTGCGTTAAATGTAATAAGAGCAGCTTCCGCACTTCATAAGACGTTGAAAAATTGGTATAGGAGAATATACATATGTATATGAAGAGTTTTGAACCCTTTGCAAATCCTTGTACATTCGAACAAGGAGATTGGTAGAAATAGATTTGATTAGTCAAAATAGACCAAAATGAAAGCGTGTGTTGCTTGCTCTAATGCCAATAACGTTCAAGGGTCAGAATGGATGGTGGCCTACAGCATTGGGCTATGAGGGTTTAATAAAAAAAAATAGAAGTTAAAAACTAAAACCCGACTACTAAAAGGCTCAAAACAAGACCTGTTCATCCTTAAAATAGACTCATAGAGAATTAATCGTAGTCGGAGGCCATCAGTTTATCAAAATGCGAATGTGGTGTCCTCCGACTACGATTAATTACACTGGTAAACAGTAGTTTTGTTTTATGAAATTTTATACCTGATTTTGTATGATTAGGCCACGCTGATTCCAAATCTGATGTCGGTTTTTCTCTAGCAGCTCTAGTTTTTGAAATATTAACATATTGCATTTTTAGAGAAAAACCTCGAATTATAAAATATAAAAAAATGTTTTTTTTACCTAACATGAAAAAAATAATCTTTTATAAGATTTTCTTGCATAAATCAAAACTTCAGCTTTGTTTTGAATGCTCCAGCTGTAATCAGCCATCATATTTGCATTCCAACGACCCTGGTATCGCTCTTCCATCGTGCGAATGTCCTGATGAAAGCTTTCTCCTTGTTCTTCGCTTAAATAGCCTAAATTTTCTGGGAAGCGGTCTAAATGGCTGAAGAGGAAGTGTATCTTGATGTTCATGTTACATCCTGATCATTGAAAGTGCAACATGAGCTGCTCAATGTGTTGAATGTAGTCTGGAAACTTTTTATTTCCTAAGAAATTTCGCACAACTTAAAAAAATAATTCCATGCAGGTTTCTCTTAATCTGTCATACATTCAGTAAAATTTTGGTCATTTATTACTTCCCTGATTTGAGGACCGTCAAAAATACCAGATTTGTTTTTTTCTGGAATTTCCGGAATATTTAGAGATCAGAACTTGTGGTGTTGCATTGGAAACTAAGTACTAGTTTGCGTATCAGCCACAGGTTCTTTATTGCTGGTATTTAGAATTGTCTTATAGCTGATTTGAATCTCGGGTAAGTCCATTTGGAACAATTTTTGCGGTTTATTCCGGTAATATTTACAACATAAAAATAACACTCATCGTGATGATTAGTCGGTTCACGCCAAATCATAGCACTTTTGAACTTCAAAGTTGGTCTTTTTTTATTAGCCCATAAACGCAATGATGTTACGCAACTACCACATACAAAATTTGGGATCCAAGGCTTACTAAACACTGGTAATGGCGTCCCAAAGAAGTCCAAATAGGCCTTTTTTATAAAGTCAGACGCACTTAAACGACTCCTCGACACTTATATTCATCACAAACAGCACCAAAACTATTTGGATCGTTTAAACAAGTCGTTCTCAATGTAGACATATCGATTTATTTACGATATTTAATAAATTTTTTGCACTAAAAAAATATAAGTAAGCAAAGTAACGAAATTTTGAGAAGTACCTGTATCACAAAAACTAGAGCTGCTAGAAAAAAACTAAGGATAGATATGAAATCAGCGAACTCCAATTAGTAAGAAACAGTTTAGAAACTTCATAAAACAAAAAAAAAGTTAAATTTTGTATACCAGTGTTATCTATGAGTCTATTTTAAGGATGAACAGGTCTTGTTTTGAGCCTTTTAGTAGTCGGGTTTTAGTTTTTAACTTCTATTTTTTTTTGAGCTTTTTAGTAAGTCATTTTGGACGATCACCCAGAATAGAACCAAGAAAGGCAAAAAAAAAACACATTTTCGAATTTTTTGTTCTATTTGTTATGTTGACGCTACATGTGTTATACATTTTTGAAAAGGTCTTTTAAAGCCCTTTCATTTGATACCCATGACGACGGTATCCAATAATTTTTATTTTTAGGTCCACCACTTTAGGTCGCAGCACAGCCGCCATCTTGGTTTTTTTCAAAATTTAACTATCCTATGTTACCTGGGTGATTAAGACAAATCCAACGACACCTTATTTGTTGAAATCGGCCGAGTAGTTTAGGCTCTGCGAGGGAACAGATGAACACACAAACATACATACCCACATACATACATACATACATACATACATACATACATACATACATACATACGCTGCTAAAATCATAACCCTCCTTTTTGCTTCGCGTAGTCGGGTAAAAATGGTACTATTTGCTACCTATCGTAAAAAAATGCTACCTATGAGATATTCTTGGGTATGAGATATCTTTTTTGTTTAGCCAACCTGACGTTAAATTGTTTGGACAAAAGAAAACTGATTCTGACGCTTATGATACTCGTAATGTTGAAGAAAGCCGGTCTATGTCGATTTGACGTTAGCGTCTGTGGTAATTGTATTGGCCAATATTAACAGAGAGCAAAAAGCATACATAATATAATTATCTACTATGCGCTAACAATGTATCTTATCTTATACTGATAGTGATCAATCACAATTCACATCACTTTGGTTTTTTTATTCATAGTAATTTTTGTACAATCTTTGCTAAAAATGAAGGCTTTTTCATCGGCATTTCTTTCCGTCGTAGGGGCAATAAGAGCTAAACGTCTCTGATTTTTATTGAACCGTATAAAAGACCTTTTATTTTACTCGGAAACCTAGTTCCTCTTGCGGAAATTATCATATTTCTTCTTGCTCCACTCTCGTTATGATGCTGGTATTTCAGTTCCTTACGATTCGCTCTACTTCGATGAGAAATTAACAGGCTCTTATCCAAAGTACCTACTTTAAGAGGAAGGTACCCCCGTCCACTAGCGCCGCCAATGAAAATAATATTGCTAAAATGGGACCTCAAATAAAAATGTCTCAAAATTTTGAGTTTTTTTTTTACAGTCTTGTGATCCTGTAGGTTACACCCTGCAAAAAGAGTTGGGATCTTTTGTAGCACGTTGTATGTACGAGTACTCAGCTACCTGAGATATTTTGCTGGCGCGATACAGGATTGGTAGCGAGTAGAGTTGTTACATAACTTTATGTAGAGTTTCTAGTAGGACCGATAGGAGCCGCTTTATTATGATGATATGAGGGACATGATTACTCGCCTCTCCCGTAAGAGTAAATACCTCAAACCTTCACAGGAGTCCCACCGGACGCGTGTCAGGCAGCGGTTTGCATTCCTAAATGACGTTTAAAATACATTTCCTCGCGACGGGCGGCGCTCGATTGGAACATTGGCCCGATAATAAATAATTTCTTCATACCGCATCCGACTTCCTCCTCCCAGTCATAAGGCAGTTTGTTCCTCACTCAGCCGAACTGTATCTGTTAAGCACCCACTATACTTATCTCATCAATACAAACAACTTTAACTTTGCTTAAAAAAAAACAAAGGTGAAATACGGCAGATATTATATTTGGCCCTGATTTTTTTAACCCCAATATGCCCCCTGTTGGGCTCACGCCAAGGGCGACTGACTATCGCCCATCATCAAAATGTCCACAGTTTTATGATTCGAGCATCTAAATCATTTACCTCCGTGAGTGAAAGTTAAGTGATGTTTACCTCCGTAATAGTACATTACTGCCGCGATCTGTAATGAGTGCGTTTCTGGCGCGCTTTTGATGGCCGACAGAGCGCAGCGTAGCGCAGCTCAAGGCCCTCACAGTGCGGTCAGTATTGCAGCCCTTGATGGACAAGCTGGAATGAAGGCCGAGACCGAAGGTCGAGGCCTTTATAGCGCGGCCAGCAAGGGCTGCAATGATGACCAAACTTGAGGGCCGAGAGCGTAGCTAAGCTAAGCTCGAGGCCATCATAGCGTGGCCAGAAGCGCACTCATTGCAGACCAAGGCTTGTATAGTGCTTTACTCAAACAATGCGAGTAATTTAAATAGAACCAGCTTACCTTAGTCTTAGTTTACTTTTTGTTGATTTTCCATTCCGCAAACTTTTCGTAGAAAAACTTGTATTTTTCCTTTGACTTCGGTGGCAATAGGTACCTTTAAATATCTTATTTCGCTTCCTTTTTATGTTCGGCGTTGTTAAACACATTGACTCGGAGAAATTCGTTGCTTGAAAAGTTCACTTTTATTTACAACAAAAACAGCACGCACAGAAAAAATCACTTCGAACAACGCGCGAAGCCGCGAAAACAATATGGCCGCGCTTTTTTTTTCTATACAATTTGTAGACTGCCAGCACCCAAACAGCCAAATTCTAAATAAATACTTTTTGTGCCAGACTTTTGAGTTCGATTTATGAAACAAAACTCGACATTAATGGATTTTCATACAGTTTTTCTGGCCGCAAAACACGACATTAATGAAATTCCATACAACTTTTCTGGCGCCTAATCAAAGTAGCCCGCAAGTCCTCCTTTGCTCAAAGAAGGTTGTCGAATTAATGACCACATTACGAGCTTTTTTGAGTAAATGAAAGTTACATAACCGACAAGTTCTTTTCATCTATGACGTTTAGGTAACCGATAACTGTTTTGCACGCGTGGTTTGGACCTTTCCTGATTTGCGCGTTTATTCTCTAAAAAATCCACCTCAACCGTAAATGCCAACTGTCAAAAAAGAAAACGAACGTGAGAAATGAAAGCAATTTTTTTGACATCATATTATTGGAATATTTAAGGTGCTTATACGAGTATTTTTAGAGAATAAAGGCTTTGGTCGGTGCGGTGGTGGTCTAGTGGGTAGAACAGTGGACTCTGAAGCGAAAGCTCCTCGGTTCGATTCCCGGTGCTGGCATGTATCTATGACTTTGTTTAATTTAAAAGTTACGTACATTTGTGAATTTGTAGTAGCAATACCACTCGCTGACGGTGAAGGAAAACATCGTGAGGAAACCTGAGCGTGTGAGGCATTATACCCTCAACGCAAAAATCGCCAACCCGCATTGAGCACGCGTGGTGATTAAGCTCGAACTCTCTCTCAGAGAAGGCCTTTGCCCAGCTAGTGGGACATGTACAATTGTACAGGCTACATCTTACCTTTTAAAGGCTTTGGTCGATACATTTGGGCGAACGAAGAACTGGTCCATAAGTGGCCCTGTTTATTTCCGAAGCCTGCCGTTCGTTCGGAAGTGGCAGAGGCGGGTCCCGTTGATAAATACGCCCATATTTCTGCACCGCGATGGGGTCGGAAATAAAACATTTTTGAAGACAGCCTAGGCCAGGGTTTCTTAAAGTCAGGCCTACGGGTCCCTTGGGCTATGACGCGAGACATGGCCACACATTCTTTTGAACGAGCGAGCGAATCGAGAGAAGTTCTCAGAACCGAAACAAAGTTATTGATAGGTTATTCATGTTCTTTAAACCAATATCTTTGTATTCTATGCATAATAAAATGTATGTAACAAAAACATTTTACGTATATTCTTATACTACCCACATTTGTGTAAGTATTGTATGTATTTTTTTCTGTGGCTTTTTCAACCTAGTTTTTAACTTATAAAGAAGTAAATACATCTGCATTGTAACATTAATAGGGTGACTTGCGTAATCACTGGCTTTTAAGATACAGGTCTCCTAGTTTAAGAGTCAGGGCTTGCTGTAAACTCATTTCTTTTGATAAATGCAATAAATAAATTTTGAATATTTGATTTTTTTCATTTTTGAGTCTACTGTAACAATCAGGCGCTTGTATGTATGTAAAAATGTTCGTTCGAAGATAACTTGAGTTTTGGTTGGATCGTCAAATTTGGTAGGCGGGTACCTAAGTGAAATTAAACGAATTTTTAAGATTGAACATGAGCCGAATCGGTCGAGGGGTTGCCTAGATATTTGTAAAGTTATGCAATGTATACGTATGCAATGCGGGCGCGAATCGTGTTAGGAAAAAGCTATACTCGCGAGTTCATATTTCGGGGCTAACCACTAGTTATAAATCTCGTATAAATCACGTATTCACTGAGCTACAAGACCGAAAAGAGCTGATAATCATGACTGTCAAAGTCTATTGTGTTAGGCTTTTGTGATCTAGGCACAAAAGCTAACAATTATTGTTCTATTGACCTTTACGAGCCATAGGGTTAGTTGTTATAAAAGTTGTCACAAGAGTACGGCCGGCTATAGTCTAGGATACCCCATGGCAGTTCTTACCGCGCGCGGCATAAGGATGCCAATCGAACAAAAAGGGGTATCCTAGCGTGTGGCTGACTGTACATCATTGTACAGTATTAGGTACCAACTTGTACCTGCGACTTGGTCTGCGTCGATAGTATCTTTAGTTACAAGAAACTTTAACGACAAGGTCAAAGAGATCCGTTACCAAAAAAAATCAGAACCACTGGCCTAGGTAGGCCGAGCTGCCGATAACATTCGCTTTCCCGAGGGATAAATAAACCTCGATTGTTTTTTCGTTTTCGTTCGCACCTTTGGTCGACAATCCAATAAAATACAAAAATCTTTACAGCAGACTTTCGCAAAGAAAAGCTTACCTACGTTAAGACGCAATACGTCTCACACAACTAGCGCCGCCAATGAAAAAAAATGAAAGAATAAGGCTTAACTATTTTAGGACCTAAGGTTTAGATTCCCGTGGCCACTTTTGGCGGCGGCGGGTTTTATTCTTAGGTTCTAGGATCTGTAATCTAAACCTTGGGTCCTAAAAATAGTTAAGCCTAGGGGGATTATCATTTAAGAGGCTTTTTTTGGATGCTTTTTTAAAGAATCCAGCGTCCACTTCTGTAGATAAATACAATAGATACTATTGGCACGGAGCACAAAAACGTCCCGGGATATTTCTCCCGGCATGACTTCACGGGCAATTTCCTTCAGCGACAGAATGGACGTCGTGTCATAAAGAAAGGCCAGAGCCAATGGAGAATCCGGCTAATTGGAGCGTAACGCAACGTCTCACTGTCCGATACTAAAGTCCGGTGCACTTGACATCGCTGTCCGATAGAGATCTCCTCGATTCACGGCACACGTTTGTAAGCATTGCGAAATAGACCTTCGTCAGTGGTTCGGCTAGCAACACGGTAGAATCCTGATGGTAGATCTTATCGCGCGCAGCATAAGTACGGCAATCGAATAATAATACAAAAATATTTTTTTTAATTGACTTCACTGGTAAAAATTAACAATGCGCTGATTCTGAATGATTTCCTGCTGTCCGTTTGAGTTTTTCCGTTCTCTATCTCCGATGTTCTTCATCACATCTCCACCTTTTTTATTGGAAAAAAAAAACTCCTTTTCCCATATTTTCTTACGTTTCTTCCCATCTGGAAATATACCCGGTAGAATACCCGTTAAAAAAAAAGAATCATCTAAATAGGTTCACGTAGAAAAAAGTTCTGAGGTAACAAAAAAACGGGTCCTTTTTTAAGTCGGTTAAAGGGGTATCCTAGCAAGTTTGCTGGGTCAATGTTAATAGACAGTGTGTAGACAATGGACGAGACTTGTGTAGACAGTGTGTAGACGATGAAGAGGCCTATGCCCAGCAGAGGGCCGTATTCATGGGGTGGATGGATACAGGTAGCGTCACGAGTTATGAGCGCTAGACGAAACTGGTGGGGATTTCTGCGCAAGTGTGTACAATCGCGCGCAAAATGTCATATCCACGCGGGATCTAAGACTGACGCTGAGCTGATCTATAGTTGATTGAGATACTATAAAACTCGGAGAAACTGACTAAACTTAACGATTAAAAGTATTCTTTGCGGTTTTTGCACTCGTTATATTTTAAATGGTTTTCTATACAATTATTCGGACATTACGATAAAACGGGTGTACAATCAATGAAAAATAATCTCAATCTAATATGTATTGTTCTCAATAACTTTTTTGAATGTTTCTGAACTGTCTTTTTAAAACATTTTGTTTCGGCATTCTTTCTGCGAGGAAATAAAAAAAACGATGTGTGCGACTGTTCCCTAAGGCTAGAGCGACTGATCTACCAATCCCGCGCCGGCGATCGCGCCTCTCCGTCGCCCCCCGCGTACCCCGCCAAATAGTCCCAAAAAATGAGTTCTGCGCATTCAAGGTCAGGTCATAACTCGTGACGCTTCCTGTAGATATCACTTGAGCGCAGTATCAGCACCGAATCGGTCGGCTCGATCATGGCTGGAACTAATTGGCGGGGCGACGCGTGCGATTGGCAGCGTTGCACCGCGCCGCGTGCAATGACAGCTCAAAGGTCTACTAATTAATGTCGACTGCTAGCCCATTGGCACGAGGGATAAGTAGAATATCTACGGGGAAAGTGGCAGATTATCGTCTAGGCGAAAGAAATAATAATCTCGTGACGCTCAGACTGTGAAAGTCACACTGTGTAACTTAAGGGTAGACGATAGCAACGTGGCGGGAAATTCAAAATTTTTACAGTTTTTTTCATTTTGTAGCTAAACTGAGCTATTTTTGCTCAGCGATTTTTCGTTCGCGGCAATAACATAGTATTCTTTTGATTATTGTAAACAACAGAACAAAAATAATTCAGCCGATTATGTGTTCAGTACTGGTACCACGAGTGCTTACTGTCAATGTCACTGAAAGTGACAAGTTGCATAAACAACCTTACTACTATAGTATTAGGATACATGACAGACGTCCGGCGGACGTCCGGCACAGCTTTTTCGCACTCGTGGTAGCTATACTGGTCTACGACAAGTTTTTTGGGCAGTGCCACTGCTTCGTAGACCAGGGGGGTTACCCTTGACGCTATTGCGATTAAATTGAAAAAGTTTTAAAATTAATTTCTCTTTGAATTCGCATAGTAATGCTTTGATTTTAAATACTTTGTAATGTTTATTCAAAGTTAATGCTGTTTTATTCACTAAAAACACAAAATGCGTCTTAATTAGATAAATATTAAATTTTGAAAATTGCGCCATATTGCGACCGTATTAGAAAAACGCATCAAGGGTAGAGGGGCAGAACACATAATCGGCTGAATAATTGTTTTTCTGTTGTTTACAATAATGAAAAATCGCTGAACAAAAAAAGCTCAGTTTAGCTACAAAATGTAAAAAACTGTGAAAATTTTGAATTTCTCGCCACCTTGCTATCGTCCACCCTTAATGTCGACTGCTAGCCCATTGGTACGAGGGATAAGTAGAATATCTACCTATATGGGGAAAGTGGCAGATCGTCTAGCTAGGCGAAAGAAATAATATTCTCGTTACGCTCACACTGTGAACGTCACACTGTGTATAACCCGTGTCATTAAAGAAAACATTTAGGATGAACTTCAAAACACTCGCCCTCTCGCTCTAATTAATACAGTCAAAGCGAGACAATGCTAGGGTTTTAACTCCGTCCTAAATGTTTTCTTTATTGACACGGGTTATAACTATAATAATTTATGCCGTGCACGATAGGAGCCTCGACTCTATGTCGTATATACCTACTTTCATGTATAACTTTGATTGTTGAATAAAACCATAAAACAAAACACATATTAACTAACAGTAGCGCTACCGCTACCTACAGGTTTTTTTGACAGATGGATTCTTCATCTTATCAGGTAATAATAATTTTTTTTTAATCCTTCAATTACCTAATTAGTAAGGTTTACCGCGTTACATATTTGTATTTCAAAGACAAAAACGGGATTCTGTAAGGAGAGTTCTACCCGTCCTTGATTTGACGAATCATTATGTGAATTTGAATTAAACCAAAGCCTAACCTATGTTAACGAACTCTTCTGAACCACAATAGCTACCTACTCTGAACTAAACAGAACATTCTAAATTCAGAAATTAGAACGTCACCTTCGATTAGGTATAGTTAGGTTTACACGGCTTTTATTAATAAACCCCCGCGGGTTTTCTTGTCAGATGGACTAAAAGTTATCTTCTAGGGAGAGTTTAATTTCAGCCATTTGGGGAAACACAACCCTATGGATGAAAGAACAAATACGTGAAGTTATGAGCAACTTTTTACTGCTCAATTTCCGTTAAAGCGGTCGTAGAAGTCCTTCATCTTGCGCTTGGTCATGACCACCGTGTCGCAGAACTTCATCTTCCTGCTCAAGCTCTTGCGCAGCTTCGCCACATCCTTGTTCAGTTGATCCTGCAGCTCCGGCGTAGACAGGAGATTGGCGAAAAACTTGCGGTTTTCCGTCAGCTTGGCCGTAAGGGGGATGCCGACAGTGGTCATCGATAGAAAGTTCACGAAACTGTTCGGGTCGTCGATGGCGAAGCTGGCGAAAATGCAGGGCGTATTATTTAATCGTATGAGGTGGTTACGAGCTAGGTAGAGTATAGCGAGAGATTATAGTCAACTTCTGTACGAGCTGGGATGCGATTCACCAGGGGTTAAAGTCGGTAACGCAGTGGCGTGTCGATGGCGTCGCAGTAGAAAGACAAAACCGGGGTTTCCTCGTTTTTCTCCTACAACCGGCGAACTAATCCTCTAGAATTAAATCAGAATATTCTTTGCTGTACTAAAAAAAACATTAAAAGGACCGACAGCATTAATAAATCGTAATTGAAGCCGTTTCGGCAAAGACCGGGCCCTTAGCCTGTAACACAATGGTGCCAAAATGGGCTCCCGGTTGACGGTTTCAATTACGATTTATTAATGCTGTCGGTCCAGTGTCGGTCCTTTTAATGTTTTTGTAGTACAGCAAAGAATATTATGAGTCTAATTCTAGAGGATTAGTTCGCTGGTTGTAGGAGAACAACGAAAAAATCCCGGTTTTGTCCTTCTACCTGGGACGCCATTGATACGCCATTGTATTACAGGCTGAGGCCCCTGCGCGACCTACAAGCAGGCGACTGGAAGGAGACCGCGCAGGACCGAGACCAGTGGCGACTTTTTGAGTCTGAGGCCAAGACCCACTTCGAGTCGCTGAGCCATCGGAGTAAGTAAGTAATTGAAGCCGTCAACTTTGAGCCTATTTTAGCACTATTGCGTTACAGACTCGAGACGGAGTAACGTCCAAGGTTGAAAGGCATTCCCGGAGATTCTGAGGCTAGGGAGTTTGTTAAGATCAGAGTTACCTTGGGTATCTACATACCTTCCATTTCTCTTAAGAGTAAACTCACAATCTTTGGTTCAAGATACATACCGATGGTCTGCCATATTTGTGGCTAAGCACGATCTAAAGAGTGTGAACAAATATTGCATAACCCTTTCTGCATTTGATTTCGCAAGGTCATAGCTGAAAAAAATTGCGCAGTATGTGACAAAATTGACAAATATGTATGGGTCGATCACGATGGGTATACATATGAGGCAATGCAATGAAAAAGAAACACGTCTTATTTATTAACCGACCTCCAAAAAGAAGGTACTTAATTCGACCCGTTTTTTGTATGTTTGTTACCACAAAACTTTTTTCTAGGTGAACCGATTTAGATGATTCTTTTTTTGTTTATTTCGCATGATGTGGTCCCATAAAAAATGGTGAAGATTTGATGAAGAACTTCGGAGATGGAGAACGGAACTCCTCAACGTTAATCCTCAACGGACAGCAGAAAATCAATCGTAATCTGTGCAATATCTTAATAACAGAAAAGAGCATATAATACAAATAACAGTGTACCTTTTCAACAGTGAAGTCGGTTTTTTTAAATAAAATTGACCTTTAAGTTCTCAACCCTAGTCCCCTATTTTGAGGACTTCAATCAAGAATGTTCACTTTCATAGATTCTATTCCTAGAATACATTCCTAGTGAACATTCCTGAAAATTACCCCCTTATTTTCGACAATAATAAAAGTAAGGGAAGCGTAGGATTTTGCATAAGTAAGTACCTAACTTGAAGTTATGAATCGGTATTTTAGTAGTTACCAACTTGGAATTGTAAACCAGACCAAACTGGATTAAAAATAACACTGCACAGAGTATTATTGGTCTCGACATGATAAAAACTAAAATATATTTTTCACAACAGTCTTCATGGTAAAACTGAGACAGAAAAAGTTCTCTTCAGCGATAAAGTTATGGTAACTATAGGCTCTGTGCCACCAAGAGAGCAGAGGCCTTAGCCTGTAAAGCAATGGTGCCAAAATGGGCTCCAGGTTGACGGCTTCAATTACGATTTATTCATGCGGCGGGTCCTTTTAACGTTTTTGTAGTACAGCAAAGAATATTCAGATTCTAATTCTAGACTCTAGAGGATTAGTTCGCTGGTTGTAGGAGAAAAACGAGGAAATCCCTGTTTTGTCCTTCTACTGGGACGCTATCGATACGCCATTGCGTTACAGCTAAGGCCCCAGTAATTTTGCAAACTTATTGCGATCATCAAAATTTGAGCTAGATGCTATGAAAAAAAAAACTAACAGAGAAAAGAAACTTCTTA
Source organism: Zelleria hepariella (assembly GCA_949319315.1). Classification (NCBI taxonomy): domain Eukaryota; kingdom Metazoa; phylum Arthropoda; class Insecta; order Lepidoptera; family Yponomeutidae; genus Zelleria; species Zelleria hepariella. The sequence goes on from OX439387.1 coordinate 14,894,990, forward strand.
GATGTTTATTGATGACGAAAATTCACGAAAACTCAGGTGGACAATATTCGCACCCTATTTCAATTTCAATTTAAATTTATTTATTTCGATCAACTACGTGGATCATTAAACCCAGTAGCCTAACACGCATGTGAAAATATTTACTTCTAGTTTTACCACCGGCTATCTATATCTAGGTACCTACCTACTTGCCTTGAAGACTAAAGTTGGCTTATCGACAAAAGACCTACCGTCCCCAAAAAGCAAAGCAACTTGTAAACGCTATTGTAAAATGGTATCTAGAACGACTTATTTTTACGGTGGCCAGCAATAAAAGGGGAAATGTTATTGTGTTTTTATTACTCCGCGAAAAGTCGACGGGGAAACTTCTAAGAAATCGATCGACACTTAAAGAAACTGGCTATGGAATGGAATAAAAGTTAAATAACAAAGAAAAATATTTGGAGGTATGTCTAATTGAGACATATTTTAATACTGTCGGACACCCTCTTGGATACCCCATGGTAGCTCTAACCACGCGCGGCATAAGGGCGTCAATCGAACAAAAAGGGGTATCGTAGCGTGTGGCCGACTGTACAAAGGGCATTGGCACATCACACAAGGCCAACCCTAAATCGTGGTCCATTCCATTCAGTCGTTCCCTCAATGCTGAGGATCGTGACCATCATTGAAGTCCGCGGAGAGTAGAGTTCTCCATTGCGCTCTACCACAGCCTTCTTTTCTGTGGCTCTACCTATCACTCGCGATGTGGGTCAGTCCGTGCAGTTGTTTTTGCGTGTCTATGGTCATAATATCCGTCCATCTAGCGGGTAGTCTGCCTCTTGCCCTCCACCTTTCCCGTCATAATTTGTTTTTCCAGGCTATCAGGTCCTCTACGGTCTGTGTCCGAGGAACCGTAAATCGTGGTAATGAACGTTACTTGAAATCCAGCCTTATTATCATTTAAATAAGCCTCTGGCTTGGTTCGTTCACTGCATTATGGAGGGTGCGGGGCGGGAGTCATCAAAAAGTCGTCAGCGTTTTTGCCATTCCTTATACGTATCGACTATGATTGAGTTCGCATCGCAGCGCACGAAAGCAAGAGATATTTTTAGGAAAGTATTAGGTTTTTATTGAGAATAGTCTTTAGTAGATAATCTGCCTGGATATTGTGACAGCAGACAGCACCAACTTTTAGACCAAAATTTTTCTTAAGCTTGTCTGTTTTCTTAGGTTTGCACGAGCACTATACATAATTTAAACACAGATTTTAACGGATTTAACACTCGTTTTATTGACTTTTTACATTTTCCAACGTTTCGAGACCTTTGCAGGGCTCGTGGTCGCGGTAGACTGAGGTGACAGCTGTCTTGTATGTCATTTGTTAATTGAAACTACCCTCGGCTATGTACATAATTAGATATTGACTACCCCCGTTACGGATACAAATTAAAAAGTAAAAAATATTTTTAATAACGTTCCTGACTACGGAGAAGAGCTCCCAGTGACGTGAGATCGTGTAGATGTGACCATGGCTCGAGGTTTCAACCGATGGAGGATCGGTTCCCAAACTGAGGGGATGTTCCAACTACCATATTATTTGTTAAAATTCGGATATTTTTGAATTGCTATTGCCTCCCGTAGCAGACGAGGATGGTATCGGTTTTCCTTGGCCAAAATTTTAGGTTTATCAAAATGAATATAGTGGTTGGTTCCCTCGAGCGTATGTTCACAGACTACAGATGTGGTTGAGCATTTGTGTTTGACGTCCGCCATGTGTTCTTTAATCCGTGTAGAGATGTTCCGTTTCGTTTGGCCAAGGTATGAGAGACCACATTCACAGTCGAGCTTGTAGATGCCTGCGTCTTGTAAAGGGATGTTGTTCTTGACAGGTCGTAGAAATTGGTTTATCTTTCTGGGTGGCTTGAAGTAAGACTTAATGGAAGCACGTTTCAAGATATTTATTCACATCCACGCCGATTTCTATAAATGTGATATGGGTAAGTAATTCAAGATGTTGTACTATGTCTTCACTAGTAAATTGCGTTATTATTTATCTTTGATACCTATTAAGTGTTGGCCTTTGCCCAGCTAGTGGGACATGTACAATTTTGTACAGGCTACATCTTATATATTTTTTTATTAGGTACATAAGCAGACAGATTATGCAGAGTTTGTGCTCGATAAATCGTAAAATTACGTCAGTGTTCTGATGTAGAAAGTTTTCAAGAAGTATGGTAATAAAAACAAAACACGATTTGAATTTCCCCTTTTATAGCAGCTGTATTATACTAGAGAAGTTCTAGATATCGCTTTACAATGCCGTTTTATAAGCATAAACTTGAAAGAAAATGAACACGGGATGTAGATTGTAGAGCCTTGCCAAGTCAAACTCTTATATTTACTTTCAACCTAATCTTCCAATCATATCAACCAGTGTTGCCAATTTAGCATATTTTATGCTAAATTTGGCATATTTTCTTCTTGTTTAGCATATTTTTTTAGCTTTTAGCACATAGCATATTTGTTAGCACATTTTTATAAAACATGAAAAGAATGTAAATCACAATATTTCTTCTATCTATCACTACCATGACAACCCTATTTTAGGGCGAGTATTTTATGCTATGGGATTCCCCTTGTACTGTACGGATCATACATAGGCAAAAATACTCATAAACTTGTACACAAGACAACACATCGACGTTTACACGCTAGAACTCTACTCGGTTACGTTACGGGTGTTTTCACAAAATAAAAATGTGGCATATTGTTTTAGCATATTTTGTTAAAATTTGGCATAATTTAGCATATTTTTCACAGTCATTTAGCACATTTCGCGTCAGAGTAGTTGGCAACACTGATATCAACCCTACTCCATCTCAACGATGTTCCAGGCACTGCACCCTTCGAGTGGTCGCTTCACCCATCTAGTGTGAGTATCCAAGAAGAAGCTACTATAACTAGCTAACCTATTTAATTACAGGCCTCACTACCCCCCCAAGCGAAACTAGATTGTAAATGAGACAAATTCATTTACGCGGATGGACGAGAGTAATAAAATCTGGGGCTCTGTCCCAAACACAAAATTGACGAAACAAACGAAGATAGCTACAAAAGGCCGACTTCGTCAATAAGATTTTTTTCAAGTGTCAAATACACCGTGGAATTTTAGTGGTTTTAAAGCTGAAGGTATTTAATTGCACTCGTGATTCTGAGCCAAATTCCAAAATTCTACTGTAAAACGAGCGAAAAAAAAAAACACTTCCCAATACAAACGGCTATCGCCAATCGACACCATTTGTATGGAGAAGTGAAATTTTTTTTCGCGCGTTTTGGAATGAAATTTTGTAATTTGGCTCAGAATCACCAGTGCAACAAAATACCTTCGGCTTTAAAACCACTAAAATTCCACGGTGTATAGGTTGGAATCACTGTCAAACTGTCAGTCTATTAATCTACGGTTTCCATTTAAACCACAGATTAATGGACTGAGTTTGACAGCGATTCCAACTATATTTACACTTGGAAAAATCCCCATTGAAGCTCGACGTCTCTTTTTCTTTTCACCGCGCGACGAAATAGCATCGCTTGATACGACCTTTGACTAAATCATGATAGGGCCATAGACCGGTTAACATGTAGAGCCCATTCAGTTCTACCCTAGACGGCTACTGGCAAGTAAGCACGACAGCACGTCGACCCTTACACGCTAGCACTCTACTCGGTTGCGTTACGGGTGACTTTACAACAAAAGTGTGTACTCTGACGTGCTGTCGCGTGTACAGTCGGCCACAGTCTCAGATACCCCTTTTTGTTCGATTGGCGCCCTTATGCCGCGCGCGGTAAGAGCTGCCGTGGGGTATCTGAGATTGTGGCCGATCGTACCTACGCTTACGCTCAGTAAAAGTAGGCCCTTTATGCTAGCCATTTGTTTTGCGAACATACACAAGGTGGCCCGAAGATCTTCTGTCTTTTAATTTTCAGTGATAGTAAGGTCCAACATTTGGCAGATTAGCTTTATTACGCACACATGTAAAACACGCGTTTGGGTCCCATTTGTAATCTTATTACCTACTACGAGGACGGACCCGACCTCCGTCGTGTGAAATTGACTGCCAACCTCCTCCGTTTCCTCCTACGCTTCGTCCCTACTGGACTTGTTTTTTTTCTTTGTTTGAAATCGCCAATCTACGATTTGTTGGCTCTCTTTCTTTCTTCTCCCTCTCTCCCTCAGAGAAGACTGGATTATGCACAGTTGTTTTATCTCACGAAGGCGGATGAGCCATACTTGTAGTTGTAATGCGTAAGTATAGACGCACGCTCTTGTGTGCGTAACTCAAAAATTCGAAATTCAAAGACACGCAAAGACAATGTGCATGTATATTTACACACACAAGTATGGCTCATCCGCCTTCATGAAATAAAATATCTGTACCTACACTATGCTATAGGTATTTTAATAGCTTTTAAATTCGCTATATTCACACACAATACTGCCCAAACGGGATCCTATTAGCAACTGTACGCTGACAATCCATCTGTCTGTCTGTGGTACCTATCTTTGGAACAGTAAAGCCATGTCTCATGAGCCAGCAATACACAGACACCTTATTTCTCAACCAAGTTTCTGCTCTTGTATCATGAAACATTAAGTAAGCCTTCATTTCATCACAACGACCGCGGCAGGGGCAGCAAACATATTGGTTCGATGAGCTTACGAGGCCCGTAATGTGTAACAAAGTGAGATGAGGCGCACCGCTCGTAAGGTCTGTTTCAGGGTACAGTCGCTATGTGAAACGTAAAGAAGGATCACTCGTATTGCGATCTTCAAACCCTCGGTTTCAAAGAAGACGGCCCCTTTAGGGCACGATTATTCGACACGAAATGTGTCGCGCACGCGGCTACCACTTCCCGTAGAAAGAAGGAGTAGGTAGGTACCTATCTCGCGGGCAAGCGTAGATAAAAGTCATCTTAGCCGGGCAGCCCCCTCAGCATGCTGACCTTTTTGCCTACTCTCAACTGTCACGTTAGCCACTTAACACTACTGAGGTGACAGTTAACAGTGGCTAAGGTGACAATTGAGAGTAGACAAAAGGCTAGCATGCTAAGAGGGCAGGTTGCGATGCTATGTTATGCTACGTGGGCATGTCGGATATGCTGGGCAATGATACAGCTACATTAAATTGGCACTCGGCCGGCCCGGTCAGCTGCACGAGTAGATTAGGCGAAACCCGCTGTCGAGTGGGCACCATGGTAGACCAAAAATACGATGGCGGGACGATATAGACCAAAATCTGCCGGAATGGTTAGCGGTCACTCAACCACTCTGGCAGTCCGAAGGCTGCGCTACTTGTTTCTTGCATTGCCAGCGCTACGATGAAACGGGCTGCAAGATGTGCAACTTGACTAAACTCTGATTAAACTTGATGCATCTCTGCAATGACTTTCAAGTCACCGCATCTCTGGGATAACATGACCCAAGCAAGACGAAGAAAACCTGGCAGCTTTCTGCTCCTTTCTCTTTTGTGATAGAGGCTACATTTGCGGCTTCCCTTTCATTTGTCTCGCACGTTGGGTTTGACCCTCCTCCCCCGTAGTCCCCGGACCCCCCTGCGGACCCTGCGGCCGAGCCGCTCTAAATTGTGGCTTTTATATTATGTTTGCAAATGTAATGCGCGGAAAATGCACCCGCGCGGTTTACAGGGTATAAATTCGCTGCGGATTTTGTTTTTGTTTGAAACGAGGATGCGCGTTCTAATTTCAAACTGGGCGTTTCCATTAAAAATGGCGTCGTAGAGCTGGGCAAGGAAAACTAGTTGGAAATAGATAGAGCACGAGCATGTTTATCATATCAAGCCTATATTCTTTCAAGGAAAATATTCATCAACAGCCGTTATAGGCCTCTCCCAGGAATATCATTTAGCTTCTATTTGGTGTACCAAATTTCGTATAGCTTAGACATACCTACGCTACAAAGAATTTCGACATTACCTACGTAAGCAACTCCTTCACATTTTTTAAACCCTGTCATCCCCGCCTAGCAATCCGCTTCAGATCGTGGCTGGTATCAAAATTGGCATTAGAATAACTTACCCTAACAAGGTGATAAATCGAGACAAGCCGAGATTTGTTTAGAAAGAAGCGGTTACCAACAAGCTAACAAACTTTCAGATGCTCCCAAAATCTTAATTAGCCGAGCGGATAGAAAGTTTTAATTAATTTCGCTGACTGAAACGAGACCGCCAGCCAACCACTCTTTGAATTTCAACCGCGCTCGGACACAAGTGCTGTTTGCGTTTTATTAAATTTTATTCATGCTGTAACGCTATTTGAGGCGAGAGCGCAAAGGACCCCAACTGCAATAAGGAAAACGTGACTGCTCTGCAAAAGAGCATCCTGTAGAATATTACTTTTAATGTAGGGGGCTAAGAGGAGATTCCTATACTTACCTACCTAGTCAAATAATAAAGGTTGTCCATCACCGAAAACTAAATAAGACAGCAGAAGTGAAAGTTCAATCCAAGGATAGAAATATAACGACGTCACGACAACACCTTAGACAGTGGCCTTATTGCCCGTTTTCAAAGCACAAATTCAAAGCACTTCATTGATGGCGCTTAGAGGTTTCATTCGCTGCATATAGACATGGCCATAGAAGAAGCGGGACGTGATCATGTGACTGTTAAATGTCAAATTTAACTTAAGGTGGGACGATAGCAACGTGGCGGTAAATTCAAAATTTTCACAGTTTTTGTTCAGTGTTTGTTCTGTTATTTAAAATAATGAAAATAATACTATGTTATTGCCGCGAACGAAAAATCGCTGAACAAAAATAGCTCAGTTTAGCTACAAAATGTAAAAAACTGTGAAAATTTTGAATTTCTCGCCACGTTGCTATCGTCCACCCTTAAACAGTTGTTGGTAAAAACATGAGTCTACACTGGGTAACCTCTTCTAAGTTTTGTAGACGTTTATAAAGGGGGTAATATACTCAGCAGCATGCAGTGATTCTGCACTTAAAGAGTAACAGAATAAAGGAGGGAGACGTACTAAGATAGATACATAGAAAGTAACAGAAGTTCAAGCCAAGCCAATCTAGGAAGATATACACTTACAGGGTGTCCCAAAAAATAGTGTCAAGCGGAAGTCCAGAGATAGAACAACTCTAGGGGTACCCGGATCACCCCCATGTATGCTCAGCGATTTTTTGACGTTTAGAAGTTATGAGGCTTTTAAGGTTTTTTTGGGAAGAATTACCTAGCTTTGGTTTTTATATTTTAACTTTTTTTGTATTTAAGTTTTTTAATTTTTTTTTTCTTTATTGGGTTCTTAGATAACTAGTCTATCTCCAAAAAAATAATGATCAGCTTTAAATTGTAAAAGATACCGCAATTTTGATCCAAAGTTCAAAAATGCCGTTCAAAAATGCAAAAATTCAATCAGCTGATTTTTAAAATAAAAATCTTCACTTTTTTTCATGCAGTTTTTTGTCCGAATCAACAAAAATAAAAGGAAAACGATCTAAATTACATTTCTCACGATTCCGGTTTTTCAACTTTGATCGCTATTTACTCGAATAAAAGGCCCATAAAGTGACAGATTTTTTGTGCTATTCTAAAGGTTCAGGTTGTAAGAAAGTTTTTTAAATCAATTAAAAATCCTTGAGACCCCTACTTTTTTTTCTCCCCATACTAACTTATTTGTTTTCTCTAAAACCACATTTCTGAACTTTGGTTCAAAATTGCGGTTTATTTTACAAGTTTAAAGCTGATCATTATTTTTTGGTAATAGACTAGTTATCTAAGACCCCAATAAAGAAAAAAAATATTTAAAAAAGTTAAATACAAAAAAAGTTGAAATAAAAAAACCAATGCTAGGTAATTCTTTCCAAAAAAAACCTTACAAGCCTCATAACTTCTAAACGTCAAAAAATCGCTGAGCATACATGGGGGTGATTCGGGTACCCCTAGGGGTGCTCTATCTCTGGACTTCCGCTTGACACTATTTTTTGGGACACCCTGTATAGCAATGTAGAGCATAAAGATTTTTGGCAACAAGATTTTTTTACGCAACCAAGCTTTAAACTATCTAATATTTTCGGAGCAGGAGGGTAACCTTTGCCGCTATTGCGTTCATACAGACAATTTTTTTAAATTAATTTCTCTGTGAATTCGCATAGTCATGCTTTGATTTTGTATATGTATGTACCTAGTAGGTACTTTGTAGTGTTTATTCAAAGGTAAAGCTATTTTGTACAATAAAAATATTAAATGCGTGTTAATTCGTAAAATATTGAATTTCGTAAATTACGCTATATTGAAAAATTGCGTCAAGGGTAGAGGCTGCCCCCGTAGCATGTATGCACGAGAAAAGGCTTTACTCGAAGACGAGATTTCAGTTTTTCTCGACGATTTTTTTTTGACAATTTTTCTCGGGTAAGCGTGTTGGTTTTGGACCGGCTTCATCATCATCATCAGCCTATCTCTGCCCAATGTTGGAGGCCTTTATTCCCCTTGCGCCACCTCTCACGGTCCCTCGCCATCCGCAACCATGAACCCTCCGCCGCAATGACGATGTCGTCCGACCATCGAGCTGCTGGTCTTCCCACTGATCGCCGTCCAGTTCTCGGCCTGACTGACCTGGTCCACCGGCCATCTTCCCTCCTCGCCAGGACCGGCTTGCTCTACAACTATGTACAACAAACCGTCCATCTGTCCTTATTTCTCGTCCTCGTAAAAGGGAGAGTATTCGAGTATCCCGCAATTAGAGGCATTAGGGTGTCGTTACAGACGCCTCATTTACCTCCATTCCAAAGCTCCCACCATCGATTCAAAAGGAAACCTTATCAAGGTGCATATTAAGTGAATTTTGCAATGGTCACGGCAAAATTGAGCATTCGAATACTTACGTGCTGAATGCAAGAGCTTGAAGGGTTCTTTTTTTTTAGCTGATATTTCATTTATTCTTCGCTGAAAGGCTTGCTCCAAAAGAGGGATTTATTTTCCCTTCTTTAGAAGGGATTTGAAAATGTTACTAACCTAAAACGAATGCTTGTATAACTCTATGATCAGCCGTTTATGAGTGTTACAGCTAATTTAAAGCTAAACTATCGGGGATGGGCGAAAATCGCCACTGACTGGTAAATTAAAAAAAAAAGGTTATAAAGGAGTTGTCACAGGTAGGTAGGTACTCTTAATAAATCCAAATCCAATAAATATTGGATTGGACCCACAGTCATAGAACGAACATGGGACTTGAGTGTGATGCTACAAATTCGTAGAGCTTCGTAGCACACAGATACGCCGTAGCGCTTTTGTAGTCACTCCAAGTTTTTTAAAATAGCCAAAACTCCTACAACTATTGTTTTCCCTGCTCAAATAGCAAAAATAAAAAAAAATACACTTTTTTTTTCAAACAAGTGCAAAGTGAACACTTACAAGTGCTCTATCGGTTGCGCGACAGGGTGCGGGCTGTGAGGGCCATATAAGTAGACACAAAACAAAGAGAGGAAGAAAGACCTTTGACAAGCAAGTTAAACAAAAACTTAGGGCTTTTGCATTTACATAACGAGATGACTTGCACACTCACCCACACGCTAGGATACCCCTTTTTGTTTGACAGGCCATGGGGCATTTGTGACTCTGGCCGACCGTACATCTTCCGGTGACAGCTTCACGGTTTAAGCTATAAGACCGCCATTTCTAGGTACTTTTATTTTTAAGCCTTTATTTGTAGAATGCTTTCTAGTGTACAATAAACTAACTTACTTACTGGCTGCAGTACCTAGGACATAAGTTGGAATAAGCCTGCCCAGCACCTAGGGCATCCCATCCTGTTAGCTTAGGCAGTGCAGAGAGAGTGGTTTCTCTCAAGATCCAAGAACTGCTTTGGGTGGCTGAGCCAGCATGCGTGCGCGAGCGACGAGGGATGTAGCTACCCTACGCTACTTGATGAAAGAAGGACCTCAAACTGCAAGGCAGTTGCTTTTCAAACGGATCAAAGTTGGAAGAAAATAACTTTTTTCATTAAACGCCTATATTTATAGTCATAGCAATGACAAGTCACATTATACGTAGGTAATATTACTTTCGTCTTTCCTATGGGCGAATAATCTGGGAGGATGGTACGGACTCAGATGCTGCTGAAATGGTCCCAGGCAAGTGACTTGAGACTTGAGTGATTTGAGAAATTCGCTAAACAAGTAGGTACTTACTTAAATATCGTTCTGCCTCTGCGGATTTCTCACAAAAGAACGTGACAGAACGATGGTTAAGTACTTACTTAGAAAAATTCTCAATTCAGAAACCGTTTAACTGCCGATTTCTGAATCGAGAAACTCACTAAGCAAATAGGTACCTAAGTATTGATCTGTCTCTGCAGATTTCTCACAAAAGAGCGTGACAGTGACATAACGATACTTAAGATTTACTTAGTAAAATTCTCAATTCAGAAATCGGCAGTAAGTGTTTTACGAGGCCCGAGGCGGGCGTTCTCTATCATTTTACTAAGGGGACCATGTTAGGGGCACGCGTTAGGTAGGAGTGAGGGACTGCGTACAGTGGCCCTCAAACGCTCTACATGAGAGATGACGTTGCTTTTACTAGGAACAAGAGTGCAAAAATGGATAGGACATTAGAACTAAAACAGTAGGTATACTGTGGTAGGTATACTGTGGTGACCTTTCCTTAGATAACTTCTACCATTCCTGCATTCCTGTGTACCCCCCTGCATTCAGTTTAATACAAGACATCTAACAAACTCGTATTTCATACAAATCATAAGTTGCAGCGACCCTGCCAGGATAGTTGGAAGTCCATTCTTCGCTGTGCCAAGGGGCAATGCGCCCGCCATATAAAACGCGACCGTATCTAAGCGACTGATGGACTTTACCTATATTCCTACAGGGTAGATAGATATACATACATACATACATACAAGTACTAATACTAGGTAAAAGCCCTTCAGTTGGCACTGAGTTTCGGGAGTTTTGTAAAAAAGATAAGTACTTAGGTAGGTATGTCAGTACCCACCTAACTACCTGTCTTTAACTGACCTACCTACTTTTGATACGGATATCTATGCAACTTTATCTGATAGGTACCAACTGGCTAACCGATGGGTACTGACTGACTGATCTAACTACATATCTAGTCTTATCTCGGTACAGTCTGCGTCTGGTAGGCTGTAGATACCCTACCGATTTATCAGGATCTATGATCTATCGAGGCCGTTGATAAGCCAAAAGATAAAAGTTGCAATGCAGACTGCACAACGAAAACGTATATCGGCAGTCTTATGTATTATAGATAGGTTGTTAATGTTATTACTTTAACACGGTGGACAGTAACTTTCTTAGCTGATAAAGTCCGTGCGTGAGAAATAGTACCAAAATCACGCGGTAAATGAAGCAAAAAGGAACTCGCGTATACCTTTGCTGCCACACGCGCCACACGTGTTATAAGTGCCGATGGAATGGTGTTGAGTTCCGGTAGTTGACGTTTAGATCGGACTGTTACACTGTGTTTGCTCTGTGTCGCAAAGTATGTGTTTATGTTGACGGTGTTGACGTGACTTCGCCAGGGTTTTATTGAATTCTTTTAAATTAATTGTAAGAAATGTGAATATTGTGAATTTAACAAACAACAAAACTTAATGGAAGCCGATAAAAAAATACGACCGCATGATTTTTTGGTAGAAAAGTTGTGATAAGTTCATAAAATTACAAGGCCAAATCTTAACATTGTACCTACCACATGAGATAACATCAACGACATCGTAACTGATTACACTATTTGTGATTGAGACAATGAGTTTCTTCTATTGATTTAGTAAGTATGCACTTCAAAATGTTTTATCAGTCCTAACGGTAGCAAGTTTTGAGGTTATATTCTCAAAACTTTATTCCTTTTTTTTTCACAGGCTGTAATCATGGCCGAGGCACCAAACGTTGAGAAGACGTTCGTGCCAGTGATCACTAAGGAGGGTCCAATTTATGGCTACATAAAAGAAACGGATGTTGGAAACTTTTACCGCTTTAGCAGAATACCATTTGCCAAGCCTCCGTTGGGAAACTTGAGATTCCTTGTAAGTATAACGTAATCATTGCTATTAATGTACTTAGTTGTTGCAGTGAATTTTCAATCGGAACGTTTCAATCTTAATCCTGAACAGCTACCCCAGATGTTGTGAACTTAGAAAAATTTGGTTGAAGTGCTCATAATACAAAAACCTTTGCTAATTTTAAAAGAAAATATACTAAGAAAACCTAAGTGTCTAAAATAGCACTTTTTCACTCAGACTGGGTAAATGACCCCACAGCAAACAAGTCATTGACTGATACCCAGTCAGATAATAACCAACACTCAAATATTTTGCAGTCTTATTGTAGCTACCAACTTTTTAAGCACCATGACTAACAATATTAAACAGCAGGATCCTCAATATTAAAAATGTTGATGGTAATACAAAGGCGAAGTCATTGTTTGTTTCTTGCGGAGTCATTTCAATAGTCATTACAAAGATTTCCCAAAACAATCATAATGTTTGATGTCACAATATTTTAGAATAGGTGCCATATTTAGCATTAGAACAGATTTTGGTGACTTGCAAATTCATCAGCAACTTTTGGTATTTCAGTCCATAAATAGTGCTTTCTGAACTTAAAAATTAATAACGTCTGCTTTGGAACTTCCACCGGTATACCCACTGATCTACCGGGCTATTCTCGGCAAACTAAATGAATTAGTCATTGTTCTTTTCCAGCCACCCTTACCAGTCCAACATTGGATGGAACCAATAGACTGCACCATTGAGCCAAAACAATGTTTCAAGCAGACAAACTTAGCCCTTAAGTACACTAGCTCAGAAGACTGCCTCTACATCAGTGTGTCCACACCGAACATGCAACCGAACAAACCCTTGCCAGTCATGTTCTGGATCGGCAGCTTCAGTTATTCCTGCTCATTAGACACCATCTTAGACGCGAGTTTACTTTTGCAAGAGGATGTAGTATTCGTCCACTGTGGTTTCAGACTTGGCCCATTCGGATTCCTTTCCATAAATGACGTAGTAGCCCCTGGGAATGCCGGTCTAAAAGACATTGTGATGGCTCTAAAATGGGTGCAGAGGAATATCAGCCTATTCGGTGGGGATCCCTCCAATGTCACCATCTTTGGCTCCAGCTGCGGTGGATCTATCGTCCACTGCATGATGCTGTCGTCGATGGCGACAGGGCTATTCCACAAAGCCATAATACAAAGCTCCAGCGCTCTGAACAACTGGACGTTAGTCATGAATCCTTACCAGTCAGTCTTAGATTTAGCAAAAGAATTAGACCTCAAAACCCAGTGCAAATTCGAAATCGTCGATATTTTGAAAAAGATGCCAGCCGAAGAAATACTTACGGCTTTCAGCAGAATGAACATGAGGATGTTCAACTCGGAAACGGATTACTTCGATGCTATATTCAAGCCTTGCATAGAAGAAGAGTTCGAGGGCCAAGCGGCGTTTCTAACAAAAAGTCCATTCTTGATCATAAAATCTGGAAAGTTCAACAAAGTCCCTCTGATCATCGGCAGTAACAACACAGAGGCTGTGCTCTTACAGTACATAAAGAACGACTTTTACGAAAACTACGAGATTTACAACAAAAACGCGCGCCTCATCGTGCCGAAATCGTTGGCTGGAGAAGTGAATGTGACCAACAACATAGGCCAGCAGCTCATAAAGTTCTACATAGGGGAAGATGAGTCCCTGAGCCCGGATACGAAGAACCAATACGTGCAACTGATGAGCGACTATTACTTCCTGTATTACATCAACAAATGCGTCCGGATGCACAGTCAGTTCTCTTCAGAATGTCCAGTTTACTACTACATTCTTAACTACGCGGGAGATTGGAATGTCCCTGAAGAGTTGAACTGCTTCAACTCGATGGGTCACTGTGGGGAGCTCCCTTGCATCTTCAGGATAAAGCCCCCGGATATGCCGATCTGCCGCGGCGGTCGGGACTCGATCAAAGTGAGGGAGAGAGTGGTGAAGCTGTGGACCAACTTCGCGAAATATGGGTAAGTTGAAATGATCGTCAAAGCACACTAGCGCCGCCAATGAAAAAAGTGCATTTGATACAGGAATCTATTTTCTACATTTTTCTTTGCGCGCGAGCTATTCACTATTCACGGCGCCCGCCTCAAATACAGCGAATGTTAACACAATCGACTAATTTCAGAAACCCAACACCGGACGCCGACGACCCCCTTCTCCAGATCACTTGGGACCCGGTGGAGAGCGAAGACCGTCTCAACTATCTATCCATAGGGTCGGAGCTGACCAAGGGAAGGAACCCCTTCTACGACCGGATGAAGTTCTGGGATCAACTGCACGTGGAGCACACGTTCCTTAGAGCCCTGATGTACTTTAGCGACCGCGGCGTGCACTGGTAAGGAGTTAAGAGGAAACGCGGGTAGCCGCTGCTCCATACAAAAAAGGAGACCTGTTTCCTCCCTGGAAAATTATTTTAGAAAAAATATGTTTATGCCATTCAATTTATAATATGTACACACGACAGCACGTAGACGCTTACACGCGTGCACTCTATTCACTTACATTCGTTACGGGCGACTATGCAACTAAAGTGTACACTCTGACGTGCTGTCGTGTGTACGTCTGCCATGCATGTCCCTATGTTTTCCTTTTTTTCTTATTTTAATGATTTAACAATATATATATATATATACAGGGTGTTAAAAGACCGCCAACAAAGCGGGAAACCACGTATTGTCCTCATCATAAGGAACATTTTTGCCCAAGGAACTATACCTGGGAAATCAACGGTTTCCGAGATAATGAGGTTCAAAGTCAGACTTTTTAAAACTTTTTTTTTGCAGAAATGTATTCAGTATCTAGTTCTTAACATACCTTCTCAAGAAGCCATGTCAAAATTATGAACATTTCTTACAAAAAACGACGTTAAAATTGCAACCCGCAATGTATTCTAAACATTGGCACTTCAAGCTTAAGTAACATAAACTTATATCTACGCTTGCGCAATATGACTTCTGTGCCTTACACATCCATTGCGTGATAAAATATTTTTCAAAATTATAACCTAAAAAACCAAAATCATTTCCCAGCAATAATTTATCGAAAAAGTACTTTATTTTGATGTCCAGTATGTGTACCTTTCGGGTCTGTCGGCGGTCTTTTAACACCCTGTATATATATTAAAATAAGAAAAAAGGAAAACATAGGAACATGGCAGAGGTAGGTACATAAATTGAATGGCATAAACAATTTTTTTTTCTAAAATAATGATCCAGGGAGGAAACAGGTCTCCCTTTTTGTATGGAGCAGCGGCTACCCGCGTTTCCTCTTAAAACCACCCACCATCGCACAACTTCGCGACATAGCATCTTTCTGTTTGCAGAAAAAAGAATGGTAGGTTAATTACCTGAGAGAATTTCACTAATGTGCGGTCAGCCACATTCTAGGATACCCCATGGTAGCAATTACCGCGTGCGGCATAAGGGCGCCAATCGAACAAAAAAGGGTATCCAGCGTGTGGCGACTGTACTTACCGTACTTAGGTATGTTATTTTACATGTTTTGCCGGTCATGATGATTTGAAATGTGCCTTAATAAGTTTATTAGAAAGTTGTTATCATATCGTTGTTTGTAACTTGAAAAGACCAAAATTCTACTAGATTTTAAGAAGTAATTTTAGAGTTATACATACCTACATTTACAAAGGAGGAAATGCGGTGGCTTCAGTCCATTGTATAAAACATTTGTTATAGAAGAGGAATAAGAGATGTTTATTTAATGCTGCCGTCCTCTTACATATCGCCGCAGCAATAGATCTTTTAAAAACTCTTCAAATGTCTTGTAAAGTCTTGACATCTGTATTTCCTTCTTCATTACCATGTTACCACCCGTTTCATTGAGTAAAATAACAGGTGGCCTGTTATAGTATAATTAGGATAAATTATGAATTTACAAATCATTCACTTAGTCATTGAACGGCTGTAAACATCCATATCTATCCAAAATATAATGAGACTGAACTTCACAGTGATATTTTATAATGTTTAACTCCTTGACTTGTATTTACTTAATAGAATGCGTAGTTCACTGATCAAACTACTTACATAAAAATTAAATTTTAAAATCCCT
This sequence comes from Zelleria hepariella, assembly GCA_949319315.1. Lineage (NCBI taxonomy): Eukaryota > Metazoa > Arthropoda > Insecta > Lepidoptera > Yponomeutidae > Zelleria > Zelleria hepariella. The sequence continues at coordinate 14,911,142 of OX439387.1, forward strand.
CGAATTTGTCGAAAGTTTGCGGAGAATATTGCCATATCAAGAAATTATATAATGAAATTTAAAAATCCCTCGAATTTGTCGAAAGTTTGCGGAGAATATTGCCATATCAAGAAATTATATCACAATTTTATGTTTCAATTTAATGTTATGTTTTAATTTTAATAATTTTTAGTTGTTTAAATTTTAGAAATATATCATTGTTTTACCTTTGAAATAAATAAACGGGGTTTGAGTGGAATAAATTGGATTTACTTTTGAAATCTAATAAATTAAATTCTTCACTTGCGTTGGTACCAATATTTAATAATACATAATATGTATAGTAATAATATTATGATAACCGATAAAATGTTACTTCACCAACAATATACATTACACGTCGTATTTCTTTTAATTTAATTAACAATGCGGAACTAACTACAAATAAAAAATAACTACAAAAATACATACATTTTAACTAGATACAAGCTGTTATCTACAATATTAAAACAAAATAGAGTCACTATTTTTATTACATTTTCGTCTCTTTTCCACATATAAATATAATCACCAAACATAAAAGCAGAATATGCGAACTAAACACAATATACACTGATTTTGTTCATTGCATGCATTGTGATGCGGAATATAATTCATAATCATAACATAGAAACAATACTTTACTGTCCATTTGTGAGATATCAATTTCTATACAACAAAGTGCGTATCCTTAGAAAGAGCATAGTGCCATTTCTTTCCTTCTTTCCCAAAGAAACAAAGCACAAACGAAATAGATAGAAACTTGCGTATTGAGGGTCATAGGTTGTATTGTCGCATACATTTAACATTTCCACCAATTATTATAAACAAGACCATATTTGCAATTATCACTCCTATGTATTGTGTCTTGCATTACGGACCATATCGAGTTCGAAAACGCGTCAAACGCAGATCACTATTGTGAGAAATTAGTTTATTATATTATAGAATAAACCTCATAGCCGAGCTGTAGGCTGCGGTCATACAGTACATGGTACGATCGGCCACAATCTCAGATACCCCATGGCAGCTCTTACCGCGCGCGGCATAAGGGCGACAATGGAACAAAAAGGGGTATCTGAGACTGTGGCCGACTGTACATACAAAAATCCTCTTGTGTGAACACAGCCTTTCCCACCACGTCCATAAAAAGAGACATAATTCGGCTACTGAGAGAAAATCTTAGTCAACCCAAAGCGGGCTCGAAGGACCATTAACTTGGTTCGGTTGGCTGTTGTACCGCCGATCGATGCCTCTTCTGGGATCAGACACAAAATAAATAATGCACGAGTTACCAGCCTGTGACTGTATCTCTTTCTAACCACGTCAGAGAGAACACAAAAGCCATATCGGCGCCGGCCATTCACTACGTACCACTAGTTTGAAGCAGTTGTCTGTAAAACTAAACAGCAGGAAACTAGAGAGAAAGAAGCTGCAAGCATTTGGGTTAGTAGATAAATCTATTTTACACCGAATCCCGCACATTATGACGTCACAACACAATGGTAAGTTGTGGCGTCATCACTTCAGCACTTCAAGCGTAACAACCATTTAAGCCTTAATTCTATTGACACAAATCATTTCATTAACTACAGCCTTTAGTATAGAATTAAGGCTCTCTTTTGAATTGAATTTACTAAAGGTACTGTACAAAAGCACCAATCTCTAGTGTTACATTTGTCGTGCCTTTCGCTAAGCGCGGGTCAGACCTAATTCAATCTTAATACCGCTGCGAACGAGCTAAATTCATTTATATAAATACAGGCGTGGCGTCACCGTGTCGTTTGATACCCCACTATGGGATTGAGTTCAGATGCCCAAACTAGAGCTCTAATGCAATGTCCACTAGATGGCGCTTACGACATTATACATTTAACATAACCCTATAAATCTAAAGAAGGCAGAGGGAAAAAATCATTGAACCCACGTTTTGGGTGCTAAAGTGTTGAAATCGAGACAGCTACGACTTCAACTTACTGTCAACTATATGAATAGCCGTAATAGAGAAGAAACAGTAAATTAATAAAGATAAGTTCTCTGAGCAAAAAGAAAGAACCCAAGGTGCGAACAGAAACAACGCCTTCTAGTGTCGTCTTAGCGGCATCCGAACTCAAAACTAGGGTCCGAGCTCAAAACCAGGGTCCGATCTCAAAACCAGGGTCCGATCTCAAAACCGGGGCCCGATCTCAAAACCAGGGTCCGATCTCAAAACCAGGGTCCGATCTCAAAACCAGGGTCCGATCTCAAAACTAGGGCCCGATCTCAAAACCAGGGTCCGATCTCAAAACCAGGGTCCGATCTCAAAACCAGGGTCCGAGCTCAAAACCATGGTCCGATTTCAAAACCATGGTCCGAGCTCAAAACCAGGGTCCGATCTCAAAACCATGGTCCGAGCTCAAAACCAGGGTCCGATCTCAAAACCATGGTCCGATAACAAGACCAGGGTCCGATCTCAAAACCAGGGTCCGATCTCAAAACCAGGGTCCGATCTCAAAACCAGGGTCCGATCTCGTAGAAGGTGGCGAGGTGACGCCGCAGCCTCTCGATCACCGGTTAGAACTGGTATCCGCCCATCGGGACCGACTGCTCGGAGTTGAACTGGAACTGGTCTGTGGTGGAGGATACAGTTGGCGCCACGCGGCACTCCTCTTCCTCTGAACCGAAGTAGTTCTCGATGATTTCGAAGGACTTGTGGTAGATCTCGAGGTTCTCGTGCGACTGCAGGAACTCGATCTTGTCGAGGCCTGCGGGGCGAAAGGTGGCGGTTGGAAATGGTGTCACTTGAGTAATGTCTCGTCTACTAGCCTAAAACTGAGCGCCAATCCGCGCCGTGTAGCTCTTATAAGAAGCTGTTATTCAGTGATTATACAATGACGGACACAGCCGTTGAGAGCCACTTGCACCGTATTTACGTCGAGACTATAGTCATGCTATAGTGTTTCCATTCGTTTATTTAACTTTTGACAGATAACGCTCATGAAGTTTCACAATCATTTTCGGTAAAATGTACAACAGAGAATACCGTACTTCATGCCCACATAGTGATGTGCCATTCATAATGAATGACCACAGACTAGGAGTGAGCGTTATTTAGCGTAACCGTTTACAATAACTGGTTACGTGAGATGTCACCGAATCACTAGTTTCGAGTCAAGCGCGCGCACGGCACGGGCGTCAATGCTTTGCTTCAAGAAACGAAGTGACATGACGACGAAAGAAGCAATTTTTTGAAGACACGATTTGATTTGTGTCATTTACAGTTAATATTATACAGGGTGGCCCAAACATAGACGTCAAGCGAGAAAATCTAGATAGCTGACACCAAGGGCTACCCGAATCACCCCCATGTATGTTCAGCCATTTTTTGTCGTTTAGAAGTTATGAGGCTTTAAAGGTTTTTTTGAAAAAAATTACCTCGCATTGGATTTTATTTTGTAACCTTTTTCTTTTTGACTTTTCAGTGATATTTTTTATTCTTTAGGGTCTCAGATAATTTATCTATTACCAAAAAAATAATGATTAGTTAACCACTTCTAGAAATTACCGCAATTTTGGTCCAAAGTCCAAAAATGTTGTTTTCGAGAAATCGTCACTGAAATTGTTAGTATGGAGAAAAAAATATGTAGAGGTCTGAAGGACTTTCTCTTAATTTCAAAAACTTTCCCAAAGTCTTAGTGCTTAGAATAGTACAAAAAACCTGTCACTTTATGGGACTTTTATTCAAGTAATTCGCGATCAAAGTTGAAAAACTGGAGTTGGAAGAAATTTTATTTTAATAGATTTTAATTTATTTTAGTTTATTCGGACAAAAATCATCGCAGGTAGGCTTAATATCGCCTGTCAGCATGGCCTGCATTCGAAATTCACGGAAAAAATAAAAAAATAACGATAAAATATTTTTATTTTTTTGTGTTTTTTTTTTCATTACTACTTGAATTTTAAATTGTTTTATTACTGAATTTACTTCCAAAAAATAATAAAAAAATTAAATTTAGAAAAAAAAAATATCGAAAATTAAATGAGGATTTTTTTATTATTATTCGTGAATTTTGAATGCAGGCCATGCTGACAGGCGATATTAAGCCTACCTGCAATGATTTTTGTCCAAATAAACTAAAATAAATTAAAATCTATTGAAATAAAATTTCTTCCAACTCCAGTTCTTAGACTTTGATCGCTAATTACTTGAATAAAAGCCCCATAAAGTGACAGGTTTTTTGGTCTATTCTGACCACTAAGGCTTTAGGGAAGTTTTTGAAATTAAAATAAAGTCCTTCAGACCTCTACTTATTTTTTTCTCCATAGTAACTATTTCAGTGATGATTTCTCGAAAACAACATTTTTGGACTTTGGACCAAAATTGCGGTAATTTTTGGAAGTCCCTAACTAATCATTATTTTTATGGTAAAAGATAAATTATCTGAGACCCTAAAGAATAAAAAATATCTCTGAAAAGTCAAAAGAAAAAAAAGTTACAAAATAAAATCCAATGCGAGGTAATTTTTTTCAAAAAAACCTTAATAGCCTCATAACTTCTAAACGACAAAAAATGGCTGAACATACATGGGGGTGATTCGGGTAGCCCTCGGTGTCAGCTATCTAGATTTTCTCGCTTGACGTCTATGTTTGGGCCACCCTGTATGTTAATGGCGTTACTCAATAGCTAAAAAACGTAGCTTGTGATAAGAAACGTCGTAACCTAATCATAATGGCGATCTGTGACAGTGACGCTGTAAGGGAGTTCTGAAAATCACTAGTTTCTAAAATGACGTGTTTTCATAACTGGTTCATAACAACCCAGGCCTACACGCCTACCACAGACTATAAAAATCGACCTGTCAAAAGTTAAATAAATGATTGGAAAGACTGTAGGTCATCATCATACTGCAGATTTCTCACAAAAGAGCGTGACAGCACGATAGTTAAGTATTTGCTTGGTAAAAATCTCAATTCAGAAACCAGGCTAGAGCCACTTACCGAAGCAATCCTCGATGAGCACAGCGTAAGCGTTGTCCCGCTGTTCGCTCAGCTGGCCTGCCTTCAGTATGTTCTCAAGTCCGTTGAGGGCCACTTGCACCGTCTTTACGTCTGTCAGGGTTAGCAGGTCGCATAGAGGCGGGATGCAGTCCTGTTCCACGAGGTATCTGGAAGGGTGACAGTGATATTTCCATACTAAAGTATTTTTCCATTCATGAAGTTCATACAACGGCGAAAAAAGGGCTCTCGAAGTCTTGTAGAAAATATTTAAACAGAAAGTTTCGAAATTGTATGAAGCGTTTTACAGTTGTTTTTTCTTTAAAAATTTCGATACATTATTGTGTCGTTGATAATGGGTGGACTGAGTGGATTTTTAGTGAATAGGGGGCTCTGATTCACTAGCAAAACATACATATCCGTTTATTCATAAATTAAATATGCGTTGCGTATACATACCTGATCTGGTCATGCGTGCCTCCACTGGTCGCATTGGTGATAGCCCATGCGGCCTCCTTGCGCGTCTTGAACTATTACATACCTGATCTGGTCATGCGTGCCTCCGCTGGTCGCGTTGGTGATGGCCCATGCGGCCTCCTTGCGCGTCTTGAACTATTACATACCTGATCTGGTCATGCGTGCCTCCGCTGGTCGCGTTGGTGATGGCCCATGCGGCCTCCTTGTGCGTCTTGAACTATTACATACCTGATCTGGTCATGCGTGCCTCCGCTGGTCGCGTTGGTGATGGCCCATGCGGCCTCCTTGCGCGTCTTGAACTATTACATACCTGATCTGGTCATGCGTGCCTCCGCTGGTCGCGTTGGTGATGGCCCATGCGGCCTCCTTGCGCGTCTTGAACTATTACATACCTGATCTGGTCATGCGTCCCTCCGCTGGTCGCGTTGGTGATGGCCCATGCGGCCTCCTTGCGCGTCTTGAACTATTACATACCTGATCTGGTCATGCGTCCCTCCGCTGGTCGCATTGGTGATGGCCCATGCGGCCTCCTTGCGCGTCTTGAACTATTACATACCTGATCTGGTCATGCGTCCCTCCGCTGGTCGCGTTGGTGATGGCCCATGCGGCCTCCTTGCGCGTCTTGAACTACTACATACCTGATCTGGTCATGCGTGCCCCCGCTGGTCGCGTTGGTGATGGCCCATGCGGCCTCCTTGCGCGTCTTGAACTACTACATACCTGATCTGGTCATGCGTGCCCCCGCTGGTCGCGTTGGTGATGGCCCATGCGGCCTCCTTGCGCGTCTTGAACTCAGCTTGCCGAAGGATCGCGATCAGGGCTGGGAATATGTTCGCGTCTATTATCGCCTGCGGAGGAAAAATAACTGGAATAATATTTATTTAAACACTACAAACACTCATATATACTAGTGGTTCACCCCGAACTGTGAACTCACGAACCCAGTTACAGATGTGAAACTTTGCTAACGCCATTCGCGCAGGCACGCGCTTTGCATATAAACTTTACAATCCTATATCTCGGCAACCCCTCGACCGATTTGGCTCATGTTCGAACTTAAAAATTCTGTTTACGTCATTTACCCGCCTACCAAATTTCATGACGATCCAACTAAATTTACTCAAGTTATCGTCGAACGAACATTCATACATACATACAAACGCCGGATTGTTCAAGTAGACTCGGAGAACTTCGCTCGCTCGTTCAACTAAAATCTTCATACAAAAGTCGATTTAAATATGTTTATGTATATATATATTAACATTCATACATACATACAAACGCCGGATTGTTCAAGTAGACTCGGAGAACTTCGCTCGCTCGTTCAACTAAAATCTTCATACAAAAGTCGATTTAAATATGTTTATATATGTTTATGTATATATATATTATTACTAGCTTTTGCCCGCGACTTCGTCCGCGCAGACTTAGTTTTTTTTCCAGTTATCACAATAAAACATAGCTTATAGCACTCAGCAATAACGTAGCTTCCCATTAGTGAAGGAATTTTTATAATCGGATGAGTAGTTTTGGAGATTACCCCCTACATACGTACAACTTACAAACTTTTCCTCTTTATAATATTAGTTTAGTTTTTTTAGTTTAGTTTAGTTTCTTTTATTGGTAAAGTAAAATTTACATGTCAGGAAGTAAGTATAAAATAAATTAAATTAATATTACTCAATGTAATATGATTATTATAATAATAAGCCAGTATTGTCATTTCATTAAATAATCCTAATAACATTTTGGTCAATTAAAAAATTGCAAAGTGTAAATTCAATCAGTAAATTGAATAATAATATTATGTCACAGTCAAAGTTACTAATTTTGGTTTTAGGAATTCGTCAACCGTAGTGTTGATAGCTAGTGCCCACGACTTCATTCACGTGGCTAAAAGAAAAAGGATAAACGTGGTGATTTTGCAAATTGTACCTAGCATATTTTTTACCACCTAGTATGTATGATGTACTTAAAACACACCCCCTGCACTATCAAAGCGTTGGCCCGAGATTTCGATCCCGTGGACCACGCGTTGTTATCTGCTTCTTCCAAACTGAACGGAGCAAAGATGCAGATACCTACTGTTATAGGCGTCTTACTGATTTAACGCGGGTTACCTACATTTCAAGAAACACTCAAAGATTATCTTTTCTTTTTAGCCCTATCCTATTATTTTGAGTCCGCTAATCTGCTACTCCTTATTGCAAACTTTCAGTCTGGGTTGTCTCTGTTCAGTTGGTCTCGCCCCAAGTCTTCGTGCCTTTGTGGTCGTTGTGGACACTGCCTCTACCGATGTTAGAGAGCCCTAATGCGTAGTTGGCGTTTGGCGAGATGGCGTTTGATGGCGCGAGATGGCGTTTGGCGCTAGAGAGTAACAGTCGTATCGAAATCTAGTCTACGTAAAAAAAAAAAAAAAAAAAAAAATAGTGGAGAAAAAGTGAATACCTAGTGCTCAAGTTTTGGAAAACCCTAGTGTATGTGTTAAAAAACCAGTTCACAAAAACAGAATTTTAATTGCTCATCTATTTTCGCCTTAAATCAAAAAACAGTGCAAAATAATATCGTTAATCGTAAATTTGTGAATCATTTCGGGTCAACGACCGATGCCCAAAAGTGACAGGGTCGGCCTTGAAGATCGATATTGCGGATCTATCGCAAAGTCCATCAAAAACGGCGATAAGTGCGACATCTGTCCGATCACTGCGGAACCAACTGCACTGGTGGTAAATTTGTGGTTTGAGTTCCCCTTTTTACAAAATGGTTGTAAACTGAGTCGGTCGAGACTCTTATATCTCACATCATCTTGCATGATATAAAGTCGAATGCACAAGGCGCGGATCGTTTGACAATGGACATGCTGATAATGACACTACCGACTACGCTATGTACCATTACTAAACTGATCAATAAATCGATTACATCAAACAGTTTTCCGGTAGAGTGGAAGACCTCACTTGTCAGACCCATTCCAAAAATAAATAACCCTTGCTCTGTAAAAGACTTACGACCTATTAGCATTTTGCCCTATTTATCTAAAATCTTGGAGAAAGTCGTTTATATTCAAACTGCGAATTATTTAGAAAGAAATTGTATTCTACCAGAACACCAATCGGGATTCAGAAAGAGAAGAAGCACCAACACTGCCCTCTTAGATGTTGTCGACAATATCCTTGCAGCTCGGGACAAGGGAGAGGGGACTATTTTAGCCTTGCTGGATTTCTCAAGGGCCTTTGATTGTATCAACATCGATCTTATGCTTTCAAAAATGTCCTTCTATGGTTTCGATGTTGATACAGTCAGATGGTTTGAGAGCTACCTCATCGGAAGACGGCAACAGGTGGTTCTGCAGAGGAGTAATGGTAGTTTTCTTAAATCCGAAATCACCCCCTCCCCAAACGGCGTTCCTCAAGGATCAATTTTGGGTCCCCTTCTTTTTATTCTTTATAGCTGTGATATTGTGCGGAGTATCCAAAATTGTCGATTCCATCTTTATGCCGACGATCTTCAGATATATATCTCATGTAAACCCTGTGATGTCGATGACGCGGTCTCGGGATTAAATGCGGATTTGGATCGCATCTCGAATTGGTCCTCGAGAAATGCCCTCGTCTTGAATCCCTCAAAATCGAAGTTTATGGTCCTGGGCAGTCCACATCAGATCGAGGTACTCACTCAGTCCAGTCTCTCAGTTCAAATCGCTGGTGTGGATGTTGAACGTGTCAAAGAAGCAAGAAATCTGGGAGTAATTATCGACGAGGAGCTGCGTTTCGAAAGTCACGTTGCAGAGCTAGCGCGAAATTGCTTTTACCGTTTGAGCGTCCTTTATCGTATTCGTAACTTTATTAAAGAAGACCTTCGTTTAAGGCTCTGTGAGGCGTTGGTCCTGTCTAAGCTAAATTACTGCATTGCAGTGTACGGGCCATGCCTTTACGCAAAAACCACTCGAATAATTCAACGTATACAGAATGCGTGCGCCCGTTTTTGTTTTCGGATACCACCGAGATCACACGTGTCTCCCTTTCTTAGCAGCGCAAATATACTGAATATGTGTAGTAGACAGAAATACCATCTTGCCTGTCTTCTTTTTGGCGTGGTCAGAACATGTTCTCCGAAGTATCTATTCGAGAAGCTGACGTGGCCTTTTTCCCCGTATAGTCAGCGAAGCTGCAAGGTCGGTCTCCTTCAGTGTCCTAAACACAAAACAATTGCGTTTAGAGGGAGTTTTAGATACACTGCAACCCATTGCTGGAATGACATCCCACCCCCGATTCGAAATTCAAAGACCCTATTCACTTACAAAACCAAATTGAAATCTTACCTTTTGTCCTTGCAGTGATCTTAATCCAATTTCAATTTTATTATCTTAGTGTAGATATTCGAAACTTCCCTTAGCTTAATAAATATTTTTTCCAAATTTCCGCTACGTTCTGATCATTAGCACCCATTTTTGTATCATTCATTTTATTTTCATCACAGAATATGAACCAACGTGACGTGTATATGTTTTTCTTTTTTGGCACTCTGGGCGACTGTCATGGCTGTCATGTTCTTCTGTGGCCCTGTGCTGTTTGACTGTTTGTCTTGCTTGTCCGTACTATTTGTTTTGGTTTCGCTTTTGTTTTTGTTTGCCTTTTTTTTTTTTTTTTGGCGTTCCACTCGTTCCATCAGTAGGTATGCAAAATAGTCTTTAATTTAATTTTTTCCTAGTTTTAGTTTTTGGTTTCTCCGGGTTCTGGCAGAATACCAGCGCTATGGGAATGGGATTATATCTGTCCCATAGCATATGCTGAGCCAGAACCCATTTATTGGCCATTGCACGCAGTTTTGTTAGTAAATTAAGGTGATGGGTAGCAAATAAGTAGTAAGTAAGTTTCTCAACTGTTTGCCTAAACCTAATATTGTAATCTGTGTGCTCTGGTCCAATAATAAATATACTAAATACAAAATACAAATAGTTTGATACCCAAGTACATCTCGATTGCTTGCGCTGTTTGGTGAATGAATATTTATCAGCATTTGCTGCAGTACGTCACAGGTCTCAACATCTCTCTGGCGTTCAATAAAACTGTAAAAGATCTCCAACAGAGCTAGTTAGCGTCACCTACTCGTATTATAGGCACAAAGTTACTTAACAGAGAAAAACTTTAAGAAATTTTATTTTATTTTTTAGTTTGCATCATACCATTTCAAAGAGATCGATGATAATAATTGGCTTCTGACACCAGAAAATATGAGATAATATCAGGGATACTTAACCATATTATTTCTATCACATTGAATAGTGTTTTTTTCTATGAGCTACTCTTCTGAAACACCCAACGCGTCTTCTTAGCATCTACGATGCCATAATCTGAAACAACCGTTTTTAATCGTCGGTCTTATTCTTCTTTCGTGTTGAAAGTGTCACACACACACGTCGCGCTGGGGTCGCCTCCAGGAAATCCGATAAGCTGCACTGTGGAGCATCAGGACAGGTATGACGACGCAAAGTTGTCGGTATGGTATAAGATTGTAACAAAACATCTCTTCTGGCTCTATTTCTCACATATCTTTCATGCGGGCAACACCACCACGCAGGCGGTTCAGGGATTTTCACATGCTCCAATCTTCTCGTCAGTCTGAAGTATGTGGAAAGCCTATCAGAGTTGTCAACAATGAATAGGCGACTATGATATTATGTAAAAGTGCACCTGTCCAGTGTCCAGTCCTAGGTACTTACTTAATGGAAATAAAGCGATCATGGTACTAATGTTACACCATCAATGGCTGATGTTATGCGCCTATGGTCGCTCGGGACTCTATAGGTACACTTGCACAGTACGCACAGCTGATTTTTTGGTATCTTTATTTTTCTTCGAGGTCTGGTGCATCCTATTCTTCCCTGAATAAGCAGCAATCAGCAATGCACTCAACGGACGTCCCATTTCGTCTGGCCAAAAGATCTCAGGATGCAACCGCAACTTTGTAAAGAGCTTTGATAAAACTGCAGGATGCAGAGTTTTTAAAGTAATGATTTAATTTTATTGGCTCTTTCAGATTGTAAGTAGCTATCACTGAACCTATGTTTTTTGCCTGTTTTGAGTTATTAAACTTGTAGATTTTTCCTTTATTGCTTTGTTGATATACCATTTTTGTGACAGTGACGGATGACAGCGATAATTAAAAACAACTTCTTCACTGTTGTGCATGGTTTGAGTATTGCGGCACATTTGGGCCTGTTTGGTGCATTAAAATTCACCGTTGTTCAGTTTTCGATGGATTTACGAAAGTAAATAGCTCAACGCTACGTGATGACAGAGGGTCTTTGGTAAATGGTTGTGTCGTTCACTTTTATACAAATAGCCACTATATGATAATCTTTGTGTGTTTATTTTGCTCCAAAGCACCAAAGCGTGATAATATGTAGCCTATATGTTATTCTGATGTCTCAGCTATCTACATTCCAAATTTCATCTAAATTCGTTCAGCGGATTCAGCGTTATAAGGTAACAAACACACTCACTCACTCACTCACAAACTTTCGCATTTATAATATAAGTAGGATATAAGTAGGATAAGTAGGATTATATGTTTATGATCAATAAAGAACTTTATACTATACTATGAATATATTCAGTAACCTGTATTAGCGCGGCGTTCCCGGCGGTAATGTTGGAGAGGGTCCAGCAGGCCTCCTTGCGCAGCGCCTCGGTGTTTGACCTCAATAAGGCGAAGAGCGACGGCAGAGGGTCACAGTTGAGTACTACCTGCGTCTGCGAGTCGCCGCCGGTCACTATGTTACGATCGCCCCCTTTTTATCCACAAAAATCCATTGAAAAGATCCATAGATGGATTTTTGTGGACTTTATGTCCACTTTAATCCATTACTCGGGACTGTTGTACTAAATGTATTTTTTAAGACAAAATGAGTGACTAAAAATCCATTAATAAGATATTGATACACCAAGGGTAAAAACACTTTCAGGCCCAGCGCAGCGCCGCCGAAACCACCGTCTATTTGTTGTGCCTTGAGGGTGAAACACCTTGTATATTAACCTGTATTTGCGCGGCGTTCCCGGCGGTAATGTTGGAGAGTGTCCAGCAGGCCTCCTTGCGCAGAGCCTCGGTGTTGGATAGCAACAGAGCGTAGAGCGACGGCAGAGGGTTACAGTTGAGCACTGCCTGCGTCTGCGAGTCGTCGCCGGTCACTATGTTACGATCGCCTCCCTTTTATCCACAAAATCCATTTTTTAGACTTACTTAATGTCCACTTTAATCCATAACTCGGGACTGTTGTACTGAATGTATTTTTTTAGACAAAATGAGTGACTAAAAATCCATTAATAAGATATTGATACACCAAGGGTAAAAACACTTTCAGGCCCAGCGCAGCGCCGCCGAAACCACCGTCTATTTGTTGTGCCTTGAGGGTGAAACCCCTTGTATATTAACCTGTATTTGTGCGGCGTTCCCGGCGGTAATGTTGGAGAGTGTCCAGCAGGCCTCCTTGCGCAGAGCCTCGGTGTTGGACAAAAGCAGCGCGTAGAGCGACGGCAGAGGGTTACAGTTGAGTACTGCCTGTGTCTGCGAGTCGTCGCCGGTCACTATGTTGCCGACCGCACGCAGCGCCGCCGAGACCACGGTCGATTTGTTGTGCCTGTACGGTGAAACGTAAGGTTACAGGAAGATGTAGTTGGACAAGTGCGTTAATTAAAATAATTGTACATGTGCCATTAACTGGGGAAACTACTTTTAAGACATTAGTGGCAAGAATAATAAATGTAACCCTTCTTTTAAGCAAATTGTGGTGAGAAAAATAAATTTATCTTTATCGACAATAATTATTTTAGAACCAAAAAATTTGTAGGGGCAAGAACTTTGTAGGGCCAATATTGACCCAGGGCCAAGACAAATATTTTTTGGGCCAAAATGACATAGGGCCAAAAATCCAGGTTTAGACAGCATTTCCAACGGAAACTCACGCGTTTGATTTTTTGATCCCCGAAGCTAAAAGTCAAAGGAATGTTTGATACAATTTATTTTACAATTTACACCAACATACTCACATAAGTAGTTCGACGAGGCGGCGGCAGACGCCCGCGTCGATGACAGCCTGTATCTTTTCGTCGATGACAGCCTGTATCTTCTGTATCAACATACTCACATAAGTAGTTCGACGAGGCGGCGGCGGACGCCCGCGTCGATGACAGTCTGTATCTTCTCGTCGATGACAGCCTGTATATTCTACATCAACATACTCACATAAGTAGTTCGACGAGGCGGCGGCAGACGCCCGCGTCGATGACAGCCTGTATCTTTTCGTCGATGACAGCCTTTATCTTCTGTATCAACATACTCACACAAGTAGTACGACGAGACGGCGGCAGACGCCCGCGTCGATGACAGCCTGTATCTTTTCGTCGATGACAGCCTGTATCTTCTACATCAACATACTCACGTAAGTAGTTCGACGAGGCGGCGGCAGACGCCCGCGTCGATGACAGCCTGTATCTTCTACATCAACATAGTCACATAAGTAGTTCGACGAGGCGGCGGCAGACGCCCGCGTCGATGACAGCCTGTATCTTTTCGTCGATGACAGCCTGTATCTTCTACATCAACATAGTCACATAAGTAGTTCGACGAGGCGGCGGCAGACGCCCGCGTCGATGACAGCCTGTATCTTTTCGTCGATGACAGCCTGTATCTTCTACATCAACATACTCACGTAAGTAGTTCGACGAGGCGGCGGCAGACGCCCGCGTCGATGACAGCCTGTATCTTCTACATCAACATAGTCACATAAGTAGTTCGACGAGGCGGCGGCAGACGCCCGCGTCGATGACAGCCTGTATCTTTTCGTCGATGACAGCCTGTATCTTCTACATCAACATACTCACGTAAGTAGTTCGACGAGGCGGCGGCAGACGCCCGCGTCGATGACAGCCTGTATCTTTTCGTCGATGACAGCCTGTATCTTCTACATCAACATACTCACGTAAGTAGTTCGACGAGGCGGCGGCAGACGCCCGCGTCGATGACAGCCTGTATCTTCTACATCAACATAGTCACATAAGTAGTTAGACGAGGCGGCGGCAGACGCCCGCGTCGATGACAGCCTGTATCTTTTCTTCGATGACAGCCTGTATCTTCTACATCAACATACTCACGTAAGTAGTTCGACGAGGCGGCGGCAGACGCCCGCGTCGATGACAGCCTGTATCTTTTCGTCGATGACAGCCTGTATCTTCTACATCAACATACTCACATAAGTAGCTCAACCAGCCGGCGGCAGACGCCCGCGTCAATGACGGCCTGTATCTTCTCGTTGGGTCCGTCAGAGAGGTAGGAGAGCGCCCAGCAAGCGTCGCTGAGCACGTCAGAGTCGGCGTGGTGGAGGAGGCGGGCTAGCACCGGTATGCCTGGGGGATACGGGTTGTTTTTGTGTATTCTACAGGGTGCACTCTAAGTCGATAGCGGAACTTTAAGTAGGCTGTCTACTGACCAATACAAACAACTTGTACAAGGTGGCGACAAAAATGGAGCGAAAAAAATAATTGCTGTTTCATACATTTGGCGCAGTACTGAGTCGACCTTTTGTATGGAACAGCTGATATTTTTTTCACTCCATTTTTTTCGCCACCTAGTACAAGTTGTTTGTATTGATCGGTAGATAGCCCACTTAAAGTTCCGCTATTGACTTAGAGTGCACCCTGTAGATTTGGGTTCGATTCACTTTGTGTTTCTATAACCCCTGACCCTGACCCAAAAAGAGGGATCGGAATCGGTTAATTACCAAAGGGAATAAGTCAATCAACTTTAAATGGCTAGATTTTATTCTATATGGCACATAACAAGCTCTTGACTTGAAAATTAGAAGAGGTTGACTTGTTACCTTTAGTAAATAACCGATTCTGCAACTGCACTGCAGCGCCGAGTGGTCTCTTCACCCATCTAGTGTGAGTGAAGGTACCACTGAACGCTGTATAAAGCATCTCATTACCTAGATGCAAAGGCCTTAGTTATAAGTTTGACTGCTATGTGTGTGTAAGGATGTGTTTGTCAGTGTGTCTGTCTATGGCACCGTGGCTCTTAAACGGGTGAACTGTTTTGGGTACGGTTTTTTTATTTGAAAGCAGGTATTCTAACGTGGCGGCAGAAAAAATCATGAAAGCCTTGTATCTTAATTTGTAAACTATTATAAAATGAGTGAATACGGCGGCAGATAAACCTTGTAAGGTTTTCGTCCGCCGATAATTATGTAAAAAATGTTTGTAAACCAATAAGAAATAATAAAAAACCTTAAAAAAAAAAAAAAAAGAAGATTCTAGCGAGTGTTCTTAGATATGTTTTATGAAAATCGGTTCATCTGTTTATGAGATATGCTAATTTGAAGCTAAAATCACTCTGAGACGAACGAGAAAGGAACTGCTTGGCCACATATGCCCTCAAATGGACATGGATCTCGTGTCTTTCGAGTTGGCTCCAGTCTTCACAGAGGAGTAATGGAAGAAGGAAGAAGCTTGCTTGTGTTTGTGCTTGTAGCATTTGCAAGTGGTTCCACTTTTTTCCGTATAATATGTCTTTGTATATTTGTAAAATAGTTGCGGTGTATTTGTAAAATAATTGCGGTGTATTTGTAAAATACTTGCGGTGTATTTGTAAAATACTTGCCTGGAGCGACCAATTCGAAGTTCGTCGGTGGATTCTTGCCTCTGCAAAGGTTCGAGAGCGTCCACACTGCGTTCCGTGTCATGGATAGTTTTGTGTATTTGTTCAGTATTCTGTAACACAAAATAGAACAAAATAGAGCGTCAAGTATTTATTTTTGTCAAACAGTAGACAAAGTAGTGTACCCAGTTGCAAAAGACACCGGCGCACTGCAATAGACGTAGGCACTAGACCTTTGTCTTTCCTTCTATGAACCTTGCTCTTTGGGAGAGCCAATAAATATCTAACCAAATATTACTAATAGTAGGTTAAGCTTAGGTTACAATTATTTATTACTAACATCTTGGACGGTAGGCAGACCAGCGGCCCGGTGGTCAGATGACATCTCTAAGGTGACAGAGGGCCCGTGGATGCGAACAGCGAGAGACCGAGAAGGGTGGCGTGAAGGGGAAAAGGCCTATACCCAACAGTGGGCAAATGTGGGCTGAAATTGATGATGATGATGAACATCTTGGACTGTGTTTTATGAAAACCACGTAGTTAACCGAAGAAAAAAAAAGAAAAAAACAAACTAACACACAAATCGTCACTCACTGTAGCAGCGGCGCACACATCGCGATAAACTTCGTCTTCGTTCTACGGCGAATCTACATGGCCACATATTGCGCACTGTAAAGTTTATCGCGATGTACAGACGCAAAAAACAAGATGGACGCAGCGGTCGGTCTATATTTTATGGCAGAGAATAATTATTTTCTATTGTGTCCGAAATTATGTGGCCGATTTTTTTTGGGTTTCGTAATATTGGCTCTTATGTACCTAGTTAATGAATATGTGTATAAATGGATCAGTGGCATGGGGCTAGCTGAAAATCAGCGCCGTCTGAAGACTACTTCAGACGGCATACAGCTAAGCTAGGTCCATTTTCGGGAAGATAATTTGTAAATAGGGGCTCAATACTTAAAACAAATTATAATTATAATATGAATGTATGTCTTGTCTAGTTTTAGTCGTTTTGATTTTTATGTTTTGTTTTTTTTTTTGTTGTTCTGAATGTTATGTTTTGAGTATTGTGTCGTTAATAAATGTCTTTTCTTTCTTTCTTTCTTTCTTTAAATATTTTTAATTTTAATCTTACTGTGCTTGTTTTTATTTCGTGATATTTCCCGAAATAAATATTTTTTCAATTCAATTTTCAATTCAATTCTCTGACTCGTAGTTGCTGATAAATTCTAAAATCTTGTCATTGGTCCAATCCATTGTCGAAAACCCTAAATCAATACGTCCAATAAATATCTAAGCAAAAGAGAAAGTATCGTCACTCACTGTAGCAGCGGCGGCAGCACCTGCGCCGCGACGACCGCGTCGCGACAGCGCGGCGAGTCGCCGGCCACATTGCCCAGCGCCCACACGGCCTGCTCCTTGACGTCGTCACTAGCCTCACTAGACAGTAGCGTCACGAGCACTTGCACCGCGCCGCACTCGAGCACGACGCGCGTCTGCTCCGATGTGCCGGACGCGATGTTCGTGAGCGCCCACGCCGCCTCGAACTGTTAAGGAAGGGCGATTACAGAACGCCCCCATCAGATTACAGAGCTTATCCATGCTAGTCCTCAAAACCGTTTTAATTCACGGGAAAATATAAAAATAACCTTTTGATTGTTTATTTCGATAAGAGCTATTTTCTAACAAACAAAAAAATGTGGTTTTAAGGCTGGAAGATAGCAGCGTGGCGGGAAATTTGAAAATTTTCAGTTTTTTACATTTTGTAGCTAAACTGAGCTATTTTTGTTCAGCGATTTTTCGTTCGCGGCAATAACATAATATTCTTTTCATTATTGTAAACAACAGAACAACAATAATTCAGCCGATTATGTGTTCTGGTCATCAACAAGTTTTTTGGGCAGTGCCACTGCTTCGTTGACCAGAACTCATAATCGGCTGAATTATTGTGGTACAAAATGTGAAAATTTGTATTTCCCGCCCCGTTGCTATCGAAGGGTGATTACAGAACGCCCCCATCAGATAATAACAGAGCTTATCCATGCTAGTCCTCAAAACCGGTAAAGAAAAACATCGTGAGGAAACCCGCGGCTGAGTTGGCTCCGCACGTATTAACCTTGTCTTTCCTGTGGGCTAGGCCGACTAAGCTGTCAGAATGATTTAGGTGCTGAGCAAGCCTACTCCATCTAAAACAATGTCCCAGGTACTGCAGCATTCGAGTGGTCCCTTCAACCATCTAATGTGAGTGAAGGTACCACTGAACGCTGAATAAATCATCTCATTACGTAGATTACGGGCTTTAGTTATTTTCCCACTAAAAAAATCTGTTTTCAGGACTAGCAAATGTGCGTATTTTCTTACAGAATACGCACACTGTGGTCAAAGCTATTAGTAAAAGAGAAGGATGTCTTCGAACAGCCACGACACAACTCGAGTAGCCAGAAAGCTGTGGTTTTGCGTCTGGCACAGGATCGTGAAAAGTGGCGTGAACATGAAGAGGTCTCTACTCAACATTGAGTGTTGATGTGATCACAAATATGTTCCACTAGCTGGGCACAGGCATTCCCTTAGAGATATAGTACATTACTGCCGCGATCTGTAATGAGTGCGTTTCTGGCGCGCTTTTGATGGCCGACAGAGCGCAGCGTAGCGGAGCTCAAGGCCCTCACAGTGCGGTCAGTATTGCAGCCCTTGATGGACAAGCTGGAATGAAGGCCGAGACCGAAGGTCGAGGCCTTTATAGCGCGGCCAGCAAGGGCTGCAATGATGACCAAACTTGAGGGCCGAGAGCGTAGCTAAGCTAAGCTCGAGGCCATCATAGCGTGGCCAGAAGCGCACTCATTGCAGACCAAGGCTTGTATAGTGCTTTACTCAAACAATGCGAGTAATTTAAATAGAACCAGCTTACCTTTTGTCTTAGTTTACTTTTTGTTGAGTTTCCATTCCGCAAACTTTTCGTAGATAAACTTGTATTTTTCCTTTGACTTCGGTGCCAATAGGTACCTTAAAATATCTTATTTCGCTTCCTTTTTATGTTCGGCGTTGTTAAACACATTGACTCGGAGAATTCGTTGCTTGAAGAGTTCACTTTTATTTACAACAAAAACAGCACGCACAGAAAAAATCACTTCGAACAACGCGCGAAGCCGCGAAAACAATATGGCCGCGCTTTTTTTTTCTATGCAATTCGTAGACTGCCAGCACCCAAACAGCCAAATTCTAAATAAATACTTTTTGTGCCAGACTTTTGAGTTCTATTTTTGAAACAAAACTCGACATTAATGGATTTTCATACAGTTTTTCTGGCCGCAAAACACGACATTAATGAAATTCCATACAACTTTTCTGGCGCCTAATCAAAGTAGCCCGCAAGTCCTCCTTTGCTCAAAGAAGGTTGTCGAATTAATGACCACATTACGAGCTTTTTTGAGTAAATTATGATAATAATGATGTTCTAGTATGCTCCGACGTGAAACATGTTGCAAACGCCCTCCGCGACTGATAAGTTTTTGTAGAATTCATTCTCTCGGGGATGAATATCGTACCTGCAAGGTGGGATTGCTGCAGTTGGTGAGGAACTCGACGAACTTTGGCACGATGCCGGTCCGGATGACCTCGTCGATTGGAGGGTTGGGCTCCCGGCTGAGTAACTTCCGGAACTATACATAAAAAATACAGGTACATAATTATTTACTGACTGACAGAAACATTAAAGGTCTAGAATTACAGGGTGTTGTTTTGGTTAGTGACACCCGACTAAGGGAAGATAGTTTTAGTAAAGCTTGAAACTAAAAATGGACGCTGTATAAAATAATCATCTCATCTACGTAGTAGATGCAAAAAGGCCTTAGTTTATAAACGGTAATTTTAAGGGTGGATATTTTAGAGAATCCAGGGGCTGATTTATATTTGAAGATTTGAAATGTTTGTAGGCTATTTTTACACTTAAACTTTCGTAAGCACTGCACATTATGTATTTCGTAAACGGTTAAACTTAATTGTATTATGTCGGTGTAGCCGACTAGTTTCGGTTCTCATTCGGAGACCTTAATCATGGAGCTGAGACGGCCCTCGCGACGCCGTGGCCAGTCTCAGACTGCGTGTCACTAGGCGCCGCGCGCGCGCTGACAGTTCCGGTGCGGGGGCAGCAGCGGGGGCGCGTCCGCCCTCCTTAAGGTCTCCGAATGAGAACCGAAACTAGTCGGCTACACCGACATAATACAAGTAAGTTTAACCGTTTACGAAATACATAGTTTGTAGGCTACCTTCTGTGTGGCCGTCACTTGTTCCTGCGGGTCGGGACTGTAGAGCGCCGCCACCATAGTCGGGGTAATGTCCTCCGACTGCCCGATGTTTAACTCCAACTGGAAAGAGTTAGGGATGTTTGAAAATTTGTTCATCCTATTTGGTCATCGCTCACGAGAACATGCAATGAAAACAACAACAACTCAACTTATTATAAATGTTTAAAATATTCCCTAGCACGGGTTAGTAGTTTAGAAAAAACAAAAAATGATGCAATTAAAAGTTAAATAAAAAATAAAAAGTTTATTTCTTCAAAATGAGGCGTATAGAATCAAAGGCGGCAAAGTGCGTATGAAGATCAACATTACATGGGCTGGGACCTCCTACATAGAACAAGAAACGTTTTTTTTTCGCTGACAAACGGTACGGCATTGACAGGTTGCGCCCGAGTGGCACTGGTACTTAGCAGCAGAATTGCAAGATCGGTAATATTTTAAGGGTTGGGGCCACACCTTACTGATCTACAGTGTGACGCATAAACCTGCGAACGTGTCTCACGCAAGGCAGGTTCGTAGATTGACATAGCCCTAACGACTACTAAGACCAATAAGCTTTAATTTTCAAAGGCATGCAATGAAAATAGGTAGCTTTTTTCTAACAACTTTATCGATACATATAAAGTAGCGTGGCGGGAGAGAACTATTGTTTCTAAACAACAGAACTATTGTTGTTTAGAATAATGAAAATAATACTATTCTAGTGTCGTGAAACAAAAATCGCTGAAAAAATTCCTGATATTAAAAAACCGTTTAAAAACTGTGAAAATTGTGCATTCTCCGCTACGCTACTTTAGTTGAACCTTAAAAGCTAGAGGCCCTACAAGACAGGTAGTGGCCACCCCTGGTTTTAGAGTTTTAAGGCCGCCCAAAGGGTGACATGGCTTAACGATTGCTATTAATCAACAACAACCAGGACCAATAGTTTAACGTTCCTTCCGAGATTGTTGGTGAGATCATGACACACCTCACTGTTCTGGAGAGTGACGTCAGGCGCGTTGGCAGGCGGCAGATTGACATTGCGTCGCTTGAACAGCTGTGGCTCCCTCTTGTGCTTGCGGAGCTGCACGCCCTTCTCCTAGACTGGTATAATCCGCGCGGGATGAGAATGGGATGTGTAGTGGACTGTATTTAAAAGACACACGTAGACTTCTTCAGACTTTTACTAATCTACACCGTTCGGCGCTTGTCTCGCCGTCCGTAACAGGATGAGACCTTTTGGAACTGAGATGCGCGCTGTAAGCAAACTCGCGTCAAAGCAACCTTTTCAAAATAAAATAAAGTATATTTTCGATTGACTTCAACAATGTTCCATCCCATTCTCATCGCCCGCCGATTATAAAAGGTTTCTTTCACCAATAACACACCTCACTGTTCTGGAGAGTGACGTCAGGCGCGTTGGCAGGCGGCAGGTTGACATTGCGTCGCTTGAACAGCTGTTGCTCCCGCTTCTGCTTGCGGAGCTGAACGCCCTCCTCTTCGCGGCGGCGGCGCAGCTCGTCCGAGCTGAGGCCGGCGTTTTTGTAGCGGTGCTTGTGACCTCCAGACATCTGAAGAAAGAAAGAATAGTATATTTCATTACAAGTGTGGAAAGGCTGTCATTGCAAAGAGTTCCGACAAATGGCTACCCGAGCCGAGGCGCAGCCGAAGGCGAGGGTTGACAGTCGGAACAAGTTGCAATGACGGTTCCGCTCGTGTACTGAACGACAATTTTACAGTTGCGAAAAAATGAAGCAATTTAATAAAATAATAAAAACACAATAAACTCAACTAACTTAACATTTTTGACTTTTCCGGTAAAATGTTCTCCGAAGCATTTTGTGCAATAATACAGAGTTCCGGTCGTGTTAATTAAAAAAAACTAGGGTCGAAATTACTCATTTTGTGCAACAAACAACTAAAGCAAAGAAATTTTCTGAAAAATCAAAATGGCGCCAACCGTAGAATATAAGCAGAGTTTTTTTTTCTTCACCCATTCTGGTAGGCAAAGGCAACTATGCCCATACAGCCAAGTCTTCAGTAGAAGTTTTTTATTGATATGAAATGAAAATGAAATTTAATGAAATGAAACCTAACCAAACTCATTCAATCAAATCATTAAATCTGGTATTGAAACAAATTAGTAGCTTCTTTTTAGAAATATACGTATTTGCATGAATCATAAAAACTTTTTTTTTAATACAGTTGCTCAAAAAGTGGCGTATTGCAGGGACGTATAGCGTTCGGGATGTGGGCTATTACACACGCGTGCTTTTTTTTTACCTTTCCCGCACTAGTGCGTTCTCTTTCCCAACTGTCAAAATAATGTCTATTAAAAAGTATAACCAACCATGAAGTGTTTACTAAAAAAGTTTTTATGATTCATGCAAATACGTATATTTCTAAAAAGAAGCTACTAATTTGTTTCAATATCAGATTTAATGATTTGATTGAATGAGTTTGGTTAGGTTTCATTTCATTTCATCTCGTTAAATTTCATTTTCATTTCATATCAATAAAAAACTTCTACTGAAGACTTGGCTGTATGGGCATAGTTGCCTTTGCCTACCAGAATGGGTGAAGAAAAAAAAACTCTGCTTATATTCTACGGTTGGCGCCATTTTGATTTTTCAGAAATTTTCTTCGCGAGTTTAGTTGTTTGTTGCACAAAATGAGTAATTTCGACCCTAGTTTTTTTAAATTAACACCACCGGAAGTCAGTATAATTGCACAAAATGCTTCGGAGAACATTTTACCGGAAAAGTCAAAAATGTCAAGTTAGTTGAGTTTATTGTGTTTTTATTATTTTATTAAATTGCTTCATTTTTTCGCAACTGTATTAAAAATAGTCGTTCAGTACACGTGCGGAACCGTCATTGCAACTTGTTCCGACTGTCAACCCTCGCCTTCGGCTGCGCCTCGGCTCGGGTAGCCATTTATCGGAACTCGTTGCAATGACAGCCTTTCCACACTTGTAATGAAATATACTATAGTAAAAACTTCATGGTTGGTTATTCTTTTTAATATACAATATTTTGACAGTTGGGAAAGAGAATGCACGAGTTCGGGAAAGGTAAAAAAAAAGCACGAGTGTGTAATAGCCCACATCCCAAATGCTATACGTCCCTGCAATATGCCACTTTTTGAGCAACTGTATTAAAAAATACATTTATTAACGACACAATACAAACAAAATGCTAAGAGGGCACTCGCTGAAGATGAACCAGCAACCATGGACAAGCTACCCCAGAAAACACTTCTTGCCGAACCGTGTAGTGAATGCGTGGAATAAACTACCTGAGGCAATAATCAGTGCCCCCTCGGTGAACTCTTTTAAAAACAGACTCGATAAACATTTGAAAAGTGCACTGAATTCATATACATGCATCAGCTTTAAGCTGCCAGTGTATTAATAAATAATAATAATACTCAAAATATTAACAATAAAATCAAAACATGACCTAAAACTAGGTAAGACAAGGCGAGACATACATTAATGTTATTAGAATTTATTAGTTTTAAAAATATGGCGCCAAATGATCCAGAGCTCAGTAGTGTTGCAAGAAGCGACCTGCGGGGGGAAAGTTGATACCCATGGTAGGCTCTATACACGTAAAGCTGATTACGTGTAAAAGTTGGTGTCTTTGTTAGATGATTAACCGCTTGATTGGCATAAAAAAAATCCAGTACCCTATGAGCCGAACTACACTCTCTTGTTATTTTTTTACATTTACAAACACTCCACATGTAGTCATTAATGAGTAATGACAGTAAAACAATAATCTATGTGCATTGTGCAAGTGTCCATAAATATGTTAAATATTAAGTTTTCTAAGTACTGGGACACTGCAGATTGCTGAATGTGGAAATGTGGAAAATACAATATAGGCAACAAAGCTAATCAATAAAAGATATTTAAAAAAACTGAAAAAATTTAAGTTAAAGTTTAAAGACTTAAGAGTTTCCCATTATGTTTGTTGTATGCATCCCTAGTCGCCAGCCACGCAGAAGAGACGTGAGACGAGGATGCGGTGCTGATATCACTGTCATACAAAATATATAGACCCCAGTGCCCCCCAATACCTGCGTCAGAGGTTTTCGCTTTTGCCCCCTCGAGCTAGACCCCAGAGAGAATGTGACAGAAGAACATTGCAAGTACCAGACTGCAACACTGAGTTCTACTCAAATTCTTTCTCTGCGCGCCAGTGGAACCGTCTGCCTAAGTCCATAAGAGAAAGTCCCTCTGTCTCCGCCTTCAAAGCCAAGCTGAAAGAGCACTACCTTTCTATGTTATAATTACATTAAGTAGTATCTACCTACGTATTTATGTATGTATATTATAATATGTATATAAGTAATGTTTACATATTTATCTTTATATATGTACTGTAGTATTTATATTAGTATGTAATCTATCTATTGTGCACTTTTTCCCCTCCCACTATAATTCGACATTTCTCCACACCAAGGGTTGACTGGAAGAGATTTCTTCAGAAATAGGTTCGCCTTGTACACTATTACTTTTCTTTATTTTATTATCTAAGATGTTATGTTTTTGTGTGCAATAAAGTATAAAGTAAAGTAAAGTATAGAAGCGATGTGACGCAAAACATACAGAAAAGACAGAGCACAGACAAAGCAAAATGTCACGTCAAAGCAAAATGCCAAGTCTGCGCAACGTCATCATCCCACTTTTCTGTACGGATAGTGACACAGAATGGGCAGAATTTCAAATTGTTACAATTAAAAACCAAAAGCAATAAAGCATCAGATGACCAACAGATGACTTGTTAGCAACTGTGCTTAGGACAGCCTGTGCAATAGGATTATTGAAATTTTTAAGATAATAAACAGAATATTAAACTAAAAACCACAATCTATTTAAATTGTATGCTTCGTGCACCAACAAAAATAGATTCATAGAAAAGTTTCAAGGTCACACAGTGAAGCTAATAGATGCTTTGCATTTCCTTTACAAAAGCCTGTGGACACAAACTTAGACTACAATGAGGACTACAACGAACCTTGTGGTGAATACAATAAAATTTGGAAGAAAAAACACTGTGTTGGTGCCTAATAAATCAAGGCTTGATTTACCTATTGGTAATTATTATAATCTACAAAGGAAGATTGATCAATGCATGAAGTTAATTTATTTATCTGCTACTCGTGCGTGGGGCACGAAGAATGAATCATTTCTGTCAGCCAGATGGCAAACACAGTATGTTTTGACCATTTTATCCAGCATAGAAGGAAAAATACGATTTTAAACATTAAAACCACATATTTCACAGCCGTAATGCTATACTTACAGGTGATTTGAACTAAAGTGAACGGGCATAAAGTGAATATCCTAATCGAAAGCCTGAAATCAATGAATTTCAAGACATCGCTCAGCTGTATGGCATGAAAACATTATCGATATTTCACGGGTCTCAGAGTAAGATTTTCGCTACTTACGTTGGAAGCTTTGTGAAATATATACAGCAAGTTGTTCCTCGCAGTTTTCAATCGCAACTCAACATTGAATTCTAAGATAAAACAATTTTCACAAAATTCGATCTCGATTCACGACGACGACATCATCATCAAATGAAATGAAAAGCGAAACGTCAAACTGCCACAGACAATTTTTTCTTACTTTTTTTCATTGCGTTTCAAAATTACCTATTTTAAGTTTGAGTGTTTCTCTTATCTGTGATTGATTCAGTTAGCGTTATTTGACAGCAGCAGTTATCAGACGAAGAAAAGAATTCGGAAGGAAAATCAAGGACAGCGCGAGACGAGCCAACAAACAAGGGTCAGGTCATGTGTCTCTATCAACAAGGTGTGTTATTCTGAATTTTTACTGCTGAGCGATCAACAATGACTAAGCTGCTATTTACAAGAATTTCTCCTCTTTTGAGGATGATGAAGTTTAGCAGTCTGCCTGCAGGAGGGCCTCCTGCATCAGGAACTTCTGGGACCCCAAAATACAGTCCTTCAGAGTTCCAAAGGTTCCTCCTTGTATGGACTAAGAAATTCAAGACCAAGGACGAAATTCCCAAGCTGGTTTCGTGAGTACATTTCCTTTCTTTTAGATAAAATAAAACTTGTTATGCAATTTATAGCTTCTGCAGTTGTTTTCGTGCGTGACTATCTCATTGATAGTGGACAAACAAATAGATGTTTTTATTAACATCTACTCAGTTTGATCCGTGATTAGCCAATAAAAATTTAATAAATTCAATGTTTTTTTTTCAGGCCTGAGCTTATAGACAGAGCCAGAAGTGAGGCCAGGATAAAAATTGCCAACTATATGATGTTGATGACTGCTTTGGCCAGTATTGGTGCCATTTTTGCTGGTAAATCTGCTGCCAAGAGTGGAGAATCCATTCATAAGATTAACCAGGACTTTCACAAGAAATACCGGGAGGATTATGAAAGGAAGCAACTTGAGTTGGAGGCTAAGAAGTAAAATGGTTGCTTTATAAAAAAAAAGATGGTTTAGCACATACTACTAAGTGTAAAAATTTGATATTTATAGCTTGTTTTTGATGTGTAATTAATATTATCAGTGCTTTAGTAGCTACTCTAACAATTGAATTAGATGATTGTTAAAAAGTTTGTTTCTGTTGCACCCCTGTAGTTAGAAAGAAACTTATCATATTTCTAAGAATGCAAAAATAAAACTCACAACATAATAGGTACACTAAATGCTATTTATTATGTACAGTCAAAAAAAACAACATGACGGTGGATCAGTCTTCATAAATAATCAGGTTTGTAAAAGCTCCTGCATTTCTCTGAAAAGGTCTTTGTGGTCTTCCCTTTTATCACCTCTTCCACACTTAATTCTGTTTGCAAGAGATGTAACTGAAAAAATTTACAAACATTAAAATGAGAGTTGCTACTTATTGCAAAGATTATTTTTGGTGAAAAATGTGACTTACTTTTTTCTGTTCAGTCTTCAAGTTCTTCAACACATCAAAATCATTAGGGTTCTCTTCTTTTAAAGCCTTTAACTTCTTTACAGTGTCAGCGGTGGTCAAAATGCAGTTTTTTATGACGTCCTCTCTCTCAGAATGTGCCTTTTGTATTTGGGAGTATAGATCCTGACAAACAGCGGAGGCATCAACTTTCTTTTTGAATGACTCAGTGGGAAGAGATGTGTTGAGCGCGTAGACAATCTTATCGTCCACTACTCTCATCTTTTTTAGAATGTCCTGAAATAAAAGATAAGCAGAAGGTACACACACAAACGACACTAACTTTATCTTTGTTTTGGATGACTAACCTGAAATTCTAGGAAGTCCGCGCAAATCATTTTATGCCTGATTGATTATGAATACAACTGATTTGATCACTTGATTTAGTCTTAGTTGTAAGAGCAAAATTCACTTTCAAAATTCTTATTTATTTTTGCAGGTTTTCTGGGATCGGTTGGTGAG
This sequence comes from Zelleria hepariella, assembly GCA_949319315.1. NCBI lineage: Eukaryota > Metazoa > Arthropoda > Insecta > Lepidoptera > Yponomeutidae > Zelleria > Zelleria hepariella. Next base: position 14,938,977 of record OX439387.1, read on the forward strand.
TGAGGTTATGAATTGAATACGTTGAAAAATTCTACCGGTGAGAAATATGGGCCAAGAATTTTATGATTTCTATAGAAGCGTGTTTATCTGAAAATAGTATTACGCTTACACAAAGTAAGTCAATCTTCCTTCGCTTTATCCATTATCGAAGCCATGAAAAAAAATGTCGTACATTCTAGTGGATAAACATTAGATAATGACTTTCCAATACATTTTGTAAAGCTCCAAGTTCCGAGCATGAATTTCAGAACGGATCCGTATCACAGATTACAAAAAAGAAATCCGTATTCTGTCAACGTTGACGTTTCTCTTAACGTTATTGCCATACTAAAAAAATATAAAGTATTTGGTAGAATTTATTCAAACTTATAGCCCGCAGATTTCAACCCTTTATCATTTTATACTTATAACAATTTCTAGATACTGCTTTTTTAACTAAATAATCGCTCATACAAATTCATTCGCACTTTTTGTTGACTTGGTGAAATGATTTTATGAAGAATATTAATTTAGGTATATTTTATATCGTTACATAGAGCAACATCTACTACTTTTCCTTTTCGGATTTCGACAAGTCAAAATGAAGTACGTTTTGTTGAATTTATATTTATCCTGTATAATCCGTGTAGTGAAATAATATTTCGTCGTGATGTTTGTTCTATTTAGATAAATATGGTTACCTCTACACCTTGTGTGTCTTATTTCCAGGATCGGACTTTGCGCTTACAGCGGCTACAAGATCTACCCTGGCCATGGGAAGACCATGGTTAAGGTGGACGGCAAGGTAAAAATGCTTTGTGGTATCCACCAATAACATGTTCTTTCATTTCTCCTTCAAATTCATCCATAAACCAAGTTATTTCAACATTTTTCGCGGTATAACCTGATCAAAACATAACCAAACTTCGATAGACACTTCTGTAGTTTTGACTTACTTTTACTACTTTCGCAATGTTTTTGGAGTATTTACATCTTCGCAATCGAAATTCCTCAGCTACCGCTGCATTCTGTTCAACAATTCATTAAATGTATCTCTTGCGAAACATGGAATAGTAACAATAAACTTGTAACTTTTTATTTCAGTCCTACACATTCTTGAACTCAAAATGTGAGGCCGCTCACTTGATGAGAAGGAATCCCCGTAAAGTGACATGGACTGTCTTGTACAGGTAAGTGAAAACAAACTTTATTACAATTTCAAAGTCTTCAGTGATTCCAAAAACGAGCGTCTTGTATAGCTGCACCACGGTTCACAAGAATGAACTGTAAATCCCAATTGATGGAAGAATCTAACTAAAACAGAAGCATCATATTATCTCAAACCACCAATATTATCTTGAAACTCAATAACTGCTGCAGATTGGAAATGATGGCAAAAGTAGTGTCATAAAGTCAAAATGAAGGTTTTCTATACATGCCAATAATAAGACTAGACCTTTAACTGTTTATGATAAAAGGACAATATACCAACAATCTATCTATCCAGCTCATGAGTGATGCCTACGGGGCTTAAGTCTAATGCAATGGCATGTCGATAGTTAACCAGTAGACGGACAAAACCAGGTATTCCTCCTTTTACTCCTACAAGCAGCGAACTAATCCTCTTCAGTCATAATATTGCTGTACTAGAAAAACTTTAAAACTTACAGACTGCATTAATAAATTTAATGTAATTGAAGCCTACCTCATTCCAAATTGTTTGCTGGCCCTGACCGATTTACAATACTATTCCACTTTCCAGGCGCAAGTTCAAGAAGGGCCAGGAAGAGGAGCAGACCAAGAAGCGAACGCGCCGCACGCAGAAGTACCAGCGAGCTATTGTTGGTGCTTCCCTCAGCGACATCATGGCCAAGCGCAACATGAAGCCTGAAGTGAGGAAGGCGCAGCGTGAGCAGGCTATCAAGTGAGTTTTTATTCTCTAAAAAATCCACTCAACCTCTAAGTGTCAAAATACTCGAAAATAGCCCTTATTAAACTGAACAATCTTTTTTTTACATTTAAAAACGGATATTTTTATGGTGGATATTTTAGACTCTAAAATTTAGGGAATACAGGGTCAGGCCTTTTTTGTGTTCCACTACCTAGGCAAAGGCCCTCTCCTCGTGTCTTCCAGCTCTTTTATCCCTCAATACAAGTGTTTGTGTTTCCCAACCCCAAAGACGTTTTGGTTTTTGGAAAAAACCAAAAAGTCTTTTCTTGCAAATGAAAAGGTGAATTTTGTCAGCCATCCATTTGACTTGAGAAGTCAGTGTTGGTAATGCCATTTTCTGAGATGTTTTAAAAGGATATGTTAAGACAGACTGATCACTTCAATGAGCTGGTTGGTGAACTACTTTTGTATTTACATCTATTGCATTGCAGTCAAATGGTTTGCAATAAAGGTTGTTGTGAATTCCTGTTTGATGGCTCCTTATGACAGCACTTTAGAAGATGTACTGAGAACTTTCATTAATAACAGCGAGCGGAAGATAACATAGAGACCGCATTAGCCCTGAGAAATGACCTAACGAAAATGGTTCCTGTGTGGGCTCCGCCCAACAAAATGGTTCCTCTCACGATTTAGTAGTTCGACAGACATGACCGAGAAAACGTCAATTTTGACAAATTTTGTCGTGAATAATAAACTATAGAAAATGACTTCATGTGCCGTAAAATGATGCAAAAGCCGTGCTGATGTGCACTACAAAGCAGTGGGTAGCGGTTACCATACGGAAGTAATGTCTTGTAGCGTTTTTATTCACAACTTTTAATAAACCCAAATAAAAATATGAAACTAACTTCTTCCCGTGGCTTTGCTTGAGGTCTTCGCCGTCTTAGTATGTTTTAACATGATCAATTCATCAGTGCGATTATCTTAGACTCATAAAACGGAACTATAAAACTTTTACCCTCGGCTTTGCTTGCCGCCATTTCTTTTTTTTTTCGGAGATAATTGTTCGATTTTTACTATCTTAGACTTCCTAAAGATCCTGCACGAAAACGGCGATGGGTAGAAGCAATACGTGTGGAACGGAATGAACAGCATTGGATTCTGAGCAGACTTTCTTTTTTGTTATATCATCATCATCATCAGCCCTTTAACACCCACTGCTGAGTAAAGGCCTCTTCATGCTTACGCCAACTCTCACGATCCTGTGCCAGGCGCAACCACGGTTTTCCGAGTGTAAGGTCTAAAGAGTTGGGCTATGTCGTCGGACCATCTGGCTGGTAGTCTGCCAACCAATCTCATCCCCTTGGGGTCGCCATTCCGCAATGAACTTTGTCCATCTGCCATCGGTACGTCTCGCCAGGTGTCTTGCCCACTTGTGATATTAACAATCAAATAAACATTAGACAATATTAGGTAGGTACCCATATGTATAACCGCAGATTTATACGAAAACAGACAAACATACAGATTTTCTGTTTATATATATAGAAACTTTTACAGTTCACGATGACAGATTATCAAATATAATCTGTGCAAAGCTTTTGACCTCTGCAGCATGGCATGACGCTGTCACTGTGAAAAGCCCAATGACATCAATGGCGCGTAAACAATTAACCAATCAAGGACTTTCCTATTTTCTTATTGGTTTAAAATATTTTTGACAACGCAACCTAGATGCCGCAACCACGCGTAGATGCGTGTGCCGTGTTAGAGGATGGTTTTTTCTTGACGAAGTTGTTCCATGATATCCAGTTCGCTGATTAATAATAACAACATATTAATTACGAATATCGTGATCCATAACCCTGTTGTCACACTGAGTAGGGTATGTCCCTAAATCAATGAGGATTCCAATGATAATTAATATTCCTGTTTGACATTATTTACACTTAAGTTGAATGCTGCTTAGAAAAACTAATTTGTTCTATTTCTTTCTTTTTCCAGGGCTGCCAAGGAACAGAAGAAGAGCACCAGGGCTTCAAAGAAGACCACCGCACCCCCCACTAAAGTAAAGGCCCCCCCCAAGGCTAAGGCCGCGAAAGTGAGTCAGAAGGCTGCCCCTAGGGTTGGAGGAAAGCGATAAACCTTTACAATAAATATTGATAAATAAGCCACAATGTTTTGTTTAATTTACTGTCTCAACTGCTTGGAGGCGCCCTCGTAATACCTAAGGCTGTAACGCAATGGTGCCGAAATGGGCTCCCAGTTGACGGCATCAATTACGATTTATTTTTTGTCATCCTTTTAATTTCTTTTTAATACAGCAAAGAACATTCTAATACTAGAGGGATTAGTTAGCTGGTTGTAGAAGAAAACCGAGGAAACCCCAGTTTTGTACTTTTACTGGGCATCGAGGCGCTCAGTTGAGAAAGAGGCTGCATCAACTTATCCAGCAGAGTCCCGGTAAGACTGCCCTTCGAGCCCTATGTCCTCTGATAAGGATAAAAAGATAGATATCATCAGCATCTGTATCTTTAGTGTGGACTTAGGTAGGAGGCTTGTTTAGTTTTTTTTTTTTTCTTATCACAATGGTCAGCTGGTAATGGCTAACAGCCGATCATGATACATAGGGCAAGAAATATCCTCGCGAAAGTGGAGATGGATCGGGCACACAATCCGAAGGGGTCAGAGCGACAGAGCAAACTTTGCTTTCGACTGGCAGCCGCGAGGGGGCAGGAGAAGACGTGGACGCCCCGTTCACTCGTGGCAGCGAACCGTGGAAGCCGTTGGGCTAAGCTGGAGCGAAGCCAGAAGAGTTGCTGATGTCAGAGAGGCGTGGCGTGATCTTGTAAAGGCCCTTTGTACCTCTGGGGTACCATAGGACAACAACATGATACATACGTCCTGCCACAGCCTTCTTTTAAAGAAGGCTGTGGTCCTGCCCAATGACTTCATAATAGATAGATGATGATGGCCCGTCATGTATGTAAAAAATAAAAGTTTGACCTTGTTTTGAGTTTCGGAGATGAGCATCTCAAACTTTTTTCGAGATCTCTGTCAGATCTGCCTGCCAGTCAAGATAGACGTCAGTGCATCTACGCGGTACTTATTGTAATGAAAACAAAAGAAAAACCAGACTATAATTTAACTTTTTGCACTATTTATTTATACAAATGATTCAGTATGACTTAACTGTGCTCTACGACAACATTATTAGTTTTGTTCGACAAAACTCTTGAATAATTTGCTGCCAGTATGTTACATTATCACATTCCTAAACTACTGCCCCTACTTAAAATTAAGATTTGGCCAGAGTTTCGGCCTTGGCCACAACCTCCTCGATGGGGCCCACCATGTAGAAGGCGATCTCAGGCAGATGATCGTACTCGCCCTGCAGGATCTTGGAGAACCCTTTGATGGTCTCCTCCAGAGGAACCAGCTTGCCGGGGTGGCCCGTGAACACCTCAGCCACCTGAAACAAACAGCAGAGCAATCATCTTACTACTGTCCCACAACATTCCCATTAGATTCTAGCAGGATTACTTAGGGAGGGTGGTGTACCTGGAAAGGCTGCGATAGGAAACGCTGGATCTTGCGCGCGCGCGACACGGTCAGTTTGTCCTCCTCAGACAACTCGTCCATACCGAGGATAGCGATGATGTCCTGTGGAGAGAGAGTGCGTTAGTACAGAGTCTGACTGCTCTAGAGTACACCGTGTGTGGTAGATAGTTACCTGGAGGGACTTGTAGTCCTGCAGGATTTTCTGCACGCCACGAGCCACATTGTAGTGGTCGGCACCGATGACGTTGGGGTCCATGATACGCGAGGTGGAGTCCAGAGGGTCCACGGCCGGGTAGATGCCCAGCTCAGCGATGGCTCGCGACAGCACAGTGGTAGCGTCCAGATGGGCGAAGGTGGTGGCGGGCGCAGGGTCAGTCAAGTCGTCGGCCGGCACGTAGATAGCCTGCACCGAAGTGATGGAACCCTTCTTGGTGGTGGTGATACGCTCCTGCATGGTACCCATGTCAGTGGCCAGCGTGGGCTGGTAACCCACAGCAGAGGGGATGCGGCCCAGCAGAGCAGACACCTCGGAGCCGGCCTGCGTGAAGCGGAAGATGTTGTCGATGAACAGCAGCACATCCTGTCCCTCCTGGTCACGGAAGTACTCGGCCACGGTGAGGCCGGTCAGAGCCACGCGGGCGCGCGCTCCGGGCGGCTCGTTCATCTGTCCATACACCAGCGCCACCTTAGAGGTCTTGTCCGTGAGCGAGATGACGCCGGACTCGATCATCTCGTGGTAGAGGTCGTTACCCTCGCGCGTGCGCTCGCCCACACCTGCAAACACCGAGTACCCGCCGTGCGCCTTGGCCACGTTATTGATCAGCTCCATGATCAACACGGTCTTGCCCACGCCGGCGCCGCCGAACAGGCCGATCTTGCCGCCCTTGACGTACGGCGCTAGCAAGTCCACCACCTTGATGCCGGTGGCGAGGATCTCCTGCTCCACACTCATGTCCACGAAGGCGGGTGCCTCGGCGTGGATGGCGGCAGTCTTGTCGGTTGGGACCGGACCGCGCTCGTCGATGGGCTCGCCGATAACGTTGATGATGCGCCCCAGCGTCTCCACGCCCACCGGTATGCGGATGGGCGAGCCAGAGTCCAGCACGGGCTGCCCGCGGACCAGGCCCTCTGTGCCGTCCATAGCGATGGTGCGCACTGTGTTCTCACCAAGATGTTGGGCCACCTCCAGCACGAGCCGCGGCTGGCGGTTCTGTACCTCCAGCGCGTTCAGGATGGGCGGCAGGTCGTCTTCGAACTGCACGTCCACCACGGCGCCGATGACGGCCACCACCTTACCCTTGGCGGCGCCCGCTGCCGCTGCCTTGGCCGCATAGTCACGTTTGTTCACCAGGGCCCCGGCGCTCAACGGCGTCACTTCAGCAAGGCTCTTGTCCACTACCGTCTTTGCGGCCAAACGGCCAGCTCTGGCGACGGTAGAGAACATCTTTCCAGTTGAGAATTTCGATCGGAAGCACAGTGGGATTTCGGAAAAGATCACGAATTTTTCGATTTACGTAAGAGGGGCAGGGGAAGAAAATGTTGCCAGGTACAATGGTAAAAAAATCTACTTTTATTTAAAATAATGGATATTCGGCTAATAAGCTCTAAGTAATCTACCCGGTAGTTAAGGACCTAAAAATAGCTATGTGCTGTAATTTGCAATCAATATTTATCAGATTTTCGAAACTCTTTCGAAAATCTTGTAAGTTCAATATGTTTTTCAAAATATAATTTGAACGCAGCCTTTTTTGACATTTGACCATATGGTTGGTTGTCCAATCCAAAGTCATGTGCAATTCGATTCTTTTATACGCAGGGTTTCATCTAAATTTTAAGTAGATTGCATCACCAAAGACAAGAACATCGTTTTGTTTTAAAGGCAGATTTTAAATAACACACAAATATTTGGTAGAACATACAGCTCGTTAATCAGAAAACAATTTTAATTATTCGTATCCTAGTTGGAGTTTTGTTTGTTTTCTTCTGATGGTTTGGAGTTTTGCAATGGACCCCTAAAAACAAACGTCAAATCCTAATCTGTGGCTTATGTTGCTCTTTTCTGTTCTCTGCCACATGTTGTGGTGGACGATTATTTGTTTTACAAATAAAATAACTTAGTTTAGTTCCTGAAGCGGAATACACGTCCAAGATGGAATACATAAATCCTGAAACCAGCATTAATCCTGGCACACGGGTGTAAGTACTAAAAACTTTTCTCTGCTTTTAGGTTATGTTTTGAATGACTATTCGAACATTTTGTATTGTTTTTCAGATTATGTTGCCAATGTGCGGTGCCCATAGAGGCTAACCCATCGAACATGTGTGTGGCGTGCCTCCGGGCTAATGTGGACATCACTGAAGGCGTCCCTAAGCAAGCTACTTTGTTCTTCTGCAGAGGATGCGAAAGGTAACTAAACTTATCCATTAAGTTTATTCAGCCTGCTTCTTAAGAAATTGGTCTTTAGCGTAAAGCTCTCATAAGACCTAGATCCCGGGTCGATATGTTTTTATTGTCATTGGCGTGGTTAATGTGCTTTGCCCTTCGTCTTAAGATGCAAAAGATAGACCCAGGGTACCGCTGGCACCCTTTGCGCACAGAACCTACAAACAGTATTATTCTCATTGCCAGATACCTCCAGCCGCCGGCAGAGTGGGTGGTGGCGGCACTGGAGTCCCGTGAGCTGCTGGCCATCTGCCTCAAGCGGCTCAAGGGCCTCAACCGAGTGAAGCTGATCGACGCAGGCTTTGGCTGGACCGAGCCCCATTCCAAGAGGATAAAGGTGAATACAATATGTCCATTTATACAGGGCGTTGTTTTGGTTAGTGCGACCTGACTCAGGGAACACAGTTTTAGTAACGCTTGAAAAAAAACTTTTGTTTACCAATTCAGAAAATTTTGAAATATTGTGTAAAAAAAATTTTAATCAGGATTTCCAAAGGATACTCTAGACTCTAGACTAATCTATCACTGCTACACAGAAAATAATTATGATAAAATGTCTTAGCTGCATAACAAATGGCTTTAAACAGGGGTTCAGTTAGTTTATGCACAGGAAGTTATTTTCATACTCTCTGAGAGAAGGCCTTTGCGCAGCTAGTGGGACATATCTTACTTTTTAAATTGTTTCTTAATATTGTGCAATCATGTTTAGCTCACTATTTACCATTTAGTGAATTGTATGTAATCTAAACAAATGATTGCCTTCGATTGCCAGGTTCTAGTTCCTAGTCCTACTTACAAAAATCACTACCACTAGGATTACATTTTGGAAACCATTTGTTGCAAAGCAAATATATTCTGTAGCCACTTAAGTGTCCCACTGTTGGGCAAAGGCCTCCCCTTTTTTTCTCCACTTGCCTCCAGTGAAGTGGAGGCAATTTTTTTTTTACTTTAAGGTTGGACGATAGCAACGTGGCGGTAAATTCAAAATTTTCAGTTTTTTGTTAAGCGATTTTTCGTTCGCGGCAATGACATAGTATAACAACAAAACAACAATAATTCAGCCGATCATGTGTTCTGGTCTACGAAGCAGTGGCACTGCCCAAAAAACTTATTGTAGACCAGAACACATAATCGGCTGAATTATTGTTGTTCTGTGGTTTACGATAATAAAAAGAATACTGTTTTATTGCCGCGAACGAAAAATCGCTGAACAAAAATAGCTCAGTTTAGCTACAAAATGTAAAAAACTATGAAAATTTTGAATTTCCCGCCATGTTGCTATCGTCCACCCTTAAGGGCAGCCCCTTACACCCCTCAATACTGTTTTAACAGGTGAAACTGACAGTGCAAGGCGAGGTAATGGGCGGGGCGGTCCTGCAGCAGACCTTCGTCGTAGAGTTCAGCATCCAGCACCAGATGTGCGATGAGTGCCACCGCACTGAGGCCAAGGTAGGTTTTATTTTACTTTTACACTTTTCACCTCATTAATGATAATAATTGAACGAGCGAGCGAAGCGAGCGAAGTTCTCAGAGTCTACTGGAACAATCCGGCGTTTGTATGTATGTATGTATGAATGTTCGTTCGACGATAACTTGAGTAAATTTAGTCGGATCTCCATGAAATTTGGTAGGCAGGTAAATAAGGTAAAGAGACTTTTTAAGTTCGAACATGAGCCAAATCGGTCGAGGGGTTGCTGGGATATGGGGTCGCGAGTTCAAAGTTCGGGGCGAACCACTAGTTAATGATAATAATAATAATTTTATCTCAGATATAAACATCCATAACTACATTGTTTAGAATTGATGACATAGAATTCAAATAAATAAATATTCAATTAATATAAATCCATAATAAATTAAATTAAAATTACTAATAGTGGTTCGCCCCGAACTACGAACTCGCGACCCCATATCTCAGCAACCCCTCGACCGATTTGGCTCATGTTCGAACTTAAAAATTATCTTTGCCTGATTTACCCACCTACCAAATTTCATGACGATCCGACTAAATTTACTCAAGTTATCGTCGAACGAACATTCATACATACAAACACACATACAAACAAACGCCGGATTGTTCAAGTAGACTCGGAGAACTTCGCTCGCTCGTTCAATTACAGTTTAAATTAAAATTTGACATAATTATTATTAATACATTTATTTCAAATTATTAAAAAATCTAACATTTTGTTAGTAGTCTTACCCTACGTGTTAGTGTTAATAGTTTAAATTCACGCAAAATTATGCGCAGCCGAGATCAACAAATCCGAGATTAGCAATCAAAGTTACGTTATGTTGCGCGTCAATTTATCTTAGTGTAAGAGCAAGCAAAATACGGCCTAGATGAAATATAATGTTCTTTCTTTGGCTTATTCAAGGACTATTGGCGCGCGATGGTGCAAATCAGACAGCGAGCTAATAACCGAAAGACTTTCTACTACTTGGAGCAGCTGATTCTGAAGCACAGGGCGCACGAAAACACGCTTGGCATCAAGGCTAAGCATGGTAAGTGGAAATTGTTGAATAAATGGATCGCAACATCCGACTAATAGATCCTATAACGCGATAGACATATTATGTACGAGTATAGTTGGAGGAATGTCAATGTATTTTTGGACATTTTGGTGCATTTGGCCACCAATTAAACAAAACTACAAGAAAACCAATCACCAAAAGACATTACGGTTTTATTGATATTGGGATAGCTGACTAGTTTCGGCCTTCATTCTGAGACCTTATTTATGGAGGAGAATTAGAGCTCGTGCCGCTGCTCGTCTCACTGCGCGTTCGCGTTACGCGGATATCTTCGTTGTAGGATCGTGGTCTATGTCTCACCTACACATACAATGTGTTACAAAAGATCCTACCTCTTTTTACAGGGTAATAGCACCCGGTGATAGGGATCACAAAATACACAAACTATATTTTTTTTGCTGTTTGAAGTTCTGTTGATTTTTAAATTGGTAAAATGTGAACGCTGTGGCGGCGAGAGAAAACTATTTTTAAATATTTTTTTCATTGACTTTCACAATGTTTTATAAACTCAAAGCTACTATGTATTATGCACCTACACACACACAAAGATATTTTAAATATTAGAGCTTATAACAAAAACAAAAAAAAACAGTTTAAAAAAATTCAATTTTGTGGTTATAAAAGAAAAAAATTAACACTTTGTATAAGGCCCCCGAGTGAGGTCCGAAACTAATCGGCCAGCAATATTTTTAACCATTATTTCCTCACTCCGCAGACGGCCTCGACTTTTTCTACACGAACGAGAGCCAGGCGCGCAAGATGGTCGACTTCGTCCAATCGGTCCTGCCCGTCAAGAGTCAGCACTCGAAGAAGCTCATATCGCACGATATACACAGCAACGTGTACAATTACAAGTTCACATTCAGCATGGAGATTGTGCCCCTGTCAAAGGACAGTCTGGTGTGTCTGCCGAAGAAACTGACCCAGCAGCTGGGCTCCATATCGTCCGTCTGTCTGGTCAACCGGGTCACTAGTACCATACATCTGATCGACGCCAACACTGGACAGGGTGAGGGAAATGGGCTAATTCTGTATCCTACAGGGTGCACTCTAAGTCAATAGCGGAACTTTAAGTAGGCCGTCTACTGATCACTACAAACAACTTTTACCAGGTGGCGAAAAAAAGGAGCGAAAAAAATATCAGCTGTTCCATACAAAAGGTCGACTCAGTACGGCGCCAAATGTATGAAACAGCTGATTTTTTTTTCACTCCATTTTTTTCGCCACCCAGTACAAGTTGTTTGTATTGATTAGTAGACAGCCTACTTAAAGTTTCGCTATCGACTTAGAGTGCACCCTGTAAATTATTTATTGCTTAGCAATTTTCTTTTATGTAGAGACGCCATCTTGCTTTACGTAGTGAAATAAACCAAGAGGCGCCATCTTGGTTTATTTAAAAAAAATGCAAAGAAAAAAATAAAAGCGAGAGGAGAGAGAGATAGAGGGGGAGATAGAGAGAGAGATAGAAGGGAAGATAGAGTGAGAGAGAGAGAGGAAGCAGCCGGGCTTGCTTTATTTCAACACGTAAAGCAAGATGGCTCGATAGCACGATAAAAAAAACGTTTGTCGTGGTGAGTTCACATTCGGCATGGATATTGTGCCGCTGTCTAAGGACAGTCTGGTGTGTCTGCCGAAGAAACTGACCCAGCAGCTGGGTCCATATCGTCCGTCTGTCTGGTGAACCGGGTAACCAGCACCATACATCTGATCGACGCCAACACTGGACAGGGTGAGGGAAATGGACTAATTCTGTATACTAGATTGTTTATTGCTTAGCAATTTTCTTTTATGTAGAGACGCCATCTTGCTTTACGTAGTGAAATAAAGCAAGAGGCGCCATCTTGGTTTATTTAAAAATTGCAAAGAAAAAAATGAGAGCGAGAGAGAGAGATAGAGAGAGGGAGAGAGAGAGAGAGACAGAGAGAGGGGGGGGGGAGATGACAGAGAGAGGAGTGACAGAGAGAGAGAGAGAGAGAGAGAGAGAGAGGAAGCAGCTGGGCTTGCTTTATTTCAATACGTAAAGCAAGATGGCTCGATAGCACGATAAAAAAAAAACGTTTGTCGTGGTGAGTTCACATTCGGCATGGATATTGTGCCGCTGTCTAAGGACAGTCTGGTGTGTCTGCCGAAGAAACTGACCCAGCAGCTGGGTCCATATCGTCCGTCTGTCTGGTGAACCGGGTAACCAGCACCATACATCTTATCGACGCCAATACTGGACGAGGTAAGACACTGACCCAGCAGCTAGGCTCGACCCTGTCGGGCACAACTAATCTTAAAAGCTAGGTAAAAGAAATATCTTAAAACTAGATAGATAGATTTCTTTACCATTACCATGCTTCTTCTCCAAGAACGATCAGGGCTAGTGAAGCTGGACAAAAAAAGTAGCTAGATACTTCATCATCATCAGATACTTAGTAATAGATAATACCTAATATAAATCTAATTTATATCGTGACTTTTGACGTTGAGTGTATACAGTGAGTTTGAGTTTGATAGAGAACTCTCTAAAACAAGATAGTTAAGATGACGCTAAATAACGGTTATCGATGCCTTGTGCTACCAGTGCAGAAAACTATCACCTTGTATCAAGATTTGACAGTGTTTATGTCTAGAATAAAATGTTTGAAAAAATCGGTCAGGTTTTTTCCATTGTTTCGTTTTGTTTCCAGTATGCGACCTCTCAGCAACAGTGTACTACAGGAATCCATTCAACCCCATATGCAATCCGAAACAACTGGTTGAATTCATCGTAATGGACATCGACATCTTGAAGGAACATGTAAGTTTGCTACCTTTTTGAATCCACTTTATGTTTTTTGTTTAGCATTAGAGCACTAGCCAGTTGTACGATATGGAAAATAATGTAAAAAACATTGTTTCGGTTGATTTTAAAGATCTATAAAAAAGAGGCAAAAAAACATAACTATTCTATGCATCCAGTAGTGCGTCAACTAGCGATGCGCGATTATGAATGATTTTGAAAGTCGAATGATCTTAAGACACTAATGTTTATATTCGACTTCAAAATTAGCGATACGCTAATCTTGATAATCGAATGAAACCACTAATTAGTAGTCGCTAATGTCAAAACACTTTTTGTACTGGCTGCATAAAAGTATCGCTAATTTACGGGCTGCCAACCTAAGCGGCTACGATGGATAACCATACTGACAACATAACAAATATAATGGGAAATTGGGTTCTTTTTTTATTGAGGTATTGTATAGATAAAAAATAATTGTAAAATAACGGTAAATAAATTAAGCCAATTTAAGTAGTAATTAAACTTACCTAATGTTATACTTAGCTAAAAACCAAATCGGTCCTTTTTACGGAAGTTGCCAACCTAAGCACCTATCCACGGATGACCACTTGACAGAAATAAGCGAATGAAGTTAGCTAATAAAAACCGAATCATTCCGATTCGCGGCGGAAATGCCCGAGTTGGCCAAATCATTCATCGGCTTTGAATCATTCCCGAGTTGACCCGAGTCGAGACGGAAACGAACGACCGACTCGACAACTAATAGTAGTGGTAGGTTAGACTGTTAGTTTTAGCTACTAATCTAAACGTATCATTCGACCGAGTCGAATGATTGCCTGAGTCGAATGATTTCATTAGTATCATTCATAATCGCGCATCGCTGGCGTCAACCTTGTAAGGAACCGCATTTTTTTTTTATCCTATATTGAAGGTTGCGAGAAATAAATTAAATATCTGCGAACTAGTTCCGAATTAAATACTATTTGGGCAGCGGTAAAATAGTTACCAAAAATATACTATAACCCGTATGTATCATTAATACGAGTGTTTTCATGTTCATCCTGATTTCTTTCTTTAATGACACTGGTTATAAGTTGTAACGTGTACCGATAAAATAAATTAAAAATAGCGTACTAAAAAGTATCACGGTTGAAATAATGAACCTCCGAATAAATTACTAAACTCCCGAAAGAAATACTAACTTACCGAAAATTAAACTGAGTTAGCGGAAGAATAGTTCCGACAAATAAACCACATTTTACATACTGTAGGTACCTCGAATACTTAATTTATTACATGTTATAGACTTACTTTCGCTTCAGTACTTTTACTGCAATCGCCGACTAGTTTCGGTCTCATTCGGGGTGATTTTACATACTGTAGGTACCTGCTCTAATACTTATTTATTTACAAGCCATAGACTTTCGCTTCAGTACTTTTACTGTGGTCGCCGACTAGTTTCGGTTTCATTCGGGGTGCTTATTCTCCACGCGTCCGCTGCAGGAAAAGAAGTCGTTCCCGGGCCAGGGGCAGGTGTCCAGCCGTCACGTGGTGGCCGACGCGTGGGTGGTGCGGGCGAGCGAGCTCGGCTCAGACGTCAGTCCCGTACATGTCCGGACGCACTTGGGACATGTACTGAAGCCCGGAGACTCGGCGCTGGGGTGAGTTACCTACTCGAATTGCGTTCGAAACGGGGTCGAATCGCAGCCGAAACGTCGGCGCAAAAAAGCAACTCGACCCCGTTTCTATAAACAGACTTTCCAAGTGTTTAACCCTAGTATTAACTGTTTTAGGACCTAATGATTTACATATTATCGCTATATCCAGAAAGTTTTTTTAATTGGCGGTTTTAGTGTGCTTATTAGCAAACTTTTAAACCACCTAAACTAAAATACTTTTGTTTTTACTTTCATAAGTACTGCGCATTTTGTATTTCATAAATGGTTTTACTTTCTTCTAATTATCTCGACATAGCCTACTAGTTTCAGTTCTCATTCGGAGACCTTAATCGTTGAGCAGAGACGGACCGCGAATGTAATCAGTCGTTTTATCAATCCTCTAAATAACTCTAAAAGCCCATGATGGGCATAGGCATCGTCCTTTTCACTCCAACGGATCAGTCCAAATCAGCCACCGAATTTGTATCAAATATGTTTGTTATTTTTTTACCTTGATCGTGTTTTTTTTTGTCAATAAAATGCATTTCAATTCGAATTTGAACAGTTACAACCTGAGCAACTCGAACATGAACGACGAAAACCTGGACAAGCTGGACCGCTCGCAGATACCGGACGTGTTTCTGGTCAAGAAACACTACGGCGAGCGGTCGGCGCGGCGCCGCGCGCGCGCCTGGAAACTGAAGAGGATGGCTGACGACCTGCATGATGGAGGCAGCTCCACCAACGAGTGAGTAGAAGTTTCCCTCATAGAAACACTACGGGGAGCGGTGGAAACTGAAGAGGATGGCTGACGACCTGCACGATGGAGGCAGCTCCACCAACGAGTGAGTAGAAGTTTCCCTCATAGAAACACTACGGCGAGCGGCCTGGAAACTGAAGAGGATGGCTGACGACCTGCACGATGGAGGCAGCTCCACCAACGAGTGAGTAGAAGTTTCCCTCATAGAGACACTGTGAGCTCCACTAAAGAGTAAGTAGCCCTCATAGAAACACTACGGCGAGCGGTCGGCGCGGCGCCGCGCGCGCGCCTGGAAACTGAAGAGGATGGCTGACGACCTGCATGATGGAGGCAGCTCCACCAACGAGTGAGTACAAGTGATGATGATGATGATGATGTCCTCCAAGACGTATCCGCCGACGGCGACCCTCAAAGATATGGCTGGAGAAGCCGAGTTTTGTCTTGAAGACTCGGTCGAAGGTGTCACAATACAGTTGCCCAATAGAAGATCTTAGAAGATCTAGAAGGCTTCAAGATCTTTGAGCCGAGCCTCTTCAAAGTTTTTAGCGCGTTCTTGGACTGCTTTTCGCCATTCAGGTCGCATAAGGGCAATATTTTCCCCCCTACAAGTGTTTCCAAATACCCCTCATAGAAACTCTCGACTAACGAGTGAGTAGCCCTCATAGAAACACTAAGGGGAGCTGTGGAAACTGAAGAGGATGGCTGACGACCTGCATGATGGAGGCAGCTCCACCAACGAGTGAGTAGAAGTGATGATGATGATGATGATGTCCTCCAAGACGTATCCGTCGACGGTGACCCTCAAAGATTTCTTGCGTGAGCTCTGATATGGCTGGAGAAGCCGAGTTTTGTTTTGAAGACTCGGTCGCAGGTGTCACAATACAGTTGCCCAATAGAGTTGTACATGGGCTTAGGGCGGGTCTTTCGATGTTGACGTTTGGTTTCAAGATCTTTTAGCCGAGCCTCTTCAAAGTTTTTAGCGCCTTCTTGGACTGCCTTTCGCCATTCAGGCCGCATAAGGGCAATATTTTCCCCCCCTACAAGTGTTTACAAGTACCCCTCATAGAAACTGAAGAGGATGGCTGACGACTTGCATGATGGAGGCAGCTCCACCAACGAGTGAGTAGAAGTTTCCCTCATAGAAACACTACGGCGAGCGGTCGGCGCGGCGCCGCGCGCGCGCCTTGAAACTGAAGAGGATGGCTGACGACCTGCATGATGGAGGCAACTCCACCAACGAGTGAGTTTACAATAGATGGATAGCCCATAGGCTATAGTTTAGTTACGGAAATAGTGTGCTTGATTAGCACTAGCAGACGTTGGTATTTAGGTATTGAAGAGGATAGCTGACGACCTTCATGATGGAGGCAGCTCCACCAACGAGTGAGTTTACGAGAGATGGATTGCCCATAGTCTATAGTTTAGTTACGGAAATAGTGTGCTTGATTAGCACTAGCAGACGTTGGTATTTAGGTATTGAAGCGGATAGCTGACGACCTGCATGATGGAGGCACTAACGAGTGAGTTTACAAGAGATGAGGCTTTAAGAGCGCTAGATGAGGCTTTAAGAGATACAATTTTAGATGAGGCTACAAGAGATGAGGCTTTAAGAACGCTAGTCTTCATACAATAGCCACGGAGCTAGCCACAAATACAGGCAGCTTGCGCGGCAGTTATTTCACGCACATTCATCGCGCCGGGCCAATCTGCTTGCTCCAGCGTAGGTATTATTAGCACAGGAATGAAAGGCATTCACCCGCCTGCGCCAAGCGGCCTCTTGCTCCGTCATCAATAGTGACTGTCTTACGAGTTTTCTCAAATTGTTCCTAAAGAGCTGCAACTAAAGATAAAGGGACGGATAAAGGGAGTTCCACCAATGAATAAGTAGCTAGATAAAGGCACGGGTGTGAAACACAGCTAGTTTCCGCGACAGTACACAATTTTGCGCACACAACAACGCCATCTATCGAGAAACTTAACAACTCTCAACTCATTGTAGAAAATATACGTTCTCCCTAGAACGCGTTTGCAACCGCAGCGATCGGAAATACAACCCCAATTAGAGTTTAGTTGTCAAAATGTATAACTTGAGTGACAAAACATAACTGCTAAAAGTAACAATGCCGGGATCAAGGGATCTAACGGGGATTATTGAACGAGCGAGCAAAGCGAGCGAAGTTCTCCGAGTCTACTTTAACAATCCGGCGTTTGTATGTGTGTATGTATGAATGTTCGTTCGACGATAACTTGAGTAAATTTAGTCGGACCGTCATGAAATTTGGTAGGCAGGTAAATGACGGAAAGAGATTTTTTAAGTTCGAACATGAGCCTAATCGGGTGAGGGGTTGCTGAGATATGGGGTCGCGAGTTCTGAGTTCGGGGCGAACCACTAGTTTAACTAAAAAAAATTATAAAAGTAAGTAAGATGTAGCCTGTACAATTGTACCTGTCCCACTAGCTGGGCAAAGGCCTTCTCTCAGAGAGAGGGCTCAATGCGGGTTGGCGATTTTTGTGTTTTTTGAGGGTATAATGCCTCATACGCTCAGGTTTCCTTACGATGTTTTCCTTCACCGTCAGCGAGTGGTATTGCTACTACAAATTCACAAATGTACGTAGCTTTGAAATTAAGCAAAGTCATAGATACATGCCCGCACCGGGAATCGAACCTAGGACCTTTCGCTTCAGAGTCCACAGTTCTACCCACTAGACCACCACCGCCTCCAAAACAATTAATGTCATGTATTAAGTAACAATATATTTCATAATAACCACCTGCATGGGTGTTATAAATATTTCAATAGATAAGATTATTCGACATTATCTACATCAGGGTTTCTCAAACTTATGGCCCCACGTACCCCCGTTTAAGTTCCCAAATTACTGCGAACCCCTAACACAACTCCCGTCAAAATGAAAATAAGAAATTCTCTATCTATCTATCTATACAGGGTGTTAAAAGACCGCCAACAGACCCGAAAGCTACGCATACTAGGCACCAAAACAAAGTACTTTTTCGATAAATTATTGCTGGGAAATGATTTTGGTTTTTTAGGTTATAATTTTGAAAAATATTTTATCACGCAATGGATGTGTAACGCACAGAAGTCATATTGCGCAAGCGTAGGTATAAGTTTATGTTACTTAAGCTTGAAGTGCCGATGTTTAGAATACATTGCGGGTTGCTATTTTAACGTCGTTTTTTGTAAGAAATATTCATAATTTTGATATGGCTTCTTGAGAAGGTACGTTAAGAACTAGATACTAAATACATTTCAGCAAAAAAAATGTTTTGAAAAGTCCGACTTTGAACCTCATTATCTCGGAAATCGTTGATTTCCCAGGCATAGTTCCTTGGGCAAAAATGTTCATTATGATCAGGACAATACGTGGTTTCCCGCTTTGTTGGCCGTCTTTTAACACCCTGTATAAAAGGCAACAAAAAGGCGTGACAAAATAAATATGTTATTAATGCGATGGATGGGCTTGTTTCTTTTCGCAAATGGAGTCGATTTTAGGAGCAATTTTGGACAATTTTAATCTTAATTCTGGTTCAACATTAAGTCAATTTCTGTACTTGGTTTTTATCATTACTAGATGTGAAAACCCATTCTCACATAAGTTTGTCGTTGCGAAGGGTAAAAGAAAATTCACCCCATTTCATGAGATTTCGGGATATTCTTCCTGTCTTGCTGTGCGTTTGCTAGCCAGCCATCCAGCCGCCATTACGTAATTTTTTTCGCGTACCCCCTACCATCAAATGACGAACCCCTAAGGGTTCGCGTACCACACTTTGAGTATAACTGATCTACATCAACAGAATGCCCGTTTTCTTTACTAGCACGACTAGCATGATCGTCTCACTTTGTTCGATCTTATTTTTTTTTTCAATTCAATTCAATTCAATATATTTATTTCAGAAAGAATCCATACAGTTTGTTAGCATTTTTGCTTCGCGTAAGCGTGCAGCGCAGCGTCTACAAAAGTTTTCATTCAAGAACACTTCTGCATTTTTTGCAATAAGTACTAGTTAGACTGACTCCCTTCTTACATCACGGATCTATTTTGTGATATTATGTGGATATTATAAATTAAATTGTTAAGGCCCGGTGCATAGTGAATAGCCCGCGCGCCAAGAAAAATGCACAAAATCGATTCCTGTATCAAATACACAAAACAAATCGAAAATGTTCACATATCAAACCCTAGAATTAGGTGAGACCTATCTTACACAGCCAGTTTTTTGAAGATATTTTTGATGAAAAAAAAATAGGCGGCGCTTTTTTTTTCAAACAAAATATCTTGCAATCTGTTATGAATATCAACACAAAACTGGCTGTATTAGATAGGTCTCATCTAATTCTAGGGTTTGATATGTGAACATTTTCGATTTTTTTGTGTATTTGATACAGGAATCGATTTTGTGCATTTTTCTTTGCGCGCGGGTGATTCACTATGCCCAGCGCCTTAAATGGAAGATTCGTGTTGACAGAAAGATGGCAAATAAAATTCGATTTAAAACGAAAGACGATTACATAAAAAGAAACAGAAAAAAAAGGTTGCCAGTGTTAAAGAGGCCTTATATTTCCCGACAACCTAACCTCCTTTATCTCTCTTCAACAGCGACTACAACGACTTTTTGGACGACCTTGAGGAGGAACCCGCGCTGCGGCAGAACATCAACATCTTCCGCGACGCGTCCAAGATGATCGCCGTGGATACCGACGAGCTGGACCCCACCATACCGAAGATCACCCTCGCGGAGATGCTCGACGACCTGATGATTGATGACGAAGAGATGACCGAGGTTTAGAGGTGATTGTTGCTTGGCAAATGTCGTTTGGCATCCGGCATTTTTAACTTTTATGTTCATAAAAAAAACTAAGGCCTTTGCATCTAAGTAATGAGATGATTTATACAGCGTCCAGTGGCACCTTCACTCACACTAGATGGGTGAAGAGACCACTCGGCGCTGCAGTGCCTGGGACATTGATTTAGATGGAGTAGGTTTGCCCAGCACCTATACCATGTTCATAAGGAAAGTGATAACCAATGCATCCATATTGTTACCGGTTTATGATCCAAACTGGTACGGACTTCGGTGAATCAAATTATGTATTGTAAATGTTTCGTTTTATGCGAGAACTAAAAATATAATATTTTAAGCGCAAATCGTGCTCGTTTATTTATGCAAAAAATGCATTTCAGTCAACTAAAAACCTTCATTCAACTAAAAAGTAGTAAATGGCATCTCTTATCGTAATTAAATTACATACATAGGTAACATAAACATTGTTTGACGCAAGAGCCTATGGAGGCAAACGATGGTTTATTTATCGATTACCTACTCAGATTATGTTTATACGAGTACTTATCTTTTATCTGCTGTGGAGTAGGAGATATCAAGAAGGCGACTAACTATAAAAAATGCTTAGAAGTTAATACTACCTACTTATGTACTCAGCTACGAAAGATATTTTACTAGCGCGATGCAGGATTGGTTGCGAGTAGAGTTGTTACCTAATTAAGTGTCTCTCAATATCATGAATGAGAACTATTTACCAAGGTACTGAGAACTCTTAAGCTGCTAAGGCACCACAATAATTTATTTACTAATCGGTGGACTAAAACCCCAATCCAAAGATAACACAAACAGATATACGGTTTACCAATGATGGATGGACAGATTAACACAATCAAAGTGCTTGAAAAATATACCTGGGGCATATTTCATAAAGTACAACTTACAATAGATATTCGATGTACATTGCGTAGCTGATTACCAGAACGATACCAGAAAGACGAATATACTAACTAAGCAACTACGCGATGTAAATAAAAAAATTAAGTTATAAGCAAACACTCTTCCTAGCTAGTGTTTTGCCCGCGACTTGCAGCTCATACCTAGATTGTAAAATAGTACATTACTGCCGCGATCTGTAATGAGTGCGTTTCTGGCGCGCTTTTGATGGCCGACAGAGCGCAGCGTAGCGCAGCTCAAGGCCCTCACAGTGCGGTCAGCATTGCAGCCCTTGATGGACAAGCTGAAATGAAGGCCGAGACCGAAGGTCGAGGCCTTTATAGCGCGGCCAGCAAGGGCTGCAATGATGACCAAACTTGAGGGCCGAGAGCGTAGCTAAGCTAAGCTCGAGGCAATCATAGCGTGGCCAGAAGCGCACTCATTGCAGACCAAGGCTTGTATAGTGCTTTACTCAAACAATGCGAGTAATTAAAATATTAATTAGAATAGTAATTAACATAGTAATTTAATTAGCTTACCATTTGTCGTAGATTAAGTACTTGTCGATTTTCCATTCCGCAAACTTTTTGTTGGTAAGCTTGCTTGTATTTTTCTTTTGACTTCGGTGGCAATAAATTTCCAATTACTAATTTCGCTTGATTTTGAATGTCCGGCGGTGTTAAACACATTAAATCCGAGGATTCGTCGCTTTGAGAGTTCACTTTTTCAACAAAAACACAGAAAAAAATCACTTCGAACAACGCGCGAAAAGTCGAAAACAATATGGCCGCGCTTTTTTTTTCTGTGCAATGTGTCGACTGCCAGTACCCATACAGCCTAATTCTAAATAAATACTTTTTGCACCTGATGTTTGAGTTCTATTTATGAAACAAAACTCGACATTAATGTTTTTCTGGCCGCAAAACACAAGACATTAATGAAATTCCATACAACTTTTCTGGCGCCTAATCCAAGTAGCCCGCAAGTCCGACTTTGCTCAAAGAAGGTTGTCGAATTAATGTCCGCATTACGAGCTTTTTTGAGTAAAAATAGTTTTCTACAAGTGTTAGATATAGGCACAACTAGCGTCGGCAATGAAAAAAATTTGTCTATGGAAAAGAGATTCATATCTTCTTTTTGGATGCGTTTTTTGCTAAAACGCTTCATTAAGTTCTCAACGCGAGGCTTAACTATTTTTAGGACCTAAGGTTTATATTCCAGATCCTAGAACCTACGAATAAATCTGGCGGGTCTTTGTCTAAGTCCATTATTTTTATTTTTATTTACAGTCTATTGCTTTTTTGAAATGGGGTTTTTTATTTTTGCTATTCTACGTAGATATTGTTTTGTACAGTATTGAAGATTTGGGCCCTTAAATGGATGTCGGACAAACAAACGATCCTTCATGACAAGTTTAGTATCGATTTGTTGATTGCTGAAATCAACAATTCACAGCACCCACCAGCCATTGAAACAGTCACCTAATTCACTCTTTTATCAGTCATACAACTTAGTGCCCGCATGAAAAGGCGCAAGTAATTTCAACTATTCTGATTGTTTACCTACAATCGATCCGTGGTGTGGTGTTTAGTGATAAAAGAGGTTTTTTTTGTAAGCCCCATCAGTGATACGACAAATACCGGTGTAATGAGAGTGATTTTGTTTGTAGCCTTATTATTGGCTACAGTTTGCTGGAGCCAGAAGCTGATATCGCAAGGTAAGTGTTTTTTTTAATACATTTTCAAATCGCAAAACAATTACCCAATTTAATGAGGTGATACTTTTACTTTGCCTATTATTTTATTTCTATAAATAGTATATGGTGTTGATGGAAGACTGTGTGCACGTGTGTTACTAAGATTATTATTAGGCTTAAGAGATTATTCATTTCAATTCAATTCAATTTAATTCAATTTATTTATTTATTAAATTAAATAATTGTGTATTTTGCATGTAGGTCCGATTGCTTATTTATGAATGATCTGGTCGCTTTCTCTGCTAATGCCTGTTTTTTGTTTGTTTTTAATTTAATTAATTTTTTATCGAGTTTTATAAGATTTTGGTTTTTATTACATGAGTGATAACAATTTAAATTTTATTATACTATTGGCTTATAAAAAATGTAAAATTGATATTTTAATAATAATGATAATAATAATAACAATTTTTTTTAGCTTAAGTTGACTCTGCACGTCAGAGTTTTAAGTTGATTGCATGTTTGAATTGTTAATTTTAAGTTTAGTGATTTCTCAGTCTAGAATATCTACTATTTCTGTTGCTTTTGTCTCGTAAATCACTCACTCGGGTCACTGACAGAATACCAGCGTCACGGGCTGACAAACTGTCACCCGTTGACACATGCTGAGTCAGTGACCCTTTTGGGCACTACAATACACACCGTCACCCGAACCATAGGTAGGTACCCTAATCTACTGTTTCTGTTATTTCTCATATAAATTAATGTGAATGTGTATGTACCCGTTTCAATTGTTGTATTCATGTGTGTGTTGTGGTGTTTAAATAAATGATCATTCTATTCTATTCTATATTTAAGTATTTTGGGAAATTTACGTAATTGTAGGTAGGTGTATTGCAGGTATTGCAGGTAAACAGTTACATTTTTGAGTGGAGTACTTATAAATTGTGGAGGCTGGAGTGGGGTAGAGTGGAGTGGGGTAATTACAATTTTAAACAATTTTGTTAATTCGGAATTCTGCACACCTATCCGAATTAGAAAGATTTTTCTTGCAGATGACCTAGACACCCTATTCAAGAAGTATATCCGCAACGAGTTAGAATCAGAAGAGGATAAGCAGACACTTGAAGATGTCTTCGAGTTGTTCCGTCGACCGCCGGTGGACCGGAGGAGCCTTGAGGATCGTTCTGAAAGCCGATCCTCCATAAGAACGGTATGTTGACTGTTTTCTCGATTTATTTCTCGCTCTAACGGTGAATGAAAACAATGGGAGGAAGGAAACCCACACTGATCTCTTTGAGTACGATTTCATAGTACTTATTCATGGTATTCATCATTCGTCCAAGCAGAAAGGGGGCAAGACGCATCCCACACAGCAAGTTGCAACGGACACTGCTCCACCGGTGTGCGGTTTTCTGTTACTTATACCAAATCAAGATTGCTGTGGTGCTGCAGTTTTTTATACAAAAACTGCACACCGCGGAGAGGTGTTCTGTCCAGTGTGCCATGCGCCTAAAACTTACCTATGTACTTTTAGATTTTCTCAATCGTACCTAACGGTTATTTCAGAAGCATACTGGCCTTTCTATTCCTTTTTACGATCGGCTGACTTTACAATATCGTCGAGCTTTAAATCTACCCACTGACCGTCGACCCACTCTACAGGGTGCACTCTAAGTCGTAGCGGAACTTTAAGTAGGCTGTCTACTGATCACTACAAACAACTTTTACCAGGTGGCGAAAAAAATGGAGCACAAAAAATATCAGCTGTTCCATACAAAAGGTCGACTCAGTACTGCGCCAAATGTATGAAACAGCTGATGTTTTTTTCGTTCCATTTTTTTTTCGCCACCTGGTAAAAGTTGTTTGTAGTGATCAGTAGACAGCCTAATTAAAGTTCCGCTATCGACTTAGAGTGCACCCTGTAGTCTAGACCACCATTCCGTGTATAGCTACTTTACCCAATTATTTTATCTCTATAATCTCCCAGACATTGGACTGCCTGGTATGTCGCAGCGCCTTCGCAGCGCTGTTCCAGGGAGTCCACAGCGGGATATCGAACGAGGTCCTAGAGTCGTCGCTGATTAGCCTGTGCACTAACCTGGGTATACAGACTTACGAAGTCTGCGCCGGTGTCATGCCGCTTAATCTGGTAAGTGCCTGCTATTTGTAACCCCTCCGACACAAAAAGAGGGTTGTTATAAGTTTGACCGCTATGTGTGTGTATGTCTGTCTGTCTGTCTGTCTTTCTGTCTGTCCGTCCGTCTGTCTGTCTGTCTGTCTGTCTGTCTGGCTGTCTGTCTGTATGTTAAACTGGTGAACCAATTTAGGTGAGTTTTTATTATGATTTGAAAAATATTGAAAGCAGGTTTCCTAGCGATGGTTCTTAGACATGTTTTTAGACATATAATTGAAATGTCGGATCAATATACCCAAGCCCAAGTGCCTGAAATCACCTAAATTCGGAAGGCAAAGTTTTTTGTTCGAAAGTCCGTTATTGGCTTAATCTTATCTTTAGACAATATTGAGAAACTTATTTAAATATTTTTTTATTTTGGTCCAGTAGTTTTGTTTTTATGCGCTAAAATGTTTTGTTCCTATGACCGCCACCAGTATGCAGACCGTCGCGTGACGTCATAAAACCGTATCTTTGAAACATTGTAAAATCCAAACTACTGAACCAAAATAAAAAAATATTGAAATTAGTTTCTCAATATTGTCTAAAGATAAGATTAAGCCAATAACGGACTTTCGAACAAAAAACTTTGCCTTCCGAATATCATCAAATATTTCCTGTCATAACGAATAGATTTTCGGCCGAGTTTGGGTATCACGCAACCTTCACCTCTTTCCAGCCAATCTTCATCTACATAATCAAGCACCAGCCCCTGGCGACCCCGGGCGCCTTCTGCAGCCTGATTCTGCAGAACGTGAACAGCCCCGGCAACTGTCCCATGCAGGACGAGCGGTTCGACTGGACTGTGGAGCTGCCCCCTTACAGTGGACCTGTCGAGGTGAGGATCATTTTCTTCTCTCGTGTCAGAAACTTCAACGAGTCAATAAGACTTCCCAGAAGGAACGCTTTTGGGAGCTGGAACCTTGATTGTAATGGGTGTCGCCTGGAGGAGTTTTTGCACCTGCGACTTTGCTCGCAGCCGCATCACCCACCACTACGTTCCTGAAACACGTCAACTTTAAAGTGTGATTTCCAACAACTTTTGTTCAACGACTTTGGTGAAAGCGCAATTTAGTTCTTCTATGCAAAAAAAATGTAAAGCGGTTTTTTTTTATTAGCGGCTCTCAATAACAAGTAGAGCAGGAGCAGGAGATGCCGAAAATGTGGTAGAGAGTGATGGGGCACGATTCACGAATGCGCGCCGCGCAGCCAACGCTGAAATAGTACGCACAAATGCAAACTTTCAGTCATCAAAAAGTATCGAGCTTTGGTGATGTCGTCGGATACAACACATTTTGCAGTTGTATGTTTCAGGAATAAGTAATGCTATTTAAAAATAGCCCTCTATACCCGTCTTGCCATGGACAGGACAGGTTATCACCAGAGATCGAGATCACAAACACTATGTTATTCACAGCCACCAGCAAGCAACGCAGATCCGCTCAAAGTGGTGATCATAACCGACGCCCACATCGACCCTCTGTACGAAGCGAACGGGGTGGCGGAGTGCGACGCGCCAACTTGCTGCAGGATGGGTCAGCAGCCGAGGTCAGGCTGTGAACTTCGGTTCGAGGTCGACGAGACAATACTGGAAGGCAGCGTGGTGAACCGAGACGGCAGTGTTATGGTAAAGATCAGCCCTGCATTCTTTAACAGTGTACATTTTCTTACTTTTATTTTATCGGATTAGCCGACCTGTTTCGACCTCGTCCGGAAGTTTTAATCATGGAGGAGGTAAGAACGACGCGTTAGTCACGGCGTTCATCCGCTCACTGCGGGCTCCTTGACGATGCGTCCGCGCGCATGTCGGCTATTCCGACAAAATAAAAGTAAGTGAAACCGTTAAATCGATATAAAAATGTGCAGTGCTTACGAAAGTTAAAAACAGTGTAAATTTTCACGAGTGAAGTCGTTTTTTAAAAGTAATTTTGTGGTTTTCGTACTATTTACTTGAAAGTTATTTTTTTACGTAACCTATTGTATATCCCACTGCTGGGCAAAGGCCTCCCCCCTTTCAGACTAGGTCTTTCGGTCCTGGGGGTTACCCTTGACGCTATTGCGACCATATTGAAAAAGTTTTAAAATCAATTTCTCTTTGAATTCGCATAGTAATGCTTTGATTTTAAATACTTTGTAATGTTTATTCAAAGGTAAGGCTGTTTTATTCAATAAAAACACAAAATGCGTCTTAATTTGTAAAATATTAAATTTTGTAAATTGCGCCATATTGCGGCCGCATTGGAAAAATGCGTCAAGGGTAGAGGGGCAGAGCAACCTCTAACCACTCCGGCAGACATTGATCGAGATCGTCCCGCCATCGTCAACGCCATCAATGTTATTTGAATGTAACAAATGAAATTTTAACTAACACCAAAAGGCTTAGCACGCGGGCCATTTTGCCTACTCTCAACTGTCACCTTAGCCACAGTTCACTGTCACCTTAGTAGTGTTAAGTGGCTCAACGGTCATCTTAGCCACTGTTCACTGTCACCTCAGTAGTGTTAAGTGGCTAATGTGACCGTTGAGAGTAGGCAAAATGGCCCGCGTGCTAATAAGCCTACAGGAAGAAAGTTTCATCCTCTGCAGGTAGACTTGAGTGCAGCGGACAAGATAAGGCGAGCCAAGGCGAACAGGCAGACCCGGTATTGCACCAGGAACACTCCTGCGCCGGCCGGCTATTGGGGCGACTATAGGAACTGTGACACTCCGATTTGGGCCTTCGATAACGTAGTCGATGAGATTGCTGCCAATCATAATGTGAGTAAAAAAAGTTACTAAACTACAGGGTGCACTCTAAGTCGATAGCGAAACTTTAAGTAGGCCATCTACTGATCAATACAAACAACTTGTACTAGATGGCGAAAAAAATGAAGCGAAAAAAATATCAGCTGTTCCATACAAAAGGTCGCGTCAGTACTGCGCCAAATGTATGAAACAGCGGATATTTTTTTCGGTCCATTTTTTTCGCCACCTAGTACAAGTTGTTTGTAATGATCAGTAGAAAGCCTACTTAAAGTTCCGC
Organism: Zelleria hepariella; assembly: GCA_949319315.1. Lineage (NCBI taxonomy): Eukaryota > Metazoa > Arthropoda > Insecta > Lepidoptera > Yponomeutidae > Zelleria > Zelleria hepariella. Next base: position 14,967,202 of record OX439387.1, read on the forward strand.
TATCGACTTAGAGTGCACCCTGTAGTGGTTCGCCCCGAACTATGGACTCGCGACCCCATATCTCAGCAACCCCTCGAACGATTTTGCTCTTGTTCGAACTTAAAAATTCTCTTTGCCTCATTTACCCGCCTACTACATGATGATCCGACTAAAACTAAGTTATCGTTGAACAAACATTCATACATACAAACATACCTACATACATACAAACGCAGGATTGTTCAAGTAAACTCGGAGAACTTCTCTCGCTTCGCTCGCTCGTTCAACTACATTAAATTTGAGTTGAACACATTGTAGAACTCTTTTGTGATAGGAAACAAAATGTCCATCTCATATTATTGAGTCAGTGAGTAAAGACATGGCGGCCGCCATGTTTAAAGTAGATAGAGTGGGAATCAGAAGTGGGATGTGCATTCATTTTCACCTAAAAAAGTAGAAACCTAGAAAATCTTCAATCCGCGACCTCCGCCACCAAAAGACGCCAACATTTTCTTTGAAATCGAATCACCAACATGGAATAACCGCCATCTTAACCGAATGGAATATACCTACGAAATTGATAAAATGTATTTCAGGAAATGTACTGTTTACAATACAGTTGAGCATTATAGGCTTATTCGCAATCAATTTATTATTATCTGCAGTTTCCTTTCCACTACAATATTGAAGTTAAGGTGGGATGATAGCAACGTGGCGGGAAATTCAAAATTTTCACAGTTTTTTACATTTTGTAGCTAAACTGAGCTATTTTTGTTCAGCGATTTTTCGTTCGCGGTAATAACAAAGTATTCTTTTCATTACTGTAAACAACAGAACAACAATAATTCGGTCGATTATGTGTTCTGGTCTACGAAGCAGTGGCACTGCCCTAAAAACTTGTCGTAGACCAGAACACATAATCGGCCGAATTATTGTTGTTCTGTTGTTTACAATAATGAAAAGAATACTGTTTTATTTCCGCGAACGAAAAATCGCTGAACAAAAATAGCTCAGTTTGGCCACAAAATGTAAAAAACTGTGAAAATTTTGAATTTTCCGCTACGCTGCTATCTTCCAGCCTTAATGCCAAGAAAACTTTTCCAGAACATCGACGTAATCTACTACATTGGCGACACGATCGACCACGGCGTCTGGGGCACATCTTACGAGCTGATCAATGCAATGAACTCGCGCGTCATTGACAAACTGAAGACAACCTTCGGTGGCATACCGATCGTGCCCGTCATTGGCAACCACGAGTCGCAGCCTACTAACCAGTGAGTGAGCTAGCCGTGTAATCCACTTCAGACCCATGGTTACACTGCTTTGTCACACTACAAGGTGCACTCTTAGTCCATAGCGAAACTTTAAGTAGGCTGTCTACTGATCACTACAAACAACTTGTACCAGATGGCGAAAAAAATGGAGCTTAAAAAATATCAGCTGTTCCAAACAAAAGGTCGACACAGTACTGCACCAAATGTATGAAACAGCTGATGTTGTTTTCGCTCCATTTTTTTTCGCCACCTCGTACAAGTTGTTTGTAGTGATGAGTAGACAGCCTACTTAAAGTTTCGCTATCGACTTAGAGTGCACCCTGTAGTGTAACTACTGAGCATACCCATGACCGATGGTCACATTTAAATTAAAAATATGATAAAATTATAAATGATAAGTGCTTTAGAAAAGACAAAAAGTGGTTAAAGTTATAAAGCTTCGTAGAGTAGGTAACAAAAAGGATTAAGATGAAATCGTCTCACAACCAGCGCCGACAATGAAAAAAAAAAAATCTTCTTTTTGGATGCGTTTTTAGCAAAAAACGCTCCTGCGATTTCTCAACGCGAAGCTTAACTATTTTTAGGACCTAAGGTTTGGATTCCAGATCCTTCCAAATCCGAATGCAATCGATTCATGCCAAAAGTGGCCACTTTTGGCGTGAATCGACTGCATTCGTAGGTTCTAGGATCAGGAATCCAAACCTTAGGTCCTAAAAATAGTTAAGCCTCGCATTAAGAAATCGCAGGAGCGTTTTTTGCTAAAAACGCATCCAAAAAGAAGATATTTTTTTTTTTCATTGGCGGCGCTAGTTGTGAAACCTATGGCGTCTTAAAGAGAACTTTCTTCTTCTTTAGTTATTGCAGGTAGCCAGCACCATACAGGGTGTTGTTTTGGTAACGCATGAAACCAAAAACACGTTTTTTTTTTTTTAGTTCACAAATTATCTTGTTTACTTCGTTACTGAATTTGTTAGTGAAAGATTATACTGTTAGTGAAAGAAAACTTACCATTTAGTTAGACGCTCACACCAAATTCTGTTCTTCACAAATCACAGATTCGCCCCATCCTCAGTGACCGAGCCAGACCTCAACACGACGTGGCTGTACGAGTCTCTAGCCGACAAGTGGGGTGACTTCCTGGACGAAGAAGCTCTAGAGACCTTGCGGACACAGGGGGACTTCTCGATGTTGATCCGGCCTGGCATCCGGGCCCTGTCTATCAACAACAACGTCGCTTATAGGGACAACTGGTATAGAACCCATATTTGACAAATAAAGTATTTGTATTGGTTGGTGGTTCAAAACTAGTTTTGCTTTTGCTGGTAAAGGGTAGCATGTGTTCCGGCGCATCTTGCTTTATTTGATTGCATAAAGCGAGAGGGCGCTACTCGACGCGGAACAAAAACGTTTGTCGATGCTTTAGACTTTATAGTCTGTAAAATATAGCTTGAGCTCTGTGACAGCTGTCATCGAAATCATAACCATGAAGTTCCGAATTTTTTAACGGTAAATTTACCCTACGATAATCTCATACTTCATTGGTGCAGAATTATTGTCGTACGATGAGTTACCACTTTGACATCTGTCACAGAGCTCAAGCTATATTTTATAGACTATAGACTCCCTTCACACTTTAAGGGTGGACGATAGCGACGTGGCGGGAAATTAAAAAAATTCACAGTTTTTTACATTTTGTAGCTAAACTGAGCTATTTTTGCTCAGCGATTTTTCGTTCGCGGCAATAAAACAGTATTCTTTTCGTTATTGTAAATAACAGAACAACAATAATTCAGCCGATTATGTGTTCTGGTCTACGAAACAGTGGCACTGCCCAAAAAACTTGTCGTAGACCAGAACACATAATCGGCTGAATTATTGTTGTTCTGTTGTTTACAACAATGAAAAGAATACTATGTTATTGCCGCCAACGAAAATCTATAGACAAAAATAGCTCAGTTTAGCTATAAAATTTAAAAAACTGTGAAAATTTTGAATCTTCCGCCATGCTATCTTTCAGCCTTAACGCATGTCGTTGCGGCATGCGTCATTGCGACATTTAGAAAGGATTTGGACGTGTGCCGCATGCATGAGATAATGGGGCGACTTCCTGGAAGAAAGGAGACTGGAGACCTTGCGGACACAGGGTGACTTCTCCATGCTGGTCCGGTCTGGGATCCGGGCCCTGTCCATCAATAACAACGTCGCTTACAGGGACGACTGGTTGGTGGTTCGACACTATTTTGCTTTGACTGGTAACGGGCAGCATGTGGATTTCGCGGTCATTGCTCAAAATCGGGATTTAGGCCAGCCACATAAGTACCTACAGACAGAATTTTTCCGTAACGGAAAAACGAATCAGGATTACGAATGCAGGAACTGCATTCAAATCTATGAAAATTCGGACGGAAAAAACTGTTATGTGTGTGGTAGGGCCATAGATTTGTATGCAGTTACTGCATTCGGAATCCTATTCCTATAAATGTGGACTTTCCCGCCACGCTACTTTCGTTGAACCTTAATAAACCTACCAGACCAGCTATAACTCTGATAAACCAATTCACCCGTCTCTCCAGGTGGCTGGTCTTCGACCCTGAGGACTCCAAGCGGCACCTGGACTGGCTGATCGCCGAGCTCTTGAAGGCGGAGCAGGCGGGAGAGAGGGTGCATATCCTGGCGCACATACCGCCTGGAGTCCACGACCTCATTCACAGCTGGACGAGGGAATACAACCGGATCGTTAACAGGTGACGGTTTGGAAGAGTTGTAACTCCTTAGGTTCACTTGCCTCAACCAGGGTTACTGCCGGTTTCTGAATTGAAAAATTAGTGAAAAAATTTTTGCAGAAATGTATTTAGTTTCATCAAAATTTTGAATATTTCTTACAAAAAACGACGTTACAATTATTATTGGCACCCGCAATGTATTCTAAACGTAAACTTATGCCAACGTTTGCGCAATATGATTTATATGCGTTTTACGTCCATTGCGTGATAAAATGTTTTTCAAAATGATAACCTAAAAAAACAAATCATTTCCCAGCAATAATTTATCAAAAATGTACCTACTCGGTGTCTAGTATGCGTGTCTTTCTGATGAGGATGACGATTATTTTCACCCCCAGATTCGCGGCAACAATAGCAGCCGAGTTCAACGGCCACACGCACTCTGACGAGTTCAAGATCTTCTACAACTTGACCGACGACACCCCGATCGTGGTGGCGTGGGGCGGTGGCAGCGCCACGGCTTACACCAACTACAATCTCAACTACAAGGTCGTCGAAGTAGATGGCGCTAGCTACGTAAGTTCAAGATCTTCTACAACTTGACCGACGACACGCCAATGGTCGTGGCGTGGAGCGACGGCAGCGCCACGGCTTACACCAACTACAATCTCAACTACAAGGTCGTCGAAGTAGATGGCGCTAGCTACGTAAGTTCAAGGTCTTCTACAACTTGACCGACGACACGCCAATGGTCGTGGCGTGGGGCTGCGGCAGCGCCACGGCTTACACCAACTACAATCTCAACTACAAGGTCGTCGAAGTAGATGGCGCTAGCTACGTAAGTTCAAGATCTTCTACAACTTGACCGACGACACGCCGATCGTGCTGGCGTGGGGCGGTGGCAGCGCCACGGCTTACACCAACTACAATCTCAACTACAAGGTCGTCGAAGTAGATGGCGCTAGCTACGTAAGTTCATGATCTTCTACAACTTGACCGACGACACGCCGATCGTCGTGGCGTGGGGTGGCGGCAGCGCCACGGCTTACACCAACTACAATCTCAACTACAAGGACGTCGAAGTGGATGGCGCTAGCTACGTAAGTGTCCGCGGGTTTTCAGGTCTTCTGTAGGATTCAATACTTGCATCTAACATAATCATTTCTTCGCTCTGTGAGATGAAAAGTTTTGTGTTTCGCAAGAATGGAATATTATTTGCGTCTCGTGCTTCTGAATACCTCGCTACGCTCAGGTTTCTTTTTTTTAACCACTCGCTACGCTCGTGGCTTAATTTTAGAGACCTTCTCTAGCTCGGTATTCAATACAAGCACTCGCTGCAAACAATAATTTTGCAGTCTTGCATAACAATATTATTTACCCGCCTACCTTTCATGACAACCAACTCGCGCCGGATTGTTCCAGTAGACTCGGAGAACTTCTCTCGCTTCGCTCGCTCGTTCAATAAAACGTAGGGAGATCCACTTTGCTAGGTGTCTCTTCGATTATGCAGTATCTATTTTCTGTCCACCAGTGGGCGACAGGGGGCTAATGAAAGGGGGTTAGAAGTACCACAGCCCTTGAAAGAGACCCTTGAACAAATCATAAATCTACCTAGACCAAGCATCATCTCCCTTCTAATATGAGATTTCACCTTCACAGGCCGTGACCAACATCCAAAACTACGTCTACAACCTTACAGAGGCCAACCTCACCCCTCACAGAGCGCCGCACTGGTTCCAACTCTACGACATGAGGCACCGATTCAGGCTGCCCGACCTGACTGCTGCATCAATGCACGAATTAGTCTACAGAATGGTCACAACGGACCGGCAACTGTTGGATTTATACTCAGCGTTTTATTCCAAGCTCAACGAAAATCGCATCTCATGGTGCGACGATGAATGCAAAATCAACGATCTGTGTAAAACGGTCGTGACCGTATTGTGGGAGAGACAGCGCTGCGAAGAATTGAGAACGCTGTACGAACAAAGCCAAACTGTTTAACTATTTACAACAGTGTTATTTTATTTTGTACAAATGACTTAAAATTAAAATCTTTACATAATTTCATGACTATTTTCTACGCAAATACTATATAAGGTCTAACTAAGCCTAGCCCTAGCGGCAAGGCAGGTCGTGACAAAAGATTTTGTCGTACTATCGAGGAGCGCCCTCTTGTTTTATGTAGGTACTTAAAAATAAAACAAAATGGCGTTGGCGACATAAAAAAATATATCGCGGTGTCTTGCCGCCAGGGCATGGTTACATTACAATTTACAATCAGCTCATTTTGAGAGAAAGTCGAGCGAGAAATATAACAAATTCGCGCGACAGAGCTGAGTGTAAACCAGGGTATAAAAATAACTTATTTTTCACTTATACTTAACCAGTTGATCTTGGGTTTCTTTCTCAGCTCTTCGCTTGATACTTTATCCAATTGTGATAGCTGAAACAGAAAAATAAACATGCTTCACAAAGTTGGAATACAACAGAAATATCTTCGCCGCAGAACAGAATACAATGATCGCAGTCAAATAAAAAATACACCCAAAAGTTAATATTTTTTTCAGCAAACTTAACTACTGTCCTCTTTGAGATTTCCGCTGTGGTGATGGTAGTTAATAATAAATCCTATTACTTTTTTATATTTATATATTTAAACGGGGAATCTCGGAATCTCTAACGATTTGGATGTTTGGAACAAAGATTCAATAAAATAAAATAAAAAGGCAAAGCAAATCAATAAAAATGTAGCGCCATCTCGTGGAATTCGAGCGAAGCTCGGTCGCCCAGGTTAGGGTCATAGACTCATAGTTAGTAACTATTACCAACCCAGTGAGTGGCAAATATCACTCTTATTTCCCAACTGTCCCCTTCGAGCTCACCACGAGATTTGAAGATATTTGATGGCGCCCTCTCTCTCTCTTTCTCTCTCAGTATGGCTGCGCGGCTAGACACCGTGCTCTCTCTCTCTCTCTCACTTGTCTCCTCACAAACCGCAGGACCCTCTCCACATGCTCAGGGTCGGTGTGTGGTGACAGCGCGTAGAAGCGCCCCCAGACCGCGGCGGCGAGCACTCTCTCTCTCTCTCTCTCACCTGTCTCCTCACAAACCGCAGGACCCTCTCCACATGCTCAGGGTCGGTGTGTGGTGACAGCGCGTAGAAGCGCCCCCAGACCGCGGCGGCGAGCACTCTCTCTCTCTCTCACCTGTCTCCTCACAAACCGCACGATCCTCTCCACATCTTCAGGGTCGGTCTGTGGTGACAGCGCGTAGAAGCGCCTCAAGACCGCGGCGTCGAGCACACTCTCTCTCTCTCTCTCTCACCTGTCTTTTCACAAACCGCACGACCCTCTCCACATGCTCAGGGTCGGTCTGTGGTGACAGCGCGTAGAAGCGCCTACAGACCGCGGCGGCGAGCACTCTCTCTCTCTCTCTCACCTGTCTCCTCACAAACCGCACGACCCTCTCCACACCCTCAGTGCAGACCATTGTTGTAGCTTACCAGCTCCACGTGGAACTGCTCCAATAGGGAGGACACTTGCTTGCGGGCTATCGAGGGGTTCGCGCCCTCTCTTTCAATAGCGCTGCGCGGCTAGACACCGTACTCTCTCGCACCTGTCTCCTCACAAACCGCACGATCCTCTCCACGTCTTCAGGGTCGGTCTGTGGTGACAGCGCGTAGAAGCGCCTCCAGACCTCTCTCTCTTTCTCTCTCAGTATCTCTGTAGGCTTAGTACGCGGGCCATTTTGCATACTCTCAATTGTCACCTTAGCCACTGTTGACTGTCACCTCCTTCGATCAAAGATAAAGCTAGATACAACATAGAACTCTGAAATGTGTCTGGAAAAATATATGTCTAAACTGCCTTTGGGAGCTTATTTGCTCGTAGTCTAAACTGTACACTAATGCAATAAGGTTGACATTCGAATATTAGACGTACGGTCGAAATGATGTTTCTCATTGTTCTATTGCTGATATCATTTGTTTCTGTGGGGATAAGTTTTTATTGTGATTTTATACGTAATGCGGATTCTATGGGATTTAGTTCGGTGGTCACCTCAGTAGTGTTAAGTGGCTAAGGAGACAGTTGAGAGTAGGCAAAATGGCCCGCGTGCTAAGCCTTCTGCTCTTTCTCTCACCTGTCTCCTCACAAACCGCACAATCCTCTCCACATCTTCAGAGTCGGTCTGTGGTGACAGCGCGTAGAAGCGCCTCCACACCGCGGCGGCGAGCAGCCGGTCGTCCAGCAGACCCTCGTCGTAACCGACCAGCGCTGCCTGGAACTGCTCCGATAGGGAGGACACTTGCTTGCGAGCTATCGACGGGTTTGCGCCCTGGAAAAGAATAGAAAAGAATAATCATAATACGACGCACAACTAGCGCAGCCAATGAAAAAAAAACATATGGCGAGAATCGATTGCATTCGTAGGTTCTAGTATCTGGAATCCAAGCCTTATGTCTTAAAAATAGTTAAGCCTCGCGTTGAGAAATCGCAGGAGCGTTTTTTGATAAAAACGCATCCAAAAAAATTTTTTTTCTTTTGCGGCGCTAGTTGTGGGTCGTATTTCATCTTAAACACCACAACACACACAAAAGATCAAATTGGACACCATTTGTATTGAATTCTTTGTAAGAATACTGTAAGAAATAAATTCTTGAAGTCTTTTAAGAATACAGCATCATGTGAAAGTGAACCCACTAGTAGATTTTTTGGCTATTCGTGACAGTAAAGGTTTCCATAACTCTACTGATACCTACGTTGCGTGAAAATACAAGTCCTCGCATAATCTAGAGGGTTTCCTAGTGCAGGGCTCACTGTTAATCATAATTGTTTAAATCTAACGGTAATAAATTTTACATTTTGTATTTTGAATCTGTTTTCCTTCCATTCTAAGGTCATCTTCCAATATTGCTAACTCAATCATGGCCCCAAGAAAGCTAGAACCAAGTAAGTTTAGGCTATAGTGTAGAGTAGTTTCAACCTACCTCAAGCAATTTGATCCTATTGCCAACATCAGCCCACAGTGCCTCCACAATACAATTCCTTATAAAATACCCATCCCCTTTGACATATTTCTCCTTATGCGGCGCTTCTAAGGTGACGTCTTCAGCCATACATCGCACCATGAGCAACCAGACATGCAACTCGGTCACGCAGAACCAAGAGGCAAATGTATCCTCCAAGTGGCATTCGGTGAACCAACCGACGTAGTCCACTTGGTCCGGTACGCATTCGTAGAGGAAGTAGCCGGAGAGTTTGAGACGCTGGAAAATAAAAAAATACATGGTATAGGATGTGAAAATTTTTAGATTAATTGGAATGTTTGGGACACAATATACACTCAGGAAGTGGAAAATTAGAATAGTTTTGTATGGAATTTGTAACTGTTAGTGCACAAATGTTTTATTTATACGGGATGCAACTTTGTATTGTACAGAGGCCGATAGTTCTTTATATGAATAACGGTTGAAGCTGTAATAGCATATCCAGGTCAACTCACAGTTCTAAACTTGTCCATCCAACCTATGGCTTTCATGAACTTCTTGACATAACTGTCCTCAATGGCCACGGTCCCTTGCTCCCTGATTATCAGTGGCCTCACTAGTAAACTGTTGACAGCAGGGCGCGCACAATCTATCAGCTTCATTCGGCTTTGCTGGTGCCATAACAACTAGAACACAAAATGTAAAGTCGGTTGCAGGTTATGTTGTTCGTATCGACGAATACATGCACCAGATTTTTTGTACAAGATGCGAACAACATGGAAATGTTTGTACCCGTGTTAGTATACGGCTTCTATTCATTTTGGTTAATTATTTTTCGACTGTTTTTGTGATATTCTTGAACACAGGAACATGAAAATGAAAATGTCAAAAACAGCTGTGCGAAAACCAAAGACAACCCCGGTAATCGTAAAAAAATATCAAAGTTTTCTATGAGTACGACGAACGGTCGTTACACAAAATAAAATAAAACAGAGAATATAGGAAGCCATAATGCAAAAAAACCTTCCTGCACCAAAAACTTCTCACTTGACTGATTATGGAGTATGGACTGGTTTTCTCTGGAATATAATAAAATAAATAGTTACAAAATAGTTTACCTACATAATATTTTTTCATGTTTCGAACGTGTCGCAGGAAAAGGAAATAAATCAATAAAAAAAAATTACATTGTCTATGACCGTCATCGGTCGTGTTCACGTTACATAATTTGGCTGCCGATTTTATAACCAAGTGCTTCAGGATAAACCAAAATGTTTGGGTCTGTAAGCAGGGTCGGAAGCGGCCTCATCGCCGCCAAGTCGGCTGCCGCAAAAGCCTTCGGCGAAGCGAGTAAAATCGCGACTGTGTCCGCTGGAAACCGACGTGACTATGCGGCCAAGGCAGCGGCAGCGGGCGCCGCCAAGGGTAAGGTGGTGGCCGTCATCGGCGCCGTGGTGGACGTGCAGTTCGAAGACGACCTGCCGCCCATCCTGAACGCGCTGGAGGTGCAGAACCGCCAGCCGCGGCTCGTGCTGGAGGTGGCCCAACATCTTGGTGAGAACACAGTGCGCACCATCGCTATGGACGGCACAGAGGGCCTGGTCCGCGGGCAGCCCGTGCTGGACTCTGGCTCGCCCATCCGCATCCCGGTGGGCGTGGAGACGCTGGGGCGCATCATCAACGTTATCGGCGAGCCCATCGACGAGCGCGGTCCGGTCCCAACCGACAAGACTGCCGCCATCCACGCCGAGGCACCCGCCTTCGTGGACATGAGTGTGGAGCAGGAGATCCTCGCCACCGGCATCAAGGTGGTGGACTTGCTAGCGCCGTACGTCAAGGGCGGCAAGATCGGCCTGTTCGGCGGCGCCGGCGTGGGCAAGACCGTGTTGATCATGGAGCTGATCAATAACGTGGCCAAGGCGCACGGCGGGTACTCGGTGTTTGCAGGTGTGGGCGAGCGCACGCGCGAGGGTAACGACCTCTACCACGAGATGATCGAGTCCGGCGTCATCTCGCTCACGGACAAGACCTCTAAGGTGGCGCTGGTGTATGGACAGATGAACGAGCCGCCCGGGGCGCGCGCCCGCGTGGCTCTGACCGGCCTCACCGTGGCCGAGTACTTCCGTGACCAGGAGGGACAGGATGTGCTGCTGTTCATCGACAACATCTTCCGCTTCACGCAGGCCGGCTCCGAGGTGTCTGCTCTGCTGGGCCGCATCCCCTCTGCTGTGGGTTACCAGCCCACGCTGGCCACTGACATGGGTACCATGCAGGAGCGTATCACCACCACCAAGAAGGGTTCCATCACTTCGGTGCAGGCTATCTACGTGCCGGCCGACGACTTGACTGACCCTGCGCCCGCCACCACCTTCGCCCATCTGGACGCTACCACTGTGCTGTCGCGAGCCATCGCTGAGCTGGGCATCTACCCGGCCGTGGACCCTCTGGACTCCACCTCGCGTATCATGGACCCCAACGTCATCGGTGCCGACCACTACAATGTGGCTCGTGGCGTGCAGAAAATCCTGCAGGACTACAAGTCCCTCCAGGTAACTATCTACCACACACGGTGTACTCTAGAGCAGTCAGACTCTGTACTAACGCACTCTCTCTCCACAGGACATCATCGCTATCCTCGGTATGGACGAGTTGTCTGAGGAGGACAAACTGACCGTGTCGCGCGCGCGCAAGATCCAGCGTTTCCTGTCGCAGCCTTTCCAGGTACACCACCCTCCCTAAGTAATCCTGCTAGAATCTAATGGGAATGTTGTGGGACAGTAGTAAGATGATTGCTCTGCTGTTTGTTTCAGGTGGCTGAGGTGTTCACGGGCCACCCCGGCAAGCTGGTTCCTCTGGAGGAGACCATCAAAGGGTTCTCCAAGATCCTGCAGGGCGAGTACGATCATCTGCCTGAGATCGCCTTCTACATGGTGGGCCCCATCGAGGAGGTTGTGGCCAAGGCCGAAACTCTGGCCAAGAGCTAAATGCGACGTAAATATACAGTCTATCAATGGAATGGTGAGGATGGATGAGATGTACCTAAAATCAAGTTATTTCTTATTAATTAAAACCTAGTTCTAATTAGTTGAAGGCTTTTATTTTTTCGGTAATCAACATAAACATCCTCTGAACATAAAACCTTACAGGAATTCTAAAAAAAAAACCGAAGACCTGAGAATAAAATAGGTTATGTAAAACTTATGTAACAAGTTATTGCATAATATCATAGTTCCCAAGAATTTCTTATTTTGTGTAGAAACATTCACATGATCTTTGTTCTTTATTGTAATCTTCTCTTATCTAAAGATGGTGTGTCCCATCTGGAAATAGATAATCTTTGCCAATGCAAAGCACAAGTAAGATTAAATCATGAGATGAATAAATTATTTCCTTCTTCCATTGTGTATTCTGATAGCCATATGGGGCTTTTGCAGGAAGGCAGCGGGCGCTGCTGTGTATTCATCATATTATTATGTACGTAGACGCTTTGGATCACCGATTCAATGAAGGAATTTTGGCGGCTCCGTCGCTTTCCGCCAGCGTCGCGTTCCGCCTACGGTAGTACAGTCGGCCACAGTCTCAGATACCCCTTTTTGTTCGATTGGCGCCCTTATGCCGCGCGCGATAAGAGCTGCCATGGGGTATCTGAGATTGTGGCCGACCGTACCTACGTAAATTTGCACCTGCGCTCGCCTCCACTTTGAAATAGGCCATAAGGATGACCCAGAAGCTATAGGTCATATAATAATCAAAACAAAAGATTGTTTAATTACAAAGGTTTAATTATTTAACTATCTAAAGACAGTCAACTCTAGTTAACCCCAAATCAAAATCACAACTGCAGTAAACAATAGCCATCCAAAATTTACTGGTAGTGTTGCTATTGCTTCATAAAATCTATAGAATTTTCAAGTTCACATTTCATTTTTGGGATCAACATAAAAAATACTTCATAATGGTTTCAATATCATACCATTGGAAAATAAAGTGGCATTTCTATCCGAAAATCTAAATCTAAGATCCTATTAGTAGTACTAAAATAAGTTTACGTTTTGTCAACTATTATTTCTTGAACATTGTCTTTTTCACTTTCTGGCTCATCGTTTTCTGCCACTTCCAATGGTTCCTCACTTCCCTCCTTAGCAATCTCAACTTCTTTCGTTTCAGCGGTTTCGGACTCAACAGGTTCAGTAATTTCGGTGGTTTTGGACTCGACAGGTTCATTAATTTCGGTGGTTTTGGACTCAACAGGTTCATTCATTTCAACAGTTTCATTCATTTCAGACCCATTTACGATGGAAGATGGCTCTTTGCAATTAGTAGCATCAGTAGCTGGGGCACAATCGACTTTAGGAACTTTTACTACCTTAACTTGATCACTTTTATTCTCACGAGCATTCAATGGCTCCTTCAACTTGATTGTTTGGAACTGCATAGCTGAGTGGAGGCTCTTGATGCCATCTTTTCTATTGATCGGTTTAATCAATAAGATCTTGCCAGATTTGGATAAGGCTGTTATCTTTTTGTTCATGAGTGGTTTGATCACATCTAAGCTTTGCCGTCGGAATTTGACTGGCATCACGGTGGGAATGTATTCTGAGGTGGGTCTCTCACTTGTACTAGCCCTTCTGTCACTCATAATCTTGACTACTTTCTCAATCATTTTAACCTTTGCAGTTTCCTCCTGTTTGCTTTCTTTTGTTGGACTTGGCTTCGCCTCAGAACTGTTTGTGGTTACTTTCTTTGGACTTTTAGTTGCCTCAGAACTATAAGTCTTCTTTGGAGTTTCTTTCTCATCCTTATTTTCTTTCTTCGGCGATACTTTGTCTCCTCTCGTCAGATGTTTCGGCTGCATGGGCTTGGCGAACGGGTATTGGCTGGCCCTTGGTTCCAGGTGCGATTTGAAGACGCTCATATTGGTCGGTCGCATGTGAGCGGCTGATAGTTCCACCGATTTCTTGGACATGGCGAGGAGAGCACACATGAAGTCTTTATTGATGTCGTAGGTAATGACGTGTTGCGGCGGAGGTGTTTCGGGTGTCGATTTCTTTTTAGCCTGCGTTGTTTTCGTTGCGACGACTCCCTGCGACTCTCTGTAACCCTGGGCTTCCATCTTGAGAAGATTTGAGAGGTCGTATTCGAAGTCCTCGTACTTGGGTCTGGTGCGTTTGCGCACGGGTCGTCTGCTCACCAGCTTGGGTACGTCGTCGTCAGCGGCCGCGCGCTTGGCCAGCTTATCGTCAATATCGTCGAGGTCCGAGGAGTTCTCCTCGAAGGACTTCCCGTTACAGTTCGCGGTGTCGTTGTCGCCGAAAATAACGTGGTGGATCACTTTGTCAATCGTCACGTCGCTGCCCTTCTGAGCTTCAGCTTCTTCTGCAAAAGAGGAACATGTTGTTAAAATGGGAATTTGGGTAATGGCAATGCAACGACGCCGGAATACGCGTGGCCGAATTCTGGGCCAATAAAATATGACAGACAATGTCACCGACACGATAAGAAGAAGAATGCAACTGCTACATTTGGCCTGTCTTTCTTTATGGGTGCGAGTCATGGACCATAGATACATGCCCGCACTGGGAATCGAACCGGGTACCTCTTGCTTCAGAGTCCACTGTTCTACCCACTAGACCACCACCGCACCGTACATTTGTGAATTTGTAGTAGCAATACCACTCGCTAACTGTGAAGCAAAACATCGTGAGGAAACCCGCGGCTTAGTTGGCTCCACACGTATTGACCTGTCTTTCCTGTGGGCTAGGTCGACTAAGCTGTCAGGATCGTATAGGTGCTGGGCAAGCCTATTCGATCTAAAAACAATATCCCAGGCACTGCAGCGCCGAGTGGTCTCTTCACCCATCTAGTGTGAGTGAAGGTGCCACTGGACGCTGTATAAATCATCTCATTACGTAGATGCAAAGGCCTTAGTTTTTTCATGGACCATAAAGGAGGACCTCAGAAAGAGACTCGAAGCATTTGAAATGTGGTGCTACCGACGTATGCTCCGGATCAGCTGGACAGATAAAATCACGAATGTCGAAGTTCTCAGACGTATGCACAAAAAAGTAGAACTATCAAGCAGCGAAAGGTTCCCTTCTTAGGCCACGTTTTAAGACAAAAACGATACCAGCTGCTACACACTACTCCGTGGAATTTCAGTGGTTTTAAAGCGGAAGGTATTTTGTTGCACTGGTGATTTTGAGCCAAATTACAAAATTTCATTCCAAAACGCGCGAAAAAAAAATTCACTTCTCCATACAAATGGTGTCGATTGGCGATAGCCGTTTGTATTGGGAAGTGTTTTTTTTCTTCGCTCGTTTTGAAGTAAAATTTTGGAATTTTGCTCAGAATCACTAGTGCAACTAAATACCTTCGGCTTTAAAACCACTAAAATTACACGGTGTATAATGATGGGCAAAATAGAGGGAAAAAGAAAGCCAGGAAGGAGGAAAATGACATGGCTGTGTAACATCAAGGAATGGACCGGCATCAAATCCATGGAACAATTATTCAGGACAGCCATGAACAGAGAGCGGTGCAGAGAGCTGACTGCCAACCTCCAGTGAGGGAGAGGCACTTTAAGAAGAAGAATAATGCATAAAAAAGCCATGTTTGAGCTCGTAATCGGTGTAAACCGTCTTACCTTTGCTTGCGGCTTCCTTCTTTCTCTTCGCACTGCCCTTGAGACCTCCCATTCGTCTCTTCCGCCCAACGGTTTCAACTCGCGCCGTGTTGCTACTACTGTCATCTGACAGTCGACCTGAATCGCTGGAACACCGACTGGGCCTTCTCGAGTTAGGGCTCTCATCATTGCCTTCATTTTGTTCCTCAGCCATCTTCTCGCTAGCTTCCATCAACTCCAGAGCTTCCGTACCATCGATGGCCTTGACAGTGCTGTGATAGAAGTCCGAATCGCCCTTGAGTTTGTGCACAGTCCTCACATGTTCCGAGAGATTATCGAAGTTATAGTGTTTGTGGTTGCACAGTTTGCACGCGTAGCGCAACCATTTGAAGTGTGTGGCCATGTGGTCACAGAGCTCTTGGAGATGCCAGTGTTTCAAGTTGCACCGCTTGCACAATAACTTTGTGACTTCAACGTCTGGGCTTGAAAATATCTTTTGCTTGAAAGCTGTGAGGTTGCTGCTGACTTTTTCGGCGTGTTCCATGAATGGCTTGGTTAGTGCTTTGGGCGTTACTGAATGATACTGCTCTCCGGAACTGACTGCCTCTGCCATTTCTGTGATAGGTTTGTTCACAATCTTTGCCTTGGGCGCCCCTGACTGTTCTCCAGAAATGACTGCCTCTGCCGTTTCTATGATTGGTTTGATCACAATCTTAGCTGGCGTCTGCGTGGAGGCTGAGGCAACACTGTCGTTGGACTTCTCTGGTGATTCGGACTCGACACTCGCCATGTCGTTGGAATTGGAAGCATCGTTGTCGACAACGAACATGGTCGCTTCTTCGAGAACCTTCTTTTCCGGCTCTTTGTCATTCTGATCAGGCTCAGTCTTGAACGAAGTCTGGGCGTTTTCATCTTGGGGCAGCTTGGAGCCTGGGAAATAAGAAAGAGTTGTTAATACTTAGTAACATAAAAACAAAATTTTACGTGGGGGGAAGAGATCGGTTGGCAGACCACCAGGCAGATGGTCTGACGACATAGCCAAAGTAGCCGTAAAACAGTGTCCTTTACTCAGCAGTGGGCGTTAACAAGCTGTTATTGAAGATGATGAAGCACTCAGAGATGATTTATACATTCTTCCATTGGCACCTCAACTCACGCTAGATGACTAAAGTGAACACTACACTTAGTTAAACCACAATACCTGCTAGGGGAGCACAATGTCACGATAAAAGTTTTATCCCATAATCGGCTATCGCCATCTTGCTTAATTTCATCGCGTAAAGCGAGATGCCGTTACCCGATAGTGGGATAAACTTTTATCTTGAAGTTGTGCTCCCCTACCGGGGCATGTTAAGACTTAATAGGCTCGCCCAGCACTATACAGGGTGCACTCAAAAAAATGGAGCTAAAAAAATATCAGCTGTTCCATACAAAAGGTCGACTCAGTACTGCGCCAAATGTATGAAACAGCTGATATTTTTTTCGCTCCATTTTTTTCGCCACCTAGTACAAGTTTTTTTTTTTTTTTTTTTGTTTCACACTACTTTATTCATTCAAAAACATATTTACATGTCAAAATATAAAACAAATCCACCGCACCGCAGTACAAGTTGTTTGTATTGATCAGTAGACAGCCTACTTAAAGTTCCGCTATTGACTTAGAGTGCACCCTGTATAGTTACTAAGAGTAGGTAGGTAAGTATCAACCCAATGCGATAAAGAAAGTCGCACTTATTTCGAGCGCCGTAAGAACGTTGTAATAAGAAGCAGCACAAAAGTGGCAGACGTCGGAAAACGCATAAATTCTTTGAAGTGGAAGTGGGCAGGACACCTGGCGACATGTACCTATGGCAGATGGACGAAGTCCATTGCGGAATGGCGACCCAGAGAGGGGAAGAGACCGGTTGGCAGACCACCAGCCAGATGGTCCGACGAAATAGACCAAGTAGCCGGAAAACAGTGGTTGCGCCTGGCACAGGATCGTGAGAGGTGGCGTGAGCATGAAGAGGCCTTTACTCAGCAGTGGGTGTTAACAAGCTGATGATGATGATGAAGAACTGCCTTGCAGCCTTCAGTATATCTAACGAAAATTACCATTGCTATCAGCATTCTTGGAGGGCCCTTTGTTGTAATCCTTCCTTATTTGTATCTCGATGCGTCGCGGATCAGTCGTGGTGCGCCTCGGAAGCACTGGATCCGCTGTTGGTAGACACATAAAGGAATAAATTAAATATGCCATGGCGTTAAACTAATTTAAAAGGATGACCATGGACACTAGCGGATTTAGACCCCCCCCTCTGAGGGTCCTGCACCGTTAGAATGGTTGTCAAACCCAGCTGGCAGCTGAACGGTGCATAAATCATCTGTCCTAGATGCAAAGGTCTAGAGTTTTTTCTTATGTTACGCCTCCTGCTGTGTGGGCGGGCTCAGTCAGTCAGGTCTGTGTGTGCGCCACCAAGGGGCTGCTCTGTGCTCTATGGGGCGGGGGTCACCTGGTGGCGCGTGTCTGCGCGGTGGCGCCACTAGCGCGCGGTGGCGGGGCTGGCAGGTCTGTGTGTGCGCCACCAAGGGGCTGCTCTGTGCTCTATGGGGCGGGGGTCACCTGGTGGCGCGTGTCTGCGCGGTGGCGCCACTAGCGCGCGGTGGCGGGGCTGGCAGGTCTGTGTGTGCGCCACCAAGGGGCTGCTCTGTGCTCTATGGGGCGGGGGTCACCTGGTGGCGCGTGTCTGCGCGGTGGCGCCACTAGCGCGCGGTGGCGGGGCTGGCAGGTCTGTGTGTGCGCCACCAAGGGGCTGCTCTGTGCTCTATGGGGCGGGGGTCACCTGGTGGCGCGTGTCTGCGCGGTGGCGCCACAAGCGCGCGGTGGCGGGGCTGGCAGGTCTGTGTGTGCGCCACCAAGGGGCTGCTCTGTGCTCTATGGGGCGGGCTCACCTGGTGGCGCGTGTCTGCGCGGTGGCGCTACAAGGGCGCGGTGGCGGGGCTGGCAGGTCTGTGTGTGCGCCACCAAGGGGCTGCTCTGTGCTCTATGGGGCGGGCTCACCTGGTGGCGCGTGTCTGCGCGGTGGCGCCACAAGCGCGCGGTGGCGGGGCTGGCAGGTCTGTGTGTGCGCCACCAAGGGGCTGCTCTGTGCTCTATGGGGCGGGGGTCACCTGGTGGCGCGTGTCTGCGCGGTGGCGCCACAAGCGCGCGGTGGCGGGGCTGGCAGGTCTGTGTGTGCGCCACCAAGGGGCTGCTCTGTGCTCTATGGGGCGGGCTCACCTGGTGGCGCGTGTCTGCGCGGTGGCGCTACAAGGGCGCGGTGGCGGGGCTGGCAGGTCTGTGTGTGCGCCACCAAGGGGCTGCTCTGTGCTCTATGGGGCGGGGGTCACCTGGTGGCGCGTGTCTGCGCGGTGGCGCCACAAGCGCGCGGTGGCGGGGCTGGCAGGTCTGTGTGTGCGCCACCAAGGGGCTGCTCTGTGCTCTATGGGGCGGGCTCACCTGGTGGCGCGTGTCTGCGCGGTGGCGCCACAAGCGCACGGTGGCGGGGCTGGCAGGTCTGTGTGTGCGCCACCAAGGGGCTGCTCTGTGCTCTATGGGGCGGGCTCACCTGGTGGCGCGTGTCTGCGCGGTGGCGCCACAAGCGCACGGTGGCGGGGCTGGCAGGTCTGTGTGTGCGCCACCAAGGGGCTGCTCTGTGCTCTATGGGGCGGGGGTCACCTGGTGGCGCGTGTCTGCGCGGTGGCGCCACAAGCGCGCGGTGGCGGGGCTGGCAGGTCTGTGTGTGCGCCACCAAGGGGCTGCTCTGTGCTCTATGGGGCGGGGGTCACCTGGTGGCGCGTGTCTGCGCGGTGGCGCCACAAGCGCGCGGTGGCGGGGCTGGCAGGTCTGTGTGTGCGCCACCAAGGGGCTGCTCTGTGCTCTATGGGGCGGGGGTCACCTGGTGGCGCGTGTCTGCGCGGTGGCGCCACAAGCGCGCGGTGGCGGGGCTGGCAGGTCTGTGTGTGCGCCACCAAGGGGCTGCTCTGTGCTCTATGGGGCGGGGGTCACCTGGTGGCGCGTGTCTGCGCGGTGGCGCCACAAGCGCGCGGTGGCGGGGCTGGCAGGTCTGTGTGTGCGCCACCAAGGGGCTGCTCTGTGCTCTATGGGGCGGGGGTCACCTGGTGGCGCGTGTCTGCGCGGTGGCGCCACAAGCGCGCGGTGGCGGGGCTGGCAGGTCTGTGTGTGCGCCACCAAGGGGCTGCTCTGTGCTCTATGGGGCGGGGGTCACCTGGTGGCGCGTGTCTGCGCGGTGGCGCCACAAGCGCGCGGTGGCGGGGCTGGCAGGTCTGTGTGTGCGCCACCAAGGGGCTGCTCTGTGCTCTATGGGGCGGGGGTCACCTGGTGGCGCGTGTCTGCGCGGTGGCGCCACAAGCGCGCGGTGGCGGGGCTGGCAGGTCTGTGTGTGCGCCACCAAGGGGCTGCTCTGTGCTCTATGGGGCGGGGGTCACCTGGTGGCGCGTGTCTGCGCGGTGGCGCCACAAGCGCGCGGTGGCGGGGCTGGCAGGTCTGTGTGTGCGCCACCAAGGGGCTGCTCTGTGCTCTATGGGGCGGGGGTCACCTGGTGGCGCGTGTCTGCGCGGTGGCGCCACAAGCGCGCGGTGGCGGGGCTGGCAGGTCTGTGTGTGCGCCACCAAGGGGCTGCTCTGTGCTCTATGGGGCGGGGGTCACCTGGTGGCGCGTGTCTGCGCGGTGGCGCCACAAGCGCGCGGTGGCGGGGCTGGCAGGTCTGTGTGTGCGCCACCAAGGGGCTGCTCTGTGCTCTATGGGGCGGGCTCACCTGGTGGCGCGTGTCTGCGCGGTGGCGCCACAAGCGCGCGGTGGCGGGGCTGGCAGGTCTGTGTGTGCGCCACCAAGGGGCTGCTCTGTGCTCTATGGGGCGGGCTCACCTGGTGGCGCGTGTCTGCGCGGTGGCGCCACAAGCGCGCGGTGGCGGGGCTGGCAGGTCTGTGTGTGCGCCACCAAGGGGCTGCTCTGTGCTCTATGGGGCGGGCTCACCTGGTGGCGCGTGTCTGCGCGGTGGCGCCACAAGCGCGCGGTGGCGGGGCTGGCAGGTCTGTGTGTGCGCCACCAAGGGGCTGCTCTGTGCTCTATGGGGCGGGCTCACCTGGTGGCGCGTGTCTGCGCGGTGGCGCCACAAGCGCGCGGTGGCGGGGCTGGCAGGTCTGTGTGTGCGCCACCAAGGGGCTGCTCTGTGCTCTATGGGGCGGGCTCACCTGGTGGCGCGTGTCTGCGCGGTGGCGCCACAAGCGCGCGGTGGCGGGGCTGGCAGGTCTGTGTGTGCGCCACCAAGGCAGCTCGTCGTTCGAAGGACCGTCCGCAGCCGCCGCAGCGTGGCGCCGCTCCGTCGCTCTCCATATTGTCCATCCATGCCTGGTGGAGACGAAGTTGAAAAAAGGTTACTTGAGGAAGAAAACATAAAAAGTAGACACCTAAATCTAAAGTATAGTAAAAGCTAATTAATTTAATAAAAGGCGCGCCGAAAATAACACTCAAAATAATATTAATAAGTACATCACGTCTTAAGAACCAGAACCATGTAAGAAAATGAACCACGCAGATTTAAATAAAAATCCCCTAAATTTTTCCCCGCTATAACCTCGATGTCAGTGCGGACGAAGTCGTGGGAAATAGCTAGTAAAATTCATAGCCTAATTGTTATTACCGCAGCAGTGTGTAACTCCATGGCCATCCTAATACAAAATGTACTGAAAACAAATATCGCAATAACGCAAACGCAAT
Organism: Zelleria hepariella; assembly: GCA_949319315.1. Taxonomy (NCBI): domain Eukaryota; kingdom Metazoa; phylum Arthropoda; class Insecta; order Lepidoptera; family Yponomeutidae; genus Zelleria; species Zelleria hepariella. The sequence goes on from OX439387.1 coordinate 14,988,551, forward strand.
AACGCGCCTATGTGGGGGAGCCTTTATTAGTGCGATAAGTAGTGAAATCTCAGGGTCGGTCCCTGGCTTTACCCACCTGGGCCCTTAGCCTGTAACGCAATGGTGCCAAAATGGGCTCCCGGTTGACGGTTTCAATTACGATTTATTAATGCTGTCGGTCCAGTGTCGGTCCTTTTAATGTTTTTGTAGTACAGCAAAGAATATTATGAGTCTTATTCTAGAGGATTAGTTCGCTGGTTGTAAGAGAACAACGAAAAAAACCCGGTTTTGTCCTTCTACCTGGGGCGCCATTGATACGCCATTGTGTTACAGACTAAGGCCCCTGGTTCTCCAGATCCAGTCGCTCCTCCTCGCTGATCTTCCTGGCGACGGGGCGGTCTTCATGTTGTTCGGAATAAAAAATGTCGCACATTGTGGCAAGAACCGTGCGGCATGGCAACACCTTGATCTTGATACTAGATCAGCCATATTCTATGGGTATCCCCTCGATTGATTGATTGAATCTTAGGGTCGATCCCTCATGTGACCCACCGACCCTTACCTGGCTCTCCAGATCACGTGACTTACCTGGTTCTCCAGATCACGTGACTTACTTACCTGGTTCTCCAGATCACGCGACTTACCTGGTTCTCCAGATGACGTGACTTACCTAGTTCTCCAGATCACGTGACTTACTTACCTGGCTCTCCAGATCACGTGACTTACCTGGTTCTCCAGATCACGTGACTTACTTACCTGGCTCTCCAGATCACGTGACTTACCTGGTTCTCCAGATCACGTGACTTACTTACCTGGCTCTCCAGATCACGTGACTTACCTGGTTCTCCAGATCACGTGACTTACTTACCTGGCTCTCCAGATCACGTGACTTACCTGGTTCTCCAGATCACGTGACTTACCCGGTTCTCCAGTTCACGTGACTTACCTGGTTCTCCAGATCACGTGACTTACCTGGTTCTCCAGATCACGTGACTTACTTACCTGGCTCTCCAGATCACGTGACTTACCTGGTTCTCCAGATCACGTGACTTACCCGGTTCTCCAGTTCACGTGACTTACCTGGTTCTCCAGATCACGTGACTTACCCGGTTCTCCAGTTCACGTGACTTACTTACCTGGTTCTCCAGATCACGCGACTTACCTGGTTCTCCAGATGACGTGACTTACCTAGTTCTCCAGATCACGTGACTTACCCGGTTCTCCAGTTCACGTGACTTACCTGGTTCTCCAGATCACGTGACTCACCTGGTTCTCCAGATCACGTGACTTACCTGGTTCTCGAGATCCAGTCGCTCCTCCTCGCTGATCTTCTTGTCGACGGCGGTCTTCATGTTGTTCCGGCGCCGCTCGTAGAACGCCGGCGGGTTGTTCATGCGGAACGCCTTGGACTGGATCGACTCGCGCAGCCGCCGGATCTGCGCCGCCGTCTTCCTAAAGGGCAAAGGGTGAGAATTTAAATGCAAATACAAATCACTTTAATTTTATTATCTGATTATTAAATTATTCTAATTTATTTATTTGTTGCTCCCTGACATGCTCCCGCACGATGGCTTTGGTGATAACCAGTTGGCGAAAGTGCTACTTACCTGGTAGATAGGGTAAAGTCCGTTCGCTTAGATAGGGTCGGTACACACGACAGCAATCTTGGTTCTTGGGATACCAACTATTTTTTAAGTATCTATGATAGGCGGCAGATATATTCATTTCAACACAATGCTGATGGACATTAACTAGAATTTGCTTAAATGTTTTACAAAACCTTCGTCTTTAAATTTTTGGGTCATTCGAAGTTTCATCTAGAAGCACCTCGCTGTCCTAACGAACGAAAAAACATTTTATCTACACGCAGCGATCGACACTCAATACAAAATACTAAGTCAAAAGTCACAAGCACAACCTCTCAATACGACGCTTCTTTGACGAGCGACGGCGAGCCAAATTCACTGGCGTGTTTGCGCCGCGTCGGCTTCCTTTAATTTCTTTTGTGAAAAGCCGCCGCGCTAATGCGGTAAATATCAAAGTGACACTATGATAGCGAACAGACTTTATAATCGTATGAGGAAGTGGCCACACCGGTGTCAGAGTTTTTAGGCCACCCAAAGGGTCTCTTACATGGCTTAACGATCCGGGGCCTACGCTTTAACGTGCCTTCCGAAACGCTCAGATATTATTCCACTAGCGGTCACCCATCCATGGACTGAGGCGCCCCATGTTGCTTAACTTTGCCAATCGATTTAGGCCCGGTTTCCGAATTGAGAATTTTACTAAGTAAATTCTTAAGTATCGTACTGTCACGTTCTTCGATGAGAAATCTGCAGAGAGAGAACGATACTTAAGTACTTGCTTAGCGAATATCTCAATTCAGAAACCGGGCCTAAGATTGGGTAGTCCAACTACCTAGGCTGTGAGTGGTTCTTACCTGTGAACCTTGAACAGATGCCGGTAGACGGACCAGGATGTGGAGAAGATGTCGACACAGTCCGGGCACGGGTAGACGAGCCGACTCTCGTGGTGCTTGTACTTCATGTGGAACTTGAGCGTCTTCTGCGTCGAGAACTGGAGGTTGCCTGGAAAGAAAAGGTAAGGAGGTTCTAGGATGTGGAATCCAAACCTTAGGTCCTGTATTGTTGTGTTTCGATTGTGTGTTTTGGCTGATAAATAAATGTGTTCTATTCTATTCTAAAAATAGTTAAGCCTCGCGTTGAGAAATCGCAGGAGCGTTTTTAGTAAAAATCGCATATAAAAAAAGATATGATTTTTTTTTTTATTGGGGCGCTAGTTGTGCGTCCTATTGTATTAAATTAATACTAACACTAGAATAAGTTACTATTATAATAACTAACACTATGGATTCGTCCGAAATAAAAACTTTTGAAATTTGAATTTGAATTGAATTGCGTCTTAATCACTAGATTGGCGATTTTTGCGTTCATACATACATACAAGCGCCGGATGGTTCCAGTAGACTCGGAGAACTTCACTCGCTTCGCTCGCTCGTTCAACGCGTCCCACTACAGGGTGCACTCTAAGTCGATAGCGGAACTTTAAGTAGGCTGTCTACTTATCAATTCAAACAACTTGTACTAGGTGGCGACAAAAATGGAGCTACAAAAACATCAGCTGTTTCATACATTTGGCGCAGTACTGAGTCAACCTTTTGTATGGAGCAGCTGATATTTTTTTCGCTCCTTTTTTTAGCCACCTAGTACAAGTTGTTCGTATTGATCAGTAGATAGCCCACCTAAAGTTCCGCTATCGACTGAGAGTGCAACCTGTAGTAAGTGCTGGGCACAGGTCTTCTCTACGAAAGTGACCAGCAGTAGTTGACAATTGGGCAATACCTGTGCCTCGAATGCCTATGCCCAAATAATCATTCTAAACATTTATAATAAATTGAAAAAAAAAACACTCGGGACAGGACTTCAACCCGCAACCTCTTGCATACCGTGCAGGCGCTCTACCAATTGAGCCCTCCGGTCCGTAAGGACCGAACGTCAAAACGCCCTAATTTAATTGTGACTAAATTTCAATTTGCCTTCGTCCCAAAATGCCTGAAATCCATAATGACTACATTCCAGTTTGTTTAAATCTCAAATAGCCTTAGTCCCAAAATGCCCGAAACCTTATAACTCTGTGTAAGCAGGAGTATATCTTTTGTTTTTTAGGGGGGGACTCCACCCCCCCAACCCCCCGTCTGCTGTGCGCAGCTGGTCTTTGGTGACCTTATAACTCTGTGTAAGCAGAAGTATATTATTTGCTTTACACTATAATGTCTGAAAAAACAAGAGATGAGCTACCGAGTCAAGTAACTGTCGATGCGAATTTCTTCGACTAGTCTCCGTCTACTGGACGGGGGGCGCTACCTGGTGTGATTAGTTTGCACTAATCTACACCACCCAATCATTTTCTTACAATCAATTAAAATGTTGGGAAGTACGAGCGAGGCAGCCTCGGATCTAGGGGGGCAAACCGGGGCACCCGCCCCGGGCGGAAGTTTTAGGGGGCGCCAAAATCGGGCCGTCCGGATGTCTGTGTGTATCAATGTGGCACGATCACGCCCATAAAACTTTACGTGTCGAGAAAAAATCACGAAACATGCCAACCATTCACGAAAAATACTCCGTGCAATTTTTGTGGAGGTATTTTGTTGCACTGGCGATTCTGAGCCAAATTACAAAATTTCATTCCAAAAGGCGCGAAAAAAAATTCACGTCTCCATACAAATGGTGTCGATTGGCGATAGCCCTTTGTATTGGGAAGTGTTTTTTTTTCGCTCGTTTTGAATAATAATAATAATCACGAGTGCAACTACCTACGGCTTTAAAACCACTAAAATTGCACGGTGTATATCTTAAACGCTGGACACGACACTATCAAATTTCTGCCCCGGTTAAAAAAAATGGTAGATCCAGGGCTGGAGCGAGGGAGTTGTACAGGGCATTCTGTAAAAAAATCGACTCACAAATGTTGCACGTGAGGCCGTCCCCGTCGCCGTCCTCGTCGTCGCTGATCTGTATGACGCCCTCCCCGTCCTGCGAGTCCTCGGACTCGCGCGAGCTCGAGACCCGGAACGCGCCGTCCGCGTCATACACGGCGCGGTCTTGCGACAGCATCTCGTCCAGCTCACGGATCTGGAATGTTGAGAAAGTACCTAAGTAAGTTGTCAAGTCAAGTCAAAGTGTTCTTTCAATAGGCCATAAAAAAAAAATTACATTGAACGTCAAAATATTATCAAAATAAAAAAAGTATATTCACTTTTAATGATTCGCGATATTTAAACATTATTGTATTCGAAACGGGTTGAATCGCGATTGGTTTTAGGCAAATTTAATTACCTTATTTATCTTATTTTATTTGCCTAAAACCAATCGCGATTCGACCCGTATCGAATACAATAAAAAAAGTATATAAGTAAATCAAATACTTACTACTATCTAATACTAAGTATCTAGCATTTTTTTTTCTCCAGCTTCACTAGCTCTGATCGTTCTTTGAGAAGAAGCATGGTAAAGAAACTCCAAGTCGATGTAGTCTGTACAATTGTACATGTCCCACAAGCTGGGCAAAGGCAGAGGGCCTCAGAGAGAGTTCGAGCTTAATCACCACGCGTGCTCAATGTGGATTGGCGATTTTCGCGTTGAGGTTATAATGCCTCATTTGCTCATGTTTTCTCACGAATGTTTTCCTTCACCGTGGAGAAAGAATACCTACTTTAGTGGAGAAAGAATACCTACTTTAAGTTACAAGATGAAAGATATTTAGGGGCCTTCACAAGGCGTGAGGCGATTATCGCGATTTATCGACGTATAGACACTGCAGGCCTTGTTTGGAGACTTGGCCAGCGCATTGCCATGTGCCGCGATTTTAAGTGTCACATGTACTAACACGTATGTAGTCAGCCACACGCTAGGGTACCCCTTTTTATTCAATTGGCACCCTTTTGCCGCGCGCGGTAAGAGCTACCTTGGAGTCTCCTAGACTGGCAGACCATACATACAGTCAGTACCAAGAATACCTATTAGTTTCTTATCTTTGAAATAATGTACCTAATTAGTTGTAGTCTAAGTATAAAAAGATAGTTACATAAATAAATAAGACAGTAAAAACTGGGCTCGGCTGAATGGCTGAACCATTCAATTTGTGAATGCCTAAAGACAGGGTATCATAAATACAAATATTGCTTATATCAGCCACCTGATATCACACAAACAACGCACTCAGCAGTCCTTTCTTGTAGTCACTGTCTAAATAGGTACCTATACATAGTTCGAGGTTTGATTACAAAACGGTAAGCAGAATTCACCTGTGCTCGCATATTATCGGTCATCTCTTCGTCACTGAAGTTAATACTCTGGAACATGGCTACTGAACTGCTTGGTATCTTCTGTAAAGACACTTGGTCTACGTCATTGCTGTTGTCTACCACACCATTTTTCTTTATCATCCTTTCCAGAATGGCGGACAGGTCTTTTGTTAACGGTATGCGCTCATCATCTTCATTTTTCAAGTCGGTTTTCTCCTTCTTCGCTTCCTGGTAGTCCTCTTCCATGCGCTTTAGTTTTTGCAGCTCATTCACCTTGAAAAATACATGTTTTAGTAGTATATTAGTTATCATGAATTCAACTGCTATAATGCCTATGATCAATATCAAAGGTTTGAATAAAATAAAATATCAGGCAATGTCTAAATCTAAGTGAACAAGTAATCTTTCCCTATTGCTTGCAAATAAAGTGACCATAGTCGTATGGTTCAGTATCTGTAGAATTCCAAACCACAATGTATCTTTTGACAATCTCATTTCCTCATAAATGGGTGAAGTGACCACAGTCATCATAGTCTGGCTGAGACATGGGTACCTACCTATATTAAGTAGATCAAAAACCTATAAATTAGAAACAGAGTCCACGGAATGACAGTTGCTAGTCAGATAAAGCCAAACTGGTCACCCGATTGGGTTTACAGTAGCAACTGTCATTCCGTGGACTCAGTTTTTAATTTAGGCCCGGTTTCTGAATTGAGAATTTTGCTAAGCAAATACTTAACTATCGTTCTGTCACTCTCTTTTGTGAGAAATCTGTAGAGACAGGACGATACTCACCCATTTGCTTAGCGAAATTCTCAATTCAGAAACCGGCAGTTAGAGTTGTAAATAAAGTAAGTATAGTTACCAGTGATGATGAGCTTTTTAGGAAATGCCCATGCGTTGTAGTGTTGAACTTTTCTTTACAGAAAACTCGCTTGTGTGATATAAAGTTAACCAAACTCCTGAATATATTGCGGCATGTTTTGCACTCATAAAGTAGGTCACATTCATTTGAAAGTAGATCTTTGAGCTGGAAATATTAAAAAATATTAGGAAAGTACCTAACATACACCTAGGTACCATAAAGGTTTATACCTATTTAACTAGGATCTAGATTGTTATGCAATACATATCCGTCTAAACAAGAAAATTAATGGTAGGCAAGAACTCTAATTAAGTAAAGGTAAGTAAGTATTAGCTAAAAATAGAAAACTATGTTGCGAAATAATATAATTTTAAACACTTACCTCCTCTGTCGCATAATCAAAGATCTTCCTTGCTTGTGCAAATCCTGTAACACTGGTTTTTATAGGTTTTCGCAGCTGCGAAAAGTCGAATTCTTCAGGTTCTTCCGAGGGCTGACCCTTATTTCCTTTGCCCTTATCATCTCTACCCTTGGTTTTCGTGCTCATCTTGTTACCTGCCATGTTGACACCTAGGCCTAGGGTTATAACAATAATCGTTAGAATAGCCTATTTTAGGCATAATAACGAGAGCTTTTTATTTAAAAGTCATGAGCGACCTTAAAAATTACAGACAAACGAGCTTTTTGTGAAAAAATATTTCTTCACGCTAGTAATACAGAGTAGGTATTTAGTAGGTACATCGTGCATAACGCTGTCCAATGTTATGACAATGAAAGACACCAGTCGGCACCACCAGCCTCTGTCGATATTTCCGACGAAAACACGTTGGAATTACGAATTACGATAAAAACAATCAGCATTAGCCATATTTTTTCAATATTAAGCGAACGTGTAATTTTGGATCGAGCATGGTACCTACACTGCTATGGGATAGGTAGAAACAGCGCTATGTCTCTCCCTCATTTTATACCAAATCGAAGGAGATTCGAGTTACAAGTATGTAGTCAAAAGCTTTTCCAACTTCTGCAGAAATCAATAGCTCAATCAAACTGCTTGTACTTACATTGAAAATCTCAGAACGGCGAACGTGAAAATCCTAAAATTTTGACGATTGCGCCTTCCCTTCAATCACCATTTTCAACAAATGAATGTGAATGACTACCCATAGTGCGTAATTTTTTGTGTGAAACGTAGACATAGAGGTGATACGTGCAAGATGCTGAAAAGAAAAAAAAACTGAACCTTTTCTTCAAGATCTTATTTTGCTTTACTTGTTGTCTGAGTGTTCGTGTGAGTATTATTTCTGGGTGGAAAACGAGGAAAAATGATTTCTGCGAGGGCGTGTGCCCACACGGTGGGAGAAGAAAATCAAGGCCACAACGCGCACGCACTCAAAGCACGCAAGCATGTTCATTTTATTGGCTGGCAACACCAACATTAAAAAAACTTGAAATTATTGTCTGTGGCCAATTGTCATAATGACATTTCAAAAAATACGAAGGCCACGCAACAAAACATCTTTTAGATTTTATTTAGTCCGCGAAAAGCACTAATCTTACTGAAGTGTAACTCTAGCCATAAACCTACATACTTACTCAATCGACTGAAAAACTTTGGCGACCAGATTCAAGGTAAATATCGGTTATCTTTGCTGAAAATGTTGGAGTCACGGTTAGCCGGTATGTTACTCTAATTTTATGCTCAAATTATTAAAAATATCCTGTTTACTTCAGCACCATGGCGGCAGGAGAAGCCCAGGTGTCAGAACATCAGCAGCGTAGATGGCAGAACCTTCGGAAATTGCTCGAAAGATCGGGTCCATTCTGCCATCCCGACTTCGAGCCTTCAGCTGAGATTCTAGACTTCATCATGAATTCGTGCAAGGTTCTGATCGTTGGTGCGGGTGGTTTGGGTTGCGAGCTGCTCAAAGATCTGGCTCTCATGGGTTTCAAGAAGTTGCATGTGGTGGACATGGATACTATTGAATTGTCCAATTTGAACAGGCAGTTTTTGTTCAGAAAGGATGATATTGGGTCTTCGAAAGCTAAGTGCGCCGTGGATTTTGTTAACAAAAGGTAAGATAATAGGAATATGTGAACTCACAATCCCCAATAACTTAAAATATTCTGCTCAGATTCCTTCTTCCTTGTTTCTGCCTGTGTGTATGTGTTTCTGTCTGTGGCACCAAATGTAGCTCTTAAACGGGTGAACAGATTTGGATGCGTTTTTTAATCATTTGAAAGCAGGTTTTCTAGTGAGTGTTCTTAGATATGTTTTATCACAATCGATTGAGCAGTTTATGAGATATGCTAATTCGAAGCTTAAATGATATGTATTTTTTTTTTATGAAGTATAAATTGAAAGTTAATAAACAACAAAGGATTAATCTTTTGAAACTGTAGTAATACATTAATTATGTATTATTAGTGCAATACAAACCTCAGAATTTATTAATTATTCTAGGATACCGGGCTGTGAGGCTGTGGCCCATCACTGTCCGATACAAGACCTGGACGACGGGTTCTATCGCCAGTTCCACATCGTGGTGTGCGGTCTGGACTCCATCGTGGCACGACGCTGGCTCAACGGCATGCTCATGTCGCTGCTGCAGTATAATGATGATGGTAATTTTTTGGGTACCTTTCTGAATCAGTGGAGGTTGGCAGTCCGCTCCGCACATTTGTCTTCGTTCCGGACGTACGGGCAGGCAGTGCTATAGAGTCCCGTTTGGCACCCTTCCAGTGAACCCTAAAAGTCTAAGTTTACGTTACTCCTTTTCTAACGCCGCAATCTTAGAAAAATCAAGAAGAAAAATGACTTTTTTCAGTGTTTTGTCTGCTTTTTATTATCAAATCAATTTACAGGTGAAATCTTGTGCTAAACGTTTTCATTGTTTTGATCCCCAGCGAGCCTAGACCAGTCAAGCGTGATCCCACTAGTGGATGGAGGTACGGAGGGGTTCAAAGGGAATGCCAGGGTCATCTTGCCCGGTATGAGCGCTTGCATCGAGTGCACACTGGATCTCTACCCGCCACAGAAGACCTTCCCGCTATGCACTATTGCTAATACTCCGAGGTTTGTTTTTCCGACACGAAATTGTTCGCCTGACTTTAATAACTCCTTATCTGAACCGATTTCACCTCAATCTGAATTCTTACTTGTCGATACTGAATAAATAGGTAGGTTTTACATTTACAATATTGAATGACGTCTTTACATTTACAATATTGAATGTCGTCCTTAATAGGCGCCCACACTACCACTAGATGGATGTAGTGAATAAGAATAAGAATAAGTTTATTTGCGTAAAATGTGATACATAGGCCCGGTTTCTGAGTTGAGAATTTTGCTAAGCAAATGGGTAAGTATCGTCCTGTCTCTGCAGATTTCTCACAAAAGAGCGTGACAGAGGCGATACGTAAGTATGTGCTTAGTAAAATTCTCAACTCAGAAACCGGGCCATAGAGTGTTACAAAAGAATTTTAACTAGGTGTTGTTGATCAAGACAAGATTTTAGCTTCTGTTGCTGTGCTAGACTAGAAGTCTGTATTACAGCAATCAGTGCCTATTCCCCACCGTAGTCCTGAGACTGGGTTCTAGTTTTCAATAGTAGGTTTTTATAATTTCAATATAAGCAAATTATTAAGAATAATGTGTTAATTTAATTACACAGAAAAAAGATAAAAGTTAAAAAAAATAAGAGCAAAGCTGCAAAAATAATTAAGGCTCAATATGTAAAAAGTTTGAATGTTAGTGTAAGTATATGGTGTCCGCTCAGACTCTTATGTCTGTCTGGAATAATAATATGTTTAGATGGAATATGCTTGCCCAGCACCCATACCATTCTACCCATTTCACATTCCCATTCTCACAGCTCAAACCCCGTATTTCCCTCCTCAACAGACTGCCAGAGCACTGCATAGAGTATGTGAAAGTGATCCAATGGGGCAAAGAGAACCCCTGGGGTTCAGAGACGGCTCTGGATGGCGACGACCCGCAGCATGTCGCCTGGGTGTTAGAGAAGGCGCAGGAACGAGCCATGAAGCACGGCATAACCGGCGTCAACTACAGACTGACTCAGGGCGTACTAAAGAACATCATACCGGCTGTGGCAAGCACCAATGCGTCTATCGCCGCCGTTTGCGCTACGGAGGTGGGTTGTTATGCTGTTAATGCTGGCTTTACACATTCGGCAAACAAGAAACAAATACTAGTAGTGCTAGCAAAACAGTCTCTTCGCAGCGTGTTTGTATATTGTTTGCCAAATGTGTAAGGGCAGCCTTACTTCCGATCGCCGGTTCCCAACAAGTCGTCTAGGTGCTACGGAAGGCACAGGAGCGAGCCATGAAGCACGGGATAGCAGGCGTCAACTACAGACTGACTCAGGGCGTACTAAAAAACATCATACCAGCTGTGGCCAGCACCAATGCGTCTATCGCCGCTGTTTGCGCTACAGAGGTGGGTTGTTATGCTGCTAATGCTGGCTTTACACTTTCGGCAAACAAGGAAGATAAGATAAGATAAGATAAAATATTCTTTTCATCTCCCACGCTCGGAAAGTTTGCTGTTACTAGTAACTTACGATCGTGTAAAGGCCGGATTTAAACTATCTGCATTTTTGTGCGCTTCGAAATTTGAACGCGATGCCGGGACAGTCTTTCCCGCGCCCTATGGTGTTGAAAAAGAAAAAAACACTGGCCGTTTAAGTAGATGCCAGATCCCGACGGAAAAAAGATCCTCATTCATAGTTCGTTTACACGCGTACTTCAGCGAAAGTGATTGTTCGTGTACATTCTCTATACAAAACTGTGAATATAAATGGGGCATAAGGATCTTTTAAAAACGTAAAGTCACGGAATAGAACATTCAGAAACGCGGTTTCTTCTTTCAGGTTTTTTCAATATTTTGTACACTATACCTATTTATTTTTAATACTAGTAAATAAAAAAAATGCTTCGCTTCTGTTTTATCAAATAGATAATTATGTCAAATAGATAAATACATTTTTTTAAACAATATTACTAATTTCTTTTTTTATCTTATATAAATTTTTAATTATATGGTAGTAGTTCAGAATGCACCCGAAAAAAAACCATTCTTTTATTCACATTATTTTTTGTCTGGATAAATAAACTTCAGGAAATTATTAATAAAACGAATGGTTTTAATAGTACTCTATGTAGTTTGTGATACCGACGAAGCTGAAAACTTTAGTGCGGCAGCCATAACTACAGTAAAATATGCTTTTAAAAGGAACTTATTCGACTCACCTGTTTTGCCTGTAAGTAGTTGTCTATAGAGTTTTTCCCGCTTGGCTAACAAAATCATTTCCTCGCTTCTGTGAGATGAAAAGTTTTGTGTTTCGCACGAATGCAATATTATTTGCGTCTCGAGCTTCTGAATACCTCGCTACGCTCAGGTTTCTTTTTTTGAACCACTCGCTACGCTCGTGGCTCAATTTTAGAAACCTTCGCTAGCTCGGTATTCAATACAAGCACTCGCCGCAAACAATAATTTTGCATTCTTGCATAACAAATAACTATTATTGTACACCAATATAAATACAGGCTAGGAAGTGCCTGTCTTGCTACGAAGAGCTACCAAAATAGCATCTTCGCAGCGTGTTTTTGTTTGGTTTTCCGAATGTGTAAAGCCAGTCTTACATCCGATTGCGGGTGGGAACTCGAAGTTTTTTCTAATCATAGAAATGCGGCGTCGACATTCGCTATGACATGATGTTAGCGTCATGGAAGAAAAGATATTCGGCTGATAGAGTTGCAAACTCCTACTACTCTATCTCAAAGAACAATATATTCTGAAGCGAGAGCCCCACACGTTCGATTCCAGGTTCCTATAACTTAAATTTATTTCAAAGTTACTCAGTTAATGATTTCTTATGTACAATAAAGAGTTACTTACTTGCTTTCTTGTTTACTTACTTACTTACTTCCTCACATTTCAGGTGTTCAAACTGGCGACGTCCTGCTGCGCCAACATGAACAACTACTCGATCCTGAACATGTCAGATGGCGTCTACACTTACACGTTCAGCGCAGAGCGACGCGCCGGCTGCATCGCCTGTCAGAACACGGCACGAACCCTCGCCGTGCCGAGGGATTGCACGCTGCGAGAGCTGCACACGCAGCTTTGTGGAGAAAGCGGCTTCATGATGCAAAGTCCAGGTAACATAATCGCTTGTCAGAACATAATTGCCTGTCAGAACACGGCACGAACCCTGGCCGTGCCAAGGGATTGCACGCTGCGGGAGCTGCACACGCAGCTTTGTGGAGAGAGCGGCTTTATGATGCAAAGTCCAGGTAACATAATCGCTTGTCAGAACATAATTCCCTGTCAGAACACGGCACGAACCCTGGCCGTGCCAAGGGATTGCACGCTGCGAGAGCTATACACGCAGCTTTGTGGAGAGAGCGGCTTTATGATGCAAAGTCCAGGTAACATAATCGCTTGTCATAACATAATTGCCTGCCAGAACACGGCACTAACCCTGGCCGTTCTAAGGGATTGCACGCCGCGAGAGATGCACACGCAGCTTTGTGAAGAAAGCGGCTTTATGATTCAAAGTCCAGGTAACATAATCTCTTGTCAGAACATAATCCCTCAGCACAATTCTTGGCCGTACCAAGGGATTGCACGCTGCGAGAGTTGCACACGCAGCTTTGTGGAGACAGCAGATTTATGATGCAAAGTCCAGGTAACATAATCGCTTGTCAGAACACGGCCCGGGTACTGGCCATGCCTGTGGACTATACTCGTTTTTTTTCCAGAGATTTACTTAGGCGTTTTTGCAGCTACGCTTGCAGATAGATGATAATCTATCTAGCATCTAGCGTGAGTGAAGGTGTCACTGGACGCTGTATAACTCATCTTATTACGTTGATGATAGATGAATTATGAATTGACCACTCGGACGCTGCATTGTCTCAGAAATTATTTAGTTAGATGGAGTATAGTAGGCTTGGATAATTTAGTTGGGTGGCTACAAATAACAAAGTACCGATGTTGGCAAAGCTCAAGTGACTAATTCGTTTCATGTTTTTCACTTCAGGCATCACCACGATCATCAACGGCCGCAACAAGACTCTCTACATGCCTTCGATCAAGAGCATAGAGGAGCGGACGCGGGACAATCTCAACAAGAAATTGACAGAACTTGGACTTTTTAATGGAGCTGATATACAAGTCGCCGACGCTACCACGCCCAACACCATCGCAGTAAAGCTCAGGTTTATTGGGAATGAAGACGTGGACATGAGCACAATGCCGCCCTTGAAGATTTAGGCGACAAGCGCCGGAGTGTGATCTGCTTGTAATAAGAATAGGAACCTAATGTTAAGAATTCGTGTGCTCTGAAAGATCAACTGGATTTGTGATTTTATTTATGTGTTAGTAAACGCTTTTGATAAAGGTGTTCTTGTAGTTTTATTTCAACCAGGACCAACCGAAATATAATTCCATCCAAAAACTTGAAGATTAACACGCTAGAAGATTATTGGATACTATGATACTGATTACTGATGCTGTGGGTGGGAAATGGGTGATTGAAGATTTTCGTCATAGTAGATTGATGAGGAGGATGGATTTATTTTGTTTGTTGGACTCCCGTCGTTGGTGCAGCACTCTCCATCCAAAGTTTACATAATAATTATATTTTAAAAATGGTAGATTTATTTGTATTTGCACTGGCAACACTGAATCGACATAGGACGTAACTGTGTGTTTCTGTTTGGTAAAAGTATTTTGACAGACAGCAGACTTAGTGGCAGTACTCTATGTAGTTTGTGGTGGCAGTTGATTTTGAAACGCATTTTGTTTGACAAAGTTGTGTGGTTGTGTGTTGTTTGATTTGATTTTTGCAAGCGAAGATTTGCTATATTATTATTTTACAACGAATACAATGATATTTTCGAATCAGTGCAGTGCTATTACTCTAACTTATGCAATAATTTAGTTTTGGTGTGAACAGAAGACCTGCATATAACTTTTTGAATATGGCTTTGGCTGGACGCTTTCTCTCACTGTTATTATTGTTATTCCTCGTTTTGCTCACATCTGCGGGCCCTACATCGTATGATGGTAAGCGAACTAAAGTTCTTACAATCCTTTCTTGTACATGTTTACCGCTAAACATATTTTTTCTTACATAACCAAACTTTTAACCAATAACTTAGAAAGTTGACAATATCTTTGATTCTAGTGCATTGGATGGGAGGAGCGACGACTATAGACCGGGACATACCATCTGCCAAGCAGACTGTCGATATTTACTGCTATACTGGCTCATCCAAGAGTATTTTAGCCCTTTGGCAAACAGTCAAGGTAAGCTAAGTTTTTTATTTTGTTTCTTAGGAACTTATACTTTATATAAATAACATAATAAAAGTGTGGCCGTGATGCAAATCATTGTTCACTATGTTAAGATTTGTAGTATCTAGTCAAAATAAGTACTTTTATATACCATTCACCTACATCAAAATTGCTTTACCAATGGAACAAATTGTTGAACCTTAATTTTCTACATACATCTTTGTAAACATTTATTTTTCAGTTCAACATCAAAATAAAGAATGACGAATTCAGCCAGTACCTTGGCACAACTCCCGCCGAGGTGTTCAAAGAGTACACGGAGGACAGTTACGGCTGGTCCGTGGTCAACCCGTTTCAGAAGAAGTCATACAGGAGTGTGTCGTTGGAGCTCTTCAACTCAACGTGCATGGCCATCAATACCAAGCAGAAGCATAGTATCGAGTTGCAGGTTATAAGTGAGTATGAAAGAATAGTATACAACTCGAACTTAGAACATAATTGAATTATTTCAAAATTAGATCGAGATTAATTAAATCTTTGTTATTTTCCATTATTGAATTTTTTTAGTTATCTACAAAATTCAAAATTTCAAAAACAATCACCTTTTAATTTTAAATTAGAATATCTCATAAACGGCTACAACGATTTTTATAAAGCAAGTCTACGAACCTTAACTAAGCGCAAAATGGGCATTGGAAAACTGTTTTAGGAGCCCTATGTCCCTGATTAGGGATAAAAGCAACTGATGATGATGATGATGATGAAGAACTATAGCTAGAAAACCTACTAACAAATTTAAAAAAACTCATCCAAATTGGTTAACCCGTTTAAGAGCAGCGGTCAGACCACAGACAGACACACACTGTCATAGCAGTAAAGCTTATAACACTCCTGTTTTTATGTCGGGGATTAAAAATTGTTAGGGCAGACAAAGAATACAATGGTTTAGATGGAACTATGTATTTTAATAAGTATCAGCTTGGTACAAAATAATTTGAGTCTTTCTTGCCAGGTCTCAGACCACATTCATAGCAGCGAAACCATGCTTTAGGTGCAAAAGGTCAACTTCCCAAAAGGTCCACTTCCCAAAAGTGGTCATTTTGCACCTAAAGGGAAACCATATTCAATGGAATTATAGGCGAAAATTTATCCCGCGCGCCACTCGATCGCGAAGTCTTCATTAGGCTATTTTCAAACTCCCAACTTTCTTTGACCTGTGTGTATTTATTGCAAATACTTGTCCAACAAGATAATTTTATTACTGTCCACAGGAATAGACATATGGCGCGTCCTCCTGATGTTCCTGGGCCTAGCCTTCATATTCTCCTCGCGGGCACTCAGCGGTAACCCAGTGTTCTTTTACCTCTGCGGTATTTTCATCGGAGTCTTCGCCTCGTTCATGGTGCTGGTCTACTATGTTAGCAAGTTGCTGCCCAAGGTAAGCACATTAGTTAGTTTCTGTTCAGCCTATAAACATGACCTACTGTTGGGCTAAGACCCATATCAATCACAGTTTTAAATTAGACCATGGATTAAACCTCACATTTACGGATACGGTTTAAATTTGCCTATTATTAATTTAAACTGTGATTGATTTTACATTACAGGCTTATCGAAGTCCGGCCGGCTAGCTAGGTAACCACTAACCAGGCCGCGACGCGACAATTTTTTACGCTTGACCGCGAGATACTCATTCTTTCTATAGGAGTCGCGTTGCGCAACATAGATAGATATAGATATCTATCTACGATACAGATGATATACCAAGTTAGCGGCCTCTGTCGGGTGCTCAGGAAACTGCTGCATACACTAGCTGTTCTGCTGCATACACTAGCTGTTAACGCTTCTCACTATAATATTGTATGGTGCCAGCAAAATGGTTCTAAGCTAAGTACAATGAAGAATACCATCAACTTTTGATTTTTACCTTACCATACACTCTATTAAAAATGGAAACATTGGGTGAAAAATTTTTTTTGTTAAGACTTATTGTTCTCGAGATATTTAATTTTAAACTAGCTGTGCGACGGGCGCGCGGTCGTCGGCCGCTGTGACGTCACAACTCAACACGCACCCGACACATACACCGTAACACTCATTCAAAGGGCTGTATCTTTGGAACCGTACTAGGTAGCCAGTTGAAATTTTCAGAGATTATGTTTTATTATGGTTGATTACCAAAGACATAATAAAAATTAAAAAATATTAACAAATAATAGGGGTCCCCATACAAAAAACGTTGTTTTATACTTTTTGCTCTGTAGAAAAAACAGTAAGACATACAAGCAACAAACTTGGTATGCTTATAGGGCTTACTCCATAGTATAACAAAATAATATAAAAACTGGCCAAGTGCGAGTCGGACTCGTGCACGAAGGGTTCCTTACCATCTATAAGAAAGGCAAAAAAATCACGTTTGTTGTATGGGAGCCCCCTTAAATGTTTATTTTATTCTGTTTTTTAGTAATTGTTGTTATAGCGGCAATAGAAATACATCATCTGTGAAAATGTCATCTGTCTAACTATCACGGTTCATGAGATACAGCCTGGTGACAGATGGACAGACAGACGGATAGACAGACGGACAGATGGACGGACAGCGGGGTCTTAGTAATAGGGTCCCGTGTGGAACCCTTCGGGTACGAAACCCTAAAAACGGTCAAGCACGACTCGGACTCACGCGCCGAGGATCCGTATAGCCAGTTTTTTTTATTGTATGTCGGTAGGGAACTCTCAGTGCGCGAGTTCTACTCGCACTTGGCCAGTTTACTTTATTTTCTTTTTTCAAAGCCGTCATCCATAGCTAAGTAAGAATATATTATTTAAAGTACAAACCCATGCTAGGAAATATTTTAAACAGAGCTTGCGGCTTTAAAACCTGTCCTAGCGAATTTTTAACGTTACAAATAAGTAATATTATATTAAAACACTACTGTATCACTGACTAAACACACAAAAAACTGGCCAAGTGCGAGTCGAACTCGCGCACTGAGAGTTCCGTACCACCATAAAATAAAAAAAACATGTTATACGGACCCTCGGCGCGTGAGTCCGAGTTGCGCTTGACCGTTTTTTATATTTTTTTGTTATACTATGGAGTGAGCCCTATAATCATAACAAGTTTGATGCTTGTGTGTCTTACCGTTTTTTCTATAGAGCAAAAAGTATAAAACAACGTTTTTTGTATGGGGACCCCTCTTATTTTTTAACATTTTTTTATTTTTATTATGTTTTGTGTAATCCACCATAATAAAACATTTCTCTGAAAATTTCAACTGGCTACCTAGTACGGTTCCAAAGATACAGCCGTTTGAATGAGTGTTACGGTGTATGTGTCGGGTGCGTGTTGAGTTGTGACGTCACGCGAGTTTGCCGCGCTCGCGCGAAAAACTCCAAAAGGACGGAAACTAAAACCGTCGTAACTTTAAAAGTACTGGCTCGATTTGAATGAAACAAAAACAGGTGTACTTCTAAATTTTTAGGCTATACGGTCATAAAGTTTCAAGTGATTTAACAGACCCACGGACATTCTTCACTCATGTTCAATTGAACCTGGCCGGTCCCCAAGCACCACATCTGTTTCGCGGGAGATTTCTATTTATATGTAGTAAATAAGGATCGACGGTCGGTGGGTAGACCGAAAGCTCGATGGGTCTGAGACATCGTCGAAACAGCGGGAGGACAATGGACGAGATTGGCATTAGACTGAGGGGGGTGGCTTGAAAAGGAAGAGGCCTATGCCCAGCAGTGGGTAGGCTTTATTTATGGGCTGGATAGATAGCTACTTTGATCAAATTAAAGAGAAGGTGGATGTCGTGACGTACCATGGAACTGGCCTGTGATCGAATTGCATGGAGAATGCTGCACCGACAAGAGGATAACTCTTAAATATAATGATGAGAGAGATAGAGAAATAGAAGAAGACTGATCACCCGCTCCTGCTACAAAACCTTTCATAGTTTCCATCTTTTCTCTCGCGTCAGAAAACCCTAACGTACGGCATCCTCATCGGCGGCTGGACGGTGGGCGTGTACATGCTGCAGCAAGTCTGGGAGAACCTCCGCGCGATCCTGCTCTCATACCAGCAGCATCTGTTCTGGTACACGCTGCTCGTCGGCTTTGGGAGCTTCCTCGTGTGCTACCGGTGAGACCTTGCACCTATGTGCACTGGGCGGTACATGCTGCAGCAAGTCTGGGAGAACCTCCGCGCGATCCTGCTCTCATACCAGCAGCATCTGTTCTGGTACACGCTGCTCGTCGGCTTTGGGAGCTTCCTCGTGTGCTACAGGTGAGACATTGCACCCATGTGCACTGGGCGGTACATGCTGCAGCAAGTCTGGGAGAACCTCCGCGCGATCCTGCTCCTCTACCAGCACCACCTTCAGCACGTCGATCGAAAATGGCAAACATCTCGCAGAAATCTCGTGCCTTAGGGTATGTCGAGGATGACTTCGTGAGAATAGGAGATGTGACATATACCGCAAAATGAGATTTTTCCTTCGAGATGTGTCGAATGCGAGATTACCGAGAATTAGCCCCCTTGAAAGTAATCAACGATAAAGGATAGTGGACAAAGTGGTATGGGAGAGCCTACAAACTTTAGACATAAAAACGTAAACTTTTGAAACACTCACTCTAATTGATTGGCAACAGGCGCGGTCAGTCCATGGATGGGTGACCGCTAGTGACAATCTAAAGCTCCAACCCTTGCTTCTTCTTCTTGAAGTGCCTCTCCATCACTGGAGGTTGGCAGTCAGCTCCCTGCACCGCTCTCTGTTCATGGCTGTCCTGAATAATTGTTCCACGGTTTTGATGCCGGTCCATTCCTTTATATTACACAGCCATGTCATTTTCCTCCTTCCTGGCCTTCTTTTCCCCTCTATTTTGCCCATCACTATGGTGTGTAGCAGCTGGTAACGTTTATTTCTTAAAACGTGTCCTAATAGTTGGAGAGCTGGTGACCAATCGAGATATTTTTTCGTACAAGGCTGGGAGTTAGTAGGCTGATAGAGTAGACTTCGCTGAGTCTGGGAAAAATATTTTTTTGGTCCGGTCGCGGTTGAAAGTTAGATTTTTTCGACTTTGAAAGTTTAAATGTATGGGTTGAGTCATTTCTTTTTTGTCTACAAGGCTGGGAGTTTTTAGGCTGCCTTTTTAGTCTCCGCTGATCACGAAATCACTATTTATTACTAGCCAAACGCGGTAGAAATATTGTTTTTTATAACCTAGAAAGTGTGAATTTTTGGGTTATAAAAATCAAACTTTCATCCACGCTCGGCCAAAAAAACAAATATTTTCTTGTTCAACGGAGTCTCAACAACTAACCTAGAAGTTTCTAGCCTTGTACGACAAAAAAAATATACTGAACCCATACATTTAAACTTTCAAAGTCGAAAAAATCTAACTTTCAACCGCGACCGTGCCAAAAAAATATTTTTCCCTGACTCAGCGAAGTCTACTCTATCAGCCTACCAACTCCTAGCCTTGTACGAAAAAATATCTCGATTGGTCACCAGCTCTCTAACTATAAGTAGGCAACCTTTCGCTGCTTGATGGCACTAGTTCTACTTTTTTGTTCATACGTCTGAGAACTTCGACATTTGTGACTTTATCGGTCCAGCTGATCCGGAGCATGCGTCGGTAGCACCACATCTCAAATGCATCGAGTTTTCCTGAGGTCTTCCTTTATGGTCCATGACTCGCACCCATAAAAACCCTTGCAACCCTGAGCGAATTTTTTAACCTTATAAAATAAATGATTTTAATGTACATTTCAGGATTGGACCACCTCGAAACCAGCGAAGCAAGAACCTTGTGATGTGGACGTTGCAGGTAAAGTAAGCCATTAATTTATAATAACTGCTAAATAAAAAAAATCCCCCAACACTTTAGCTTCAAATTAACATAGGTATCTCATAAATGTTTGAACCTCATAAATGTAAAAAAAAAAATGTTCCCAGAAATTACAACTTAGAACTTTTAGAGAGAGTTTTTCCCGTTATCACAATAAAAAATTGCCTATAGCACTCAGCGATAACGTTGCTTGTTTCGGAGATTACCCCCTAACATACATACTTACAAACTTTTCATCTTTATAATATTGGTTACTAGCGTTTGCCCGCGACTTCGTCCGCGTGAACTACAGAAAAAAGATATGTGGTTTACATTGCCCCTAAGTGTAATAGCGTGATAATATGTAGCCTATGTGTTATTCTGATGTATAAGCTATCTCCATTCCAAATTTCATTCAAATCCGTCGAGCCGTTTCAGCGTGAAAGAGTAACAAACATCCATCCATCCATACTTACAAACTTTCGCGTTTATAATAGTAGTAGGAAGTAGGATAGGAAGGATAGTAGGAAGTAGGATAAATGGAGATAAAAAAAAACTTGATGAAGAGGGTATGCCCGCTGTTTTTCAGGGTGTCGGCGTGCTGATGATATTCCTGAGCAGCGAGTACCAGGAGGCGTCAGCGGCTGTCATCGTCGTCTCGCTCCTCACTAAGTACTTCCCCGAGTCATTGCTCTACGGCGTTAAGAGCTACTTGTAAGTGTTCGGAAGTCTCATACTAAACAGAAGTACACCAGGGGCCTGTAACATAATGGTGCCAAAATGGGCTGTCAGGTGACGACTTCAATTACGATTTGCTAACGCTGTCTGTCCTTTTAATGTTTTTGTAGTACAGCAAAGAATATTTTGATTCTAATTCTAGAGGATTAGTTCTCTGGTTGTAGGAGAAAAACTAGGAGAGACCGGTTTTGTCCTTCTGCCGGGACGCCATTGACCCGCCATTGCGTTACAGGCTAAGGGCTAAGGGGCCTATAACGTAATGGTGCCAAAATGGGCTCCCGGTTGACGGCTTCAATTACGATTTTTTAAGACGAAATACGACGCACAACTAGCGCCCTAATGAAAAAAAAAATACATAACTTTTTTTGGATGCGTTTTTAGCAAAAAACGCTCCTGCGGTTTCTCAACGTGAGGCTTAACTATTTTTAGGACCTAAGGTTTGGATTCCAGATCCTAGAACTTAAAATTGCAATAGATTCTTGCCAAAAGTGGCCAATTTTGGAGAGAATCGATTGCATTCGTAGGAAATCCAAACCTTAGGTCCTAAAAATAGTTAAGCCTCGCGTTGAGAAATCGCAGGAGCGTTTTTTGCTAAAAACGCATTAAATAAAAAGAATTGGTTTTTTTTCATTGGCGGCGCTAGTTTTGCGTCGTATTTCATCTTAATGCTGTCGCTCCTTTTAACGTTCAGCAGTACAGCAAAGAATATTCTGATTTTAATTTGAAAGGATTAGTTCGCTGGTTGTAAGACAAAAAAACGAGGAAATCCCAGTTTTGTCCTTCTACTCGCCATCGATACGCCATTGCGTTACAGGCTAAGGCCCAAAGCAAAAAAGCAGACCTTCTGATACAGTTATTTTTATACTTAATAGGAAGTTCTAATTTGTTAAAAAATAAGTCGTTCATCAAATTCATTCATTCATTCATCATCAGCCCACCTCTGCCCACTGCTGGGTATAGGCCTTTTTCCCCTCGCGCCACCTCTCACGGTCCCTCGCCATCCGCATCCATGGACCCTCCACCGCAATAACGATGTCGTCCGACCATCGGGCTGCTGGTCTTCCAACTGATCACCGTCCAGTTCTCGGCCTCCACTCTGTCACTGCCCTTGTCCACCGGCCGTCTTCCCTCCTCGCCAGGTGTCCTGCCCATTTCCACTTGAGACCCGAGATTCGATCACCAATATCGTCAACCTTCGTTCGCCGTCGGATGACGACATTTGGTACAAATGTTTCATCAAATTATTTAAGACTAAAAATCCCACCCGTTCCAGACACCGCAAGTTCCCGCCCAAGCCGCGGTTGCTAAGCAGCGAGGAGTACTATGAACAGGGCGCGCGAGAGACCAAGAACGCGCTAGACGAGCTGCGCAAACATTGTGCCAGCCCAGACTGCGCACAGTGGCGGGTCATGCTCAAACTGAACGACTCTAAGAGGTAACATCACCAATCACCATCATTGGCAGCCTCAATCCGTTATAATCCGTGCGGAATCAGAATGGGATAATACCTTTTGGAACTGAACCGAAAATGACAGTTCTCGAGTAGCGTCAGTAAAAAAATGTTAGTTCAACGTTCTATCATAGGGTTATAAAATTGGAAATACACAAAAAAATATAATGTATGTAATCTAAAAGGATTCAATTTTATTGCATTAATTGAATAAAACGTGATAAAACTCGAGCAGACACCCACGCGCACAGAAAACACAAGCAAGTTTCGCCGCGAGTTTGCCATAAACAACTAGAATTTGCCGAAATGCTGACGCTACAGGACCGCGAGCTTCTCAGTTCCAAAAGGTATTATCCCATTCTGGTCCCGCACGGATTATATTTTCATAAAATTACAAAAGAAATAAAAAACAAAGAATGAAAGGTATACACGACGGCACGTCAGTGTACGCTTTCGTAGTAAAGTGCTAGCGTGTAAGGGTTGACTTGCTGTCGTGTGTACACTGTTATGAAGCTACTGAACTGATTCCGAGTGATCTGCTGCCGTTCGTTGAGGAGTACCGTTCTCCATCTTCGAAGTTCTTCATCAGGTCTTCACCATTTTTTATGAAACCACACGGGAAGTATACCCCTTCAAACGAAAAAATAACCATCAAAACCGATGTACCTAGAAAAAAGTTCTGAGGTAACAAACATACAATTTAAAATACGGGTCAAAATGAGTACCTCCTCCATTTTTGAAGTCTATTAAAAAAAATAAGCTAAGGCCTTTGCATCTATGTAATGTGATGATTTATACAGCGTCCAGTGGCACCTTCACTCACACTAGATGACGTATTGACTTGTCTTTCCTGTGGGCTAGGCCGACTAAAACAAATTGATACTCCTTCTAAATCCACCTCTTCTCAGCAGGTTCGCAAGCTTCGTGGAAGGCGACTCCCATCTCAGCGACGATGAGATAGTGGACTATGAGTCCTACGCTTTCTCACTAGAGCGCAGTCGGAAGCCGAACAACCCGGTCAACTCTACCACTAACAACCTCGAGATATCCGACGACGACTCTAGCGGGAGTGACGACGAGATCTGAAGCGGTTAAAACTTCTAACTTAGAAAATCAACCGCCATCTTGCTTTTTCGTTCACTGCTAAAATGGCGGCCATACATGTTTTTCTTTCAAAAGCAAACTAGATAAACAATGAGGTTTATGCGTAGCCGAAAGACAGAGGCCTATGCCAGCAGAGGGATTTACTCGGATGCTGAACAAACAGATATATGTGTAACCGACATTTTAATTTTCTTTAATTGGTGCTGGTCCCTGTGGTTAGAAAACGTACCTTAAATACCCGATAATTTAGTAAATCCACTTCCCCATATCAACAGATGAGACTAAACAACGAAAAACGTTTTGAATGTCGATTTCTGTTAAATATACTCGAGCCTAGTCCATCTAAAACGATGTCCCAGGCACTGCAGCGCCGAGTGGTCTCTTCACCCATCTAGTGTGAGTGAAGGTGCCACTGCGGTGCCACAGGACGCTGTATAAATCATTTCATTACCTAGATGAAAAAAGGGTCGTCGTTAGCTGTCAATTTCCATACTAACTTTCGTAGACCAGAACTAAGAAACTAAACCGAATTTCTTCAGAATTTTGATACATTCTGTCTAATTATATCATACCATTGCCGCGAAATTCACAAAAAGTATGTTGTTAATTCAGGATTATGTTAATTTTAGCTTTTGAAAATATCAATATTTTACGTATGTGTGGGTGCACCACATACTGTAAAAGTTGTGTAGTTGTGTGTGAGAACCCACACACACGTAACGCTGCTTTCAACATGGCGGCCACGAACAGCTGATACGCGATGACGGACTCTGTTGTCTTTTTTTTAAATTGAATTTTATAGCTTGGATACGAGACCTTTGAGCCAAGTCTTTTGTTTGGGTGGGCTTGCTTTAGACACCAAGAAGGTATAATCACCTTTTTCTCCATTCCTTACCTACTCCTTGTCCAAAGGACTCGTGAAAAAAAAAAACGGAGTGTAGCCGGGTACACACGACAGCACGTCAGAGTGTACACTTTTGTTTTAAAGTCGCCCATAACGTAACCGAGTAGAGTGCTAGCGTGTAAGCGTCTACGTGTTGTCTTGTGTACCTACATTTGGCAACGCTGCCATTTTGCGGCGTTGCAAGACCGGCAACCAATGCTTCAGCGAAGCTCTGAGTAAATATTCAGAAATACAACTTTTAGTGCTGTCAGTATTGCCATGTTAGACAAATATAGCCGTTTAGGATATTTTGGGGGTCAGCGGGCGAGAAAACATGGCAACAATTCGGTCTTTTATTGCTTTATAAAGAGATTGGGTTCCCTAAAAATAAAGCGAGGATATTGAATATTCTTATACTGAATTCTCAACAATAGTCTTACATACAGTTACAGGTCCATGTATTGTACGGTCGAGATTTTATTTATCTTATTGTTTGACTAAATGCAGCTCGTTTAGGTCATCTGGCAATGAAAACATGATATTATTTACTTTTCATTTAAAAAATATGGGCGTTTTTTAAAGTTCGGTACATTTTTTTCTCAACTGTTTGACAAATTCCTAGACTTGAAAACACCGATCGTCGCACCATCCAAGAAAGAAGTCTCACCAAAAGCATTTTGGTTCAAATACGAACATTTTGGTTCTTAGTACAATAGATATAAGGACCATTTTGAAGGTACAGGAGATCTTTTAGTCAGATTTAGTTGAAACTTAGTATTCGTAAATTTAATTAAAAATAATTAATCACGTTTTAGGATTTTACGAAGATTTCTACATAAGAGGGTAAAACAAAAAGAAACTTATTTCTTACCGAGTTAGGTACGGTCAGCCACAGTCACAGATACCCCATGGCAGCTCTTACCGCGCGCGGCATAAGGGCGTCCCCAATCGGACCATTCCATTTTCCCCTACCAGACTTCCCCCACTGGTGGGGGAAAATGGAATCGCACAATTTTTTTTTCCATTTTCACCCACTGGCCACCTCACTAAGTGGCTGGTGGGGGAAAATGGAATTTATAGACAAGATTATTATTGGCGAGGCCGACTCATTACAAT
Source organism: Zelleria hepariella (assembly GCA_949319315.1). Classification (NCBI taxonomy): domain Eukaryota; kingdom Metazoa; phylum Arthropoda; class Insecta; order Lepidoptera; family Yponomeutidae; genus Zelleria; species Zelleria hepariella. The sequence continues at coordinate 15,014,668 of OX439387.1, forward strand.
GATGCAGTCACTGTAGCCTAGCCTAATTTTATAATTAATCGGCATAAATAAAACTAATTTGTTAACTTTACTAATTCGATAATTTGTATTTTAAAAAAATAATTTGGTATATTATGGCATTTAACATTACAACCGTTAACGTTATTAAAATAGTACAAAATAACACAAAGACCGCTTATAATTATTCTGAATAATCCTTTTAAAAAAATATACAGGGTGGCCCAAACATAGATGTCAAGCGAGAAAATATAAATAGCTGACACCGAGGGCTACCCGAATCACCCCCATGTACGATCAGCTATTTTTTGTCGTTTAGAAGTTATGAGGCTTTTAAGGTTTTATTGAAAAAAATACCTAGCATTGGATTTTATTTTCATTTTTTTTTTCTTTCGACTTTTCAGAGATATTTTTTATTTTTCGTGTCTTACATAATTTATCTATTACCAAAAAAAATATGATCAGCTATGGACTTCTATAAGTTACCGCAATTTTGATCCAAAGTCCAAAAATATTGTTTTTGAGAAATCATTACTAAAATAGTTAGTATGGAGAAAAAAATAAGTAGATGTCTGAAGGACTTTGTTTGATTTAAAAAACTTTCCCAAAGCTTTAGTGCTCAGAATAGTACAAAAAACCTGTCACTTTATGGGACTTGTATTCAAGTAATTCGCGATCAAAGTCGAAAGACTGGAGTTGGAAGAAATTTTATTTCAGTAGATTTTAATTTATTTTAGTTTATTCGGACAAAAATCATTGCAGGTAGGCTTAATATCACCTGCCAGAATGGCCTGCATTCGAAATGCACGAAAAAATAAAAAATAACGATAAAATATTTTTATTTTGGCTTTTTTTTTCATTATTTGAATTTTAAGTTATTTTATTAACGAATTTACTTACAAAACATAATAAAAATTTTAATTCATAAAAAAAGTCCGAAAATTAAATGAGATTTTTTTTTTAATTTCCGTGAATTTATTTCGAATGCAAGCCATGCTGACAGGCGATATTAAGCCTACCTGCAATTATTTTTGTCCGAATAAAGTAAAATAAATTAAAATGTATTGAGATAAAATTTCTTCCAACTCCAGTTTTATGACTTTCGATCTTTAATCGCGAATTACTTGAATAAAAGTCCCATAAAGTGTCAGGTTTTTTGTACTATTCAGGTTTTGTGAAAGTTTTTGAAATTAAAAGAAAGCTCTTCAGACCTCTATGGTCTGTCCATTAACTCTAGAAATTAAATGGCAACAATTTTTCATAGTAAAGCCGACCACTTTTCATATTAAATTTACTATGAAATATTGTTGCCATTTAATTTCCAGAGTTCTGTTTATGGTCAGACCTTAATTCTTTCCCCATACTAAATATTTTAGTGTTGATTTCTCAAAAATAACATTTTTGGACTTTGGATCAAAATTGCGGTATCTTCTAAAAGATCATTATTTTTTTGAAGATAGATACATTATCTGACAATTACTTTTTTTAAATATAATTTTATGTTGACTTTAATGAAACCATAAGACTGATTTTTTATAAGATAATTTTGCTCTTTTTTTTATCGCTTAATAATATCAATAAAACCGCAACCAATAAAGAGTGTTAGAACTTTTGTTACAGAAAGGCCCTATGACTGGCGAGCGAAGCCAGTCTTATTGTTTCGTTAGAGTCAACATAACATTATATTTAAAAAAGTAATAGTTGAATTTTCAAAATAAATGAAATATACTTTATCAGAACAAAAAATTTCACTCAGGGTAAAAAAGAAGAAATAAATTGGCCACGTGGGTTATGTGAACTTATGTGTTACTCACAATAATGATGCACAGTCAAACTTTGCGAGCTTAGTTATTTCTGAAATATTGCCTGCTTATAAACTATGATTTATTTTAAACTAGTCTGTAACCCAATGGATCCCAGTAATCTGAATAAAAAAGATATTTAACCACTTTTTGTTTTTTCTAAAGCAGTAACCCGTGCTAGGAAATAATTTAAACATTTATAATAAGTTGAAAAAAATCACTCGGGGCAGGACTTGGTGTAGATTAGTGCAAACTAATCACACCAGGTGGCGCCCCCGTCCAGTTGACGGAGACTAGTTGAAGAAATTCGCATCGACAGTTACTTGAATCGGTAGCTCAATTGGTAGAGCGCCTGCACGGTATGCGAGAGGTTGCGGGTTTAAGTCCTGCCCCGAGTGAATTTTTTCAACTTATTATAAATGTTTAAAAAAGATATTATTATTATTAACATCTCCATTAATTGTAATAAAATCTCCATTACAAACTTCCGTGCGAGCCCTTTCAGTGTCACAGGACCATTCTGAAACACCTTATAAAATTGGTATAGTTTTTAACATTTAAACCTCAATTTGAATAGCTAGGTACTTTAAGCGTTTCTTTTAAAACCTTACGGGTGACTACTATTTGCATATCAGTACATTTTAGTATTATAATAGACTGATTAGGCTATGGACATGAATAGACACAAGCGAACGATTGTTTAGGTTTTTTTTAATTTTTAATTTAAATCAAGAAAGCGATGACTTGAATTATTTGTTTAATATTAATGTTTTGTAAAGATTTTTAAATAACAAAGCTATAACAAGCATACTTATTCATAAATGATATACAGGGTGGCCCAAACATAGACGTCAAGCGAAAAAATCTAGATAGCTGACGCCATGGGCTACCCGAATCACCCCCATGTATGTTCACTGTTCAGCCATTTTTTGTCGTTTAGAAGTTTTGAGGCTCTTAAGGTTTTTTGAAAAAAATTATCTAGTATTGGATTTTATTTTGTAACTTTTTTTCTGTTCACTTTTCAGAATTATTTTTAATGTTTTAGAGTCTCAGATAATTTATCTATCTTCAAAAAATAATGATCAGCTATGGACTTTCAGAAGATACCGCAATTTCGATACAAAGTCCAAAATGTTGTTTTTGAGAAAACATCACTGACATAGTTAGTATGGGGAAAAAAATAAGTAGAGGTCTGAAGGAATTTCTATTGATTTCAAAAACTTTTCCAAACCCTTATTCTTCAGAATAATACAAAAAATAGCTGATCATAATTTTTTTGGTGATGGATAATTTATCTGAGACTCTAAAGAATAAAAAACATTGCTAAAAAATCAAAAGAAAAAAAAGTTACAAAATAAAATCCAATGCTAGGTTTTTTTTTTTATAAAAAATTATTCAGAATAATTTATAAGCGGTCTTTGTGTTATTTTGTACTATTTCAATAACGTTGACTGTTGTTATGTTAAATGCCATAAGATACCAATTTTTTTTTTAAATACAAATTATCGAATTAGTCAACTTCATCATCATCTCCCAAAAATTTCCAGTCGAATCGAATTAGCAAAGTTAACAAATTAGTTTTACTTATGCCGATTAATAATAAAATTAGGCTATTGTGTGGAGTCGGCCTCGCCAATAATAATCTTGTCTATAAATAGCTGGTGGGGGAAAATGGAATATTTTTTTGTGCGATTCCATTTTCCCCCACCAGTGGGCCACCAGTGGGGGAAAATGGAATGGTCCCATTCTACTAAACTTGATCCCACGGATTGAAAAAGTAAAAAAAATGCCTACATTTCGTATTGAATCAGTGCTTGCTGCAAGCTATTTTATACTAAGTATGAGATGCTGAATAAATCATAAATCATCTCATTACGTAGATGCAAAGGCCTTTATTTATACTAAGTATAGCGTATTTACCTGTGTTACCTAGATGTTCAATAAATGATAAAAACATGCGCAATAATAAAATCTTTATTTGAGTAGTCTAACATTCCATCCAATAGCTTGAAACAATAATTATCTATAAGTAAGCCTGTATTCTCCAGCAGATTTTAGGACAAAGACTGCCGCCGAAGTATTCCCAATATATGGGGCTGTTGGAAGTGAGGCAGGAAGTCTTCTGTGAATAGCTTTTCCCCCTAGTCTTGTTGTTCTCTAAAACATTTTGGTCTCTCTCGATACTCTCCTTGTAGAAATTGTTAGTAGTTACCTAGGTACTAGGTACGCAACCAAACAATTATTTCCTTGAATAATGTATCCTCCAAATCCTTGGGAAGGCCAAAGTCTTCTAGTACGCGATAAGTATTTCGTTGTCGATTGCATTCGCGACACAAGTCTGATTGAAATTATACTCTTTAAAAATGGAAATTACTCCTGTGACCACTCCCGTGATAGTTACTAGTTCACTCATAAGTGAGAATATATCCAAGTAAAGTCCAAATTATATCAACTGATTTCACCATGTTTGTTGTGAAAAACTGTGTGACATTTTATTTTTTTCAAGTAGGTACACAGTTTAATTTTATTGCGCCTAGATGAGGGACCTACCAAGGAGGATATTCGATCCTCTTCTGTAGCGGTTATTACCAATGAGGGTTTTCAACTCTTTGATATTATAACGAGACATTCTATGTCCAGTAACTAAAACACCTCGCTACATACAATCCACTATGTGGGCAGGGGTCTTGATTGTTGGTCATTACATGTCAAAAGTTCAAGAGACCTCGCTACATACAATCTACTACTGGGCCAGGTGTCTAAGTTCCTGGTCAGTATTTACTTCAGATGTTTTTGTTTGCATGTGTGAGTGAATGGATGGAAGATAAAATTGTCGTAGACCAGAACTTGGAAAATACAGCATGTTAATTAGATTTTTTTCTTCCCTAATACTTCAATTGCATAACAATGCTCGCGAACGGAAGGATAGTTTGAAATAAAAGCGATAAATATTGATAAATCTAAAAACCACGTTACTTTGTGCATGTGTGCACCCCAGCGCCGCTAGTGAGCAAAAGTTGGCAACAGCCGGACTAAGTTTCCACCTTAACCACAGCCTTCTTTGCCTTAACCCATCTCTAGTAATGACATAAATCAAAAGAAAACTAGAAAAAAAAAATTACTTATGCGTAGCCGCCATAAAAGGAAACAAAAGGCGCGGACATTACAGATTTGAAGCGAATGGTACGATACGGTACGTTAAACCAGAGGTTGCTGGTTCAAGGCCTGATTTGGGTGTTTAATTTCTGATAATGTTTAATTCCTCAATACAAAGTTTCTCAACTGTCAAATAAGTGATTAAGAAAAAAATAATAGTTATTAGATTTCCTTCGGCCACCAATCGGCCTATGAGATTAACTTATTGTCTCGAACAATAAAAATATGGTCTCGTTCCTAATTTCCTATGTAATCGATAACTCCTGCCATTCAACATTAGCCCTTATTTCTATTTGATAATTTGTTACGTGAATATAAACTAGGTAGGTACCTATTTAAATAATTTTGGACTGAAAAATAAGTAATGATGTATTGATAAGACACATTAGTTAGTTATTTTTTTAATAAATACTTCGAAAATACTTTGTCGTTAATTTCATATAAAATTGCTATGCAATGTTTTTACTTGATTTGTATAATGTGAAATATTACATTGTATTGGTTTTGTCACATTTTTATAAGTGCACTTATAGCTTCGTAAATCTAGGGCTTACTAAACTATTATTAATTCCTAATAATAATACATTAACAATGTACTGTAAATAAGTAGGTATTTAATCTTTGCTTGTCAATATTGTTGTGTATTATTTTTGTGTGATCTTCTCAAATTGCGTGCTCCCTCGAAATAAAGATTTGTTATTTCCATAAACTATGATTTTTTTACTTTTTGTTTTTTCTAAAGCACTAACCCGTGCTAGGGAATAATTTAAACATTTATAATAAGTTGAAAAAATTCACTCGGGACAGGACTTGAACCCGCAACCTTCCGCATACCGTGCAGGCGCTCTACCAATTGAGCTACAGAGTCAAGTAACTGTCGATGCGAATTTCTTCAACTAGTCTCCGTCAACTGGACGGGGGGCGCCATCTGGTGTGATAAGTTTGCACTATGGATGATTTTTTTCCCAAAAATTTACAAACAACAATATAATTAATAAGTATTAAGCACAACATTCATTACAATTTCACAACAGTTTTCCCATGCGAGATTTAGCTTCTAGTAAGTAACACCTAACTTTATGGGCAAAGCTTATTGTAGAGGGCGCCAAAAGTTTTGGTTGGCTGTTTGTATAATAGGATTTGTGCTAATATTGACCAAATTCATAAGGTATTTAATAAGTATACACTAATAAGATAAGCTATTGATTGTTTACATGTGTTAAACATACATTCAGCAGCGATCGGCCCTTACTACGTCTCACAACTAGCGCCGCCAATGAAAAAAAATCATATCTTTTTTTGGATGCGTTTTTAGCAAAAAACGCTCCTGCGATTTCTCAACGTTAGGACCTAAGGTTTGGATTCCAGATCCTAGAACTTAAGAATGCAATCCTGGAATCCAAACCTTAGGTCCTAAAAATAGTTAAGCCTCGCGTTGAGAAATCGCAGGAGCGTTTTTTTGCTAAAAACGCATCCAAAAAAAAAAGATATGATTTTTTTCCATTGGCGGCGCTAGTTGTGAGACGTATTGCGTCTTAAAATGCACTTCTAACAACTTTTCATAATCAGATTTTGCACCTTGCTACTACGCATTTGTTACATTTTAGTAAGTAAACATCATTATTTATGACACGGTCAACAGAGTACTACTGTTGAGTCTGTTGAGTCTCACAACTGCTCATAGTTAGATTTTGCACCTTGCTACTACACATAAGAGCCCAAAATCGCATGTCGCCTTATCCCAAGTTACTCTACTTTTATTATTAGTTAGTAAACATTATGGCACGGTTAATAGAGTAGTGTTGAGTTTAGGAGCGCGCGCGGCTCGCCTTCTTGCTCTTGTCTAGGGTCTGTGGCGGTGGCGGAGGCTTCGCTGACATGTGGCGGCTGTACAGACTGGAAAAGGAAGATGATTATTCAATGGAAAATCCACAAACACCCGAAAATAACTATTTAAATTTCATGTTTGCATTTTTTACAATAATGTTGTGTGCGACTGTGTTCCTTTCAGTTTCCCGAAAAATTACAAGCTGTTAAAATAACTGTTCATCACCCCCATAATTTTCATCTGCATGAAACCTAAATACATCCAGGTATGGAGGCATAACTTCTAGATAAAAGTTTTATCCCACTATCGGGTAGCGGCATCTCGCTTCACGTGGTGAAATAAAGCAAGATGGCGATAGCCGATAATGGGATACAATTTGTATCGCGACATTGTGCTCCCCTAGCAGGTTGTTTTATTGAAATAGAAGGGTATAGCACTGGAGATTAGATTAGATTAGAATATTCTTTATTGTAGAAAACATTTTCTAAAGAGATGAGAAACGGGTAGTCGGTGCAATTATGAATATTCTAATTGATGACAAAAAAAGGCACTACTTAGAAGTAATCAAACAACAATTTAATGCCAAAATATTTCAAACTGGATGGAGATAACAATGACTATTCTTGAAGATTCACCCTTCCCCTCAATTTTGCTTACTTACACTTTATAAGTTTCCGAGCGCAGATAGTCGAGTACATGGGACGGACCCAGTTTGAGCTGGTCTTCGATGGGAGGCACCCAGAAGTTACCTTCCAGCCTCAGCACCGACTTGTCACTGGCCAGGTCTAGGGATCCTGAACAAGTGGGAAAAGTAGTTATGTAGTGTAAAATATGTAAAAATAAAAATAAACCTTTTTTAGGTCTCTGCATTTAGGACAGACGATTTATGCAGCCACGGCGGCACTGCACTAGCACAGACTCGCAGAAGTAGGCAACCGCCGCCCAGGCCTCTCGCCCACCGACCATGGCACGTACCACGGCCGGCAGGGAGAGGTCCTGTCCGACTACGGCCTCGAGGGCCGTCCGCTCGGTCGCCCAGGCTGGGCACGCTTCCAGCGTGTGCTGGGCCGTATCCTCCGGGTCAGCAACTCCACTCGCACTATTATAGATGGGTAAGGATGGGATGGGTACTCTTTGTCGAAAAAATATATTAATTTATATTTTCTCGCAAATAAACTGGTTTTCAGAACTAGCAACTGAGCAGTTTTTTTACAGAATAAGCACACTGGTAATTCTCTCAGGAAGAGACCACAAATAAATACCTAGAGACCTCGTACTTCATTGGAAGACTTTAAACTTTATTGCACACAAAAATTACTTGATGGCAAGAATATCTTTTTGCTTCTTCTCCAAGAACGATCAGAGCTAGTGAAGCTGCACTAAAAAAAAATAGTATTCGATAGTAATAATAAGTAAATACTACTTTTTGTTTTTTCTAAAGCACTAACCCGTGCTAGGGAATAATTTAAACATTTACAAACGAATCACACCAGGTGGCGCCCCCCGTCCAGTTGACGGAGACTAGTTGAAGAAATTCGCATCGACAGTTACTTGACTCGGTAGCTCAATTGGTAGAGCGCCTGCACGGTATGCGAGAGGTTGCGGGTTCAAGTCCTGTCCCGAGTGAATTTTTTCAACTTATTATAAATGTTTAAAGTAAATACTAACCAATATAATATAAACCAAATGGTTTAATGTGTATACTTTTTTCTTCTATCTTTGTTTATGGCATATTGAATGAACCACTGACTTTTTTTGTACTTTTGAGTTAAATAGCGGGATAACAATATTTGTCGCAGTGCCGGGCAGTCAGGGCTGGTAGGAAGTCTTACCGATCTCGGGCGGCAGCACAACCAGTCGGTTCCCTTGCAGGTGCAGCTCTCGGAGACGCGTCAGCTGGCCAAGCTCGCTCGGCACATCTATGAGGTCGTTCTCTCGCAGCGATAGCTGAAAGTATGAAGCAGTATTATGGATACCTTGATGTAAGTTTTTTTTACTATTTCTGTGTAGATATGCAATTGGTCTTCTTGGCCATAAGCAAATGAGTTGTGTGATGTTTACTTGGTGTTATTATGCGAATACAATTATTTTCCTGTTATTTAGACAACTCTCAATAACTATCGAATGGAAGGTATCAGCTATATTCTTTATTTTTATTGCCTTGGTACTTACAATTTGCAAGTTCTTCAATGTTCCAACTTCAGGGGGCAGTATTTCAAAATCATTGTCGCCCAGATACAAAGCACGGAGACTCTCTGCAAATTAAAACAAAGCTCAAAGAAAATATAAAAATAAACCTGATTAATTACTTTTTTATTCAATAATAGGATAGAACACAGCCTTCTTTATCTCTCAATCCATGCTATTAAGTTTGGCATCTTCGCATTTAAGCACTGTGTGAACCAGTTGTCCGTCTTGTAAGACTATCTAATAATTATTTTTCCAGCCACTTAATAAATCGTTATCCCATGGGAAAGGAAACGTAGATAAAGGTCTTTCTTTAGACTTGAGTCGTAATTCGACTTACAGCCAGGCCACACAACACCGGCGAGGCATTTGAAAATAAATTCATGTTTTAATGTTTTGTTACGATTGGTTCTATAGGATCAAATTGTAACTACAAATCGTAACTAAAACTATGAAAATACTCTAAAAACATACCTTAAGCTGGCAAGTCAAGTTGGGCTGTTTTAAAGCAATGAATAACTAATAAATTACATATTTTGCACTCACAATATCAGCCACAACAAATCAAAACAAATCCTCACGTCAAATGAAGATGACATATTATCCAACTAACTTAAAACTACAAGAAACATGGTATAAAAACAAACGGCATAACTGCCATGTTATTTAGCCGCATATTATTATGTGACTAAAATTAATGGTTTCCAGCCAGAGTTGAAGTTAGTGAGACTCGGATTAGTTGTAACTTGGTCGTACTATCATAATGGCTTCTGACAGGCAGTGCATTGTCTATACCATGAACCTGGCGACGTTGCCAGACTTGCACGAAATAAAGAGAAATAAAGAAGGCTGTGGATAGAATCAAACAAGACTGTGAAGAATGTTAACAATTCTATAAACAGACAAATTCTTATTTGGGTTAGAGCTTTCTAGGTGTTTAAAAATAGAACACTAACCAATCATGAAGAAGTTGCCAGGTAACACCTCCTCATTCAGATTATTGTAGGTCAGATCCAAGACTTCGAGCACTGGGAAGGCACCAAACCCTCTAGGCAGGGTGTTCAAACGATTCAGAGAAACATTCAGGATCCTCAGCTTAGGGAGTGATGACAGACTTATAGGCAACTCCTCAATGTGATTATTAGCAAAGTTCAGTATCTCCAAGTTGATCAAATTGGCCAAACTGGCTGGCACAACCGATATCTTGTTGTGGCTCAGCGATAATCTCGTTATATTGGTCAGGCTGACTGAAAATAAGAAGCAAAATTAAGTTGCAAAACTGGTTCACAACACTTGTTCCATATAAGGGCAAAACAGCTGTTGCGAGCCACTTACATAGTCCAGGCACGTCGGCGAGGTTGGAGATTCCTTTATCGACCAAATCGATCTCCGGATTGTTAATCTGCTTCGCTTCATCGATCACTTTTTTAACTTTCGACATTTTACCAGTGTTTGGAATACAAGAAACTGGAGGAGGGTGACTCATTTCGGAGGCGGGGGGCGGGCGAGGCACGGACCACAGATTAGCAAGGAGCTGTCAAACGGTGACTGTGAACGTGACCATAGAACGTAAAATTCATTGAAATTACGTAAAACAGCGCCATCTAGTGTGTAGTAAATGAACAAAATTTGACGTTTGTTATCACTTGGCAAAAAACAAGAAAAAGGTGCGATGTGAGGATGCAATAAATTAATATTGTTCGTCTTTTGTCTTGTTTCCATCGAAGCAACCACTTGCTTCTTCATGGTTTTAGTCATTAACCTAGTCATTAACTTTGAGTGTTGTTTACGCCATTAGCATACAAATTACAAGTCACATTCGTTGAGAAGCAAAAACATCTGTGCCGCTATTAGTTCTGCAAACCTGCAATCGGTGAGTGAACTTTGGTCTTGGCTGTACTATCTTTGATTAGGCTTTGACAATATTTGATTGAGCACCACAGCCGAGCCAGTATCGAGCTACCTCCTGTTGTAAACACAAGTGTTTAACCCTTTGTTATCTATCACTTATTTACTCTGCTAAGTAATTAAGGTAAGGACTGATACTAAACCCTTTGTTTGAATAATTTTGGTGCTGCTATTGGTAAGTATGTTACAAATTATACACCTTTGTACCTACGTTTTTGGTACCTACCTAATATGAAGGCACCATAGTAAAAATAAAATTTATGTTATGATCACATTAGTACCTAAGTACCTACCTAACACACTGGAAAGTTTCAATACCTAATTTAATACAATATATTGTCATTGTTCATCCTTTCACCTTGAGACCACAAAAACAAAGCGATTTTCAACATATACTAGTAAAAAAAAAAATTTTTCTGGTAAAGACTGGATGATACAAATTCATTGTAAGATTCACTGATTGTAAGTATACTCAACTCAGTTCGCTTGTTCTTTCGTATCTGCCTATATGTTTTCAATACATAATATGGCAATATAGCAATACTTTTTACTAACTTACTACTTACTGTCAGTCATCTTAGGTGTGCATTCAAAAACATGTAAAAACCTATCAAATTTCTCCCCAGCAACAATGAGTCAGCGTCCGCAGCCTCTCAAGGCTGTAAACCGCATCCTGGACGGTCGGGAGCCGTGGCAGATCGTCGCCATGACCGCCAGCTCCGTGCTTGGGCTGGTGTGGGCACACAGTCTCTACAATGCTAGGGAGAGTGAGTTACTGATTTATATTATTTTTGTCCACCAGTTTTAGTATATCTTAGATTACGAAATGGCAAGATTTAGTACACACGACAGCACATCAGAGTGTAAATTTTTGTTGTAAAGTCGCCCGTAACGCAACCGAGTGCTAGCGTGTAAAGGTCGACGTACTGTCGTGTGTACATGGTTTCAGAGCAAAATATAGAAAGAAAAAAGAAACTTAAATAGTTTGTTTTAAACATAGCTTTTTTTTAATGATCAAGTTCGATTTATTTAAATCTAAGAATGCAGTTTTTCGTGTCATCAAAATCGATGACATGGTTCCTTAGAACTTATTCTCCTATCTCGTAAAGTTTAGGGCTTCCCCCCACTGATCCATATCAAGTTCACAACGCGCCATCCTGTATATGAATAACTAGTGGTTCGCCCCGAACTCTGAACTCGCGACCCCATATCTCAGCAACCCCTCGACCGATTTGGCTCATGTTCAAACCTAAAAAATACTATTTGCCTCATTTACCCGTCTACCAAATTTCATGACGATCCAACTAAATTTACTAAAGTTATTGTCGAACAAACATTCTTACATACAAACACTAGCTTTTGCCCGCGACTTCGTCTGCGTGGACTACAGAAAAAGGATATTATGTGCTTTACTTTGCTCCTAAGTGTAAAAGCGTGATAATATGTAGCCTGTGTTATTCTGATGTCTAAGCTATCTCTATTCCAAATTTAATCCAAATCCGTTCAGCCGTTTCAGCGTGAAAGAGTAACAAACATCCATCCATCCATACTAACAAACTTTCGCGTTTATAATATCCTTAGGAGTAGGATAGGATACAAACGCCAGATTGTTCAAGTACACTCGGAAAACTTCTCTCGCTGCGCTCGCCCGTTAAAAATATTCGAGTTTGACTTTGGAGTTATTCCCCAGGTGTAACAGTCCGCATGCGCAAAGAGTTCTTCCGGTGGCTGCGACAGGTGCCGATAGTGCGGCGCAAGATAGCTGAGAAGATGGCGGAAATCAACAGCGACTTCAAGAAGGATGTCAACAAGCGGCTGGCTGGCGTCACGGTCCGGAGGGAGCTCCCAGCCAAGGGGCTCTCCATGGAACAGGTCGCTGAGGAGGTGAAAGACCACGTCAGTCTGGGTGAGTTGAAGAATCAACCTTTACACCATAAAAATAAGACAAGAAGAGCATCGACAAACGAAGAAATAAAGTCGCTCAATCGTCATGCATAATAGAGCATGAACACAATTATTTCTCAATATAGACGAAGCGAAAGGAGTAGCAAAGAAGTAGTTAAACAGAAAAGTAGGTATGATGAGAAGTTGACCATTTGAGAGGACCTCTGGCGCCCGAAGGAATGATTTGATAGATCAACCTTGGTTAGAAATTCAACTGGCAAAGAACTCTGCGTGTAGCATGAAGGACTAGACCCGTTTCTCCGCCGTGTGTCTCAGTTTAGGGTTGTTAACAGAGCGAAAAAAGCACACTATAACAGTGTAAGAAAAAGCACTGTATCTCGTGCTACGAAGCTCGGAGTAGTCTTCGATGTGGCTGCGACAGGCGCCCATAGTGCGGCGCAAGATAGCGCAGAAGATGGCAACGATGTCAGTCTGGGTTGAAGAATTTGGTAATCGTATGAGGTAGTGGCCACCAGGGTCAAGAGTTTTTAGGCCGCCCAAAGGGCCTCTGACATGGCTTAACGATTGTTATTAATCAACAACAACCGGGACCAACGGTTTAACGTACCTTCCGAGGCACGGAAACGCTCAGTTATTATTGATATTAGCGGTCACCCATCCATGGACGGACCGCGCCCGATGTTGCATAACTTTTCGCTAATCGATTAAGGCCCGTAAGATCAATCACAGTTTAAACCAAAAAGGCTAGTTTAAACCCTTTCTGTCGATTAAGTTTCATACAAAATGCGAGGTTTAATCTATTTGATCTTACGAGCCTAAGAATGGCTAGTCCAACTAAGCTATGAGCGCTTCAGTTGAAGAATTAACTTCTAAATGAAGGGAAAGGCACACTTGATCCCAGATCTAGAACGTATGAATAAAACCTTCACATGTAAAAAACAAAATGTCAAAAGACCTGTGAAGGTTTTATTCATAGGTTTTAGGATCTGGGATCTAGGTCTTAGGTCCTTAAAACAGTAAAGCCTAGGGTTGAGAACTTGACGGCCCGTTTTTAGCAAAAAACGCATCCAAAAAGAAGTAGTTTTATTTTCAGTCACGGCGCTTATGTGCCTGTACCGCACAATCTTAGGTACGACGTACTGAGTAGGTATAGATGCAAGTCATCCAAGCTACTGGTATATACCTACATTTATTTTCTGTGATTGGTACCTACCAAGCCAGCATGGTAAGGCAGGTAATAGGTATAGTAACACATCCATTCCATTCAGTCGTTCCCTCAGTGCTGAGGATCGTGACCATCATTAAAGGTGGCAGAGAGTAGAGTTCTCCATTGCGCTTTATCAATCGCGATGTGGATCAGGGCCCTTAGCCTGTAACACAATGGTGCCAAAATGGGCTGTCAGGTGACGACTTCAATTACGATTTGCTAACGCTGTCTGTCCTTTTAATGTTTTTGTAGTAAGTACAGCAAAGAATATTTTGATTCTAATTCTAGAGGATTAGTTCTCTGGTTGTAGGAGAAAAACTAGGAGAGCCCGGATTGGTCCTTCTGCCGGGACGCCATTAACCCGCCATTGCGTTACAGGCTAAGGGCCCAGTTTGTGCAGGTGTTTTTGCGTGGCTTTGGTTATAATATCCGTCCATCTAGCGGGTGGTCTGCCTCGAGCTCTCTTTCCCTCCACCTTTCCCGTCATAATTTGTTTTTCCAGGCTATCAGGTCCTCTACGGGCTATGTCATTTGTTCTCATCGCTGTCCACGGACTCCGTAGCAGTCGCCGCCAACACCACATTTCGAATGCATCTATCTATACGTCTCAACATATTTTTCTTTATGATCCAAGTCTCGCTGGCATACATAGCTATTGAGAACACATAGAACAATAGTAACACATAGACACTATGATAAGTGTTAAACTAGGCTGTATTACGGCTATTTACCTAATTATATGACAACTAGATAACTAGATAAAGGTCTAGGGTAGACTATCTTATCATTCTCACAATGAAATAATGTTTTTCGAGAATTTCTAAATTATTAGCATTATGTCAGAAGAGTTAGGTATTATTAGGCATTACTTCATTATGTTTAATTAGTCATCATTCAATGTGTAAGTAGATAAATTAACAAAGTTTTTATAAGCCTTGTTTTCACACCTATAACTATCTAATCTAACACCCAATCATTCATTTCATCTGTCCGATTTAAGTAGATTTGATTGTTTAATTGCTTTATTAAAAGGACATCAGTTATGTTAATTTCAGTTAGCTAAGCAGATTTGCAACCTTTTCGTTAAATTTGATTCAGTAGTCATCATCCTGTTGTCACCTACTGCTGAGTAAAGGCCTCTTTATACTCACGCCACCTCTCACGATTCTCTGCCAGACGCAACCACTGCTTTCTGGCTACATGGGTTATGTCGTGGAACCATCTGGCTGGTGGTCTGCCAACCGATCTTGCCAACTGCCAACCAGTCCAATTCAGTAGGTACCTGTCTACTATAACTTCATAGAGTTCTTATTCAAGGTGTATGAAAGTTTATTCGAAATAATGTCAAGCGAATACGAAATTACTGGGTCAATAAATATAAACATATGAAACGATAACCGTGAAAAAGATCATGAACGAGGTAAGTATTAGGTACCTCGGCGTTAATCTCAGATAGGTAATATAAATTAGGAACCGCTAGGTTTTTGAATACCTGTGTGACGTAGATGAAGCATTCACTGTTCTTAGTCAAATCTTTGTAGATCATCGTTCGATCAACAATAATTATAAACCCATTGATGAATGGAACAAAAACCAAGCGAAATAGCAGACATGTTTAGTAGGTTTACATGTTAGACCCATCATCATCATCACCAACAGCCCACCTCTGCCCACTGTTGGGTATAGGCCTTTTTCCCCTCGCGCCACCTCTCGCGGTCCCTCGCCATCCGCAACGCATCCATGGACCCTCCGCCGCCACAACGATGTCGTCCGACCATCTAGCTGCTGGTCTTCCTACCGACCGCCGTCCAACTCGTTGTCCGCCAGTCTATTTACTTGTATTGATGAGTGAAGCGACCACCTTCAGTGTCACAAGTCCTTTCTGTAACACCCTGTATAGGGTTTTTTTTTATAGGGAAAACTCTAACCCGTGCTAGGGAAACATTTATAGATAAGGTTAAACATTCGCTTGAACTCTCAACCTCTGGTATACCGCAACCTCTACCCGGGCCAAGGTAACTGTCGATGCGATTTTTTCCACCTGTATCTACACACCACCTGGTGTGAGAAGTTTGCACTATCTATCATATTGTAAAACCATATCCTATGTAAAAATCTATGTGGTTTTTAAATAAATATTGTTTATCTTTTATCTTAATTTTATCCCATCTATCCACAGGAACTGTTGACTGGAAGAGCGGCAACGTTTCCGGGGCAGTCTACCACCTTAGCGAGGAGATATCCCGGGTCGCGTGCGACGCCTATGCCCTCACGGCTTACACCAACCCGCTGCATGCGGACGTCTTTCCCGGGATCAACAAGATGGAGGCCGAAGTGGTGCGGATGGCCGTCAACCTGTTCAACGGCGACGACGAGTGCTGCGGCACGGTAAGTGCCTCTATAGATCGCTAGGTGCCACTATAGAACCCTAAGTGCTACTAGAAAATCTTAAATGGTACTATAGAACCCTACGCGTTTCTATAGAACTCTAGGAGCTTCTAAAGAATCTCTATAGAACGCTAGGTGCCAACAAGGAATCCTAGGAGCCGCTATAGAACCCTAGGCTACTCTACAGGGCGTCCCACGGCTATGCCACATGGAGGGAAAGTACCTTGAATATTGTAGATGGAACATTTTACTGAAAGAAGACATTATTTTAATTTTAAAAACAATTTAAACTGCATTCATAGATATTGAAATAATTACATGGTTGAACCGGGAATCGAACCCGTTACATAAGAAAAATTATTACCCTGTAGTTTTATCATACCGATCGAAAGGCTTCATCATAAGGATTATTTTTTGCTAAATAACATAGTGTCAGAAATAAAAGGAAGACCATGAATTTTAACATTTTTAATACAACATTAATCAATTTATCAATGAAAATCACAGTAACAAAAGATTAAAAGTATGAAAATGAAACACATTTTTGAATTATTTCTTTATAATCAGTCAGCCGCATTGCGATGGGCAAAATTTTACGCGTCTTTCGGCTCAGGATACGGCTCGATTTGTTGCATACTACCAGGTAAATGTTAAAATTCATGGTCTTCCTTTTATTTCTGACACTATGTTATTTAGCAAAAAATAATCCTTATGATGAAGCCTTTCAATCGGTATAATAAAACTACAGGGTAATAATTTTTCTCATGTAACGGGTTCGATTCCCGGTTCAACCATGTAATTATTTCAATATCTATGAATGCAGTTTAAATTGTTTTTTAAATTAAAATAATGTCTTCTTTCAGTAAAATGTTCCATCTACAATATTTAAGGTACTTTCCCTCCATGTGGCATAGCCGTGGGACGCCCTGTATATACAGCTTTGTACCTCTAAAGACCCTAGTTGCTACTAAAGAACCATAGGGGCCTCTATAGAACCCCAAGCGCCACTAAAGATACCTAGGCGCCTCTGTACAAAGCTAGCTGCCACTACAGAACCCTAAGTGCCAATAGAAAATACTAAATGTCACTATAGAACCCTCGGCGCTTCTATAGAATCCTAGGTGCTTCTATAGATCTATACATATAACGCTGGCTGCCTCTATAGAACGCTAGGTGCCACTAAATAACCCTAGGTGCCTCTATCGAACCCTAGGCTACTCTGTATAAAGCTATGAAAGAAGCTAGAAAATATTATCACGACATCACTTTTGTTGTAAAGTCGCCCGTAACGTAACTGAGTAGAGTGCTAGCGTGTAAGCGTTTACGTGTAGTCGAAACAATACTTACCTTTCCTTCGCAGGTAACGACCGGCGGCACCGAATCCATCATAATGGCTTGCAAGGCCTTCCGCGACCTCGCCTACAGCCGAGGGATCAGCAACCCCCAGATCGTGGTGCCCTCTACCGTTCACTCGGCCTTCGACAAGGCTGCCCAGTACCTGGGCCTCTCGGTCAGGACCGTGCCGGTGGATCCTGTCACCCTCAAGGTGGATCTGGAGGGAGTGAGGCGCGCGATCGGCAGGAGAACTTGCTTGGTAAGGACAGTATTATCGCTTTTACCAAAGTAGGGCTTGGCGCAAACCGGCTACAGACCACAGCCACCGATATTGTTTCATATAACCCGTGCCATTAAAGAAAACATTTAGGATGGACTTCAAAACACTCGCCCTCTCGCTCTAATTAATACAGTCAAAGCGAGACAACGCTAGGTTTTTAACTCCGTCCTAAATGTTTTCTTTACTGACACGGGTTATACAAAGGACACGCGACAGTCTCTGCCTCCGGCTAACAAAATTATCAGATTGCATGCAAAATAGTTTTCGTTGGCCACCGGAGGCTATAACAACCATTTTCTTGCTTCTATCAAGGTTTGTTTGTTTACGTTTTCATACCGCGACCACTTTCGATGAACGGTGCATTTGTGCAATGACTTACTTCTTTCATGGAAGAAGCCCTAATACTTACTTCGTTCATGAAAGAAGCTGGTTGTCCATTACCGCCTTCTGTCTTCCGTCTGTCCGGCCTTGCTAATACGAGTATGTCTGCTGATTCGTGTCAATAAAGGAAACATTTAGGATGAACTTCAAAACTAGCGTTGTCTCGCTTTGATTGTATAAGATTAGAGCAAGAGGGCACGTGTTTCGCAGTTCATCCTAAATAGAATAGAATAGAATAGAAAAAGAATAGAAATATTTTTTATTGTTTATCATTTCATTGAAGATTTACATGGGCTTCACAGGGGCAGTGGATAAATTGTTTGGCGTCCTCAAGGGATCTTACAATTTTGATTTATTTTCCTTAACCTAACTTAGTCGCTACTTAAAAACTATTGGGCCTGCACTACAGAACCGAACCCGAGCGCCGAGCGCTGAACTGGCGCTCGACCCCGGCCCTGCAGTGCAGTCCCAAATGTTGTTGATGTGGTATATAGAACATTTCCCTATCGACGGAAATCCTCATCCTAAATGTTTTCTGTATTGGCACGGGTTATACCCATCATAAGGAAAGGTAAGGTTCGAAAAGGTGCGTCAGAGCTAGAGAGAAGAATCAGAGAGAGAATGGGAAAAAAGATCAGCAACCCGCAGATCGTGGTGCCCTCTACCGTTCACTCGGCCTTCGACAAGGCTGCCCAGTACCTGGGCCTCTCGGTCAAGTCCGTGCCAGTGGATCCTGTCACCCTCAAGGTCGATTTGGAGGGAGTGAAGCGCGCGGTTGGCAGGAGGACCTGGGGCCTTAGCCTGTAACACAATGGCGTATCAATGGCGTCCTAGGTAGAAGGACAAAACCGGGATTTTTTCGTTGTTCTCCTACAACCAGCGATCTAATCCTCTAGGATTAGACTCATAATATTCTTTGCTGTACTACAATAACATTAAAAGGACCAAAACTGGACCGACAGCATCAATAAATCGTAATTAAAACCGTCAACCGGAAGCCCATTTTGGCACCATTGTGTTACAGGCTAAGGGCCCTGCTTGGTAAGAATGGCCCGTTTTCAATTGACAGTTAAAAGCTGAAGCCCTTGGTAGATGGCGCTCATAGGCTTGGCCATACAAGAACCGGAAAGTGGCTGTCAAAAGCTTACACAGATTAATAATCTCTTCAGAAAAAGAAGAAGAAGAAGAAGAAGAAAAGACATTTATTATACACAAACACACCTTAAATTTACAAAAAAAAAAAAATTGTTTAAAATAGACGTAACTAAAAAGAAACACAAAAACAAAATATAACGTACTAAACAAAAAAATAAAAACATAAAACAAGAAAATTGCTCAGGTAATGTCGCGGTGTGTTGCAGTGCAAAGGGCACTAACTCAGCATTGTGCTGAGGGTGGAGGCGCAATTTGACAGCCGTGAAAATAGCGCATTATGCTCGCTTTTGCCTAAGTCATTAGTTCTGTGAACTCGCAATGTATATTTTTTGCTACAATCATTAGCGCAGGCGCGCCGACCGATTTGGCTCATATTCTCACCTACCAAATTCGTGACGTTCCGATCCACGATACTCGAGTTCGTATCGTCGAACGAACATACATACAACAAACATACAATACGCCGAATTGTTCAAATAGGCTCGGAGAACTTCGCTCGCTGTATAAAGCGGAGAATTTTTAATTCGCTTCGGATATTTGTTGTGTATTTATAATACTAACTGACGTATTTGAGTTTTCTCGTATTTTCTTGTTTGAGGAACTAAACACATTTTTATCTTTATCTTATCTTATGTTCAAGATTTAGATTTGATTTAGATTTATAAATGATTTATTGCCACAAAATGAACACAAAAAAAAACTTATACAAATAGAAATTAACATCCACGGTTGTGGCTAATAGGATTGTTTCAGCTGTTGCTGTAATTATATGACTAAATACAGCGCTGGTTTTCAACCAGTCCCATTCACACAATAATGTGAATAGTGAATTTTATGTCGCCCCGTGTATTATTTTTTGTTACCAACATCGTTACTTCCTTCCCAGATCGTCGGCTCGGCGCCAAACTACCCGTACGGTACGATGGACGACATCCAAGCGCTGTCCGACATCGCTCTCGAATACGAGGTGCCTCTCCACGTGGACGCCTGTCTCGGGGGTTTCATCGCTGCCTTCATGGAGGACGCCGGCTGTCCGGTACCGCCTTTCGACTTCCGCCTGCCTGGAGTAGCTAGCATGTCCGCTGATACTCACAAGGTAAGGTATCCCAGCTTTTGCAACTTGCTAAAAGGCCTTGTCAGATCTTTGGTGTTCTCAATAGCTTTGTATGCCAGAGAGACATGGACCATAAAGAAAAATATGTTGATACGTCTCAGATGCATTCGAAATGTGGTGTTGGCGGCGACTGCTACGGATTCCGTGGACAGCGATGAGAACAAATGAGTCTATACGCGAAGAGCTGAAAACACGCACTCCACTCTCAATCATATGTTAACGACGTATCGCAACGTTATTCGGTCACATAGCCCGTAGGGGACCTGATAGCCTGGAAAAGCAAATTATGACGGGAAAGGTGGAGGGAAAGAGAGCTCGAGGCAGACCACCCGCTAGATGGACGGATATTATAACCAAAGCCACGCAAAAACACCTGCACAAACTGATCCACATCGCGAGTGATAGAGCGCAATGGAGAACTCTTCTCTCTGCCAACTTCAATGATGGTCACGATCCTCAGCATTGAGGGAACGACTGAATGAATGAAAAGGCCTATTACAGAATAGATGATTATCTAAATGACAAAGAAGTCTGGCACTAAACCAGTTAAGCGCACGATCACCACACTTACTACCGTTGTTATTTATTAGGTACCTGCCTACATTACAAAATTTATGTATTATTTGTCCACAGTACGGCTATGCACCCAAGGGAACGTCTGTAGTTCTGTACAGGAAGGCTGAGTACCGACACTGTCAGTACACGGTCACCACCGAGTGGCCCGGCGGCGTCTACGGATCGCCCACGGTCAACGGTCAGTATTTAGACAATTCATCATCATCATCATGATCTCCATCATTGAAGTATTCGAAACGGGTCGAATCGCGGTTGGTTATAGGCAAAAAAAATAAAATAAAAAATAAATAAAAAATATATTGTTTTTGGTAAGAGGTTTTAAAAATATGTTTGTATCTGTACGTGAATTTGCATAGCTTTGAGTTTTTAACAAACATTGTGAAAGTTAATGAAAACAATATTTAAAAAATACTTTTCTCCCGCCACAGCGTTCACATTTTATTAATAAAAAAATCAATGGAACGTCTTAGACAAAAAAAATTAATATGTTGTGGCTATCACTGGATGCATTTACCCTGTAAAAAAGAGTTAGGATTTTTTGTAATTCGTTTAAGATGGATGATGTCTGGGACATTGTTTTGTAACTTATAAGTATTGGTGAGATTCGATATTGCCGACTAGTTACGGCCTCAGCCGGATGTATTTTTGAATCCTATTGTTTCCTCACATACGGGGCCGAAACATGAACGCTTACTAAAAACAACATGCACCGAATGAAAGTAGCGCAAAGGTTTATGGAGCGAGCCATGCTAGGCCTCAGACTCGTGGATCGGGTACCAAATGTCGTCATCCGACGTCGGACGAAGGTAGACGATATAGGTGATAGGATCTCGAGTCTTAAGTGGAAATGGGCGGGACACCTGGCGAGGCGGGAAGATGGCCGGTGGACAAGGGCAGCAACAGAGTGGCGTCCAAGAACAGGGCCCTTAGCCTGTAACGCAATGGCGGGTCAATGGCGTTCCGGCGGAAGGACAAAACCGGGCTCTCCTCGTTTTTCTCCTACAACCAGAGAACTAATCCTCTAGAATTAGAATCAAAATATTCTTTGCTGTACTACAAAAACACTAAAAGGACAGACAGCGTTAGCAAATCGTAATTGAAGTCGTCACCTGACAGCCCATTTTGGTACCATTGTCTTACAGGCTAAGGGCCCTGGACGACGGTCGGTGGGCAGACCAGCAGTCCGATGGTCGGACGACATCGTTGTGTCGGCGGAGGGTCCATGGATGCGGATGGCGAGGGACCGTGAGAGGTGGCGTGAGGGGGAAAAGGCCTATACCCAGCAGTGGGCAGAGGTGGGCTGATGATGATGATGATGATGATGATTGTTTGTAGGCAGTCGCGCCGGCGGTCTGATCGCCGCTTGCTGGGCCACCATGATGTACGTTGGCAAGGACCGTTACGTGGAAATGACTCGCGAGATCATCGACACCGCGAGATATATCGAGAAAGAGTGAGTATACAGGGTGTTAAAAGACCGCCAACAAAGCGGGAAACCATGCATTGTCCTCATCATACTGAACATTTTTGCCCACGGAACTATACCTGGGAAATCAAAGGTTTCCGAGATAATGAGGTTCAAAGTCGGACTTTTCAAACTTTTTTTATTGCAGTGATTTGCTCAGTATTGAGTACTAAACATTTCTTCTAATGAAGCCATATCAAAAATTTGAATATTTCTTGCATAAAACGACGTTAAAATTGCAACCCGCAATGTATTCTAAACATCGACACTTCGAGCGTAAGTAACACAACTTTATGTCAACGCTTGTGCAGTATGACTTCTCTGCGTTACACTTCCATTGCGTGATAAAATATTTTCCAAAATTATAACCTAAAAAACCAAAATCATTTCCCGGCAATAATTTATCGAAAAAATACTTTGTTTTGGTGTCTAGTATGCGTACCTTTCGGGTCTGTCGGCGGTCTTTTAACACCCTGTATAATCCGTGCGGGATCAGAATGGGATAATACCTTTAGGAAATGAGAAGCTCGCGGTCCTGTAGCGTCAGCATTTCGGCAAACTCTAGTTGTCTATGGCAAACTCGCGTCGAAACTTGCTTGTGTTTTCTGTGCGCGTGGGTGTCTGCTCAAATTTTATCATTTTTTGCAACAACATTTAATTCTTTTAGATTACAACCATTAGACATTTTTGTGTATTTCCAATTTCAAAACCATATGATAGAACGTAGAACTAACAACTTTTTTACTGACTACTCGAGAACTGTCATTTTCAATTCAGTTCCAAAAGGTATTATTCCATTCTGATTCCGCACGGATTATATCAACCTTTATCGACCATCCTAAGGCTGTATTTATGTATCAAAGAGATCAATCGCTAAGCCATGTCAGAAGCCCTTTGGGTGGCCTAAAAACTCTGACACCAGGGGTGGCCATTTGCGCCTGTCATTTTTTTAAACAAAACTCTACAACAAGGGATTTTCAAAGGAAATTGCTGGCCGCAAAACACGACAATAATGAAATTCCATACGATTTCGCTGGGGCCTAATCAAGTAGCTGGCAAGACCGACTTTGCTAAAAGAAGGTTGTCAAAATAATGACTATATTACGAGCGTTTTTGAGCAAAATATCTTGCTGGCGCGATGCATAATTGGTAGCGAGTAGAGAAGGTACCTAAATGTATGTAACAGTTTCCTCTAGGACCGATAGGGACAGTGTGAGGACGGTTGCCCTCATATGAGATGTTATGTTAAAATGTCACTGTTCAATGTTCTATGTTAGGATGTTGTAATGTAAAAATGAGGCACGTCTATCGCGTAGGACGGTTTATTGGCCACTGACTTAGGTGACGTGTAGTAAACTAAGTACAGTGGTATGCTGTGTGTTGTGATGTATGTGCTTGCTCGTACAGGCAGCTACAACTTACTTACTACTAGTGGTTAGCCCCGAACTGTGACCCCATATAAACTTAACAACCCCATATCTCGGCAACCCCTCGACCGATTTGGGTCATGTTTGAACTTAAAAATTCTTTTAATTTCATTTACCCGCCTACCAAATTTCATTACGATCCGATGTTTACTTAAGTTATCGTCGAACGAACATTCATACATACATACAAACGCCGGATTGTTCCAGTAGACTCGGAGAACTTCGCTCGCTTCGCTCGCTCGTTCAATTACAATATGAATCACTTTATTTCAGGGTCCGCAAGATCCCCGGTCTATTCGTCTTCGGCAAGCCAGCGACGTCAGTAATCGCATTCGGCTCCAATAAGTTCGACATTTTCAAAATGGCGGAACATCTGCACAAGAGAGGGTGGAGCCTAAACGCGCTGCAATTCCCGTCTGGGTGAGTGAGAATATCATCATCATCATCATCATCAGCCTGTTAATACCTACTGCTGAGTAAAGGCCTCTTCATGCTCACGCCACCTCTCACGATCCTGTGCCAGACGCAACCACTGTTTTCCGGCTACTTGGGCTGTGTCGTCGGACCATCTGGCTGGTGGTCTGCCAACCGATCTCTTCCTCTCTCGGGGTCGCCATTCCGCAAAGGACTTTGTCCATCTGCCATCGGTACGTCTCGCCAGGTGTCCTGCCCATTTCCACTTCAAAGAAGAGTGAGAATATACGTGTCCCTTTTTTAGGGTTCCGGACCTCAAAAGGAAAAACGGAACCATTTTATACGATCACTTTGTTGTCTGTTTGTCTGACTCTGTCAGTCAAGACTTTTTTCTCAAGAACGCGTGGAGGTATCAGGTTGAAGTTGATATCAAAACACTCAGGTCTGCAGTCCCTTGTAGCCTAAAAACAAAAATCAACCTTCTAAGTTAACGGAATCAAAAGATACGACAAAAAATGGGGTCCCAATACAATAAATGTAACACGGATACTAGCGCCCTCTATATTAGTTCAAACCTCAACATTAGTTCCAAATCTCAACTATAGGTGGCACTGTATGCAGTTTTTTTTCTTCCAAATAAATAGAGTGGTGCCCTTGGTACGCGAGTCCCACTCGCACTTGGCCGGTTTTTTTACTATTCCCTTTCCGAAAAACCAATAATAAAATATTGGGACTTTATTTTGTTATTTTGCCCATTGCCCAGATGACAACTGCTGCTTGTTTTACATGAGCCAAATCGGCCAAGGGTTGTAATTGTAACATAACAAAGCTAATTTATAATGATACTCAGAATATTTGGTTGCTTGACCCATGTAGTGTGAGTGGAGATGACACTGGGCGCTGTATAAATTAATAAATGAAATCTTCCAAAGCAATACCAACCTTATTCCTTGCTGCACAGGGTACACATTTGCGTGACACACGCACACACGCAAGAGGGCGTGGCTGAGCGTTTCACCAAGGACGTGAGAGAGACCGCCGCCATTTGTATGAAGGACGCCGGAGGACCAGTGCAAGGGAAGGTAAGGAGACTTTCGAATTTCAATCTTATCTCTAGAGCCATAAGGGTTCAAACAGGGACACGCGGCGCGGCGTTTGGCAAGGGTAACTGATACTAGCGTCGACAATGAAAAAAAAAAACTTCTTATAAGATGCATTTATTTTCAAAAAGCGTACCGTCAAGTTCTCAACTCTAAATTTTAGGACAAAAGAACTAGATCCTAAAACCTGTGAATAAAACTGGCACAAGACAAAGTGGCCGTTTTTTTACTTGAACTTTATTTTGTAGTTTGTTACCAATCTGTATTTGGTAACCCACCTTTGTTTTGTTACCCATCCTGTATTATGTTACCCACGCTGTATTTTGTTACCCATCCTGTATTTTGTTAACCTTGCTGTAGTTTGTTGCCCATGCTGTATTTCGTTACACATGCTGTATTTTGTTACCCATCCTGTATTTTGTTACCCATCCTGTATTTTGTAACCCATCCTGTATTTTGTTACCCATCCTGTATTTTGTTGCCCATCCTGTATTATGTTACCCATGCTGTATAATGTTACCCATCCTGTATTTTGTCACCCTTGCTGTATTTTGTTACCAATGCTGTATTTCGTTACACATGCTGTATTTTGTTACCCATCCTGTATTTTGTTACCTACCGGAGATTACCCGGTTAATTTTGAGGGGTATTTGTAGCAGTGTGTTTATTTTCAGATGGCGATATACGGGGTGGCGCAAGAGATCTCCGACAGAAGCCTAGTTTCCGACATCACCAAGTATTTTATAGATTCCATGTACTACCTTCCCAAACCAGAGGACTTATAAATATTTATGTACGCTTTGTATGGAAGACTTGATTGTACATTTTTGTACAATATCTAAACTTAGTCAAAATGTTAATTTATTATCGTTAGGGATTTCAAATCTCAGCGCTGCTGGTCTAGCATAAGAATGGGTTTGTGACTATAGGTATCTATCCCGCTCCATGTAAATCAAAAGAGTGAGATATATGTATATACAATACAGGGTGTTGTTTTGGTTAGTGACACCCGACTGAAGGAAGATAATTTTAGTAACGGTTGAAACTAAAAACCAGGTTTTATTTTTTTCAATAAAAATTTTGATTTACAAAGTATTTTGTTCAATTTGATCTATAATAACCGCGACGTGCGGACACACCCGGCCTCAAACATCGCGCGCGCGATGGGGCGCCCGATAATGCGAGTGCAGCTGAAAGCGTTAGTATAATGCTAAGGGAGGCCAAATTTTAATGATATTTGGGTATTTTTCAGTTTTTTTTGCTACATTATCGTGTAAATAATCACCCCTGAGTCGGGTGTCCCTTTACAAAACAACACCTTGTATAGTTATAAACCTTGTATAGTTCAGTCTATATCGTAGATAAGCAAGAGTCATCAATACAATGACATATAAATCACACAGAATAAAAGCTTATTTGGCTCAAGTTGAGCTCAACCTGCTCAACCAATATTTGGCTATTCCTACTACCTTTACAATAATTTTATTATTCTATGGCATTCCTTGTTATTTTACCAATACTTCAATGCAACGGCAGATCTTGTGAGATATTGTCTATTGAACTAAGGATATTGTTACATCACCATAATTATAATTTTAATACTTATACGTAGATAAATTGTATATTTTTTAATCCGTTATAGTTGTAAATATACTTATATGTTAAATTGTATGTATGTAATAAATAGAACTGAACATTGATTTATAATATTTTTTACTGCTACAATTTCCATACGAATAATACGTTTTTTTCCATTTATGGGTATTGGGCAAATTGATCATAAGATAGAATGAGAGACAGTGTTGAATTGAAACTGTTGGTTAGTAGCGCGGTGCAGATATATATTTCAATTATTTTGTCGATTTAACTTTCTGTATGTTAATACGATTGTCACCAATGGCGACCCTCGGTGGTGTTTGGGTGCCTGTGGAGTGCTATGCCGGGTGACGCGGCGTCTGGGGTTCAGCACACTAACAAAAACTACTTTTGGCGACTTTATGGACTGTATATTTTCAGAAAAACTAAAACACTTGTAGGACTAACTAAACTAAAACACTTTTTATCTATTTTCTAACTGCTTTCCGCTCTATAATTAACTAATAACTGAAACTGAACTGACTGATGCTTTTTTCTCTTGACGACCAACTGAACTACAAAAAAGATGGCCGCGCTGCCAAATCTCTCTCCCCGCGCTAGTCTATGCGCCTTTGCGTTTTATCCGCCATCCGCGACTGATGGCGCCATCTGTGGCGTGCTAAGCAAACTCACTGACAGTTCGGGGATGACGGATTACAAATAATAATGCACGATGGCGCTGGTGGTAGCCGGTTGGCGACAACGATCATTGCAGTCCCCTTATCACATCGCAGTCGTCGCGTGCGCCTTTCTTCATTTGTCACTCTTATATCAACGTTTTCCTATTTTGTCACTGAATAGGATATAATAGCAAGGATTTAGGTCGCACACTTAGGGTGGTATTCTAGAACGATACTTAAACTGAGTTTAAACAGAGTTCAGACTGTCGATAAAACAGTGCATGTTTTGATATGAAGGGAGGGATATTCAAATCAAAACATGCACTGTTTTATCGACAGTCGACACTAATAAACTCTACTTAAACTGAGTTTAAACAGAGTTCAAGTCGCGTTCTACTTTGAACTGAGTTTAAACACAGTTTAAGTAGCGTTCTAGTTTGAACTGAGTTTAAGCAGCGTTCTAGAATACCACCCTTAAAGTCGCTTGCGCTGCGCCACGAAAAAA
The DNA here is from genome assembly GCA_949319315.1 of Zelleria hepariella. Classification (NCBI taxonomy): domain Eukaryota; kingdom Metazoa; phylum Arthropoda; class Insecta; order Lepidoptera; family Yponomeutidae; genus Zelleria; species Zelleria hepariella. The sequence continues at coordinate 15,043,053 of OX439387.1, forward strand.
GGCGCGCGCGACTAGTATGTGCTACGGGGGCAACAGCAAGATTCGAATACAGTGCGACAAGGATCTTTTGGCACTTGTCCTTGATCGAAAAAAAGGAATTATCGCAATTTTGTTAAACCTCACTTTACGATAGTTCACTGCAAAGGCGTATTATGTTCAAAGGGAACAGTAAACGCAGCGTTCTGCTATACTGTAGCTTCTAACAAAATTGCGGCGTTATTTTACATCAAGGTCAAGTGCCAAAAGATCCTTGTCGCACTGTAGACATAGCAGTTATCGAGCCGACAAAGCTTGACATCGTTGTAAAAAGAGGATTACCTACTTCTAAACTCAAACGTATGAATCATAAAGTTATGGATTATATCGTTGTCTTTTTAAAAATCCATTTTAAAAAGGGCATGTTACATATTTTCATTTGCCAGTTTTTTTTCTTGCATCATCTTTCCCTAAGTCATTGTCAGATTGTTTCTATCATTAGGTATATCTTTTACAACAACATTACCAAAACAGCAAAAATATCGAAATTATTTAGTAAAATGGCTGTTCTACTCGTATTTTGGCTTATTGTAGTTATAATTTGTATTAGTTTACCTTTTAGTGTCAGTTCAGTCAACTACTGTGGAGCAAAAATGTGCGAACAACCGAATTCACATACGCTTTGCAAGTACACTGTAAGTAAACTTTACAGTTTACACACATCTTCCAATTCAGGAACGACTAGCTTTTACCCGCGACTTCGTCCGTGCAGGCTTAGTTTTTTTCCCGTTATCACAATAAAAATAGCCTATGGCCCGGTTTCTGAGTTGAGAATTTATGTAAGAATGTGCTTAGTAAAATTCTCAACTCGGAAACCGGGCCACTAGCGGGTAAAGCCAACTTACTTAGCTACAATCTTCAGGTTACTTAGCTACAATCCCTCTTTAGCCTGGGCCAAGTTCTCGCTGCAACGGCTACATCAAAGCGGATCTCTCCCCTGAGGAGAAAGCTCGCATCCTAGCCAGGATGAACCGGCGCAGGAGTGAAGCAGCGGCCGGGCTTTCGAGGAACCTGCCGCCAGCTGCTGATATGTTGAAGCTGGTAACCTCTGTGTATTCTGCTAGATGTAGGTAATAAGTTTATTAAGGTATGTACCAGTTCTTACAATACGTGCCATGAAAGAAGAGACTTGAGGCACCACGTGGTTCGGTGGTTTTACATGCGCAGTGACGATTTAAGCTAGACGTCCATTAGCGGCGGATCGGGTCGGGTCGGGCCGGGACGGGCCGCAAAATAAAATCCGCCTGCCTGTATTTATATGAAACAGCGTCCACTAGCGGCGGACTATTGCCCTGCGGCCCGCTCCGCCCCGATCCGCTTCTAGTGGACGCTGTTTCATATAAATACAGGCAGGCGGCGGATTTTTGCGTTGCGATGCGCCCCGGCCCGATCCGCCTAGTGGACGCCAGGCTTTAGGAGGTAGTACCTCTACATATAAGCGTACATTATAAACAAGAACCAAAAGGCGTTTTCAGAGATGGGTGGAGGAGTTGGCCCGCGAAGCGCAGCTATGGGCGGACCAGTGCAGACCTATACAAACTCCGGAAGAAAAAGATGACTGCCGTGATCTATGTAAGAACTTTGAAAGTCATTTAGGTACCTATTGATGCAACTAAATGTCAACAAATAAACATTACAAGTTGGAGAACAATCTGTAGAAACGATTGAAATCAAAATTGCGTTTTAGTTTATAGCTAACGTTTTCCCCGAAACTTGCAGCCTCATGTCACGGCTTCATGTGGGTAGAGATCGGTGGTGCTGCATTCATCATCATCATCAGCCTGTTAACACCCACTGCTGAGTAAAGGCCTCTTCATGCACACGCCATCTCTCACGATCCTGTGCCAGATGCAACCACTGTTTTCCGGCTACTTAGGCTATGTCGTCGAAACATCTGGCTGGTCGTCTGCCCACCAACCGATCTTATCCCCTATCGGTGATGCATTACTTAGGTAAAATACAGTAAACGCGGAACGCAGAACTCTGACCGCTGAACTCAAGACCGCTCGCTTTGGGATCGGTTCCTTATGTAAAACAGTAGGTACAACGTAGAGTCTTCGTGGTTTTGCAGATTCTACGACGGTCGGGCAGTGTATCGTCACGGTGGTGGGCGAAGCGCCAGGGCTCAAAGCCGCGTCCATGGTCGACGTCTGGTACTTGCAGAGTCTCAAGTACAGGTGGAACACCACTCAGGATCCGTAAGATCCGTTTTATAAAAGAATAACGATCTAAATTACATTTCTCATAATTCCGGTTTTTCAACTTGGATCGCTAATTACTCGAATAAAAGGCCCATAAAGTGACAGATTTTTTGTGCTATTCTGAAGCTTCAGATTGTAGGAAAGTTTTTGAAATCAATCAAAAATTCTTCAGGCTCCTACTTTTTTTTTTCTCTTCGTACCTTCTAACTTGTTCGATGATGTTTTCTCTGAAACGGCATTTTTGAACTTTGGATCAAAATTGCGGTATCTTCTACAACTTTAAAGCTGATCATTATTTTTTTGGTGATAGACTAGTCATCTAAGACCCCAATAAAGAAAAAAATATTTAAAAACTTAAATAAAAAAAAAGTTAAAAAATAAAAACCAATGCTAGGTAATTCTTCCCAAAAAAACCTTAAAGCCTCATAACTTCTAAACGACAAAAAATCGCTGAACATACATGTGGGTGATTCGGGTACCCCTTGAGGGTGCTCTATCTCTGGATTTCCGCTTGACACAATTTTTTGGGACACCCTGTATATGTCTTATTCACCCGTCGCCCATCCATAGACTGACCGCGCCCGATGTTGCTTAACTTCGCCAATCGATAAAGGCCCGGTTTCTGAATTGAGAATTTTACTAAGCAAATACTTAACTATCGTTCTGTCACTCTCTTTTGTGAGAAATCTGCAGAGACAGAAGGATACTTACCCATTTGCTTAGCGAATTTCTCAATTCAGAAATCGGCAGTAAGAATGGCTACTGGCCAACTAGGCTGTAATGTGATCAGACAGCCGGTGTCTGGAAGTAGCATTCTGTACCGAGCAGTCCAGAAGACGACTCAGGACATGGTTGTGATCATGAGGCCCTATTTTTTTTAAACCTCTAGCATCCTGTAATGTCATGCATTTTTATTTCAGGCCGCCATTCAATAGTTATGAATTCGCAGACTTTACCCAAATGCTATGGGCTAAGGCTTACATGGTCGGGTGTGCTAGGACTCGGTTTATGGTAAGCGTCACATAAAATGTAAATCGAATTTGTATCGAACAGTGGGGTCTATATGAGCTGGTTTGGTAAAGTATTTACTTAATTTTATATAGAGGGGATCCTGGTGAACTAAACCTAAAATACGTACTGTAACGAGGCAAACCTCCGTGGACATACTGGCCAATTAGGCTGTGGAGATCGAAATTGGAAGACGATCAAGAAGCGCAGACGTTTTTGTGGTAAAATCGATAGTCTAATGTTAGGTCCCTACCTGGCCGACATGGTCAAAGAGAAATATAAAAATTATTTGAAGAGACAAGTATTTTATATTAATAGTTAGAGTGTAGGCTCTACAGTACCTACATCTATCTCCATGCCATGAATGATCTATCCGCAGGCACCATGGCGTGGCCACCTTCGTAGAATGGAGCGCCTGGTGTGTAACTTCGCGCCGCGCGGGCCGGGGGGTGCTCCGCCCTGGAGCCCTGGCGCTCCGGCCTCGGCCTGCCCGCCCCACTCCACCTACGACCGGGATCTCCCTTCGCTGTGCAGCTACCGTGAGTTTAGAGATTAGAACTTAGCACAATCAAGGGATTCGCCAAGGGGGGGCAGGGAGGGGCAGCTGCCCCCCCCTAAAGATTCTAAAAAAGTTGCCAAATATAATGCAACCAAAGTCCTAAGTCTTTGAGTTAATTTGCTTGAAGTTCAAGCATCATTCCCGTACGTCGAAACTCGAATGAATTCACCAATTCCACTCCTAATATTCCGTACGCTCAACTACGCTCTGGCTGTAGATGTAAGGCTCGTAGTACAAGTGAAAAGCTTCATGTGCTGTCGACTTTACCTACAATTCATACCTACTTTTCTCATTCATAGAGAATGAGAAAAGTATGAATTGTAGTAGGTAAAGTCAACTTGCCCCCCCCTGCGCCATCGGCTGGCGACGCCCTTGAGCACAATGGTGGTACAGTTGGTCCGGCTCTGTTCGCAGGCCCTCTCCAAAAACTAAGTAGGTAGATCGGATCAGTATGGGGAACTCCAACATGAAGTGATAGGAAAAAAAAGTGAAACCTCCGATTTCTGAATTGAGAATTTCACTAACCACATGCTTAAGTATCGTTCTGTCTCTGCAGATGTCACACAAAATAATGTGACAGAACGATACTTAAGTATTTGATTAGTGAAATTCTCAATTAAGAAACCGGGCCTAAGCAAGACGTAGTGAACCCTAAGGATCCATATCGATTTTAAAGATCAGATAAACTACATAGATTTAGAAAATAAACTCACTACTCACTCTCCTTACTACTCGGGAGTCGAACCTGGTCATTCCAGTCAATCGAATTCGAGTGAAACGCTAGGATTTTTTAGTAGGATCAATAGTTTGTGTAGATATCGTTAGTGTTTTACAAATATTTCAGACTCATCATTCGCAAATTCACCTTACACACAAGGGATCGACGGAGAAATTAAAGCGGAAGATATCCTGCTAAAAACTCTGTTAGAAATAGAACAGAATGGCACTCTTGACTACATGGGGAGTCTTGATGATTTCTTCCTTACTAAACTTGCAATAGCAACTATTACTACAACTGACAATAATTTACGATCAACACCAATGCACTTTATGGACTTATCAAATAAAGTTGCTAATGCTAAATACAATCGTGCAAAGGACTTATTTGATGCGCATGAAAAATATACTTCTGCGCGCAGGATTGAAAATAAAAGCGCAACAAAATTCAGCTTTGTTGGAAGACCAAAGACTTATAATATCGATGAGTTAAGTCATATTGGTGACAAGAAATCAGATGAAAGTAAGTGGATCTACAGATAGAGTTTTTAATAATTATGAGGAATGGAATTAAATGTCTGAAATATGTTCCAGATTTGCACCGGAAAAGATATAGAGAAGAAAAGTATGGAGTGGTCGTAGATCGAGACTTATACATGGATTATGTTAATGACATTTCCAGAACCGATCCCGACAATCCTGAAAATGATTCGGAGATGGCACAAACTAATTTAGAAATTGCTGAAAGTTTAACAGACGAATCTGCTGTTCAAGGTATCTTACTAATTCAAGAAAAAATGCCGTTAGAAGCGGTAAAATCATGGGATAAATATATGGTTTTGGTTTCAGATTTCGTACGTCATTATGAAACTAAACATCCGACTTCCAATACCGCTTCAGAAGAAGCTGTTGAATACCTACCATTATCCAGTCCAGAAATAGCTCCAAAGCAGGATGAAAATAATGTAAAATATTCACACGTAACAGAAGTTCCAATAGTCCTTACGATGAGTGGCACATATTCACCTGAAACTGATGATATCAATATTAGGGTTCCATTGTTGCATGCATTGAATAAGACTGAAGAGGAGTACTTGTCCGACCGTAAGTTGGAGAAAGCACATCATTTGATTACATTGGTGTTGATCGTAAATTAGTGTCAGTGATAGTAAAAGTTGCTATTGCAAGTTTAGTAAGCGAGAACTCATCCAGAATTCCCATGTAGTCAAGAATGCCATTCTGATCTATTTCTAATAGAGTTTTTAGCAGAATATCTTTCTCTTTTATTTCTCAATCGATCGCCGCTGGTGTGTAAGGAAACCAATCTACATAATTGGCATTATTTTGCCGTGTTTTCACTCACTTTAAACATACTGTTAAACTTAGATGTCCTCCTTAACTTGGGTCTGGGTTTAATTGACATGCGAGTGTTAACAAATAAAGGTGCGAGTTTCTCCAAAATGATAATCGAATTTCAGCTGAAACTGTCCGGGAGATTCAAGCAGCGTTAGATAAAATGGAAAATGAGCTGACGGAGTCAATGACTCTACCGACTCTGCCGCCGCTGCCACCGCTACTATCACAGGGAAAGGTAACTTTGTTAATACTCATCATCATCACCAGCCTACCTCTGCCCACTGTTGGGTATATGCCTTTTTCCCCTCGCGCCACCTCTCACGGTCCTTCGCCATCCGCATGGACCCTCCGCCGACCCAACGATGTCATCCGACCATCGAGCTGCTGGTCTTCCGACTGATGGGCACAATTTTCACTTTGGTACTTTATAATAACATCGAAGTGACGAATTAGTATTGACCTCATGCAGAAGTCTAATGGAGAAGAGACGAAGCTAGCCCCGCCGTCGTGCCTCTGGCTGTTTGGATGGATGGATATTCACGCTGATGCACCGATTTCGATGAAATTTCCTATAGGGATCGCTTACACACCAGAATAACACATAGGGTACTAGCTTTTTATCTACTAACTTTTCCCCGCGCCTTCGTCCGCAAAAAATAAAGGTAAGTTTTCATCTAAGTCTGCGCGCTAGTACCCAAGCTCATAATTTATGGTCTTTTCCATAAGGTTCGCCGAGACTTAAGATACAGACGTGTGCAGGATGACAGATTGTCTGATGAACCACCTGCTTCTGATGACGACAGGATACCTAGAAGCACAGCAGAGATTTTGAAGAAGAAGAATATCACGGACGAGGGCCCTATTTACAGGATGATGCAGCACTATGTGCCATATTTAAGTAAATACAAGGACTCTTTTACGGGAGACGCAAATTCATCAAGTTCCAGCATATGTTTAGTAACTACTTTAGCGTGTTTAGTTACTTTAGCGTTAACTTTTTAAGGTCTCAGTTTTCCTTTTTATACATAATATGTATATTTAGGTATCTTTGTTTTTAGGTTTCTCTACATTGGACTACTAGATCATGATCTAATATGAAGTTTTATCTAAGCTTTCTCATGGTAACCATTTTGGGATAAAATATTACCTGCAATATGTTATAAAATAGAGCTTGATCTAAATGGCCCCTATAGGTTGCTACTTGTTTGGTCTTATGTTTGCTTTTTAAAAATCATATACTCGTATTATGTATTATAGAAATTGAAAATCGTACTTTGGTCCTTTTAACTTAAGATTCAGACGTAGGTATAATATTATGTTAATTTTACAATTGAGAGTACCTAATCGATATTTAGACTCAAAAATCTTTTATTTCGATGGTCAAATCAGCACTTAGGTAACCGTTGATTTAAGACTAAAAATAAGGCAGACATCACAAACCCTTATCGCTTATCCAGGGACATCAGTGAAACTGTAATGAGTCGCGGGGGTGTCGGCAATGAACTAGCTCGGCCGATGACCGGGCCGTTTTACACCACCACCAGTACCATCCACCCTTCAGGGGAAAACCTACCGTGGAATAAAGGTGTTAGGCATATTGTAGCTCGGAGCGAGTAATAATGGGTAGCTGAAGGAATAATTCCGTCGGTTAGGGCCAGTCGGAGTTTTGCCCGTGGCGCGTCTGGGCAGTTTGAATGGACGCTTCGCGTTTGTGACGGGTTAAAAGATTGTTTGCTACCGCAGTGAGGTCTATTTCCCAACTTTTGTAGGGTTTCGACTACATAGTTTGAGAAAAGTTGGATTTTGTATTTAAATTTTGTGACAGGAAAAAGTGGTAGAGATATTGTTTCCTCGTAAGGACTTTTATGACTCACGGAGGGATGTGAAAATTATGCAGTGATTTTTGGTCTTTGCACGAAGGAAATTAAGATTTTTCAAAGACATTAATGGCCCTGCATATGATATTTTACTGAAAATTTAAATTTTTAGGATACTTAACTAACTACCTACGAAGTGTAAAAAAAATATCTAAACTGATCTCTAAAAAATCCCTCACCTCTTCAACCTTTGACTCTAGCTGGACAAAGTATCCAAACAAATCTGGCTCCTAGAGCTTGGCTCGGCCCTTGTTATTAAAAAAATCCACCGTAAATCAACCCATTATCAGCTGTAAAAAAAAAAGATTATTGCTTTCATTAGGAGCTATTTTACAGCAAAAAAAAGTTTTGACGGTTGTCCGCATGAGTGGATTTGTAGAGAATAAACGTCCAAGAAATAAAGGCCACTCTAACGCACGCAGGTGGCTCTGATAAGGGGGTTAAGTACCCTTGACGCTATTGCGATCAAATTGAAAAAGTTTAAAAAATAATTTCTCTTTGAATTCGCATAGTAATGCTTTGATTTAAAAAACTTTGTAATGTTTATTCAAAGTAATGCTGTTTTATTCAATAAAAACACATAATGCGTCTTAATTTGTAAAATATTAACTTTGTAAATTGCGGCCGTATTGGAAAAATGCGTCAAGGGTAGAGGGGCTGGGCCTGAGTCTGCAACGCAATGGTGCCTCGATAGGCTCCCAGTTGTGGGCTTCAACAATGATTTAATTAATGCGTACAGCAAAGAATATTCTGATTCTATTTCTAGAGGATTAGTTCGCTGGTTGTAGGAGAAAAACGAGGAAACCCCAGTTTGGTTCTTCTACTAGTAACATATTGACACGCCATTGCGTTACAGACATAAGACCCAGGCCTGTAACACAATGGCGTATCAATGGCATCCCAGGTAGAAGGACAAGACCGGGATTTTTTCGTTGTTCTCCTACAACTAGCGAACTAATCCTCTAGAATTAGACTCATAATATTATTTGCTGTACTACAAAAACATTAAAAGGACCGACACTGGACCGACAGTCAACCGGGAGCCCATTTTGGATCCATTGCGTTACAGGCTAAGGGCCCTGGACTAACCAGTAACATTGGTACCAGCCCCAGTATACTCTAAAAATTTAATAAGCACCGTAAATATAAAAAAAATATATATTTTCCAGCAAATAAACCGGTTTTGCAGGTTAACGTGTGCGTAGGATTTTTTTTAGAGAATAGACGCATAGCTGGCTAATCTACCCCAACGATGACCAACGACAGCGGTCCGGAGCCAGGGGGGGTTCCCGGGTGGCCTGGCGCCCCTAACTGGACCTCTAACGCCCCCAACTGGGCCCCTGGCGCCCCTGGCGTCCCCAGCTGGGCCTCCGGCGCCTCCGGGCGTGGGTCGTGGCCCAGAAGGGACAATGTGAAGATCGAATTCGGCTTCGGGGTGCCCCTGGGAGCCATGGCCGCTCATCCAGCCTTCCATTCGGCGTGGGACGTTGGCGGATGGTGAGCGAGTTTTTTTTGTCAAGCTATGTACACGGGGAACCTTTGGGTGAGATAAACTAAAGTGTCGCTAGATGCTCTGCGTGTCCAGTACAATAATGCATTCAGGGTGCTGTTGAGGCTGCCCCGCTTCTGTAGTGCATCAGGCATGTTTGCAGAGGCGCGCACGGATAGCTTTGACACCATAATCCGAAAAAAGTGCAACTCCTTGCTCTACAGAGTGGAGGCTAGCAGCAGCAGCATCCTGAGTGTCATCTCTGAAGACCCTGTGTCCTTTTTTCTAAGGCACTGGCTGAAAGTATTGTCCGTGTCATAAAATTGGTTTTTCTTTAATAATTTTTAGTGCTTCCTATTTTTGTATTTTTTCTGTGTAAGAATGTTCTTCTGTGTAAACAATGTAACTCGCCCATTATGATCCTAGTGATCGAAATAAAATGATTTATTATTATTATTATTATTTAAGGCCATCGCTTCTCGCTAATAGCTCTGTCGCTCGCATATTCTAACATTATGATTCTTCTTCTCTCGTGACGAAGGCGTCACAATTTCGCGCTCAGATGTAACGTTGTCTTCGAGGCTTCACATCGGCACGAAACATCTGCATCTGCATTTTGAATGATTGTAAGATTCAACTTTTCACAATATTAAAAAAAAAAATGTTTTGTACCTACCTTTCTTGTAAGAGTGTGGCTGCACGTAATACGGTGATTTTTTGAGATACAATGCTATGGTTGGATCTCGAGTATTTTAATTTTGCAAACAAATCTACAATATACATAGACCCGCTTCCCCGCAGGCCTAGCACAATAATGGGATTAATTTTAATCATCGCTCTCTAACGGGGACGTTACTACAACAGCCTGAAACAAACGAAGCAAACAATAATAAAACTGAAAGGTGGCCGCCGAAATAAAAAGCACACATATTTCACGATCCGCTTCAAACTCGGCCTGCCGACCTCCTTGCGGGGCGTGATCGCGTGATGATTCTGCGATAACGTAACAAATCATGTCGCCTTTCTTACACATACTGCCGGTTTCTGATTTGAGAAATTCGCTCAGCAAGTACTTAAATATAGTTCTGCCTCTGCGGATTTCTCACAAAAGAACGTGACAGAATGATAGTTAAGTATTTACTAAGTCAAATTCTCAATTAGGGCCATAGGCCCGGTTTCTGAGTTGAGAATTTTACTAAGCACATACTTACGTATCGCTCTGTCACGCTCTTTAGTGCGAAATCTGCAGAGACAGGACGATACTTACCCATTTGCTTAGCAAAATTCTCAACTCAGAAACCGGGCCATAGGTATATTTACTGCAAAAGCTAACAGAATTCGGTACGCAAAGCTTTTTGTTCGAAAGTCCGTTATTGGCTTAAACTTATCTTTAGACAATATTGAGAAACTAATTTAAATATTTTTTATTTTGGTCCAGTAGTTTTGTTTTTATGCGCTAAAATGTTTTGTTCCTATGACCGCCAACAGTATGCAGACCGTCGCGTGACGTCATAAAACCGTATCTTTGAAACATTGTAAAATCAAAACTACTGAACCAAAATAAAAAATATTGAAATTAGTTTCTCAATATTGTCTAAAGATAAGATTAAGCCAATAACGGACTTTCGAACAAAAAACTTTGCCTTTGAATTAGGTACATACTTACAGAGAAGATTCTCCCACCGTACCACAAAAAAACCACGCACCCGCTGAAGGGTAGTACAATAGAATAATCTACTGGTGATCAACGAAAACGGGAATTCAATCCTCTATCTTTATCAAATTATTTAAGTAGCCAAATCCCAATCAGCCCCTCTACCCTTGACGCATGTTTCCAATGCGGCCGCAATATGGCGCAATTTACAAAATGTAATATTTTACAAATTAAGACGCATTTTGTGGTTTTATTGAATAAAACCGCCTTACCTTTGAATAAACATTACAAAATATTTAAAATCAAAGCCTTACTATGCGAATTCAAAGAGAAATTAATTTTTAAACTTTTTCAATTGGATCGCAATAGCGTCAAGGATAGAGGGGCAGAACTAGCTAAAACGCTACGAGATGTGACATTATAACTTGACAAGTTGATATCTTATTTCACTAACACGCTCTTTAGAATGTCCAGTTACATACCACATACATAAGGTTAGTTTTAACCGACCTATACTTATTCAGGTACGCTACACTGTGACTAATATACCCCGACCATTACTCATAAGGTAGTTAGTGGCTAGCACTCAGACTAATGGAATACGTGTTCAGTTAGTGCTTTCAGACGTCTGGAATGTCCAGACGTGGTCAAATGGTTAGGTAATTAATAATGAAGGGGGTGGAAACAATGAATTCAACTGTTTATGTGCTGACATGATGTATGATACCTATACGTATATTTACCTACAGATAGATACGCGCAACAAAAAGGTGTTTATTGTCTCAAACAAGAAAATTACATTAGGAATAAAGAAAAGTAGAGATTGGTTGAGTGACGCAAAAGGAGGTGTCTCAGCTTTTGCTGCCCCGGAACCTCGTTGTGACCCCGGAGAACGCTGGTTTTCAGACACTCCTTTTCCATGATAGGTCCCCACCACTAGCAATAGGTTGACATAATTATACATTTTAAAGAAATAACATAAACAATAACAAATACAAATCTTTACGCCAAGACAGATTCCCGTATTTAAAACATTTCTGGATTTATAATAGCAACTGCTCTGTAAAGGAAATAATTTTGAGGTAGGTACTCAAAATATTTCGGTTTTTCCTGAGGCCTAGGCTAACTAATGTGAGAAGATGGCATTATTGATTTGCACTCCATCGAAAAGATATCCCAGGCACTGCAGCGTCAAGTCGCTGCATAATAAAATGTATCTATACTTTAAATGCAAGAGAAGGAAAACATGAGCCCAGCTAGTTTTTTAGATGAAAAAGGCCTTAGATTATAATTTCAAGGGCAAGCAGGAAATACAGACAAACAAGCAGTTTATTTCAATGCCCTGTGTGGGCGGGCAGCAACTAAAGTTGCTCTCTCATCCCGGTTGATGAAGTGTGGCAATTTAGTCTTGTTGTGCGAAATTGCCAGATTGCTTTTGTCTCTACCTACCGCAAATTTCTTGGGTCTCCACGTATGTAATTGGTTTCTTGTTTATCATCTTTTGGGCCTTGAATTGTTAAGATGGTGTAACATCGTCAAGAAACGGCAAAACGGGGTGAGTTCCCTGGGCGGTAGTTTGAGGGGGCGTCAAAATCAATCCGGGATCTAGGGGGGGGGGGCAAATTCAATGGGCGGCAAATTCAAGCCATCATCTAGGGCGAATCTGTAATTTTTTGGGCGTCCTTTGCTTTTCCATCTAACCATCTACCTACTAGATGGTTTACGTGATATTATTTAGAGATGGCTTTCCGATAGGGTCTCAGGATCGACTGAAAGATAACGCACAGCCTTCATCGGTGGATTTTCAGAACATCCAGGTTACACAATAATAAGGACGAAAGTATGTATGGGAAACGCCTATAAAAGTTCAAAGCACCCAAATGTTGTGCATACACGGACATTAAGGCTGGAAGATAGCAGCATGGCGGGAAATTCAAAATTTTCACAGTTTTTTACATTTTGTAGCTAAACTGGGCTATTTTTGTTCAGCGATTTTTCGTTCGCGGCAATAACATAGTATTCTTTTCATTATTGTAAACAACAAAACAAAAAACTGAGAAAATTTTGAATTTCCCGCCACGCTGCTAGATTTCCAGCCTTAAACGATAGAGTCACCCTACACAAAGAAATATTTCCCGTGTCATCGATTGCACTAGTATCATTATCAATGAATGGAATGGACGGAACTAGGCGGGGCAACGACCCCGGTCATATGGTGTCTGTCTTACAGGCGGACGGTGAACTTTGACACACATTCCTGAAAGTTAAACGTGGCAGAAGAACCGAACGGAGGCGATTGCTCCTCAACTACAGGGTGTTAAAAGACCGCCAACAAAGCGGGAAACCACGTATTGACTTCATCATAACAAAAACTTTTGCCCAAGGAACTATGCCTGGGGAATCAACGGTTTCCAATATAATGAGGTTCAAAGTCGGACTTTTCAAAATTCTAGCTGGAAGAAGAAGCTTAAGCTTAAGGAGCCATACCAAGTTTTTGAATATTTCTTACACAATCGCTCAACAAAAATATCTGTTTAGCTAAAAAAATTTGACTTTTCCGCCACGCTACTTTCGTTCAAATTTAATATTAAAAATGAACTATCTGTTTTCTGCAATCACGCGCAAGAAGTTGTTGCTGCTAGTTTGCTTGCCTCCTTTTTGATCGATGGGGCGCAGTTTTTGCGGTACAGCTTAGCTTGGTTAGTTTCGTACTAAAGTTCTGTGTGATTCTCAAAAGCACGTATATTTAAACGACTTCAAGTTTACCTTTGCGTCGAGTTTGAGTGCTTTGCATACACAGAGAGCCAATGGCCTGGTTCTATGCAGTTAACATTGTTTTTTTTTATACTTGGTAAGTACACGTCTTACTACAGAAACGTTTGAGCTTGAGGTAATAGTTAACGAACGAGTAAATCCTACTCAACCAAAAAAAATCCGTTCGGTGCTGTATTCTGTATAATTTTATCACGTTCTACCTCCGTTCTACGTACACACGACAGCACGTCAACCCTTACACGATCGCACTCTACTCGGTTACGTTACGGGCTACTTTCCATCAAAAGTGAACACTCTGACGTGCTGTCGTGTGTATGTGACAGGTGACTACGTACATCCTACGAAAATGTAGAGTAAACAAGACAGCACGTCGACCCTTACACGCTAGCACTCAACTCGGTTACGTTATGGGCGACTTTACAACAAAAGTGTACGCTCTAACGTCTGTCGTGGTCCACACGTATAACTGAATTATTTTCATGCAGTTAAAAAACCAGTAAAAAAAACGTATCGTGGTTTCCCGCGCATTTTCTTCGACCTGTCCAACCTGACACGACTGAAATGGTTTTTCTTTTCCGCTTCCTTGCAAACAGGCTAGGCCTATTAGTAACATGCAAAAAGGATTAAGGATCAATAAAACGTCCAAGTTACCGTGTGATTTAAATACGCGGTCGTGTTTTAATTCATCCAAAATTACACGTTACAAACAAAGGAATGGAGGTCACGAGGGCCATTTAATATACGCAAATGATAGATGGAGTTTGGAGTACGAAAGTAGTCCAGTCAAGGACCTGACGCATGACCTCCGCGCCCAACCCCTGCTTCCGGCGTCACCATGGCAACCGCCATGGACACCAACAAACGGACCTATCAACCAAACACAGCAGTATTTTTCCTATAACCCGGTTCTGGCGTGATGACGTGTAGACCCTTCCTTTTCACCTGAAGAGATGCCGTTCTGAAATTCGCTCGCTTATTCACTTGTCCAGCCACTTTTGATGTTCCACTGAAATAGTTCAATACAAACTTATGTACCTAGTAAGAGCCTTTCGAAGGCCTTGGAAGAAGATGGACTTCGGTTTCGGAGATTCTCTGTTCCCAAATGTGAATGGGTTGCGATCCTTGATCAAATTTGACCCGTTCAATAGGCAGTACGTATCCTAAAACCTTTGGTGGTGAGGTAGTGACACCACTCAGGAACATAGGTCACTAAAAGCATAGTCACATAGTCACTAAAAGCTTTTCGTGGCAACTTTGCAAAGTAGAGTAGTGACAGAAAATCTGCGAATGAAAACAGAAAATACTTCGTTATACACCAATTATAGCTACACAATAAGTTTGTGTAAATCGCCAAGGCATATTTTTATCGTATCAATTTCTTCCAGACAACCAATGGCATGTAGTCTTGGATTTATAGTTCCAAACTTGTAATTCTACACTACTTACCTAGCTCAAACTTGATAAATCCCTTCTACTCTTCTCAGTTTATATTGACGTAAGCGCGGTAGCCAGCCCTCTTCACATTTTTGTTATTCCCACTTCTGATGTCTCAGGGACCAATATTTTTATACGAAAAGCACAACCTCAGCTGTGCAGGCTTCGTAACCTTCCAGTGAGGTCTCTATGGTTCCTATCACGCTTCGTGAGGTCTCTGTGGTGCTCAGGTCTCTACAATGTAGTTATTCTTGTCCGCAGCGCAACCTCGTCATCACCGTTCCACCACATGGCTCGCATGATGGACCGCATGATGTCGGAGAGCATGCAGCCCTTCGGCTACGCTCGCATGAGCACACGGCGGAACACCACGAAGAGCACGGGCGACCCGCCGAGAGACGGGCTCAGCCGCCCGGACAGACGGGACCGGAAGGCCGACGCCAAGACCGACGCCAAGACCGACACGCACGGCGCAAACGGGACGCGGCATCCGCCCACGCAAGGTGACAAGGGCGAGCTACGAAGTTACTTTACTTTCAAAGACGCAACCTTCATTCCTTTTACAAAATAAATCTCGAGGGAAATTTCGAAATATTATTTTGTCCATTTTGTCGATGTTGATTCTTTTATCTTCTTTCTTAAAAATGTTGTTTGTATGTGGCCAAACATGGAACGAAAGAAAACAATCGTTAATTTCTAAATTCAGCTGACGAATTAAAGTGCATCCTGTAGATATTCTGGACTAGAGTCCGCGCACGATAAGTCTGCGCGCGACAAGTGGCGTATTTAATTTAATTTGCTATGAAAAATAATCTCCTGACCGTATTAATGATCAAAGAAGCTCTTTAAACCTGCTCTCTACGAAGTTAGATATTAAACTTTATTGCACACGAAACATAGACAGTACAATGATTCAGTAAAAGTTTTGCCCACGCGCAGAATTATCGTGCGCGGACTCAACAAATGACTTCAAAGACTTATGGGCCATACATGCCTGCAAGTCGTGTGTATCTTTCACGGACGACCATTGATAGAGCTTGATGAAGTGATTTCTCTCTCTCTCCCTCCATTTTTCCCGCACTCTCTCTCTTTTCTCTCACTGTTTCCCTCACCTACAACGGTGTATCGCGGTTTCAGCGTCGTTTCTAGTATCTTCGGACAGATACAAGTAAGTTACTGAAAGAAAACTGCATTGTCACACGATCTGAAACTGTATGTAAATATAACAACAATAACTCAGGTCAATTTCTTCCAGTGGTGCGTCCAAACAACGCAAACCAGTTCAAGGAGACCCCTTCAGACCAAGTCAAGCAGGCAATAGACCCGAGCACGGAAAAATGGGCGTGCAGTCTAAGAAGACGAGACCCCGAGCTACAGCCATCTTTGCCTTCAATTGTCGCCAGAAAAACCTCGAGTTCCTCCATGGGAAGCGGCAGAAAGAACCGGTCCATTGAACGGATAGCAAAGACGTCCAGAGGAAGGAACTTGATACCTTTGAAGCCAAACGGGCGTTCTAAAGATGTGCCCGCGGAGGGGGACGTGACGATTTTTGAAAAGGATGAAAAGATCTTCGATGCAACTGGATACGAGATGCATCTAGTCGAGACACTGGAGAAGGATATTCTGCAGAAGAATCCTGACGTTCGCTGGAAGCATGTGGTCGGCTTAGATGATGCTAAAGCTGTACTCCAGGAAGCTGTGGTCTTGCCACTGGTGATGCCCGATTATTTCAAGGTGAGTTGGTAGGAAATTATGTGGAATTGCCCGGAAAGATTAGTTTTGTTCCTTTACCTTTTGATTCTCACTGTCAGAACATTACCTACAATGGTTGTCGACGCTTCAAAATAAGTGGCCAACTTCTTTTATTATTGCTTGACCGATATAACCATGAAGTAGATTAGCGAAACACGATTATGTTGTAAGAAACTGGAAAATTACCCACGGTAGTTTTCTTTCACTTGAAGGTATAAGTGACCTAAGTAAAGAAAAGCAATCCACAGTTTTCTGGCAATCGTAACGACCAGCCCAGTTTTTAAATTAGTCGTTTGCGTGCGAGATTGTTATCGGCGAAATGTGTTCACTCACGTTGCACCCATTCACAGTATTGGTCGTAGACGTGGAAATGGTACTTAACCGAATCGTTTCCTGACACACTTGGCATTTTCATTGCACAAAGGAAAATCTGGGACAATTTTGGTTGGTTTGACCCTTTTTAATGAGGTCAGTCTTTTCCGGGTGTACCTACCTAATACCCATAAACGCGAGGTAAGACAGTTGCCTTTTTGCTCTAACCTATACGAGGAAATTGACCAAGTCTAACATCTCCGTTTCATGGTTTATCGAAAACATATCGTATAGGTCCTGGGCAAGCCTACTCCATATAAAACAAGGTCCCAGGTACTGCAGCGTTTGAGCGGTCCCTTCAATCAAGTGTGGGTGAAAGTGCCACTGGACTCTGTATAAATCATCTCAGTAGTTTTTTTAAAATCGAAAAGCCTTTTGGCGCCAAATTTGAAGCTCAGAAGCCGTTGGAGTTGTCATCTTATACCCAGAGGAACAGATGGCCTTCACAACGTGACGTCACATCTAGAAAGACAAGAAGAACAGAAGTTCTCAGCGAGATTTCTGGCTTCGCTCTCGCTCGATCTCAACTGTTTCTTCGTTTAATTTAAGTGAAAGGAAATGATGATGTAGTTCACTGATCCCTTATCAGGGACATAGGCGTCTAAGAAAGAATCTGTATCTACTAGTCGCGGTCTTGCCAGTTACCTAGAGCGGAGTCCAGTTGATAAAGCCTCTCTTTCAAATGAGCGCCTACTACAAGCGGATTCGATAGGTCTGGAAGATCCAGCGCCATTTTCTTTCAAGAACCTCGTTGGCAATAATTGTGTCTTCTACTTCCTTGTGTACCAGGGTATCAGAAGACCGTGGAAGGGCGTGCTGCTGACCGGCCCACCAGGCACCGGCAAGACCTTACTGGCTCGGGCGGTGGCCACAGAGTGCAAGACCACATTCTTCAACGTGTCGTCGGCGACGCTCACATCGAAGTACCGCGGCGACTCGGAGAAGCTGGTGCGACTGCTCTTCGATATGGTATAGAGTTTTTTTTAAAGGCCCACTGGGTTATACAGGGTATCACAGAAGGGCCCTGAGTCCTGTTAGACCACCGAACTAGATCCTATAGAATCCGCATTACGCTTTCTATTCTATTCTATTTAAAATCACAATAAAAACTTGTCCTCACAGAAACAAAAGATATCAGCAATAGAACAATACGAAACATAATTTCGACCATACGTCTAATATTTGAACGTCAACCTTATTGCATTAGTGTACAGTTTTACTTTAATTGCATGGACTACCAGCAATGGAGCAAATAATCTCCCAAAGGCAATTTAGGCATCTATTTTTCCAGACACATTACAGAGTTCTAGGTTGGACTCATCAACTCAACAAAACTTTAGCTATGGGACAAACAGCTGCAAAAGATATCATCAAAGATTATGACGAACATCTTAGGAATTTTTTGTTCCACTTGCAAGCGGCTTTCTACTATCTAATCGAATATGATGACGAACCACATTAGGAAGATTATTGAAACTTTCATGGTTATTTTACGAAAAGTAAAAGTAAACGAAAGTACGTCAGACTGTGAACTTTTGTTGTAAAGTCGCCCCTAACGTAACCGAGTAGAGTGCTCGCGTGTAAGCGTCGACGTGCTGTCGTGTGTACGTGTGTCTGGTATAACTAGTGGTTCGCCCCGAACTATGAACTCGCGACCCCATATAAACTTAAATAATAATAATAACCCCCGTGTGGTTCCCGGGAGGTACAGAATTGGACCAACCCATTTCTTCCCGTGGGTGTCGTTAAAGGCGACTAAGGGAATGGAGGGACCATTATGGTTCCTCCACCGCAGGGCAGCTTGTGGCGAGCTGTTGATATGTGGCGGTACCACGAACCCGAGTCTTCCGAAGGTCGAAAACTGGTCCTCGAATCCACGTCTTTGTACAAGAGTGGATTGGAATCCAAGAGGACCGGGACCCTCACCTTTGGCTTGCTTTATCGGCCGTCCAGAGTCCAGAGTGGAGCGCAAGAGCTATATGCTCGCAGGATGGAAGTGAAAGATGCATAAGACGCGAGTTGGTACTGTGACTGTGGCTATCACTACAGTCACTGGGTAGAAAGCGGCGCACACCTCTCGACACCCTGAGATGTTCACAACGATGTTGCCACCTTGCTGTCCAGGGTTAGACCCATAAGCGGCGGCTTATTTAGGTGGCTCATTTAGTGAACAGCAAGTCACCGTCTGCCAATTTAATTACTTGAGACATTTTAATGGCAGACGACCGTTGTCTCAACCCCATAGCCCAGTTACCCAGTCCATCCATTATGCATCCCCATAACCCAATTCTTTGCTCCCATCCAACTCTACAATAGCCTGTGTTCATTGCGGGAAAGCCACCAGAGTGCATTTTGTGTTGTGGTGTGCTCAGGTGGTAGACCCAATTTGTGTACCCACATTGCATCAGGTCGGCGTGACCTGTACACTTGACGGGAAAGTACTGCGAGTGTATTTTGGTGTATGGTGCCCTCGCAGAATGGACCTTGAGGATGCGCATGGTCACGTCGCACCAGGTCAATGTAGGTGATGAACCTGATGGGGATTCTCAGGTGTATTTTTGTGTGTTTGGTTGCACTCTGGGGTACCCAACAGGTGCACCACCTTACATCAGATCAAAGTTGTCAAACTGGCCTCTACGTGTTGGATACGTCCCCACGCGCGCCGTAGTCTACAATCCAATTAATGTGATATTAAATTATTTTTTCATTTTGTTTCATTTCACATTGAATGTTTTCTGTAACTTGTTCGCCGCTTTATCTTATTTCAAGTTTTTGTGCCTCTAGATCATTTTGGATATTTTTGTAGTTTATCTAGTATTTCTTCCATTTTAATATAGGATATTTATAGGACTCTCTTGTAGTTTTGAAGTAAAGCGACCTCTATTGTAGCATAGAAGGACTTTTTGGTTTATAATTTTGAACACTAGATGGCTCTGATAAACAAACTTTAGTCACGCCCTCTGTTAGGAAGTAGAATAACAATATATTTATATATTTTTTAAATAGATGGCGCTGTTTTGAATTTTCTAATCTGGTGTACTTTAGACCTTAGCAATTAGCAAAATTTTTGGTTATTTTTGGATTTATTGGATTAAAATAGAGTTCTTGTTACGGATTATTTCGCGACCCGTAAAAGTTTATTTTTATTGTTTCCACTGAGTTTTACGTCCGATATCCACAATATTGTTTCCAAACAGAATTTGTATTTATAGTTCACTTTTGTTAGTTTTTATCACTGGTTTCACTGTTTACTGATTAGATTTACGTTTTATCACTTTTAAAATCACTTTTTAGCACTATTTTAATGTTACTGAGAGGCAGCAGTGGCGCCCTCTCTCATCCCATATAACCTTAACAACCCCATATCTCGGCAACCCCTCGACCGATTTGGCTCATGTTCGAACTTAAAAATTCTCTTTGCCTCATTTACCTGCCTACCGAATTTTATGACGATCCGACTTAATTTACTCAAGTTATCGTCGAACGAACATTCATACATACATACATACATACATACATACATACATACATACATACATACATACATACAAACGCCGGATTGTTCAAGTAGACTCGGAGAACTTCGCTCGCTTCGCTCGCTCGTGCAATAAAAGCTGGCAGTACATATGACGGAAGACCGTTCCACATTCAAGCTATAGTACATCATGGTCACGATCCTCAGCCATGAGGAATCGATGAATAAAAGAAGATTGCGGATTCTTACCACGATTTGATTTGAAATTCTTTGTTCCACTTACCTATAGGCGGCGTTCTACTCTCCGAGCACAATATTCATCGACGAGGTGGACTCGCTGTGCGCGGTGCGCGGCGCCGACTCTGAGCACGAGGCCTCGCGCCGGTTCAAGGCGGAGCTGCTCATCCAGATGGACGGCCTCGCCGCTGCTTTGTAAGATATTTTATAGCCTAATTACACAATGAACGTCAAAAAAAAGGGGGGAGGGGAAGAGACCACATAAAAATAATCAAAAATGAAAAAGGGGGGAGGAGAGACTAAATCACAACAAAAAAAAAAAAAGGAGGGGGGAGAGACTACATAACATCAAACAAAAATAAAAAGGGGGGAGAGACTAAATAACAACAAACACAAATAAAAAGGGGGGGGGAGACTACATAACAACAATCAAAAATATCTAAATAATACAAGTTATAACGTTTATACGGGAAGTTGGGAACCGGGGCGATGAAACCGCCCCGCGAGACATTGACACAAAGGTTCCCATGACGCTAGCAGCATTCCCCCGGTGCACGGCCAGCGAAATCCTCTGCGCCTGGTATACCCTGGAACGGTAGTCATAGCTTCGGTTCCCAGCCTTCCTCCTTTTCACTTGTACCATTATGTATTTAATCATTTGGTTGTGTTTCACAGTCACCAAGACAAAGTAATAATGGTGCTGGCTGCAACAAACCATCCTTGGGACATCGACGAAGCTTTCAGAAGAAGATTCGAGAAGAGAATTTATATCGGTCTACCGGATGGTAAGGGCAGATTCTCAAGTCTTCGTTTGATAGCTATTCTTAGGGCCTGTGGCTATTTAGCTGGGTATTTACCCATGACTAGCAATTTTAGCAGAAATGTGCGTTTGATAGTTTCTAAAAATCACTTTCTGCCACGGGAGCGTTAAAATAAAATAAAAAAACAAAAACCCTTAGGACTCCACCAGAAAAAGTCCTGGTAAAAGGAAAATAACTGTGTCTCTTATTTCTATCTTATTTATCTTGTTATTAGTACATTTATTCGTGGTTGCGATGTTTCAGTATGGCGATTTTCGACATAGCGTGCATTCGTTGTTTCATGATTCGTAATCACAAACTTTCGTTTCAACGTTGTTCGTCACTGTAAACTTTCGTTCACACGTTATCAGAATTTTCGAGTTTCGGCACCAAGTAAGCACTCCTAGTTAAGACCCTTGAACGTTTCACGTCAACGTTGTTTTATTGTAGAGCCAACTCGCGTGAGACTCCTGAAGCTGAGCCTCCGCGACGTGGTCCTGAACGACAATGTGGATCTGCCCGAGTTAGCCTCCAGGCTGGACGGCTACAGCGCTTCAGACATCTGCAACCTTTGTCGGTAAGGATCTACGAGTACTTACTACCATTAGCCGGGTATGGTAACTGATGCTTACTGCTATAAATTACGTGAGGTGTTTTTTTTTTAAGTTTCTGTCCCTCCCTCCCCCCCTGGTGAGATGTCGTGAGATTTTATTCAACCATCCCCCAATCTCACGTGAGATTATTCAAAATATGGGTTTCTTAGGTACGTAAAAGCGTTTGCAAAAAGAAAAAAAAATTGCTTCGTGCTTTTATTTACGACTAGCGGACCAAAATAATATATATTTTTTCTTTCAATCAGAAAAAAAATGCGTGATATTTGCCGAGACCCCCCTCTCTCCAAGGTAAGATTAGATGAGATTTGACTCGACCCCCTCCCCCCCTTAAACATCTCACGTAATTTATGGACACCCCTTTTTTTTCTGCACATCAACACGGCTTTTGCATCATGTTTAGTTTCAAACTAGACACCTGGCAAGGCGGGAGGATGGTCGGTGGACAAGGGCATTGACAGAGTGGCGGCCAAGAGTTGGACGGCGGTCGGTAGAAAAACCTGCAGCTCGATGGTCGGACGAAATCGTTGTGTCGGCGGAGGGCCCATGGATGCGGATGGCAAGGGACCGTGAGAGGTGGCGTGAGGGGAAAAAGGCCTATACCCAGCAGTGGGCAGCGCAGTGGGCTGATGATGATAATGCCATGGATTTGGATTAAATGGCGAAAATAATGCCAAAAGTGACCAAGAAGTCCAATATTTTTGAAAGAGCGAGCGAAGCGAGCGTAGTTCTCCGAGTCTACTGTAACAATCCGGCGTTTGTATGTATGTATGTTTGTATGTATGAACGTTCCTTCGACGATAACTTGAGTAAATTTGGCCGGATCATTATGAAATTTGGTAAGCGGGTAAATGAAATTAAAAGAATTTTCAAGTTCGAACATGAGCTAAATCGGTCGAGGGGTTCACGAGATATGGGGTTGTACATTTTATACGCAAAGCGCGCGCGCGCCTGGGTGAATGGCATTAGCAAAGCTACACATCTGTAACTGAGGTTGTGATTTCAAAGTTCGGGGCGAACCACGAGTTAAGACCACGGTCCAGGTATTCCGCCCTGGTGTCCTCTAAAACTGTTTCCTCACAACCCTCAACAGGGACGCGGCCATGATGACGATGCGTCGCAAGATCGCGGGCAAGTCGCCCGAACAGATCCGCCAGCTCAAGCGGTCGGAGCTGGAGGCGCCAGTGAGCAAGGAAGACCTGGAGGCAGCGGCAGACAAGACCCGTCGCACGGTCTCTTCAGCTGATGTTGCACGGTACCCACTTATTTTTTATATATTTTTGTTTTCCGAAATAGTTCTGCCTGGTTCTGGTTTTACAAAATCAATCTGCCTCATACCTACCCAGCCTTGCAAAGGGTAAAAAATAAGATATACTTAGCCTATAATAAGTATACCATCAAAAACAAAACTTGTAAAAAAAAACCAAGCCTCGCTGCTCAGTTCTTCTACCGTAAAAAGTTTTGAGATCCATGTAATACCAAGTCGGTTAATTTATTCAGACCCTACTTTTTAAGGGTCCTTCTGTCTTGATACATGGCTCACTATCTGGGTAAAGGCCTTCTCTCAGAGAGAGTGCTCACTGCGGATTGCAAAAGGTAACTAAGGCCTTTGCATCTACGAGAATTTGTATACAGCGTCCACTTACACATTTCCTCACACAAGATGAATAAAGAGACCACTCAGACACTGCAGTGCCTGGGACATCGTTCAAATGAAGTGGGCTTGTCCAGCACATCCTGACAGCAAAGGTAACGTTGACAAAAATTATAAAAGTCGACGCTGCCAACAGCCGTTTCCAACAAATGAAGTCGATGGTTGCTCTGCTAAAAGTGGTAAAATCTTTTTTATTAGGCACTACCGCTTTAATCCGTGGCTACCAGCGACTTATTCTCGGACGCTGAAGATACGGATTTAATACGGAGTGTTTTTTGTTTAGGTACTCCGACTGGATCCAGAGGCACGGGTCTTCCTAGCGGCGCGCCAGGGCGCTCCGGGCGCTCATGCGTTGTCTCCACAAGACGTAGATGGCTAAGAGAACCCTTCCAGGTCCACTTGGGAACTATACAAGAAGGCGCTTGAAATTCGCAGTGGAGTTCAGTGCAGTGACAGTCGGACGGATTTTTTCAGTTTTAGCTTCGTCTGTGTCGGAACTTGGTGTTTGAACACTTTTTCGGGAAATGATATAGGGATACCGAGGGATAATCATTATGGATCTGTAGAAATTCTCAGTGGGGGCATTGCGGTGATATGGACGGACTGTTATGTTATAGATACAAAGGGTGTAAAGAAATTTTAGAAAAATCAGAAGTGGGATCTTTTTCTCTTTCCCACATGGGGATATCGAAAAGGGGATATTATGAAATAACTTTAAAGTTGGAAAGGAAATAAATAGTTGAATAGATAATATTAAAGCAGTAGTCATGTATAAATGTAAAAGTGGTAAAAGTAGACCGCTTGGCTTTTGTAATTTTATACCTACTTAACTTCTTTAGCCACGATTAATAGTCACCAACACATTTTTTTGTTAGAGTTTTTCTTGCAATTAATTGAAAATGTATGGTTACTTTATATAATACACAACACCCTAACTAGAGCGTTTAGTATTAACGGTATAAGGTAAGTTTTCCAATAGGAAATTAGAATGGTTCTTGCGCTGTTTGTTCGCCTCGTAGGAAATAAAAACCTTTTAGTACTCATGTAAATTGCTTTAATCAGTTTTGATGTACCTATCGTAGATATTTTAATTCACAATTTTTTTTGAGTGTAATAAATAATAGTTAGTTTATGCAATTTTATTTGATTTTATCACTATCCTGTAAAGACTAGGGTGTACCTAAAAAATGGCAACTGTATCTTTACAATAATAAGATAGTTTACCAAAGATCTTGTAGGTAAACATTTTTTAATAAAGGTCATGATACGAGTTTAGATTATCCAGGTGTTTTATTTTGTAATATTTGTGATACTGCAGATCATAGGTTAGATTGATAATGGTCAAAGTCCTTAAATTTTGTCTTACGTTTCGATTGGGGAAAGTTTTCCCAACGAAATTGTGCTTTTTATAAATCTGGTATAGTAGGTTTAATGGACCAACTTGAATGAGAGTTTTCGTTTAATCCAATACTTTCTTCAAAATTGCTTACTAGTAACTTGCTACCCCTTTAGTTATACCACTGTTATAACGTTATTTAATTTATTGGTCACTACTCAATTTGACAGTTGATACGCGCTCCATATTATTGTAGGTACCTAGGTGGGAAGTCCCATTTCATCAGTCGCCTCTAATTATCTGAAAATAATTCTACTCAACCTCCGAGCGTCAAAACACTCACCTTATTGAAATGAACAATCTTATTTTTGACATTTAAAAACGGTTATTTTTATGGTGAATATTTGAGATAATACAGGCACTGGTTCTAGTGATTCTTTGGTCCATTTGATAGTACTATAAGATTAAAATTGTAAAAGGAAAGGCACTTCTACAGCACTTCTAACAATATAAAAAGGCACGAGATTTGATAAAATATTAAAGTAACAAAAGATCAACATAGATGCTTATCAAATCTAATAATGATAGAATTTAACTTATACTAAGATTACGATTAAATATTTCAACAGAACATTCCATTTTTAAATTAAACACTATTTACTTACATCCACATGCGTAACAATAATTTTATTTGGTTAAATATTGCATTATTTAAACCTTAAATTTAACTCTAACCTCTACAAATACAACGAGTTTTGTCTTTATTTGAATAAAATTCACCATCACACGAAACAAATTGAGATCCCAAAAATTTCGTTGAAAATCGTTGTGAATATTGAACACAACCTAACGATTAGGGCTATACCTACATTACTATATTTATAAAACGTTTTTGGATACTTGATTTCGGATGGATATGGCTGCTTTTATAGGGGTACATCTTTCGTCTCTATAATTTTATTTTAATCTGCTCTTCAAATCGACAGGTTGGCTAGTAGAGACCTATATTGCAGATTGCAGCCGATAAAGAACACAGATTTCTGTAGTTTACTCGGTAGGCCAAAGATTCAATTAGAAGAAAAAAAACTGTTCCGTATTCAATCGATAGGTAAAAGCAGAGATACATTGATTAGCTCAGCCAAGATGACGAAAAATCTCAGTTCTGAGATCCAGCTGACGAAAAATAAATTTTCGAAGGTTCAATCAAAAGGTAAAAGTACTAGGCTAGCAGGAAGACTGAGCGGCCGCTCCCCGCTAGCAAGGGTACACCGAGTGTCACTCGGGCGGGGCTCCGTTGGTCTCGACCACCGGCTCATCCTCATCATGCTCCAGGATCAAGGAGAAGGAGAATGGGAGGAACGGGTAGCCATGGCCTTCGTAGAACTTGCTCATGAACTCCACCCTGAAATGGAGAGATGGTTACTTTTTCACTTTAAGTTTTTTTCTAAAGCACTAAACCGGGCTAGATAGCATTTTAAAGATAGGGTACTATAGTAGGTAGTACCTGGTTGGTAACTTTCTGTATAGGGTCACATCTTATCTAGCTGCTTCAGCAAACTACCAGTCTCAGTTGCAGGAACACCGTTCTTGGCCCTTCTTATCCAGCCTCTTCGCTAATACTCTTTAGATTGGCTCTGCCAGCCAAAATAGCGATAGAGACGTCTCAGCACCTGCTTCCATAGCAGTTCATAGCAACACTTATGCAAGTAATAGACTGTTATCATCAATCAGCTTTAGATTTGGTGCTAAGCAAATTCATTTCCTTTTAAAAAGAAAAAGCACTCCACCTTTTCTTGAAGCAATCTTTTCACATTTTCCAAAATCCTGGAACTGAAAGTTTCATAGAGGCGGTAGGCTTATTCAACAGATGCTAGAATGGGGGATGGTCGCGATTCTCAGCCACGGATCTCACCAACGGATAAAGAAGAAAGTATCAGACTTACCAGTGAAGCCTCAGAGTGTGGAGAAACGCAGACAGTCCCTCCATGAGCACCAGTACGGCCAGCGTGAAGCAGGCCCAGATTGCGAACACTATATACAGCCCCACCGCGTTCACCGGCGAGCCTGCGCGCAGACCTTGCTTCAGCACCTGCTTCCAGAGAACCGCTGATAGCTCTGCAAAGATATTTGATCGTTGAGTTCCCTTGATAACATAGATCTACCGTCTATTGGTTTATCACACTAAGGGGGCAAAGGTAGAAAGGGGGCAAGACCCGAACAGACCGTTTATAAGAATCAGTTTCCGAATACCTACTCGAGCTTTTCTCAGACTCGGGCGACGCTACGGAATCCTATCGGATTATCGTCTTTTTGTCTTTTTGCCGAATCACCGATTGGTCGGTTCATCGATGGTAGACTTTATCGAATGGGTCGTTTTATCGAACGTCCTCTATGCACCTACCAATAGTTAGTTATAGATCGGTGAGACACAACTGCATTACAGACTTGAGGCCAGGGCAGCAACAAACAGGGTTGATCAACACCTCTCAAATTACTGTTCACGGAGGTCCAAGGAGAGTGCACCCGAGAGAACACCTCTCAGATTATTGTTCACTTACGTGCATGAGCCAACGAGAGCGCCCACAGTCGTAGATAAGAGGCCGTATGAGAGACGGTTCCAAGCACGTATTCAATTGTGTGGATAGCCTGGTTGATCAAAACCTCTCCGATGCCACCGGCGTCATGCGGGTCCACTTCCGTGTCCTCGCTACCGCCTTCGACACCTTGTTTCTGAAAGGACATAGAGTTTTGATATTAACCGCTAGAATGGCAAATAGTGTTATTATAGCGAGTGAAATAGAGAACAAAAGAAAAAGCGAGAGGATGTGTAAAAGAAAGAGCCTGTTGCTCAAATCTAAATAGTATAAGAAAGACGTAAGGAGTGTAAGAGCGAGAGAAAGTGCGAAAGAGAGAGAGAGAGGGAGATGAAAAGACAGAGAGATTAAAAAAAAGAGAATGAAGAAAGTGAGAAATAATGAGAGGAAGAGGGAATAAGAGAGAAAGACAGAGACAAACACATTCACAGTCGGAATGTACATTATGTGTGTGACTGTTTGAACAGAACTTGTCTGAAACGGTGGATTAGATAGGCTGGAAGTCTGGAACGGTGTCTGATTAAGATTAGATTAGATAACTCATCTCTGCCAGAAAACCGTAAGCTTCCTTACCCTTCGCTTCTTATCAGCCACAAGCTGGTACAACGGACGGCCCAGCAGCATAACGGGGATGCAGCAGAAGCCAAGGAACAGGAAGGTTTTCTGCAGCGCCTCCTGGCCGGGGAACATGTAGCCAAGGCATGGTGGCTTGACATCTGTACTCTTCAGGAGCATCATGTTGATGAAGATGATCAGCACTGAGGGCGCGCAGTAAGAGCCGTACATTGGGTCTGGAGGATGAAATTACACCTTAACTTTAATTTTAACAAGGGTCATCACTATCATAGGTATTAAACTATTAACAAACATTTCACATCGGGATTCTTGGGAACATTTAGGAATCTTGGTGTAATATTTGCAGAGTTGAAAATAAAAGCTTAGGTACATTTTTTTAAGCACAGCCATGTTAATTGCACACAATTGAGTTCAACATGATCTCTGCGATATAAGAATGTTGATTAGATTAGGTGTTCAACCTGTGAAGGTACGTCAGTCGGTAGCTATAGTACCTATGTGAACACGTTATACCAAGTATTTGCTTATCTCAAAGTATATTGAACCCTTGAATCTCATTTCACTGTTTATAATTACACACACCTGTTGACGTTGTGCTGTACAGCGTCCACTTCATAAACATCAATATACAGAGGTACCAAAATAGCAGCAGCAGAAATAGAATCTGTGGTAAATACTGAAGGAAAATCCATTGGGGCTTCTTGAAGAAACTGCAAAGAAAAATGAAACCTATCAGCATAAATGCCAAGTTCAATATTATTAATTACTAATCAAGCTAGTTTCTATGGAATTTTAGTAATTACTTGAAGTTTACCACACTCAAAGTTACACCGAACGCCATGTGGATGACTCCAAATATAATGGAGAGTTTCATCTTGAACGAGTTGAGGAATATTATGTTGTTTTCGGCAAACTGAAAAGGGAAATGTTACCTTAGTTAGAGTTTTATTGTCTCTTTATACACTGAGGTGGAACTGGTTCACACGACTTCACGTAGACGCTTAAATTTTCGTTGCCAAGTCGCTCGTAACGTAAGTAGAGTGCACGCTTGTAAGGGTCTACGTTCTGTCTTGTGTACAATGATTCTAACTTATTACCTGCCAAATTGGATCAAGTCCAAAAGGATACGGCAAACCCGAATACGAGTCAATCGGATCCAAAGAAAATCCTTCTTGTTTAACCAATGTATAGTTATCATACACATTCTTCCAACTACTCCCGAAAAGATTCAATGACTTCGAGAAGAAATCGTTGTAAATCAAGCCAGTGTAAATGGAGAAGATGCCCATCAGCAGTATTATATAGCGGCCCCCGAAGAATATGTTCCAGATTTCGTTGTCGGTCTTCTGTTTTGCGAACTTTTTCTCGAAGATGACGAGGATGGCAGCGAATATCGTCATGATGAGGCCATGGCCCACGTCGCCGAACATCACGGCGAATAAGAAGGGGAATGTTATGATTGTGTAGAGAGCTGAAAGGAAAATACAAACGTTTTGGTAATTTCCCCGCATAGAGCATATCGCTTTGGTCTCCAATATCCGATGCGTTTACTTCTTTATACATTGAAGTACCTCAAATGTGCGTTAGACAAGGAAAAGAGAGTGCTAAACTAAAACGGCAAGTGGGTCGCCCCAAACCCACGTGGCGCCGATCGGTCACCAGTGAGGCGTGGAAGGTCGGTCTGGACTGGAAAGACCTCGAACTAACTGCGCAAGATCGCTCCAAGAGGAGAAAACTTCTTCGAGCCCTATGTCCCTCCCGAGGGATAACAGGATTTAAGTCAAGTAAGTCAAGTAGGTAAATTAAAACGGATAGATGACTGGTGAGATGTTACCTGGATTAACTTCTCTGTAGCTGGCGATTCCATAGGAATCAACGAGGTTCTGGAAGCCCTTGGTGAACTTGTTGGTTCTGTTGAAGGTGGGCGGGATCTCTCTCGTAGGCACATAGTGCAGGATCGAGGGGATCGGACTTCCGGTGGATTTCTGATAGAACAAGAAACAAAATGTGTTACAAGTGTAGATGGTAACAGACGGTTTTGCATGTGTGTGGTTTACGAGATATGAGTAGATCTTCGCAATTATCAACTTTGTTCGAACAGTTAGATTTAGATTTAGATTTAGATTAGATTTAGATTTGGATTTAGAAACGGTTTTTTGCCACAAAATTAACACAAAAAACTTATAAAAATAGAAATTTATACAAATAGTTGCATGATCTACCTTTCTTTGAATGGGTTTCCTGTACCTATGTAAAATGCTTCGATGGCTTCGCGCTATACTCACACTAGCTGGGTCAAATGGCCACTTAGTGCCTGAGACATATTTTGATGGACTAGCGATGGCCAGAACCCTACACCATCCCCCAGCTTAGACGGCGTAGTCCACAGTAAATTCAACAAGACTTACAACACCATTTTCCAAGGCCTTCTGCACTATGCTGAGATCCTTCCTCGGCACCCAGCACTCTGCTATGAGGCACTTCTTGACGATGTCCATGCTGAACATATTGAGGGTGTGGTAGATTGCCTTCTCTTTGCGCACCACCACCATCCACGTGCTGATGTCTCGAGCTATGTTGGTCAGCACCAGCCGCCGGTGGTTCTCCGTTTGTTCCAGGACCTGGTGTGGAGGAAGATGCTGTTTGTGATACTAATAGATGAAGTCTACTCGATCAATCCGGCGCTTGTATCTATGTATGTTTGTTCGACGATAGCTTGAGTTTTGGTCGGATCGTCACGAAATTTGGTAGGCGGGAAAGTGAAGATATTTTTACGTTAGATCATGAGCCAAATCGGTCGAGGGGTTGCCGAGATATGGGGTACACACGGAGAAAACGGAGAAACAGTTTGTTGATTTTGGTGTCAATCGTTCGTTTGTTTCGGAGTGAGGGAGGTAAACAATGGTCTGAAATATTCTTCTTATTTTTGTACTGTGATGTGAACTAATCAACGAAGATAATCATTATTACTTACAATCTCCAAGTCCTTGATTCTCACGATGACTTCAGCGAGCATCTCCAGCTGATCCTTATAGGTGGCCGGGCAGGGGTAGAGCGTGGCCTGGAACCCGTGGCAGACCTTCTTCACCCGCAGCTTTATCTGCTCCCCGTGGAAGAACACGACGAACACCGTCTTCATGAGCTCGTGACCCTGGGGAGATAAGGAAGAAGAATGTCAATGTTGGAGACAACGGGGAAGAAAGTTGAAATCGCGAAGCAAGTTGAGATTGCAAAAGAGGAAGCAAGAGTATTTTGAAAGTTTATTGAACGAGCGAGCGAAGTTCCGTGAATCTACCTACTTGAAGAATCCGGCGTTTGTATCTATATTTTTATGTTTTTTTTTTTATTTGGTTTTCCCAATGAAACCTCATGGAAT
This sequence comes from Zelleria hepariella, assembly GCA_949319315.1. NCBI lineage: Eukaryota > Metazoa > Arthropoda > Insecta > Lepidoptera > Yponomeutidae > Zelleria > Zelleria hepariella. The sequence continues at coordinate 15,074,942 of OX439387.1, forward strand.
GGATGGAGTTAGCCAGCGTTGACCTATTTAGATTGGTAAGGAACAGAAAATAATATGAAAGGCTGACGGCCAACCTCCATTACTGGTGAGGCCCGTTTTTAGCAAAAAACGCATCCAAAAAGAAAATTTATGTATTTTTTTCATTGGCGGTTCTAGTGGACGGGGTAGACGTCGTGGAATAAATAATTCTGCAGTGCTTCAAAAAGGGGTGGCGGAGACGGGCGGAAAATCGATACCTCATAGAAGGTTAATGACCACAAACACTGTAGGTAACTTCAGCACTTATGAGCAACATGGGACTTGTCATGCAAAAATAATGTAGAGAGGTACACAAGATACATCGCGTTGACACACACATTCTGGCCTAAGTATTAAAGACATGGGACTTGTCATGCAAAAATAATGTAGAGAGGTACACAAGATTCTGGCCTAAGTATCGCTAAAAATAACAAACGCCGATCAATTTAATCGCTAATCACCACGGTTGCTGTAAACGACTAGTTGTGAAGCCATTTGACAGGCGAAGCGTGGCCGATTAGCTTACCCACACTCTACAATACTGCGTAGGTCGACTAAAACAATCTGGCTAGAGTCGATTATGAGATTGTTTTTGATTAAACATACAAAAATTAAAAATACAAAAAAAATATTCTTGTTTAAACACTTATGGAAAATTATGAAAAACAAACGAAGTTGAGATAAAATAATATGACGTTTTGGGTTAATTTGATAAAAACCTTTTCAGGTTACTTTTGCAGTTACTTTTGTGGCCACTCAAGCTAAAAGGAATTGGAACTTTTGCAACGACAGAGAGCCAGCACAAGTTACAGAAGTTGCGTTGTACTTTAGTCCTTACAGCTCAAATAATACAGGGTGTTTCGAAATAAAAAAAATATATCAGGTGTTCCAAACTAAATTCCGATACCTACTGCATCAAATGTAGGGAGCAGCTGATATATTAGATTTAGATTGGCCCCATAGTAAAAGTTGCTTGAATTGGTGAGTTAAGCAACCAATTTCGGTGTCACAGGGCCTTTTTGAAACACCCTGTATTCTCAACACTCAAATCAAATCCACTCACAGTGACAGGGTCCCTCAAGGGCTCGTCGATCTGGGCCTGCTTGAAGAAGATGTTCCCGTGTGATATCCTCCACAGCATCTTCTCGAACGAGGCTACCCGGTGCGTCGCCACCACTCCCGCGATGAAGCCGAGGTGGCCGACCCCTCCTTGAAATTGAATAAGGAAAACATCGAGGGGAAACTTGGGCGTATGAGGCATTATACCCTCAACGCAAAAATCGCCATCCCGCATTGAGCACGCGTGGTGATTACGCTCGAACTCTCTTTCTGAGAGAAGGCCTTTGCTCAGCTGTTGGGAACTTGGGACATGTAATTGTACAGGATATAAAAAAAAAAAATTACAAACGCTCACATCAGCAAGCGTAAGCGTAGCATAAGATTGGGTTAAAGCGTATCCATGGGTTTTTAACTCTAGCCACTCCACTCTACATCAATCAAAAGTGACATAGCTAGAGTTATGAACCCATACGCTTATGCTACGCTTGCTGGAAGGAAAATGGAAGAAAAGATTCAGATTATTTCAGAGATCTACAGAAAGTATTGACAATGGCAGTAATTGGCACTTCTATTTTCAGCCATATTCAGAATTTCAATCTATCATTTAAGTTTAGCCAAAAGTTTGGGCTAGTTTGATAATATCAAATTACTCTTAACGTTGACAGAAAGCTTGGTGTATCGTCAAACAAGAATGATTTCTTTCGGAAATGGCGTAGTACCGTACCTACTTACTAATGTAGAGTTTTATTGATACCTTAACAAACACAGAAAGCTGACGAAATGGAAATTCCTTCCATACCTTCTTATCTTATTAGTACCAGGCTGAGAGGCCTAGACACTTCGACCCAGAGAGATCCTTTGTGTCATCCCCATCCTCATACCTGACCAGGACGTTCAAAGACCGAGGTCGTAAGCTTTAGAACTTCATTGAGGTTGAGGAATTTACCTTCAGTGTTGTAAACTTGAACTGAAGCTGAAATCCTTCTCTGTGCGCTGTGATCTTGGAAGAAGGTCTGCATCTTCTCTATGAGTAGTTTCAGTTCGATCAGTGACAGGTAGTCCGTTTTCAAGTTCTGGGCGTTGCGCGTGATCTCCTGGATTTCTGACTCGATGAAATCTATTCGTTCCTGGAAATAAATGCGAAGTAATCGCTTTATTGTGTAGGTATGTGTTTACTGATTAGAGACAAAACCTCGAAACAAAAATGAGGCAACTATTGCTATGCAGCAGGGCTCTTTGCTCGCATTAAACTTTAGTAGGTTGAAGGTTCCTGCTGGACTTAATTGATATTGAGGACTCCTGTCCTATTTACTCCCATATTACCTACAATATGTTGATCTCCCTGGACTCAAGACCCGTGAGGGGGCCTTGAGAGGCATCTTGGCCTTGTTTAGAATAATGAAAACAATACTGATTTATTGTCGTGCGTGACACAAAAATCGCTGAACAAAAAGAGCTCAGTTTTGTATTTCGTAAACCCGACTGTAGCCGACTAATTTCGGTTCTGTTTAACCTTTTACGAAATACAAAATGTGCAGTGCTTACGAAAGTTTGAGCTCAGTTTAGATAGATAATTGAAAAAAAAAAAAGTTAAATTGTACATTTACCGCCACGCTACTTTCGTTGACCTTTAGAATACCTCAAGTATATTGATCTCCCTTGGACTCAGGACTCGTGACGAGGGTTCGGGCGGCGGCGGCGGCTCGGGTAGTTCGCCAGCGACCCATCGGAGCTTCCGCTCCATCTCGCTGCAGCGACGCACCTCGCTCACGTATCGCCGCTGGAAGTCATTCACGTGAGGGTTCAACTGGAACAGAACGAGATGGGGTGATGTAGAGTTCAGTCGGCAGTAAGTGGTAGTAGATGGTAAAACGGGCTGTTTTCCGCAACTCGACGTCTCTACTTGCGCCTATTTTGCGTCAGGTAGTTTTGGTAGTAGATGGTTGGGAAGGTATTGTGGTTTTCTTTTTGTTCCACGTCTCCAGTATATTCTGGAGGTATGGTCGTTTCTGGTTCGATGAGTTTGGACGTTGCGGCAAGCACCATAATAGGTACCTACCTACTATTAAGTTCTGAAATTCACTTTATTGTATGTATTAATTTCAGGTACGTACAATAGTGTGTTCTCTAACTATATTTCATTGTCTGTTGAGAAATACGAGTGTAGGACCTTTTTCAACCTCAATAATTTGAATATAAACTGCATACAACATAGCGTAACATTTGTCGTGCATACATTCTCCATACTTGAATATACTCTCGAACTCAAATAGGTTTTTGGCAGTCTCTACAGCGTTGTTGAATATGATTGATGCCGTCAGAAATTATGTCACATGGTCCAGTGGGCTTCAATTCGTCGTGCTAAAGATCTGCTATGAATTGGACTAATACATTCTGTCTACATTGGTCCTTTGTGACAGCATTAGGGAGCCACTATTGTCCAATAAGGTGCTCTTGTACTTTGACGATAGCTGTAGTTTCGTTGAGAAAGTACTTGATGTTGATGCCCGGTTTTGCTACACTTTCGAACTTTTATAATAATAATAATAATAAATCATTTTATTTCGATCATTAGGATCATAATCGGCGAGTTACATTCTTACACAGAAAAATATTCTTACAAAGAAATAAATACAAAAATAGGAAGCAGTAAAAAATTATTAAAGATAACAAAACCTATTTTATGACACGGACAATACTTTCATCCAGTGCCTTAGAAAAAAGGATACAGGGTCTTCAGAGATGACACTCAGGATGCTGTTGCTGCTAGCCTCCACTCTGCAGAGCAAGGAGTTGCACTTTTTTCGGATTATGGTGTCAAAGCTATCCGTGCGCGCCTCTGCAAACATGCCTGATGCACTAGGTGGACTTGCGTGAAGCAGCTCTGGGTTAATTTGACATTTCCATACAATTATTCCTTGGACCTTAGACCTTAGACCCGTGGACCTTAGAGACCTTACTATTTACTCTATGCATGCTCCTTGCACCCGTGACACTGTTGCGATCATGAATACGTACATAATAAAAGGTTAGGGCAGGCGTACCACTGAACGAACAAATAAGGATGAATGCCGACTTTAAAAATGATTTTCTACTAGAAATCACTAACCTACAATTGAGTGAGATTGAGATCAATGAGATTACAATGCGTTTCGTAATTTAGAGTGCACTGCTCGCGTGTTTATTTAATCTAATAATTGGTCCTTTTCTCGGGCATTTTTATTATTTATACTTAGCCAAGTCTGCAAATCCGCATCTGGAAGCAGATGCACTATGCACCCCCCTGAAAGTAATTCTGACGGCGCCCATACATGTTATGGTGAAGTGTAACTAGGTGAAACGTGTTTCGGCAAGGCGTAGTGAACCCGTTATCTACACTAACAAATTTATTACAATGCGTACCTATCTTTACGCCTGTACACCACCTGTACACCACGGGGTATACCTACAGGGCCTTGTTTCACGAACGCGACAAGTCGACTTATTTGTCGGATTGACAGACTGCGACAGGTGAATTATTCACAAATTGTCAGGACTTGACAAGCGTTGCACAAAGCTCGACAATTGTAAAAAACCATGGTAGGATTCACCGACAATAAAATTGTATTCGACTAATTTGTCACAGTAAGTGACAAATTTGTCAGCTCTCGACTTAAGCCTAGTCACCTGTCGGAATTGTCGGACAATTTGACAAATATGTCGAGTCGTGTTGACAATTTATGGTTGCACAAAGCAAATCCGACAAGTTTTTCACGACAATTTGTCACTTTTTGCCTGTCTAGTAAAATCTTTTGTGCAACAGAAATATGTCAAATTGTCGCGACAATCCGACAAATTTGTCAATTTTCCACCATGAAAAATCTTTGTGCAACAGAAACTTGTCAAATTGTCGGATTGTCACCTGTCGCCGGTCGCCTGTCGTTGTCACGTTCGTGCAACAGGGGCCAGACTTTAGATTAGTTCAATGTTTTCTTGTGTTTACCATTACCAAGCGAAGGTAGATACCTACTCTAGCTGCTAGTCCACAGCACGCCTGTCATATTGAGGTGTGGGTACGTCAACACTCGATATGGCCCTTTATGCTACAGCTGTGGCTATGGGGGCCAATGGGGGGCCAAATCCACGCCTATTATGATAACCCATCTTTGTACCCCAGTTGGACGGTAAAAGAGTATTATTTACGGACCCATCACCACACCTCCTCCCAAAATAACCGCACCAATTGGCTCGTAAATGTAACACGTCGTTTCGCGCCTCTACCATTTTATTGGGAGTAACGTTTTTATTTCTATTGCATCGTAACCTGCTTGTTATGAAGTGGGCTGAGGTATCGGATACTTTTGTGAATAAGGCCAACTAGGGGAATATAACATCTGTGACGCGGTTCAAAGAATCGAGAGTACAGCCGCAATCTGATCTTCCTGTGTGCATATTATGTTGAGCCACGCAGGTCATGTGTTAGGTTCTGGTTTGGGGGGTATCGCCATCGCACATACATCCATCTGGCCATGTTTTCCTTGCTAGGGCCTACTTGGGTCCTTAGACGGTTTAAGAATTTCCAATGCGGAAGAAGGAGTTATAGTTTCTGCACTTCGCAGCTGGACGACGAAGGATGTTATTCAACATAGAGACTAGACGAACGACGATCGTTTGAGTTTCCCATTGTCTCTTTAATTAAAACTAATAAGCGGCGGGCACGGGCTCAACTGGCTGATATATTACACGATTGCGTTGAGGAGGTCAAGGCTATTGATGTTCCGTTCCCGGGAACATTGCCAAACGCTGGAAACATTGCCGGAAACATTGCCGGCAATGTTCCCCCAACTGGGAATTTAACGGGAAGTTTGCTCTAAACTTTGGATATTTCAATATTTGTTTATTGACTTGTAAATGGTTTTGGATTCTTTATACACCAAATAATAAGTTACTAAACACATAATTCATACGAATTTCATAGGTAGTACGGATTTAAGATGGATTTTTTAATGAAACACCGATTTCATGCAGTCTCCATGTGGCAACACTGCAAGGACAAGACACTTATGCAAATATGCATGTCACTTGACTAACCAACGCGATAATTTAGGAATTATCATGAATTAACAAAAAAAATATCACTGGGAATTTATGGAAACATTGGGAAACTTTCGGAAACTTTCCGGGAACATTGCCAGTGGAAACATTGCCGGGAGTGGGAATGTTTCCAAGCGTACATCAATAGTCAAGGCATGGAGCAGGATACAAACACTCTAGCTTATGTATAAACGCGCCCGGTTACAGCCAATAAAACTTAGGCATTTAACTCCCACAAGGGTCTGCGTGGATCTGCGATGACGGCGGCGACACACTCAAGCATTACATATGTTATTTTAATTCTAGCTTGTAAGAACTATAATTTGGTACCAAATAAACATTTTACTTACTTACTTACTTACAAGCTGGAAATATCTCGTAGGTAATCGCATGAGGTAGTGGCCAACCCTGGTGTCAGAGTTTTTAGGCCACCCAAATGGCATCTGACATGGCTTAATGATTGTTATTAATCAACAACAACCGGGACCAACGGTTTAACGTGCCTTCCGAAGCACGAAAGCGCCCAGATATTATTGCCACCAGCGGTCACCCATCCATGGACTGACCGCGCCCGATGTTGCTTAACTTTGGCAATCGATTAAGAATGGCTAGTCCAACTGCACTCAGAAAAACATCTCCTACGAGAGGATTCACAATGAGACATAGTTAAGAGGTATGCAGTTGTCATCTGAAGGCCGGACGCTGCAAGAGCAGCCCAGCAAGAGTGTCACTTCAGCTCAATTCAGGGGGGTTACCCTGGACGCCATTGTGTTCAAGTTTACAAAGTTTAAAAATTAATTTCTCTTTTACATCGCATAGTCATCCTTTGATTTTATATACTTCGTTATGTTTATTCAAAGGTTATACTATTTTGTACAATACCAATATAAAATGAGTCTTCATTCGTAAAATATAGAATTTTGTAAATTCCGCGATATTGAAAAAAATGCGTCAAGGGTAGAGGGGCTATAGGGACTATTATTTATAGTAGTTGGTGCTTTTGTTAAAAGGTGAAATAGACGGGCGTAATGAAAGAGGGTAATAATATTATATATTATATCCTTGCGCAAGACCTTCCCCTCTACCCTTGACGCATTTTTCCAATACGGCCGCAATATGGCGCAATTTACAAAATTTTATATTTTACAAATTAAGACGAATTTTGTGTTTTTATTGAATAAAACAGCCTTACCTTTGAGAAAACATTACAAAGTATTTAAAATCAAAGCATTACTATGCGAATTCAAAGAGAAATTAATTTTAAAACTTTTTCAATTTGATCGCAATAGCGTCAAGGGTAACCCCCCTGAGGGCCTTATTTTTTCAGTAGTTTTGAACTCCTGCTCAAAAATAAACAAAAATCAAGATGGCGATGGGAATAACGACCAACAAGAGACATGGTTTAAATAACGTAATTACTATGTATTACTTTAGGAAATCTTTAAAATCTTTGGATTATTGCTTTAGGAGTATTCCCTGGGGTTCACACTACACAGACCAGGAGTTTCTATCAACAACACCTGCTGAATCCTGCATAGAAAGAAAGACAACTTATGTTTTCACTTCTGATGGGCTGGGTCCTAATATAATAATAGTGCCTATGTATAGACGCATGTTTTGTGTTCTATTCGTAGGATTATAATAACTGTGAAAGGTAGGCTCGGTCGAGGTCAAACAAAATGATCATATTACATAATATTTTCAGGTCCAGTTGTATTTTGCGCAGTTTAGTGTCTCATACATAATATAATAGGTAAAGGAAGGAGCGGGTCAAAATTCAGCAAAAATTTGGTGCTTTCATCTATTTCCTCACTTTGATATTTTATGTGGTGATGTTAAGATTTTATCAATCAAAATTAGTTTTTAATGACACATGAAATAGTGTATAAGGCGTGTTGACGCGCTTGCCTGATACATACAAATGATGGGGTTGACTTCACTAAGTGAAAACTGAAAATGTTTGGAACTTATTACGATAGGTTTTTGGCTGGTTCCTATGTATTTGTTATCTATCAGTTATTGCAATGCTCATAAAACCCTTTGAACTTTTAACTCCCTCTAAGTCTAATACTATCACAGATTTGTATTTTTGATACAGTCATTTTCTAGACTAGACTCTAATTTGCTGGAACTTAAAACACAGTTGGAGCAAAAGGGTACTAAAATCCAGTTACGGAGCTCAGAATGGGACGCAGGAATTGGACGTGTAAAACCCTAGACAAAAAAGAAAGGGTGCGGAAAGAAAGACCTACACTCAGCATTAGGCGAAACGCCAATCCGCAGTGGGAACGCCATCTCTGAAAGAAGTCCTTTGCCCAAATACCCTAGACCAAAAAGAAGGTTGCGCAAAGGAAGACACCTACGCTCAGAATTAGGCGAAATGCCAATACGCAGTGGGAACGTTACGCCATCCCTGAAAGAAGTCCTTTGCCCAGCTAGTGGGACATGTACACGTACGTACAGTGTACACTTGTACAGGTTACTATGGGCGGATCCGACTGTCTTTCCTCTACAGAAATTAATCGACAGTTTAAACTGGTCTTTTAGGTTCAAACTGTGATTAATATTACGGGCCTTTGAGCCTTTATTTTGTTTTGTTTTCGTGAATCTTGGCCTCACCTGTCGGCGTAGCCTGTCCCCGTTCCGTGCAATCGATAACAGGAGGGTTTCAGTCACGAAGTTCGCGGGCCCAGCGACACTCCCTCGCATTAACCTTTGGGCCGGTCTGGAGTACCGACGGGCACGACGGGAAGTGGGAGTTCTAGATTTGTAACTGGTACGGTACCATTATGAACTGTGGAAGGTCACAAAACAAAAGACCGTAGCCCAAGACACCAGGGAACGCAAACGGCGCTGGTTACGAAACAACTTGCGACGACCTAGTCAGCACATTCCAAAAGTGGCGCTTGTCTTGGAAGTCTTGGAACCTGATCTCTGAGACGTTATCTCTGAGACGAAAGAGAAGGGAACAACATGGCCAGAGCTGCTCTCCCTAGCCATGGACTAGCCATTCCAGACTCCACGGAGGAGTAATGGGATCAAAGAAGAATGAGACGGTACCATTCCACCATCGTAGTGTTGGTAAAAGAGTCATTTTAAACATTTATAATACGTAGAAAAAATTACTCGGGACAGGACTTGAAACCTCAACCTCTTGCATACCGTGCAGGCGCTCTACCAATTGAGCTACCGAGTCAAGTAACTGTCAAAAGAGTCATTACAACCATCATCATCATTGGCAGCCTCTGTTGGTCCATTTCTGAACATAGGCCTTTGCCAAAAAAATCCAGTGTTGGCGGTTTGCTGCCTTTCTCATCCAGTCGTAATCCGCTTGTTCGCGCCCATCGCCTGGGTAAATCAATAAATCACAGGAAAATAAGAAATATGTAGAAATAGGTCCGAGGTGCTTCGAGGTGATGCAGCTCTCTTGGAGATTTAAACGTAGTGCTAATGTGGAGCGATCTGTATCATAGGCAGGTACAGTTTGCTGAAAGAGGATGGTTGAAGAGAGAGAGGCTTTTGTCTGTTAGTCAAGAGCATTGAGCAGGTGCGTTACCCGGGATAAGAATCAGCAAACTCTATATTTCCTAACGCGAGTTTGATTTCAGTATAATTTAGGCACCTTCACACAATCCGAGCCACAAACCCACTCAACAATGGTTCAAGGCCTAGCAGCATAATGAGCATTATTATGAACTACATAAAGAAGCCATATCTTTAGGGACTACCGTTCCTTTGGGGTCTTTACCGTAATAAGTAGGCTGTGCATGTCATAAGGTGGAGTGGTCCTTTGTTATGATTAGACTGAGCTAAAACTGTCTGGTAGCTATGTTTCCGTTTAATTTTCATTGACCAACTAGACTAACACTGCTTCAAGCAAGCGAGGCAGTACAAACAAGGTACAAAAGATATTTCGCCCTTGTATCGAAATCTCGATTCGCACCTCGCCTTTAACGTCATAAATGGTTTTTCTTCGTCTTCAAAAACCAGAAGTAGATACCCAGTATTAAAGGCTGAAAGTTTCACTAATAAGTAATCCATCGTTTAAGCTATTAATAACGTGTGTTTCAAATGACCTAAATCGTTTTCTAATGACAGTTAGTACTTAAAGGTGCATTTAGTCTGAACGAATCGCCGATTGTGCCTATCTGTTTCTAAGATTTTTTTTTTATTGTATCAATAGTTTGTAGATCATGAAGATTGGATATTCCTAGTTCCCAGTTATGAAGATTTATGCGGAAATCTCTATCTCTACATAGTACAAAACAAAGTCACTTTCCTCGTATGTCTCATCTGTCTCCCATCGTCGGTTACATATTAACAAAGGCTTACATTGTAGCGAACTTCTGTTTTTTTTTTAATTGCACCTGTGCGAAGTGCGATGGTAGTTCTTACCGCGTGCGGCATAAGGGCGCCAATCGAATAAAATATATCGACTAAACAAACAAAAACGTGTAACTTTTATAAACGTCAGCGTCAACGTTTTATATCCGAGTCTTTATAGTCATTAGAGTGGGAGTCACTATAAAATGAATGGAATTTTAAACTAGTGAATAACAAGCAGGTATTTTAACAACTCTGTGGCCTTGAGATAAACATTTTGTTGCATCTAGAGCATTCGATCCCGGACCCTTTCGCCAATCCCGGGATTTCGGGATTTTTTAAACCGAATCCCGGGATCCCGGGATTATCCCGGGATTGACAATAATTTTTAAAAGCTAGAAAAAATATTTTTTTTATAGGAATTCAGTCTTTTATTGATTAGTAATCAAATGAAGTACCAAACAAATGTCTTAGACAACTAAAAACACTTCCTTAAACTGTACTAAATAAAAAAACTAAATAAATCAACTGTATTAAAGAAAAAAGACGATGGAGATTATAAAATAATTAATCTCACACAAACAAAAACTAAATTCTAAAACGAAATAAATCGACTCTAAAATTATTACAGATCAAGTTTCATTAACAAAAACATATTTTGTACTAAGACTTTGGTCATAGAGATCTATCATCACTATTTACTTACTATAACCCGTGTCATTAAAGAAAACATTTAGGACGGAGTTAAAAACCTAGCGTTGTCTCGCGTTGACTGTATTAATTAGAGCGAGAGGGCGAGTGTTTTGAAGTCCATCCTAAATGTTTTCTTTAATGACACAGGTTATACATAATAATCAAATTATACTTAAATCTCTGAAATAAAGCAATGAACACTAAAATATCACTTTGGTCATGGAATTTTTTTATCACTATAACAAAGTAATAAAATTCTACATAAATCTTTGAAATGAAAATAAAAAACACTCTTATTTCTTTCATTAGTGAAAGTAAAGCAACTAAGGCCCGATTTTACCAAACTCGAGTAACTCTGAACCCGAAAATTATGTTCTAAAGATAACAATAAATGACACTTTATTCTGACATTCTCATTGTCAAGAGAAGCGAGTGCGTTTCGTTGTTATTTAAAATAATATCATCCCTACTTACTAATCCCGAAAATCCCGGGATTGGACGATTTCAACCCCGAAAATTTCGGGACTGAAAAAGGTCCGGGATCCCGGGATCCCGGGATCCGGTATCCCGGGATCGAATGCTCTAGTTGCATCACATAGGTATAATATGACATAATGTTTGATGATGACAGGATCATCCTGGTCGGGGCGCGCATCTGTTCCAACCTCTTTAGTGGATACACAAGGTGGTTCTAACTCTTTTTGCAGAGTATAACCTACTGGTCGACAAGGTGAAATTTCTGTAAAAAAAGTTGAGAACAATGTTTATTTTCTAACCTCAAAATTGAAAAATATTCAAAAGTTTTTTTTTGTTTATAAACTTATATTAAAATTTTAACATAAAATATGATTTTTGGGTAGGTGCATTTGCATAGTTTTAAGTTAATTTCTTTGTTGGCTTTCTGTGTTCTTTGGTAAACTCATTATTGCGCTTGCCTGATATCGCCCAGTTGAAAGGTCATCGCAAACAGATAGCGGTTGACAAATAAAACTGTCGTTTCGAGTGGACGCATGGAAAACAGAACAAATAAACCGAAGCACAACTCGATGATATGTCGACTTGTCGAGGGTAGTTTCATCGGAGAAATTATTTTGTGTTTCGTAAACGGTTAAACCAACTTGTATTATGTCAGTATAGCCGACTAGTCCGAATGAGAACCGAAACTAGTCGGCTACATCGACATAATACAAGTAAGTTTAACCGTTTACGAAGTACAAAATATGCAGTGCTTACGAAAGTGTAAAAAGAGAAATTAAAATCTAATTTTGGTGGCACTTTTTACTTGTGGGTTTTCAGAGAAAATTATGTTCTTAATGCAGTACAGTTACGTGTTGATTACTCCACTACATAATTGTACAGTAAGAACATCAACTTAGCTTAAAACCATAAATAAAAAGTGCCACCAAAATTAGGTAATAATTTCTCGGATGAAATTGACCCAAACGTATCTTGGGAAAGTGTTCAAAACTTTGGTATGGCTTCTTGGTGAAAATAAATTTAAGGTGTATAAACCGTGTCATTAAAGAAAACATTTAGGATGAACTTCAAAACACTCGCCCTCTCGCTCTAATTAATACAGTCAAAGCGAGACAACTTTAGGTTTTTAACTCCGTCCTAAATGTTTTCTTTAATGACAATGGGTTATACTCAATATTAAAATCATTTTTGCAAAAAAGGAAGAAAAAACAGACTGAACATTTTCGTAAACCGTAAATTGTTCAGACATGGTTCCTTAGAAAATAATGATCCCTATCATCCTGGCAATTGTTTCAGTCTCAGGATGACCATTGATGAGATTGGTAGGAAATTGAGATACCTACTTACTTGGCATCAAAGAGAAGTCTAACCAAAGGTGACCTTCTATTTTTATTTGTTTGTGGTGTGGGCGCATCGACAAACCAAACAAACAAAACGAAAATATTTGGCTTTTAAATTTATAAAGGGACCGATAATGAGTTTGTAAAATATATGATTGCTCTTGCATATGTCTTGCATGCATAAGTAAGTGATTATAGCGGAGAAGTCCCTAAGGCCCAGATATAGGTAGGCACAACTAGCGCCGCCAATGGAAAAAAAAACATATCTTCTTTTTGGATGCGTTTTTTGCTTAAAACTATTTTTAGGACCTAAGATTTAGATTCCAGATTCTAGAACCTACGAATTAAGTGGCCACTTTTGGCGGCGGGCGGGCGTCGAGTTAAAATTTCGAAGCGCACAAAAATGCAAAATGGTTTAAAGAAGGATTTTCTACGATCGCATGTTTAAAGTAACAGCGTACTTTCCGAGCATGGGAGATGAAAAATAATTTTCTCCCGCCACAGCGTTCACATTTTATTAATTTAAAATCAACGGAACGACATAGAGCAAAAAATATTTAGGATCTTTTGTAACACCTTGAATACCTAGTTATAATTATAATATAACCCCTTATGAACGGCCAAACCCACCCTTGCAGGTGCATGCCCGACTATATCGAGCTCGATATAATGCTCTCTCCCACTCTTTTGATCTACCTAGAGCGGTATAGACATAGGTGCACCTAGCTGTAAACCTTGATATCCTGTCAGCTGTACGTAACCACTTTTTAGGTCACAATAACTTTGCGTAATACCTTTACGATCACACGAAGAATGAACGTCTTTTATGAGCTGTTTACGGAGAGTTATTTGAATGGCCCTGCTTGAAGACCTTACTTTTGTGGCTCTAAAGCGATTGTCTTGAGTACTCGTAAAATTTTAAAGTCAAAAGCACTCGGCGTTATGTTTGGTGTACGGATTTAGAGCCCTCTTGAGGATGTTTAGGTGGCATTAATGGGTATGCATTACCTCGAGGAGATGCTCTTCATGAACCAAAGATACGCAGCGTGTAGTAATAATAATTAAATATACGTCAACTGGAAATAAGCTTCCTTGTAACAAGTGGACGAATATGTGTTTAAGGCGCGGTGCATAGTGAATTAGCCCGCGCGCAAAGAAAAATGCACAAATCTGATTCACAAAACTGGCTGTTTTAGATAGCTCTCACCTAATTCTAGGGTTTGATATGTGAAAATTTTCAATTTTTTTAGTGTATTTGATACAGGAATCGATTTTGTGCATTTTTCTTTGCGCGCGGGCCATTTACTATGCACGGCGCCTTAAGAGGCCCCTTCAGGACCGTGGGAACTCGGCGATGGCTAAGCCACAGCCTTGCTAAGCGCGTGAAACACTGTTTTCTATAGCTGTTTCACCCAGAGCGAGACGGCGCGCGGGAAAAGTGAGAGGCAATGCGGCTGTATGAGTCCACGTGTGTTCGTGTACTAACGCGAGTGTGTAGTTGTAGTTGTAATGTAATAGATCTATTTTCCCTGATCGTAGTTTCGCTGCCATTTCTACATTTTATTAGCTATTTCAAAAATCTTTTTTTTTCTGACAAGTACAATACATTATTGATGTTCCCAAGGTATTTAGACTCCACAGACAGACAGTGACAGACAAACAGACAGTGTAATAATGTAAGTAGGTAAATAACAGCTGAAAATAACCCCTTTTTCGGTGCGAAAACGCGTCGTTCTAATTTCTTTCAGGCAATTTTTTTTTATTATAAAAACTGTTTGCAAACCTCCGTATTGGTCATCTACTGATATAAACCAAGTTTCAGCAAAATCCAGCCTGTAGTTTAGAAATTAAACCGGAACTACGTTTGTATGGGAAAATGGTGCTCTAACGCCCTCTTAATGTTTTCAGAATTCATCGCTGATTCGCTTCGCTTTCAACACGCTCATAGCGGCGACGCTGGGGATTCGCGGCGAACTCTTGCGAACTCGCGGTGAACTCGCGGCGAACTCTTGCGAACTCGCGGTGAACTCGCGGTGAACTCGCGGTGAACTCGCGGTGAACTGGCAGTGAGCTCGCGGCGAACTCGCGGCCAACTCACCGCGGATTCGTTTCGCTTTCAACTCGCTTGTGAGATAAGGCCTTGGATCTGTTGGGTTTTAGTTCCAAGGATAACACTCTATTCCTATGCACCTGACTGTCAGATCCTGACAGGGGTCGCTTGCTACGGAAGCGCTCACAGCCTAGTTGGACTATTCTTAATCGATTGGCGAAGTTAAGCAACATCGGGGGCGCTCAGTCTATGGATGGGTGACCGCTAGTGGCAATAATATGTAGTTGGCCCCGGTTGTTGTTGATTAAATAAAATGTCAGAGGCCCTTTGGGCGGCCTAAAAACTCTGAAACCAGGGGTGGCCACTACCTCATAAGATAACCTAACCCAAGAGGGGTCGCTATGTACTCACGTCTCTAAATTGCGCGACGCCAGCCTCTCCCAGCTCGTACATGGAGACATAGGCCGCCTCAGACTGAACGAACAGCTGGCAGAGCACCATCTCTTCGCTCCGGAACATCGCACCCATCTTGGTTGGAGGCGATCGGCGGCCTGGTGGGTGGAAAAGTTATTTATAAGTTTAGAGAACGATTTATTTTGCTGTTGTCAGTCACTCGTTCGGGCCACTGACAGAATAACAGCGTCACGGGCTGACAATAAAATGTTTGAGAAGTCCGACTTTGAATCTCATTATCTCGGAAACCGTTGATTTCCCAGGCATAGTTCCTAGTGCAAAAATTTTAGGTTTAGGACAATAATAATTATGGTTTCCTGCTTTGTTGGCAGTGTTTTAACACCTTGTATAGTAGCAGATCGCTCAAATAGATGCGTCTCTCCTCTCAGCGTGCCCCTCGTGCCCGACTATCTGCACTCGAGAGGACTTCCTGGCGGCCACAGACGCCGGAATACGCGTGGCCGAATACTGGGCCAATATAATATAACAACGTCACCGATACGATAAGAAGAATGAAAATGAAAAAAATGAAAAATTATTTATTGCCATAATAAAGGTACATATTTTTACATTTTAGCTGACCCCCACACTAGGCATAGCCTGTCTCGTGGAGGAGGAGAATACGCTTGACAGATCCTTATATGCGGCGGGCATTACAAGTAGTTCTATAATATATATTATTTTTTTTACTTAAAAATCTAAAGTGAGATCGAGTAAAATAACTTCCTTAGAGCATGCTAATCTAAGGTACTATATGAAATTCGAAATTGATTATAGTAATATATTAATTATTAATTATTTGGGAGCATCATAAAAATATAATTTTAAAAACAACTATAAGAGGGTGTGTGTGTGTGTGTGAGGTTGTGTGTGAGGGTGTGTGTATGTCTGAGGATGAGGGTGTGAGAGGGAGTGTGTGTGTGTGTTAGTGAGTAAAAGTGTTCGTCTGTGCGTACTTGTGAAAGATGAGACATGTTTTGCGTTATTTTTTTACCTTTATAATTGATTCAGTAGCGTCGTAATCTTTATTATTTAACCAACTCAGGACTTTTGTTCTGGCTTCCTTCACAGTAGAGTGCTTTATGTCACACTCTTTTATTGCGGCATTGTAGATGAAAATGTGTAAGAATGGTGCAAACCTCTGAGCAAAACTGGTGTTTACTAATGGTTTTATGATCATCAGAAGAATGTCTAGAACACGTAAGACTTGCGACAATCAGCGTTAGCCAATTAACTCTTAGTTATCGTGAATAATTGTCTGGAAATATCAAATTAACCCAGAGTTAGATAGCTAATCCTTGCTTGACGAAAGTCCACCTTAGTTTTTTTTGCTATTCTCAGTTTGTTGACAGTATCACGGCATCGTGCAACTCCGGCAGAATCCGGTTCAGCGGTTCAGATTTACGATAGAGATTTTTAACCTGTTGTAGATTATTTATTCGGCGTCCAGCTTCACTCACTCTCAATGCGCGGGTGGACCCACCACTCAGACGAGACGGCATGATGGTGCCTGAGCAAATTATTAAATCCAATCTTGAGTTTGGGACGCAAAATCGGCTTGAACTGAATGGATAACTGTTTTGAGAGATTTTGATTAAGATATTCTAATTCTGATTAAAACAGTTTAAAACCTTAATTAAGTAATGTTCAAGTGTTCTTAGAACTTTTGTAGGTACCCAGCCAAAAAGTTACCATGAAAACATCGCCATGCTAGAATTAGATAAATATGAAAAGGTCTTACTTATCCTCTTGATAAAGTTGAGCCACCTAATTTATAAACAGCAATTATCGGAGCAGTGCTTGATACACTAAGGCCCGGTTTCTGAACTGAGAATTTTACTAAGTAAATGCTTACGTATCGTTCTGTCAAGCTCTTTTGTGAGAAAACTGCAGTGATAGAACGTTACTTATGTATTTGCTCAGTGAATTTCTCAATTCAGAAACCGGCAGTAAATACACTAGAGAGAATAAGTTGATTCATTAGGAAGTGTATTGATTGGCTACGTGACATTTTCTAGCAGAATTGTTAAGATAATTCACATTTTAGCTTTGACAATATTACAAAGCTCTAGCAAAAAATCTTGTTTTAATTGCATTAAAGAGTATTTTTTTGTCCTGAAGTCACTGCCCAATATTGGATTCGTCTTTATAGGGCGTATGGCACCAAAACTTCAAAGTAAACATAAGGAAATGTATTGATTGGCTACGTGACATTTTCTAGCAGAATTGGCAAGATAATTCACATTTTAGCTTTGGCAATATTACAAAGCTCTAGCAAAATTATTGCAGAGTACTTTTCTGTCCTGAAGTCAATTGGATTCGTCTACGAGTATATTTTATCAGGCATGGCACCAAAATTTCAATAGTACCTAGACATATTTTTCTCTTCTGGTTACATATGAAATGCGGTTTCACTTACTTTTGTTTGGGATAGCAGACTAGTTTCTGCCTTCATTTGAAAGTCTTATTCGTGGAGGAGAGAAGAAGCTGGCGGCATTGCATGTCTTATATACAGACACATTGTTTTTGTTTGTATCATTGCTTTAAATTGGAAATAATATCTAGATAATGAACTACAGTTTATCTCAATTAGTAAGGCAGCCACTTCTATCTTTATAGACGGTAAAAGGTTACAGAGCATCATTGTAGAATTTAGATTGTAAATATAGCTGTGTTTTCGTACGAATTATTCATATCGTGGCCTACTTGATAAACTTAATAAGTCACTCGTGGAAACGTCTTGCGTAGTTGCAGAAAAAAGGTAGATACCTCGGTACTTTAGTACATGATATTTTAAAATTCTGGGGTTTATTTAAATAAAGATGCTGGAAAAATCATCTTTCATAGATGTAATAAAGCTTAGTAAGAAATAACCGGTGGATCTGAAATAGGGACGTGCGGAAATTATGTCACGAAATAAAATCAATCAATCAAATGGCGGATTCACCGAGTATTTTGTTCATCATAAAACTTGTCGGTGCAACACTCTCCACTTCTGTTACATGTGACAAAAACAACACGAAACGTGAATTTTCGAGAATTATTTCGTCCTTTTTTACAGGAAAACATGGTAGGTATTGCTCCGCACCAGCGAGCGGAAGATAACAGTTCGCTGCTCCGCACGTATTCTTGTGGGCTAGGCGGATTAGCCGTGAGGATATCCCAGTGCTGGGCAAGCCTGCACCATCTAACCATGTCCCAGGCACTGCGGCGTCAGGAATAATTGTGCAGAGCGCAAATGCATCAGAAACCAATTGACCCAGTCCTTAAGATAGCAGAAGCACAGCTGCTGTGCCAGACCGGCACGTAGACTTGCATTGTATTTTTACACCTGGCCCGGGGCCAAGTAGTGTACTATCTGCAGATTTATCAGAACCTCGTATCAGTCCATTGATGTCTCCAGGAGGATTAGGAATGGAGTTAATGACAGAAGTGACTTTGTGGTTATTTTTAAAAGGACATTATTTTCGGGGCTTATTTTCGGGGCTTTACGGTCTTGTTTTGTTACCCGTAAAATAACAAGCTTTTAATCAACTGCTAATGGTTGTTAGGTGCTTTTTTGCTGCCAAATGTCCAAGTGACAACTAACTGTCAACTGGGGGATGTCTTTGCTTCCCGTCGTAACTCTCTCGGTTCACTATTTCTTTCCCATAAAATATGTTTTCATTCTCCAATCGCAACCTCTGTTGTTAATGTTTCCAGCTTTATTCTAAGAGGTCCCTCTGGTGTCTAATTAGGTCTAAAGATTAAAATTAAAAATAAATGGTGAAGGAAGGATGGATTCAGTTCGTTAATTTGGTCACCGAGAGAGCGCGTGTAGGTTCGAGCTCTAGATTCGCACTTTTATGATCCTTGACATTACGGATGCATACTAAGAGAACCCTTTTGCTGTAGCTTCATTATATTGTTATTTTTATGCTAACGTAGCATAGCTTCTCATTCTCAGCACCTCGAATTTCAGGAAAAGTCACTTTTTTATGTAGGTTACCTTATTTTATATGTCAAGTGACTAGATGTTTGGAATTGCTCAGCTATTTCTCAGCGTAAATTATTGGTAGTACATTGACTATTAAATAACCTAAGCTGGTTATTTCAGTTAAATACCGTATCGAATGTGCCTAGTATAAGAATTTCGGTTCAAGTTTCTTATCACTGCACCATAGCGTTGTTTACTGATAAAGTTTGTGTTTCAACGACATTTTTTAATAAACATCGTAGTCCATTACTTTACGTTACGCTTGCCGATTCTTCACACTTTGATTGGATTGTCGCTTTTTTCTTACCAAGTACCTGTATTCAATAAGTCTGCAAAACAAACCAAAAACCATACTAACTTTTTCAACAAAAGTCCTAGTCGCTCAGCTACCAACAGGGGTCATAATTTATCCACGAAAAATCCAATGTATTCCGAACGGGGATCCTCACTTTCAGGCACTTAATTTTCCAGTATTATTTTGCTCGTGTTTTTCGTAAATGCGGCAGCGTACGGACTACGACCGCGCGGCGTCCTTACCGACCACGACTGCAGTAGAGTCGTCGCCGGTGGCGACCCGGCCTAATAAAATAAATATAGATAGAGTTTGATTGTTGCACGCGACAGCGGGTTTATATGGGGCGAAAATAACCGGAATACCGAAGAGTTTGCGACCGTGATAAGGAGTATGCTCGGCTGGACAACTTTAAAACCTATTGAGGGCCAGACAAATTTTACAGAAGAGCCAAATAGAAAAATAATAGTAAAAACCTAGCAAGGTATCCATGGCGATTTGCGAGGTTTTTCCATTTTCAAAATCCAACTTCTAAGGCTTTTTTAGACCTTTTCACAGTGCGGATCGATAATTCTTCGCCTAGTAGGCTCCGAAATACAAAATTGCATTTTTTCTTAGACGTGTCTCTTGCTATATTGTGTCCCTTGCGAAATTGTCCACGCAAGCCGTAGGTAGGCGGTACGTAGATAGAGTAAGAAAGTATTTTGGCATTTTCCTTTCTCAAACGGCGACTCAAACAAAACGAATTCTCGAGGACAAGGGTGTCTGGCATTAAACCAGTTCAGCGCTCGATTGTGAAACTTAATGTATTGTAATTTCCATTTTTAGGATATGTACTTTGATACTGTAGGTATTATTTTTTTAGACAGAAGGACCCGATAGCTTTTAACTTATGGCTTAGATAATAATATTCTTAGATAAACTTAAAAGTTATTACATTTGGGAGTAATTGGCTATTTCATAAAAATTAAAATAAACAAAATTCCGACTGTGTAAAAAAATAAAGACCAAAAAAAACTGTTAAATTACCAAAAGGGGCCAAAAATAAGTCGGGTAAAAACACCTGTGTATCTGATAAAAATAGTTGTTATGGTAATACTAAGATAGACGTGACATTTATCCACAGAGTTCAAGGGCGGCTTATGTAAAGCTTATAAATAATACGCCCATTCTCGATGGCCTAGCTTACCTAAATGGCCGTTTCTGTAAACGATATACCTATCTGTGGATCACCCCTTAGTGGCCATGGCTCCACGTTATTGTAGTTAGAACTAAGGTAGATCTTATTTTAGTTAGAACTCCGGTAGATCTTATTTGAGTTAGAACTCCGGTAGATCTTATATTAGTTAGAACTCCGGTAGATCTTATTTTAGTTAGAACTACGGTAAATCTTATTTTAGTTAGAACTCCGGTAGATCTTATTTTAGTTAGAACTCCTGTAGATCTTATTTTAGTTAGAACTCCGGTAGATCTTATTTTAGTTAGAACTCCGGTAGATCTTATTTGCAACTTATTATTTTCTTTTCGTTATTTTCGCTAAGTTTCGCATACTTAGTTACACACAACAGCACGTAGACTTTAACTTTCGTTGCAAAGTCGCCCGTAACGTAATTGAATAGAGTGCACGCGTGTAAGCGTCTACGTGCTGTCGTGTGTACGTCAAAAGCCTCTAAACTCTAACTTAAAAACCGAGTCCACGGAATGACAGTTGCTACTGTCAGATGAAGCCAAACTGTTCACCCAATTGGCTTTATCTAACAGTAGCAACTGTGGTCTCGATCTTAATAGAAAGGACCCTAAAAGTAAGACTCCAATCATTAGTAATGAATAAATAAACTCTATCGCCACTGCAACTGTTGAAATAGTTTTATTTTGTTTCTAATTTATTAAACGGTAGTCCGAGTTTGTTTCTTTAGATTGTACAAAGATAAACATTTGGTATTTTTCATCATCAATGGTACAGATTCGTATCTGTTGCGGTAACTTAAATAAATAAACACTAGAAAAATGTAGAGAAGGGGTTGATACCTACAAAGCTACTTCTCCACTTCATGGCGCTTATTATAGGCGTGGCCAATGTGGCCATAGAAGAACAGGGACATGACTGTCGCAGCGTGGCGGAAAATTCAATTTCTTCACAGTTTTTTGTTCACCGATTTTTCGTTCACGGCAATAAAATATTATTCTTTTCATTATTGTAAACCACAGAACAACAATAATTCAGACGATTATGTGTTCTGGTCATAAACTAGTTTTTTTGCGCAGTGCTACTGCTTTGTCGACCAGAACGACGGAACCATCTCCAAGCGAGTTTAACTCACACTTGTCCGGTTTTTTTTATAACGCGTGCGTGTGACTGTTTTAAATGTCGGGTGCGTTGCTCGGTAGCGACCTTCCAACCCCTGCTAGTTTCCACGACAGCATATTCCTTATGTAGACCTCGTGGTTGTACCTCATTTTGAAAGTTCTGATAGATACCATACGTGGGACGGTTTACCAGACGGTTTTGGTCCAGGCAAACCTGTGTGCTTATTCTGTAAAAAAAAACTGCACAGTTGCTAGTCCTCAAAACCTTTTAATTTGCGGGAAAATATATAAAAAAAAAGTTTATTTCGTAAAGAGTTATTTTCCGGCAAAAAAACCGGTTTTGAGGGCTAGCAACTGTACGGTTTTTTTATGCAGAAAAAAAAACAGTCACATTGTGGTTAGGCACTTTAAAAAAAAATATGCAAAATTTTTGTTCACAGACTTTTAAGAAGTAGGTCAACGTCGTCGACAACTAAATAATAATGCATGGTATGTGGTCTCGAACTCACAGCCCATTTGGTCCTACACTTTGGTGCAAAGCACGAAGCAACCAGCCCCACTTGACCTCCATTTATCAATCACTTATTTCTTTCTACTGGCAATTTACAGAACAGTATCGTTTGTGCGGGAGTCCTTTGTGAACTGGTCGTTTGTTAAACCGGGTGTAGGATATTATAAATATGGGTCAAATGTAGTAGCACATTCTGTGGTGTACTGAACAGGATATAATACCTACAGTGCGTTTCTCGAAAGAATTCCCTTTGGTTGAACAAAAATAGTCCCTATTACATTGTAATAAGCGTTTTGTCAAGGGAACTCTTTCGTGAAACGCACTCTACATGGTATTCTCATTTACATAATATATGGTATTCTCATCTGAGAAAATATTAACGTGACAGGTAACAATGTCAGTGTTGTAGCATACAAGTGCATAAAAAATGTTTGCGGTATTGAGAAGATAGGTAGAAACTCTGAGAAAACTATCCTTTCTTGCCAATTTTAATATTTGAATGAATGGGCAAAAAATAACAACCCCAATTCTATAAATAAGTAGACCTTTTTCTTTAGGTATTGGTTCTTCATTATGCTTGAAAAATATCATCATGGCTGGATCAAAGTTATAGAAAAAAAATCGACAGCGTTTTTTATGTGTGCCGTGTCAAATTCCAAACATTCCACAGATGAAAATGTAAAAAAAATATTGGGTAATTCTACGACAGAGCTGCATTATGCAATTCCCGTGGCATTTTTAGATAATTTGATGTTCTCACATTACTTTAGAACACATTAGTAACAATTTTATTGTTACATGATTATAAAATTGTTACTAATGTGTTCTATAGTAATGTGAGAACATAAAATTATCTGAAAACCCTTAAATAAAAAATGCCACGGGAATTGCTCTGCCGTAGAATTACCCGATTGGAATATGGAAATACTTATGTTTTAAATGAGGGCACTTAGTTATAATTATAATTATAACTAAGTGTCACTTCTGAAGAGGGCACTTAGTTATAATTATAACTACTCTTCAGAAGTGACACTTATTCGCAAAAGGCAGGAAAGTGTTGTAGTTATAATTATTATAACCCGTGTCATGAAAGAAAAATGCATAACTTCAAAACGCCCTCTCGCTCTAATGAATACAATCGAAGCGAGACAACACTAGTTTTGAAGTCCATCCTATTTTTTATACACTTTATCTAGGTACTTACAACTAACGCCACCTAACCAGCCGGGCAGCCCCTCTACCCTTGACGAATTTTTCCAATACGGCCGCAATATAGCGCAATTTACAACATTTAATATTTTACAAATCAGGACGCATTTTGTTTTTTTATTGAATAAACAGCCTTACCTTTGAATAAACATTACAAAGTATTTAAAATCAAAGCATTACTATGCGAATTCGAAGAGAAATTAATTTTTAAACTTTTTCAATTTGAACGCAATAGCGTCAAGGGTAACCCCCCTGGTATGTTTATTTTTATAATTATACCTTTGGTGTGTCATTATAACAGTTTCAGTAAAATGTACTCCTCCCTGGAGTACAGTTTTAGCAAAGGCTTGGCGCATTAGTAATAGTTAAATATCTAGGTTATATCTAAACTGAAACGAGTTCAAGAATTCAGTTCACCGCATAGAAATGTAGGTTTACTTTTTATTGCGATATTGTTCAGATGAAGTAATAGGCTTACCAGCTCATATACCATCCTGACAGCTTAGTCAGCCTACCCCACATGGGCTTACCTAAGTCTGTACACTGTCTGTCTGTCTGTCTGTCTGTGCCGGCTGTACATAACGCAATAGCGAGTCTATAGGTTCCCAGTAGAAGGTCAAAACCGGGTTTTCCTTATTTTTCTCCTACAACCAGCGAACTAATCCTATAGAATTAGGATCAGAACATGCTTTGATGTGCTAGAAAAACATTAAAAGGACAGACAGCATTAATAAATCGTCATTGTTTTGTTTTGTTTTAAAATGTTAATTTATTGACATTCATAAACATAGTACAGTAGGTTAAGGAACATAATTATTTTGAGGCTGGAACACCTTTTAATACTTATACAGCACGAAAAATACAAAATTAAAACGATAATATTATGGGAATTAATTACAGGTGGTCAAGAAACTGTTAGTTGATACACTGTTTGCAATACTGGGTATTTAAAATTATTAAACAATAAATCGTAATTGAAGCCTACAACTCGGAGCCTATCGAGGCACCATTACGTAACAGATTCAGGCCCCAGGAAAGACAAGTCTCATGTTACCTCACTGCTGCGACGGATCTACAGGGTGCACTCTAAGTCGATAGCGGAACTTTAAGGAGGTTGTCTACTGATCACTACAAACAACTTGTACCCGGTGGGGAAAAAAATGGTGCGAATAAAATATCAGCTGTTCCATACAAAAGGTCGACTCAGTAATGCGCCAAATGTATGAAACAGCAAACATTTTTTTTCGCTCCATTTTTTACGGCCCCCCTCCCTCCTTGGTGAGATGAGTCCAGCAAGCGTAGCTTAAGGCTGGGTTAGATTAGAGCGTATTTATGGGTTTATAACTATACGTATGTATCTCACTATTTTGTTTGACGTAGAGCGGGATAGACTGGGTTTTAAACCCAGATACGCTCTAACCCAGCTTGCAGCAGTGGCACTTTAGAGGCTTCATAAAAAAGTAAGAGTGCAGTGCAGATAGTGCCTCTGTTTACCTCTGGGCCTGTAAGCATAGTTGCCGAAAATTGAATACAGGCATATAGCGGATTCTTCTTGTTTGCTCTACTTTTTCATGTGCACAAGACTTCATTATTCCCGCCTTTTTTAAACCATTGCCCTCTATGAAATTTTAAAGAAACCGCTCCTAAGCTACGTTATTGAAGAGACAGCGCCTGTATCAGCTGCGTTGGATTATTGATAGATGGCGCTACTAGTATCGAGCTTGCCTTGCTCTATGCCAAGGAGGTAGGAACTAAATAAATCAATGAATCGGGGAGTCAGCTTATCTGTAGTAAACTTAGATAAAGGGTATTAAAGCGTAGGGTGTATAAAGTTATTTAATGGTGTGATGGAGTAAGGACTCGAATTTTTGCACGCTCTACATACTTACCGTTAAAAATTCTTAGTACATATTACGTACTACACAATACCATACGCACGTATACTATTAACAATACGTACAGTACACACGACTATTCATTGCGAAAATAACCGCGATTCGACCTTTTTCGAACCAAACTTTCATTCTCACTTAACGAGGACAGATTAAACTCTACAATTTTAACTTTTACTTCAATCACGTGTCATAGAGTAAAGTTTGACAACTATGTTGTATCTGTGGCGCGATAAATTTCCTACATTCCACAGATAAAAATTTCCCCGAGAGGGGAAGAGATCGGTTGGCAGACCACCAGCCAGTATGCTTAGCATGGTCGTTTTGACACTCTCTCGAACTCGAGAGACAGACGTGCCATGTCTATTGTGCGAGCATGGCAGGCGGGACTCGAGATGGCAATAGATTAGGGTCATGTCGAGCAAAAAGTAGTTATTGCCATTTTAATAGAAATGTTGTTATTTTGTCTCCATCGCCATGTTGGCGTAGAGCCAACTCGTGCCCGACCGACAAGTTGACAGTTTTGCATAGAGAAGGGCCTATCTTGGGCTTACCATGCTGCCCGTACTGATGGTCCGACGACATAGCCCAAGTAGCCGGAAAACAGTGGTTGCGCCTGGCACAGGATCGTGAGAGGTGGCGTGAGCATGAAGAGGCCTTTACTCAGCAGTGGGTGATTGGAGTGTGTGGATCTATGAAAAGGAGAGTCATAGATGGTTAAAAAGGAGAGAGTTTACCGAGAGCTATGCCCTAATCGACAGTTTCATTGCAAATTACTACACTACATGTTATACGTAAGCATCGAATTACCACATACGAAAAACATAACAATATTTGTGCACTTCTTTGGCGCAATAAGTTGATCGTGCCAAAACGTTGATTGTGCCAAAACTTGTGTGAGTATCTGCCGATTTCAGAATTGAGAAATTCCCTAAGCAAGAACTTAAGTATCGTTCTTCTCTGCGGATTTTTCACAAAAGAACGTGACAGAACGATACTTAAGTATTTACTTAGTAAACGGCCTAACTGCCGGTTTCTGAACTGAGAAATTCACTAAGAAAATGGGTGAGTGGAAAGAATCAAAACATGCAACGATTGTTAGGTAAATCTAGTTTTAAATGCAATGAAACTAGCCTAAGGCCCGGTTTCTGAACTGAGAATTATTTTGCGAAGCAAATACTTAACTATCGTTCTGTCACGCTCTTTTGTGAGAAATCTGCAGAGACAGGACAATGCTTACCCATTTGCTTAGCGAATTTCTCAATTCAGAAACCGGGCCTAAGTAGTCTACCGCGCTCACTCATATCACGCTTATTTTGGAATTAAAGATAAAAGATAAAGATAAATAAATAACAGTTTAAAAAAACTAAAAAAACACGCTTTTAAACCGAACTAAAAAGTATAAAATAATTTTTAATTACAAAGAGTTTAAAATTATACTAAAATAGTTTTTTTAAACTGTTATTTATTTTTTATTTTTTAGTTCTATTTATCATTTTTTTGTAAATTTCTGACATTTCTAGTACTCAAACCTCAGTTGGCTCCTTAGAGTCTTGATCCCTACATGAAAGAGGATCGATTGGCATAAAAATATATATTTTTTGTATTTTAGGAATTTTTTTGCTAGTCGTGAATTTTTTTCCAAAATTTGTGAATGCAGTTCATAATATCTCAAAAAGTATGGAAGGTCTCCTAAGAACGCTTTCCTGCAACTATAACGCTTAAGGTACCTGCCCTTACTGCCCCGGCTCAAAAATACACCCTGTATAATGGCACTGTAGGGATATAATGAGAAACAGTTATCAAATTATTGCATTGTCATTGGTCCTTGATACGTATGCAAAGTTTCAAATTAATCAGACTTCTGGAAATTAGTAAAAATTATGCTCAAAGATTCCGTTACATACATACATACATACATACATACAGGCCAAGCTTATAAAAGCGTGTTAAAAAATATTTATTTCTCAATCCACAAATTCAAATTATTTACATACACGGAAAAAAATACACACACATAAAATTAGACCTTCGATCGAAATTAGACATAACTAGGTACATTGAATCACTAGAAGGACACTGGTATTAAAAAATAATTGAAATAAAACTCGACCAATATCTGCCGGAGTGGTTAGAGGTTGCTTAGGACCGAAATACGAAGGCCTTTGCCCAGCAGTGGGACATCCAACAACGTACGTCTCACAACTAGCGCCGCCAATGGAAAAAAAATCATATCTTTTTTTTGGATGCGTTTTTAGCAAAAAACGCTCCTGCGATTTCTCAACGCGAGGCTTAACTATTTTTAGGACCTAAGGTTTGGATTCCAGATCCTAGAACTTAAGAATGCCATCGATTCTCGCCAAAAGTGGCCACTTTTGGCGAGAATCGATTGCATTCGTAGGAAATCTAATCCTGGAATCCAAACCTTAGGTCCTAAAAATATTGAGAAATCGCAGGAGCGTTTTGTGCTAAAAACGCATCCAAAAAAAAGATATGATTTTTTTTCCATTGGCGGCGCTAGTTGTGAGACGTACGTCGTCTTAAAAAACATTGTATCTCCCACGTCTTCGTTGACCGAAAGCATTTGATGTTGTGTGTTCAATCCATTCACCAGATCATAGTCATGACATGATAATAGAGCCAACAAAAGTGTGTCTCATTGAGATAATAATTAATAGTAGGTTTGTGTGAATAGAGGTTTCAATTACTTTTATTTCTCTCGGGAAAACTGACTAGTTTCACTCTCATTTTGAGACCAGAGGCCATTCATTGAAACATAGGCTGTTGTAGCGACCCCTGTCGGGCGCACAGGAAACTGCTACATACTCTAGCTGTCAAATCGCTACTCGCTACAATCCTGCATCGCGCCAGCAAAATATCTTTCGTAGCTGAGTATATATAGAACGTCTAACTATGTTCAGTTGGACCCGGCCGGTCCCCAAGCATAAGATCTGCTTGGCGGGAAATTTCCCTTTATAGTCGAGGAGCATGATCACCCGCTCCTCCTAAATTGGTGACCCCTGACAGAGCTTGTCAACCTTCTCTCGCTCTCGAGCACCCTCAGACCTCATCAGTCTCTCAAGCACGCCAGCTTCATTCTCACTTCATCAGTTCCATTACAGCCGACGTAACGTGCTACTGGTTCTGATGGTGACTTCTCAGCAGTATCGGCGCGGCAACCACCTGCATGACAGGTACACTGGTATGTGTGGTTCGCCAGTCCCTACCTGCCCGTGGTACAGCAGCCTTCCCCGGTTCCGACCCTCAGCGCGGCAGACTCCCCGGGGTAACCGGCGGTGAAGTGTGTCTGCTAGCCGGCCGAAGCATCAACCGCTAGTCGACTCAAGGACTCAGCGTTCCTGGCACGTGCAAGTTCCGAGCACAGACTTCGATGTCAAGACCTTTAGGCTCAAAGGTCTGGGGGGGAGTACTGTAGCGACCCCTGTCGGGCGCACAGGAAACTGCTACATACTCTAGCTGTCAAATCGCTACTCGCTACAATCCTGCATCGCGCCAGCAAAATATCTTTCGTAGCTGAGTATATATAGAACGTCTAACTATGTTCAGTTGGACCCGGCCGGTCCCCAAGCATAAGATCTGCTTGGCGGGAAATTTCCCTTTATAGTCGAGGAGCATGATCACCCGCTCCTCCTAAACTGTAAAAATAAGTGCAGTGTTGACTAAAGTTTAAAATTCAATAATTAATAGTACCGTCATGGAAAAGATCGTTTGAATTAAAATTGCGCGTCCGCCTCCACCATATTCTTGAGCCACTCAGCCACCAAAATCCCTGGTTCGCACCTGTGTAATAGTAAAGTTCGTTAAAATTAAAAGAAGAAAGAGTTGTCTTGTAGCTAAATGTCATCTCTTACAGACTCTAATATCTGAACATAGGTACCGACCCATAATATCTTAAAAATGTATTGATAGTCCGCATTAGGAGTTTTTCCTGTCCGCTGTTCTTGCTGCCCCATCTCAAAACTCCATCCTGTAAGAACTTATGTCGCCTCACAAAGTATTAGTCGCATGCCACAATATGACAACGAGCTTATCTAACTCGCAACACGGCGGGCGCCCGAATAATTTGCGCCAAATCGAATTTGGAGACGCGAAAATTCCGGGAAAGCCTCGAGAAAGGCGGGCGTTAATTTGCCCCACGCAATTGGCGGTTGATCTCATTATTTAGAGGGTAAATAAGAAGTGGTCCACGCCACCCCACAGGCTGACTGACATCACTTCAGTTGCCTCCGAACCGTGGCTGGGACCGCTCAGCCCGCGCGCTCGCCGTCCCCGCGTAACCACGCCGCTTCGCCCCAAGAGGAAAACAACCAAGAAAGTCTCTACCCGATAATTACAGAACAATGGTCTGACGACGTCACAAATAGGTAACGTTTTTTTCTTCTCCATCTAATGGCTTGGTTGTTATTGTCGAAGACGATGCCGGTACGCTCGTGTGTTGTGTGATTTCCGTTCTTGTTTTTCTTCTTAATGGAAAGGTTTTCTGGTGAGTGTTTTTCTTTTTTTTTTGTACTTGGTAAGCTGGTGACCGTGAAAAACGTTACGGCGACTATAAAGATCTTGTTTATTTGCCCGTGGCATAGATGCGGTCGTTTTTTCGGCCTGAATGTTTACGCTGAGAGTTCGCGAAATAAACGCGCCCCGGAGCGTACTTTTGGACGGACATCATAAGGTTTTTATTGTGGTTTGGGAAATTTATGGCAAACATTTTTCTTTGCCGCGGGCGTAATTTTAGAAAAGCTTCGTATATGTTTACACTCATAACAAAAACGTAGATTCTTGTTTCATTTTGCTTCTTTGTGATGAAAATAAACTTACTTAAGAATTTGAATAATTACGTAAACTGTTATCACAAAAACGTCATGTTTGAGATACCAGGTTTACGGTTGACCCAAACTCTTACCCACCTTGAATAAATAATTTACTTCTCAGCCATGGACAAACTAATTGTAAAAACTGTTAAATGTTCCTTAAAAGAAAGTCTAGCAGACTGTAAAATATTTTGCGGGGCAATAGTTCCCAATATTAGTCCCACGTCAAACGCATCCAAACGAAATCGGTTCAAAATCCGTGTTTGTCCGTTAAAAAAATCGTTCCATCATTAACAACTAATACAAGCTGTCACATTCTAACACCATACAAGTTAATACTAACCGATTTAGGGGACAATCTCTACTGTTCTTTTTATTAGTTCCAAAGAAGCACCCTTTGCGTTACCCTTTGTTTGTTGCACGTATATGCACCCACCAATTTGTCTCTGCTTTTTATAAGCCCCTATTACCTTATTGTAGAGTTTATTTTCGCTTTTGAGAGGGTCGACGTTAGATTGGTCGTTAGATAGTGCATAGAGAAGGGTCGAAAGGCCCTCCGAGCGCTTTAACAATGGCAAGCCGGCAAATAATGCCCTAGCAAAGGAAGAGCGACGCTTTTCTAGGGGTTGGACTGGTTTTCGACCCATTGCACTTGGTAATTCGGTACGCAAAGTTTTTTGTTCGAAAGTCCGTTATTGGCTTAATCTTATCTTTAGACAATATTGAGAAACTAATTTCAATATTTTTTATTTTGGTTCAGTAGTTTGGATTTTACAACGTTTCAAAGATACGGTTTTATGACCTTCACGCGACGGTCTGCATACTGTTAGCGGTCATAGGAAAAAAACATTTTAGCGCATAAAAACAAAACTACTGGACCAAAATAAAAAATATTGAAATTAGTTTCTCTATATTGTCTAAAGATAAGTTTAAGCCAATAACGGACTTTCGAACAAAAAACTTTGCGTACCCAATTGGGCCCCGGGGGTTTGTGCAAGTCATTGAACCGTGCGCTCTTATTGGGCAAATCGAGCATTGCCTTGATTTTTGAGTTTTGACTGTTGACGGTCTAAAGTTCATTATAGTTTTGCTGAATCTGAGCGACATGTCATTGTAAGCAATCGGAAATCCCAATATGTTTTCTTGCTTCAAAGACACCTTCACAGGGAGATATGCTGCTTATCCTAAATAAAACCTAAAAAAATACTGCGTGTAACTGAGGGCGTACTGAGAAACGTTACTACTAGCTACTTGAGGCAATATTTTACGTACGACTAAGATTTTAAGATTTAAAAATCTAGCTGCCAAATTGCCAGGATTCCATCACGCAATACCAATCGACACTGCTATTTTAATTACCAATCAAATGGGTTTTACGTCAAGGTCCAACGGGTCCATGACCTCTAAGTACATCCCTTAGGGTTGGTGATAACATGGGGCACGATTTATGGTCTAATTTCGATATAGGACGTATTCACGATAGCGTATCTATCTACAATCTACGAAGATAACGCTTCATTTCGTTTGGGGGAAAATTGAGCTTTTGATTAAACTAATAAATTGCAAATTTGGGCCTCTCAATGTAATGAACATCATGTTTTGATTTTCGTCTAGGTTCTATGAACATCGCGTCAACTACTAAATGTAAATGTGTAAATGACGTAACACACGTCAACTACTAAATGTGACTTCCAACAACTTTTGATCTACTATACATTATATCGCGTCTATATCCATGACAGGTAGACAACGATAACAGTTAACCACTTGCCATGTTAAGTAAGTATGTAAAGGCGCAAGTTATACAAGGGGTTACAAAAGTACCTAACTCTGTTTACAGGGTAATAGCACCCGTTGATAGGGATCACAACCTAAATATTTTTTTTTTGCTCTATGACGTTCCGTTAATTTTTAAATTAATAAAATGTGAACGATGTGGCGGGAGAAAAGTATTTTTTAAATATTGTTTTTATTGACTTTTACAATATTTTAACAACTCAAAACTATGTAAATGCACCTACACGTACAAACATATTTTTGAATTTGAGCTAATAAAAAAAACAAAAAAGTTTAGATTTTTTTTAAATTTTGAGGTTATAAATAAAATAAAAATAGTTTTTTTAAACTTTTTTTTACAGATTTGACATCATGTTGACCAGTAGATTACACCCTGTAAAAAGAGATACGTACTTTTCTAACACCTTGTATAGGTACGTAACTTGAACTTGTCAACCTAAACTAGGACAATCTAAGGTGCGGAACTAGTTATTCTAGAAAGACTACATAACATAGGCACTTAGTTCTAAACTAGGTAACAATGGGATAGAGCACGTAACTCTCTATGACATGGTTCCAAGGAAAGCACTATCATATCTTAGGTAGTTTTATAATTTTCAAAAGTATCATTCTACAAAATTATTTTAAGGGATCGGGATGATTAGGTGCGTTTTAGTGTGATAATAATATTTTGAGTAATACTTCGATTTCATCTATACCCAATGTGCAAGGTGCCAAAATCGAGTGCTCATCAATTAAAACTAAATCGCTGTAAGAATCTAAATTTCTTCAATAAACTATTACAATAAAAAAACTTTAATTAAAAAAAAAACCCGCGACGTATTAATTTGTAATTAAAATTCCGAATTAGCTAATTAGATCAAGTCACCATTTGAACGAAAAAACTAAATCAAAATCGGTTCACTTGTTTCGGAGATACGATGCCACAGACAGACACAAATACACCCCTTCTTTCTGCATCGGGGGTTAAAAAGTAATTAAGGCTGGAAGATAGCAGCGTGGAGGAAAATTCAAAATCTTTACAGTTTTTTACATTTTGTAGCTAAACTGAGCTATTTTTGTTCAGCGATTTTTCATTCGCGGCAATAACATAGTATTCTTTTCATTATTGTAAACAACAGAACAACAATCATTCAGCCGATTATGTGTTCTGGTCTACGACAAGTTTTTTGGGCAGTGCCACTGCTTCGTAGACCAGAACACATAATTGGCTGAATTATTGTTGTTCTTTTGTTTACAATAATGAAAAGAATACTGTTTTATTGCCGCGAACGAAAAATCGGTGAACAAAAATAGCTCAGTTTAGCTACAAAATGTAAAAATACTGTAAAAATTTTGAATTTCCCGCCACTTTGCTATCGTCCACCATTAAAAAGTAATTAAGTGTTTGCTTTCCAAAGACAAAAAACATTTGGTACGATCGTCCACAATCTAGGATACCCCACGGCAGCTCCTACCGCGCGCGGCATAAGGGCGTCAATCGAATAAAAAGGGGTATCCCAACGTGTGGCTGACTGTATCGAATCAGGGTCTCAAAGCTGCGATCGATCCATCAATCGCTCTTGGACTCCTATTGATTCACACTATCAGTTCGGTAGCCCAAACGAGTAGTAGGTTACTAATCTATGAAGACGTTAGTTCTAAGCATCCTGACTAGGTCAATCGGAGTGTGTCGTCGTGAAATTTGCGAGTCAATGAGATGTCTGGATGGACACGGCACGAGGTAATTGAGTCAAGGGAACATGAGGGAAGTAAGTAGCTTGGCGTAGAACCAGGCATCCGTCGTACAGTACGTACTAGACAAGATGCTCTACAATCGCGAAGAAATACCGCAGAACACCTTGCACCTCGGGACTTTCGCAGGATTTCTGATTTTTCGTGTGGTTGGAGGATACGTTTATATCAGTCGTATTACAGCCGGATATTTGGATTAGGTGGACACCCCAGCTGAGATCGGCCAAAAACGCGATGACGAAACGATCTCGACCAATATCTGCCTGAGTGGTTGAAGGTGGTTCAGGACCGCAGAACCAAACGCTTGCGCGCATAAAAATGCTTGAACCAAAATTTGTCCAGAATTTGATGCTCTACAATTTTGTAATAGAAGTCAGCATCATTAGAGCCATAGAAACCTGGATAATTGCAAAAAAACGTTTTTTATGTTTGACCTTGAATAACTCGTGACGCAGACACGAGATTTTATGAGACTTTTGAGACAACTTTTAGAATGCCAAAATGAAGGTGCTACACAAGTTTCCAGCTTATTATCTCTCATACCTCATATGACTGGGTCACTCAATGTTTCCATTTTTCCTATGCTTTCCCAACTGAATTTCACAAAGTAGAGCAAGTGGAATTAAATATGCCCTATTGCCACGAGCATAAGAGCCACATGTATTATTCACCACCGGGCCAAGTGTACACACACGTGCCAGGGACACCCAAGAGTATGCTTGACGGAAAGACCTAGGGGCTTCCTCTGAAGCTTTAACAGAAGAAAACCCACCAAAACATTATCTAGACAAAATTAAAAATGCCAGATAAAAAGTTGAGAGATATTGTGTATGGAGAATTCATTAAATTGTTGCCATGAATTGTCTTCTTCCTCCTTCTAACCATCTTTATTTATTTTCGCTTGCAATCTTTATGCCCCTCCACAATGGATCTTGTCCATGAAAGTTGTTTTTTACGGTTTAGTAGAAGGTTTGTTCAGTTTGGTAAAAACCCGTATCTAACTAACAGTGCTCTACAAAAAAACGTTTTGTGGGGTTTTTGAGGCGCACGAATTTTGCACTGATGTGTCCCAAAACTGACGTTAGTCTTTATCTAGGACAGGGCGGAAAAACCTAGCGACAATGTGCCGAGATGACTTTAAACTCTTCAGAGTAAGACCAAGTTGATAAAGAAATCATAAGTCGTCGCGTTCTCGAGACGCGGGCAACATGACATGAAAATATGTCGTCCCTTTGCAGCGTTATACTCGTATTACTGTGAATCGTGAGGAAACCCGCGGCTCAGTTGGCTCCACACGTATTGACCTGTCTTTCCTGTGGGCTAGGTCGACTAAGCTGTCAGGATGGTATAGGTGCTGGGCAAGCCTACTCCATCTAAAACAATGTCCCAGGCACTGCAGCGCCGAGTGATCTATTCACCCATCTAGTGTAAGTGAAGGTGCCACTGGACGCTGTATAAATCATCTCATTACGTAGATGCAAAGGCCTTTTTTTACTGTGAATACGAGTAGGTACGTGCGAGTTTGTCGAGTTTCGCACCGCAAAACACCGATATCAACAGACTGAACTTAGGCATACAACAGATGATTAATACCTACAACGTCCAGAGGCATATTCACTAACACTAGATGGGAGAAGCAACCCGTGAATCCGGAAAAACTACCTAGTTTATGATATTGGTCAATTCACGTCTATTTTTCTAAGTTGCGTCAAAATGACCGCCTGCGATAATATCGTGACGGAAATTTATATTCCTTCTTTGTTTATGTTAGAATTTCCAATAAAATTCCGATAAGATTTACCTAATGTTATTAGTGTTATTACCTATGATCCACAAAATAACGAATTTTGAACTTTGAACTAAAACTATGTCTATGTATAAAACAACTACAACATAACAACAAAATAAAAAAAAACGGATGTCATTATGCGGTTTGATCGGCAGGCAAATTACTTAGTGCTTGCAAAACTAAAGTTGAAATAAAGCTGCCTCAACTTAAAAGAAAAGTTAGATAGTGAGTGAATACTCTTGGAAACGAAATTTAATTGGACCAACGAGAAATATTTCATAACACATCAATTGCACTATGCAAGCGCGAGTGAATCGAGATGGCAATCTGTGAAAGTAATCAAACACTGTTGAAGAACAACCAGCGGCACTCAACCTAATGGGCTGAGACGTCGTCTGATTAGACGACATTTCAGGATCTAGCACAGGATCTCCCCTTCTTAATCGATTCAGGACCGGTTTCTGAATTGAGAATTTTACTGAGTAAATACTTAAGTATCGTTCTGTCACGCTCTTTTGTGAGAAGTTTGCAACGAACTGTGAACTCGCGATCCCATACAGGGTGTTAAAAGACCGCCAACAAAGCGGGAAACCACGTATTGTCCTTATCATAAGGAACATTTTTGCTCAAGGAACTATGCCTGGGAAATCAACGGTTTCCGAGATAATGAGGTTCAAAGTCGGACTTTTCAAAACTTTTTTTTTGCAGCAATGTATTCAGTATTTAGTTCTTAACAAACCTTTTCAAGAAGCCATATCAAAATTATTAATATTTCTTACAAAAAACGACGTTAAAATTGCAACCCGCAATGTATTCTAAACATCGGCACTTCAAGCTTAAGTACAAAACTTATACATACGCTTGTGCAATACAACTTCTGTGCGCCACACGTCCATTGCGTGATAAATTTTTTTTTCAAAATTATAACCTAAAAAACCAAAATCATTTCCCAGCAATAATTTATCGAAAAAGTACTTTGTTTTGGTGTCCGGTATGCGTGGCTTTCGGGTCTGTTGGCGGTCTTTTAACACCCGGTATAAACTTAACAACCCCATATCTCGGCAACACCTCGACTGATTTGGCTCATGTTCAAACCTATATGTATAATCTTTTAATTTCATTTACCCGCCTATTAAATTTCATAACGATCCGACCAAATGATAGTGGGCAAAGGGGTATGAGAGTTGGTCCAAGATCCTGTCAGGTTGAGCCATATGCCAAATGAAAGAGCATCATGAGCACATCAACTGAGTAGAAGCTCATCGAAATCGGTCCCGGTGATTTCGAGTAATCGACGTTTTTATCGATTCGAGTGATTTCCGGTACTTAAAAGTTTTTTTTTACTATGCAAGGTCCTGCAAGGATCAGCGGTATGTCAAATGAAAGAGCTTGATGTAGTCACCGATTACACCGAAGATCATCGAAATCGGTCGCGGTACCCATAGTTTTTTAATCGATTCAAGTTTTTTCGATTAATGACAGCTATTTTTTTTCTCCGAGATCCTGCAAGGATGAGGCATATGCCAAATGAAAGAGCACCATGAGCACAACTATTGTCTAGAGAAGCTCATCGAAATCGGTCCCGGTGATTTCGAGTAATCTGCGTTTTTATCGATTCGAGTGATTTCGGGTAATTACAGGTTATTATTATAATGCAAGGTCCTGCAAGGATCAGCGGTATGTCAAATGAAAGAACTTGATGTAGTCACCAATTACACCGAAGATCATCGAAATCGGTCACGGTGCCCATAGTTTTTTAATCGATTCAAGTTTTTTCGATTAATGACAGATATTTTTTTTCTCCGAGATCCTGCAAGGATGAGGCATATGCCAAATGAAAGAGCACCATGAGCACAACAATTGTCTAGAGAAGCTCATCGAAATCGGTCCCGGTGATTTCGAGTAATCTGCGTTTTTATCGATTCGAGTGATTTCGGGTAATTACAGGTTATTATTATAATGCAAGGTCCTGCAAGGATCAGCGGTATGTCAAATGAAAGAGCTTGATGCTGATCCTTGCAGGACCTTCCATAATAAAAAAAACTTGTAATTACCTGAAATCACTCGAATCGATAAAAACGCCGATTGTTCGAAATCACCGGGACCGATTTCGATGAGCTCTTCTAGACAATTGTTGTGCTCATGGTGCTCTTTCATTTGGCATATGCCTCATCCTTGCAGGATCTCGGTGAAAAAAAATATCTGTCATTAATCGAAAAAACTTGAATCGATTAAAAAACTATGGGCACCGGGACCGATTTCGATGAGCTTCGGTGTAATCGGTGACTACATCAAGTTCTTTCATTTGACATACCGCTGATCCTTGCAGGACCTTCCATAGTAAAAAAAACTTGTAATTACCCGAAATCACTCGAATCGATAAAAACGCCGATTGCTCGAAATCACCGGGACCGATTTCGATGAGCTCTTCTAGACAATTGTTGTGCTCATGGTGCTCTTTCATTTGGCATATGCCTCATCCTTGCAGGATCTCGGTGAAAAAAAATATCTGTCATTAATCGAAAAAACTTGAATCGATTAAAAAACTATGGGCACCGGGACCGATTTCGATGAGCTTCGGTGTAATCGGTGACTACATTAAGTTCTTTCATTTGACATACCGCTGATCCTTGCAGGACCTTCCATAGTAAAAAAAACTTGTAATTACCTGAAATCACTCGAATCGATAAAAACGCCGATTGCTCGAAATCACCGGGACCGATTTCGATGAGCTCTTCTAGACAATTGTTGTGCTCATGGTGCTCTTTCATTTGGCATATGCCTCATCCTTGCGGGATCTCGGTGAAAAAAAATATCTGTCATTAATCGAAAATGCTTGAATCGATTAAAAAACTATGGGCACCGGGACCGATTTCGATGAGCTTCAGTGTAATCGGTGACTACATCAAGTTCTTTCATTTGACATACCGCTGATCCTTGCAGGACCTTCCATAGTAAAAAAAAACTTGTAATTACCCGAAATCACTCGAATCGATAAAAACGCCGATTGCTCGAAATCACCGGGACCGATTTCGATGAGCTCTTCTAGACAATTGTTGTGCTCATGGTGCTCTTTCATTTGGCATATGCCTCATCCTTGCGGGATCTCGGTGAAAAAAAATATCTGTCATTAATCGAAAAAACTTGAATCGATTAAAAAACTATGGGCACCGGGACCGATTTCGATGAGCTTCGGTGTAATCGGTGACTACATCAAGTTCTTTCATTTGACATACCGCTGATCCTTGCAGGATCTTCCATAGTAAAAAAAACTTGTAATTACCCGAAATCACTTGAATCGATAAAAACGCCGATTGCTCGAAATCACCGGGACCGATTTCGATGAGCTCTTCTAGACAATTGTTGTGCTCATGGTGCTCTTTCATTTGGCATATGCCTCATCCTTACAGGATCTTGGACCACATTCGCCCACTATCCTTTACTCAAGTTATCATCGAACATACATACATACAAACATACACATAGCGGTCAAACTTAAACCAGACCTCTTTTTGCGTTGGAGGTTAAAAATTGTTGTATTGTAGGTACAGTCAGCGATGCTACTTTGCCGCCCTTATGACGCTCTTATGCCGCGTACGATAAGAGCTACCATGGAGTGTCTTAGCGTGTCACTGACCGTACCTATTTCCGTCAAGTGAAACACTTAGGCGGACTTGCGTCAGTCAGGGTTAGCCTACTAACTCTGAGTTAATTTGACATTTCCATACAATTATTCACGTTAACTCAGAGTTAACTGGCTAACCCTGGTTGACGCAAGTGGATCTTAGTTACGTAAAAAATACTGTTATGTTTAATTAGGAACCATTTAGCCGCAGTTAAAACATTTCCCATAGTTTTCACTTCACTTTGTACGTGTCGGTGATTCCCACCGCCTCCACTTCCCACCGTCAGAACAATACACCAGAATGACTTAATACACAGCAAATATATTACGTATTGTTGATCAATAATTGCTCACTTACCTACTTTAAAAAACACGGCAAAGTGCGAGTCCGACTGGCGCACTGAGGGTTCCGTACCGCCTTACAACTTAAAAAAACTGGTTATACGGACCCTCGGTGCGTGAGTCCAACTCGCGCTTGACCGTTTTTTATTATTGGTTGTTATACTATAAAATAAGCCCTATAATCACACCAAGTTTGATGTTTGTATGTATTAGCGTTTTTACGATAGAGTAAAAACTATAAAAACACATTTGCTGTATTTATTATTTTTATTTTCTTTATCATATTTTTTTAAAATTTTTGTTATGTCCTCCACAATACCAAACATTTTGTAAAAATTCCAAATGGCTAACTATTACTGTTCCAAATATACAGCTCTCAGACAGCCAGACAGACAGACAGCGGGGGCACAGTAATAGGGTCCCGTTTGGCTCCCTTCGGGCACGGGACCCTATAAAAATTGCACGGAAATAGATGGTAGTTCAGCGTCTGAATCTCTAGAGAATCTTTATCGGAAAATTAAGATTGTGTTGGATGTGAGCCAGAAAGTAGAGGATTGCATTTGCGCTTTTAAATTCAATCTGTTCGTTGGATTTATAGACTCACTTCCTTAAAGAAATTGAAAGCAATCATTCAGAAGTTATAAGCGTAGTTGCTATCTATAGGTTTTGATACTAAAGTAAAAACAGGAATATTTTATTCGACAGTGTTTTATAATATCTTTTGCCCGCGACTTTTGTTCTCGCAGACTTTTTTTCCCCGTTTTCAGAATAAAAATAGCCTATACCACTCAGTGATAACGTAGCTTCCCATTAGTGACAGTTTTTTTATAAATCGGATGAGTAGTTTTGGAGATTATCCCCTACATACATAGGTACTTACAAAATTTGAGAGAGTGTATACCTACTTTGGGAACTTTAAATTATTTGGTTATTTTGTGATTAGCGCTATGTCCAGCCGTTCAAAGATGCAACTGTAGACTTAATTAACCGACATCAAAAAAGAGGAGGTACCGATTCAATCCAACCCGTATGTTGTTGGAAATACTATAGTACAAGTAGTTTGGATTGATCAGCAGACAGCCTACTTTAAGTTCCGTTATCAAATTAGAGTGCACCCTGCAGAGGCACTAATAAAAATGTGTGTCTCTTACTAGAATGATTGTCAGAAGTGTGGTTATCTAAATAGCAACACCAGTTTGGTGCGTTGTGCTGCGTTGCGTCGTCGTACACGTTTGTATCTGTCCATTGCGAAGGCTCAACTGAGACGCAGATGCGACGGCGTGTATAGGCTCTTGCGTCGCGACGTTGTGCGTCGTCGCAACGCAGTTGTGGCATACAATGCGTCGATGCGATGCGTAGACGCAACGCAACGCACCAATGGGGCCTCGCCCAATGCTGCACGTTGTTTGCTGCGGTGAATTGGCTTGATTTTAGATAACGAAGTTTGGGCACCGCTGCGGCCAACACAAATGCATCAACCAGATGCGCTTGCCAGTTGCATACGAATGGGATTAAAGTTTGAATCCGGCTTTTGTGCTCGGCTCGGAATAATTAGCTTTGGACGCGAACCGTCGTGTTTGCCATGTGCATAGTGGCAAAGGTACCGACGGTCAAAAACTTTTAATGATCCGTAGTTACCAAAATCCGATCCGTAGAAAAAAAAAACTAGATTATTTATCTCTTATACTGGATGCGTTTTTAGCATTTTTAGCAAAAAACGCATGCAAAAAGAAGATAAGATTATTTTTTTATTGGCGGCGCTAGTTGTGCCTATCTGGGTCTTAAGGGTGGACGATAGCAACGTGGCGGGAAATTAAAAATTTTCACAGTTTTTTACATTGTTGTAGCTAAACTGAGCTATTTTTACTTGAGCTATTATCTTTGCAGATCTTTTCTTTTTTCAACTTATTATAAATGTTTAAATTATTCCCTAGCACGGGTTAGTGCTTTAGAAAAAACAAAAAGTGAGCTATTTTTGTTCAGCGATTTTACGTTCGCGGCAATAAAACAGTATTCTTTTCATTATTTTAAACAACAGAACAACGATCATTCAGCCAATTGGGTAGGCAAAGTTTTTTGTTCGAAAGTCCGTTATTGGCTTAAACTTATCTTTAGACAATATTGAGAAACTAATTTAAATATTTTTTATTTTGGTCCAGTAGTTTTGTTTTTATGCGCTAAAATGTTTTGTTCCTATGACCGCCAACAGTATGCAGACCGTCGCGTGAAGGTCATAAAACCGTATCTTTGAAACGTTGTAAAATCCAAACTACTGAACCAAAATAAAAAAATAAAAAAATAGTTTCTCAATATTGTCTAAAGATAAGATTAAGCCAATAACGGACTTTCGAACAAAAAACTTTGCCTTCCCAATTATGTGTTCTGGTCTACGAAGCAGTGGCACTGCCCAAAAAACTTGTCGTAGACCAGAACACATAATCGGCTGAATTATTGTTGTTCTGTTGTTTACAATAATGAAAAGAATACTGTTTTATTGCCGCGAACGAAAAATCGCTGAACAAAAATAGCTCAGTTTAGCTACAAAATGTAAAAAACTGTGAAAATTTTGATATTCGCGCCACGCTGCTATCTTCCAGCCTTAACTCTGACATAGCGCAGCATACAGTGAGTAGCTCTACCATCCATTTGCACAACTAATGAACTAGGTTACCGTCAGGTTTCAAGAGTGGTTATAAAGTTTAACTTTAGCTCCAACATGGAGCAAATTGAATAGTTTTCTGCGGTAGAAATAATGCAGCTAGAGTTAACAGTACTTAAGTTGGCTAGTTCTGTTTTTTTTAACCCCCGACCCAAAAAGAGGGTTTTTATCAGTTTGACCGCTATGTGTTTGTCTGTGGCACCGTAGTAGCTCTTAAACGGGTGAACCGATTTGGATGCGGTTTTTTTAAAATTTGGAAGCAGGTTTTCTAGCGAGTGTTCTTAGATGTTTTATCAAAATCTGTTTAGCCTTTTATGAGATATGCTAATTTGAAGCTAAGATGTCGGAGGTATACTAAATAATTATTTTTGTAAAATATATTAGATGTCCTTAAAAAAAAACATCTATCAGAGACTGCAATATATTTTTAGATGAAACTTTGCATCAATGCATCGTTCAAATATCCCCCTGATTTATTTATTCAAAGTCACGCAGTGATCTGTATAAACATTTCTATTGAAAGGTATTTGACCTCACAGTCACTACAGGGTGCAATCGCATTTTCGATAACTATAAGGCTCCCCCACACAGGCGCGTTTTACCGGTCGTTGGTACCGCATACGTTATTGCGATATCTGTTATCGGTACATTTAGTATTGGGAACGTGTGTAACTCCATGGCGGTCCTAATACAAAATGTACTGAAAACAGATATCGCAATAACGCAAACGCAATAACGCGCCTGTGTGGAGCCTTTTGGTTAGCTGTCTACTGATTACTACAAACAACTTGTACTAGCTGGAAAAAATTGGAGCCGATTTTCCTCCTACAACTTTGAACTTATCGAAGGACAGACTGAAACCTCCGTTTTTTTTACAATAACATAATGTTGTTGTTGTTTTGTCCTTCAAAATGTTGTTGTTGTTTTGTCCCCGAGAA
Organism: Zelleria hepariella; assembly: GCA_949319315.1. Taxonomy (NCBI): domain Eukaryota; kingdom Metazoa; phylum Arthropoda; class Insecta; order Lepidoptera; family Yponomeutidae; genus Zelleria; species Zelleria hepariella. The sequence continues at coordinate 15,118,328 of OX439387.1, forward strand.
CTCTTGTTATCGATGTCTATGATACAAAACAAAAATATCAAGTTACTTCAAGGAGAATATCAATTTCGTCCCCAAACCGAGGACGAAAGATCTTTCGAGATGATTCGACTGACATCTGATACGATCCCAAACTAGACCACAGAGCAACATGAGCGAATATGTGTGCTTCTTTGTCTTTCTTTGTCTTAGAAACTCATAGTGAAAGAGAGGGTTCTTTCTATCTGTGTTTCTAACCGACTTCAAAAGAGGAGGAGGTTCTCAATGACGGCTACTAAATGAGAACACAATTATTATAACGACAAAACTTTTTCAAAGCACGCTACTCATGCTATAAGCTGTCTGTTTAAAGCCAATTATTTTTAGTAGCCCTATGCATAGCATTATTGAGTACCAACTTTGATTGAGTTTAATTGAAGATTCGGTGTTTTGATTGTATATTATTTGGTAGAGAATGAGTATCATGGAAGTCAAACCGAAGACATAATTATATTCGTCACTAGCCTTTACCCGCGACTCCAGCCAGCCAGCCTTTGCTATTAGTTCCAGGTAACACCAGTTTTTTGCTTAGATCGCCTCTACTATAAATTGTGAAGCGTGGTCCGACAAAATCGACAGTAGGTACTTTTTGTATTTTCTAAAGCACTAACCCGTGCTAGGGATCGTTATAAAGATTTTCAAGTCCTGTCCCGAGCGAACTTTTATCCTTATAAAAAAATCTTTATAAAATCGAAAGTAGTTGTAAAATCCCATTTAGCTTAGTTGGTTGGTAGTGACTAAAGAATTGTATCTTGCTAATTGTTTTGAAACGAAACAGATCTTTCAAATAAAGTGTGACATCATGACAAAACTTCACTTGTCCCAATTAAATGTTGGAGCAAGTTTCAATTGGAATCCACATATCCTACTTGACATCTTCTGTTATACCTACCAATAATGGTTTGGGAAACTTCGCTAATAAAAAAAAAGCTACTTGTATTGGCGAGGTAATCAACCCCCTGTAGTGTCACAAGACCTTCCTACTCCGTGCAATTTTAGTGGTTTTAAAGCCGAAGATATTTTGTTGCACTGGCTATTGTGAGCCAAATTACAAAATTTTTATTCCAAAACGCCCGAAAAAACAATTCACTTCTCCATACAAATGGTGTCGATTGGCGATAGCCGTTTGTATTGGAAAGTGTTTTTTTTTTTCGCTCGTTTTGAAGTAAGATTTTGGAATTTGGCTCAGAATCACGAGTGCAACTAAATACCTTCGGCTTTAAAACCACTAAAATTCCACGGTGTATAACACGCTGTTAATGGATAGGTTGAACATGGGTTCTTGGGGCACTAAACCACGTTCCCGATCCCAATTCGAGTCTCTATTAAAAACTCGTGTATATCACGTTCATTGTGCCACAACAATAACTAGTATCAGTTCACGCCGCACTCTGGCCTCGTGCTTTGTGATAGCCTGGCTAGACCAATTGGTAGATCTAGCTGTGGGCTTACACTTAGTACACATTTTAGATTGATAGGGCTACGTGTATGGGCCCTTTACATCGAACTTAAATAATCTAAAGGCATGTTTGCAGGACCCACCGAAAAATCCATAAAATAGCGTAGGTGAAAAAATTCGACAACTTGTTAGTAGGTGTAGAACCTCGATTTGGGAGATTTCATTGAGGCATTTTCTGCTATTGAATCTGCTATGATAACTCTGAAACGGTTGGTTAATCTACAGCTGTCATTTTGTTGCACGACCGTCGACGGTAGATAATACCTACTTACTACATTATTTGAACAGCCTGTCCAATGGCTGTTTTCGGCACATCGAATGTTTCGTGTATGTTTCGGTATAATTGTAGAGATACTTACACAAGTCAATTCCTATATCCTATATCACACATGAGTACCTTGTTATAACTATAAATATTATGATTGACCTTGAAAAATTCTCAGAAAGGTAAGAAAATTCCGACCATAATAAAATACCCTTAGCAGCGGATCCGATATTTACGGTACTTGAAAGACCAAAATGAAAAGATTTACGCTTGGATTATAGCTCGAATGAAATCTAATGATACACTCAGCACTTTTATCACTTTTAATTCGCCACTGAACAATAAATTGTATTTTTTTAGGAATTAAATTATGCGGAGCGCGTGGTGGTAGTTTCACAGACAGATCGGAAGAGAGAGCTGAAAAGAGGTTGAGAATAGGTTGTAGAAATTATTCTAAACCTTCAAGAACCAAATGGTTTATTTTGGTTCATTAATTAATACGATGTCCCATTGTTAAACTTATTATTAGGCCGACTGTGGTTAGACACTCTATGGGTGGTGGTCTCCACGACTATTCATTATGGTGGCATAACAATAGGATCTAAAGAGTAGAGACACGTGGCTAAACTTGTTGAGTGGGATGTGTCTACTTGAACGCGCCACGCGGAACTGTTTCCAAAAGGAAGTGACGTACTTTATAGAATAGGGGTGGCTCAAAGTGTTGGGTATACAAAAATATTGGCTATAATTTTATTGTTCAGGTTTTGCAACATTGTCTAATTAATTTGGTTTTTAGGATGAACTAAAGCCAGATCAAGTACGATTATTGCCACTTGACTGAGCAACAGTTCGCTTTAAATATGTGATGGAAATTCATAGTGATAGGGCGATAACTTAAAATCGATGCAGGTAGGCTTGCCCAGCAATGTATACAATCCAAATAAACAATGTCCCATCAAAATTATTATGTAGAGGTAAAAAGACCGATATTTTCTTAACTTAGAAATATACGTCACAATTAAGCCTGCGGCAAACCATACGTATTACAATGCTATTTAAAAAAATCTGTATAATTTTGTCCCCAGATAGAGCCACGCCAGTGATGTGATGACGCAGGCCCGCGAGCCCCTCGGCATCATGGACGGAAACCCCCCCACCTGCGACTTCTCCACGAAGACCAAGCGAGGAATCTACCTCTCGAAGAGCCTCGCCATCGTCGTCTGCGTCATATTCGCCTCAGCCCTCGTCGCCACCTCCCTGATCGTCTACAACTTCGCAGCGTGCCCCCATACGGACCAACTCGCGAACGTGACCAAATATGAGCTCCATCATTGCGAGCACGACTCTAAGCTATTAGTCCTACCCATAAGCACGGAGCATAACAAAAACGTGCTACCCATAGATCATACGACGCCTTACCCGCTCAAATCTGAAGACTCAGACGAGGAGGCAGCTCCTCCAACCGTCACTGACGTCAGATTGCCGACGTATATAAGACCGGAGAAGTATCGCCTGAAGCTCACGCCGTATATTGTCGAAGGGAACTTCACGTTTGATGGTGAGATAAGCATTCTGATCGTTGTGAAGAACGCGACGCGGCAGATCACGTTTCATGGCGTTGAGCTGTTCTATAGCAGCATCAAGCTGTTTCAGCACAGCGATGGGAGAGCTATTAAAGTGCTGAAAGGGACTGAGGATGAACCGCGACAGTTTCAAGTGTTGACTCTGGCGGAATCTTTGAGGGCAGGACAGAAATATGTGCTCAACATTACGTACCAGGGAATACTGAACGACAACCTTCATGGGTTCTACAGGAGTTCGTATGAAGAGAAAAATAATACCAGGTAAACCCTTAATTATTTAAAATAATAAAAGTTACCTCTGTCAAAGGTGCCATTGATTATCTGATTGCTATAGATATACTTTTAAAGCGTTATTAAAAAAGTTGGTCAGAATCTTTGGTTAAAATGCCACTAAAGTTTTAGTCACTGTTGTGTCTGAATGTATCTGCAATGAAGACAATATCTCCTATCTTTCTCCGTGTCAAAACCTATTGATTTTAATCAGATGTTTAGAATCACTGACTTTAGTTTTACTGTCACGTATCGTATTACCAACAAGCACTTATCAAAGAATGGTCCCCTACTTCTAAAAGACGTTATTCAAAGATTCGACGAAATCTCTATCAATCAGTGATCTTATCATCAAACTTTTGTAGTACATCGTGATTATTGTTTTAGTTGATCGTGCTGGTCAAACCGACAAAAAATAAAACGGACTCTAGGATACCCCTTTTTGTTCGATTGGCGCCCTATCGCCGCGCGCGGTAAGAGCTATCCTGGGGTATCCTAGACTGTGGCGGACCGTACAATGTCTTGACATTTAATAAACAATGTTTTGACAGTACCTACTCGGAAATGTCGAACATGAAATTATCGAAGTAAAGTAAAGGAAAGGAGAAATTTCCTACGATTGTTCCCTTCAACATTCTAGGCTTGCCCTACATTGTAGGAAATCCTTCTATAAGCGGTAAATGCACGGTTGGGTCCCGTCCGCTTGCTTTGGTTGATTGTATTTTTTTTTGTTTGGAGATTCCCTTTTTATCGTTGCAGGCAGTTAATAGGTCTGCAGCGTGCGAGGGGTCGCTTCCCTCATCTAGTGTGAGTGGAGAGGCCACTGGATGTATAAATCATGTCTCCTTGTAAAGGCTTAAGCTTTGAGAGGTTTCAGAATAGGATTATTAGATTATCCGGTAAGAAGTCTTCTCATTCCTTTGTGACTTCTCTACTGAACGAAGTACAAAATAAAAAAAACTACTTCACTTGTGAAAAACTGCACTGTTAATAATATTGCACTGATTTTTTGTGATTTTCTGCTGTCCGTTGAGGAGTTTCGTTCTCCATCTCCGAAGTTCTTCATCAGATCTTCACATTTTTTTAAGGTACTACATGGGAAGTTACCTTCAAACAAAAAATTTACATCAAAATCGGTTCACGTAGAAAAGAAGTTCTGAGGTAACACACGGGTGGTATTCTAGAACGCTACTTAAACTCAGTTTAAACAGAGTTCAGACTGTCGATAAAACAGTGCATTTTTTTGTATGGAGGGAGCAATATTCAAATCAAAACATGCACTGTTTTATCGACAGTCGACACAACTAAACTCCACTTAAACTAAGTTTAAACAGAGTTCAAGGAGCTTTCTAGTTTGAACTGAGTTTAAACAGAGTTTAAGTAGCGTTCTAGTTTGAACTGAGTTTAAGTAGCGTTCACCCTTAGAAAATAAAAAAAATAAAAATACATACGGGTTGAATTTAGTACCTCTTCCTTTTTGAAGTTGGTTAAACGATAAGACCAGAAATCCGTATCAATTAGTATGCCAGAGCGGACGGCACTCGCTGTACGTTGGACATGTAATAAACTGGGCATAACGGCCGATGAGTGTGTGTAAGGAATAGTAAGAGGGTTGGCTTGTTTGTTTGTGTATCGATGACTCAGTCGCCGTCTTGTTGGGCGTGATTTATCACTTCCCTGCGGGAGATACATCGGCTTTTTCCTTAGACGAGTATAATCAGAAAACAACATCCTTACGCCATTTTTAACTGCCTCGAAAGTCTCCTAGAACAAAATACAAACAAGCAACAATAACTACAAAGTAAAAAATATTCTGGCAATTCTATTATTCTGACGCTCAAAGCAGAAGGTCATTCTTTTTGGCATGACTGTCATCAGCCGCTGGTATACCATCCTGTCAGCTTAGTCAGCTGTCTTCTTCTTGTAGTGCCATATCCTATCGGAGGTTGGCAATCATCTTTGCTATTTCTTCTTTTGAGGCTGCCAAACGGAACAAGGAGCTCGTGGATTTTTGGAACTAATGGCTTAAGTTCTCAAGCCATGATGTCTTGGGTCTTCCAGGTCTCCTCCTGCCTGGTATCTTCCCTTGGATCACAAGTTTAAGGAGTCTATATTGGGTGTTGCGCATTGTATGGCCAAAATACTCAACCTAGCCCTCAGGAAAGAGTATAGAGTTTAACTCTCTCTCTCTCTCTTCCGAGCTTTAGTCCCACATGGCGGTGGGGACAGCATTCCTTATTTTCTCTCTCCACTTCGCCCTGTTCTTTGTGTCGTCTTCGGAGGCTTCGCATTCTATTTGTTGACCACGTCCATGCACCTGATTTTCAGTCTTCCTCTGGATCTCCGCCCGGGTATGGATAGACGCAGCGCCTTATTTCCGATGTATTTAGGGAAGTAAAGAGTAAAGGAAATAGTATAGAGTTTCGTTCGTTCCTTTGGCGCTACAACCCTTTGTGGGTCTTGGCCTCCTCCACAGTAGATCTCCATTTGTCTCTGGCCCTTGCCTCTTTTCGGCAGTTGGTGTATTTGCCCATCTTCCTGAGGTCTTCTTCTATGCAGTCAATCCAACGTTTTTTGGGCAATCGTTTATCCGTTTTTCTTATCCGAGGTATTTTTGTTTTGGGGGGCAGTTCGGGTTCTTTTTCTGTATAGGACTTCGAAACCGATGTCTTTTTACCATGTTGGGTGGTTGGCCCTACGATGAACCCTCCTCCTTTCTCATCCGGGCTTGGGACCGGCAATGGCGGAGTTAGTATAAAGTTTATCAATGGATAATCTTAACTGGTATTTGCAGGTGGATAGCAGTCACGCAGTTCCAAGCGACGGACGCTCGGAGGGCCTTCCCCTGCTGGGACGAGCCGGCACTTAAGGCCAAGTTCACCATAAGCATCGCTCGTCCGAAGAACATGACGTCAGTATCCAATATGAACGCGGTCGGGCTCCCAGAGCAACAGTAAGTAGCTTTTTAAATGACAAATGACATACAAGACAGCTTTCACCTCAGTCTACCGCGACCACGAGCCCTGCAAAGGTCTCGAAACGTTGGAAAATGTAAAAAGTTAATAAAACGAGTGTTAAATCCGTTAAAATCTGTGTTTAAATTATGTATAGTGCTCGTGCAAACCTAAGGAAATATTAGCTTTTTAAACTTAAACTTTCGTAAGTACTGCACATCTCACTTGTGTTTTGTCGGTACTCGCGCGCAGTTATAGACTTGCCACGGCGTCGCGAGGGCCGTCTCGTTCTCCATCATTAAGGTCTCCGAATGAGAACCAAAACCAGTCGGCCACACCGACAAAACACAAGTGAGTTAAACCGTTGATTTAATAATAAGTAGCTTATTTAATCTGTCATGCCAAAAGAACTTCGTGCTTCGGAAAGCGCGACAACTTCTGATCGCCTCGCCCGCGTTTCATATAACTGACATAAATATTTTATTATGACAATTCGATGTTCATTGATAGGTCGCTTTGTAAACAAGCCTTTTTTGTAACCTCATGTCAAATCGACCACGCAATCTATATCGAATTGTCATAATAAAAGATTTATGTCAATTATATGAAACGTGCACCTGGAGATTATGGTGGGACCATTCCATTTTGCCCCACCAGAGTTGCCCCACTGGTAGAGAAAAATGAAATCACACATACAATCTTCGATCAAGGATAAAACTAGATAGTGCATATAACTCTGAAAGGTGTCTGGAAAATTAGATGTCCAAATTCTCTATGGGCACTTAGTTGCTCCTAGTCGAGTGCTAGCCATTGACAGGTAAACATGCCAAAATGTAGCATAAAAAAATGCAAAAACCATACGAGAAAAGCGTCGATAAAGGATGGGGTTTCGTATTTTCGGTAAGAATTAATTCAAAGTTTCATAATTTAATGGATTAATATCAAAATTTGCCCTAAAACTTGCAATAATTATTATTTATTCCGAACAAGGAGACACGTCTCTTGTCTCTTTCTCTCCCGTTGCTTTATTCGTAAGCTAAAAGACGACGGCAAACTTATGAATTGGAACATAGTAAGTTTTAGATAATGGAGTCGCTCTTCGAATATTAGTTTTTATTATTATTTTACGTAAATTGTATGAAGTCTATTCTATTTTAGATTTCCAAAAAATGAGATCCAAAGAGAAAAATGGCGGCAAATAGTAGCAAAAGAAAGAGGCGATGATTTTTTTAAGTCGAAGGATTCTAGCGTGGTTTGTTCTAGCCATTTTATTGACAGTGATATGTATACTAAAACTGGTCGAAAAAGAATAAAGAAACATGTCCTTCCGCGTATTGAGGTATGTTGAAAAAGCAAAATTTTGTAAGTAAGACGAAATTCAGCCGATTATGTGTTCTGGTCTTTAACGAGTTTTTTGGGCAGAGCCACTGCTTTATCGACCAGCCCCTGTATTATCTAAAATATCCACCGTAATTTTTTTTTTCATTGGCGGCGCTAGTTGTGCTTCCTTCTGGGCCTTAAACTATCGTCCTTGAGTCGGGTGTCACTAACCAAAACAACACCTTGTATTGTCTATGTTTTATTAAATCGGTCAGCCGTTTATGAGATGCTAATTTAAAGCTAAAATGTCGGGAGTATTTTAAATTTGGTAGATGTATTCGACTCAGTACGGGTCGGTTCCAAGAAAAAAAAAAAATAAGATAATAAAAAAAAATGCATGCGTATCGCTTTAGTTCACCGAGTCTACTTACGTAGTACACAATAAAGTTGAAAACAATCCTTTCTTATGAACCAAAAAAAATTGTTACTTCATTTTGACTACTCCACAGTTTTTATGTTCCAATGAAAATTTTGAAATGAAGTTCCAAATGAGCTTCGATTGACGTGCATTTCAAAATGTAATATCTTTCCAGTAGATGCATTTGAAGTAAAAACGTATATTAATGCAATAAGGTTGACTTTCGGATATTAGACAATGGTCAAAATTACGTCTTGTAATTTATATTGATAGCTACTTTTTGTTTCTGTGGGGACAACTTTTGCTTGTAATTTTATAAGTGATGCTGGTTCTAGGGGGTTTAGTTCGGTGCATACAATAATTCCATTTTACCCTACCAGTGGGGCAACTCTGGTGGGGCAAAATGGAATGGTCCTTATGGTGCATCAGGGCAAGCGTGAAGATGGCTCTACATTGGAAAAAAAATTGCCTCTTTCGGCAGTGTTTCCCACTTTCTGATGGTAAAACACAAAACAAAAAATACACTCAAATCTGAAATATGTATTGTTGTTCGGATATAACTAAGTTTGTACTTACGAGTTTTCATTGTACACAAGAACGTAGACCCTTACACGCGTGCACTCTATTTACTTACCTACGTTACGGGCGGGCGACTTTTTAAGGAAAGTGTAAGGGCAAAAAAAATTCCAGCGCAAAAAAATGTTATTATCATAACTGTATCAAATACAAAACAACTGATTTACAGACTTGTGATTGAAGTGCTTGCCAACTTCATAAAAAAATGTCAACTGATCGATTTGGAGTCTTTTGGTAATAATCCGAGTCGAGATAGCTTACCCTTAACCATAGAAGGAAGAGAAATACAATCCATTGTTGTGCAAAACATCCCTCAGAACTCTCGAATAAAGGTCAAGGTCGAGAATGTTTTTGCTAAGATGGAATCGCGGGTGAACGGAAGTCATTAAATATTTATAGAGTTCATTATACGCCCTCAAAAGGAATGAGGATAATGGACGCCGAATGAAATAATGTTGGTTGGTGTGGTCTTTGGCTGTTGAGGTGTTATTTATGTTTGCAAGTACCTATTGGATGATAGTTTTAGAATTCACGCTAATCTTATCAGTTTTCTGCAGTGTAGGTATAGCCCAGCTGCGTGCTATTGTTTGGACTCATAATTTTTACAAGACATTCCTAGAAGAAGATACGATATCGAATTAATCCAGAAAGGATAGATCCTAGTACACTACTAAAGACAAACAAAGACCAAATATAGCTCCCAGATAAGCAAGATTTTGTTAACCAAACCATAGCAAAGCTTTTCAAAACAAACCTTTTGTTTTCCAGTGCGACCCTCAAAAACTACGTGTGGGACCACTACGCAGAGTCTCTCCCAATGTCGACCTATTTAGTAGCCTTCGCCGTCACGGACTTCGCCAAAAAGGCCGACAAAAACTTTGCGGTCTGGGCCAGGAAGGAAGCCCTACCCTCCGCAGAATACGCCTTGGAGATCGGCCCGAGGATTTTGAGCTTTCTGGAGGACTACTATAAGATCAAGTTTCCTCTGCCGAAGATCGACATGATGGCGCTGCCCGATTTCAAGGCTGGCGCGATGGAGAACTGGGGGCTGTTGACGTTCAGGTGAGAAATCGATCCCTTAAGGCTGGAAGATAGCAGCGTGGCGGGAAATTCAAAATTTTCACAGTTTTTTACATTTTGTAGCTGAACTGAGCTATTTTTGTTTAGCGATTTTTTTAGCGTTATTGTAAACAACAGAACAACAATAATTCAGCTGATTATGTGTTCTGGTCTACAAAGCAATGGTACTGCCCAAAAAATTTGTTGTATACCAGTACACATAATCGGCTGAATTATTGTTGTTCTGTTGTTTACAATAATGAAAATAATACTTTGTTATTTCCGCGAACGAAAAATAGCTAAACAAAAATAGCTCAGTTTAGCTACAAAATGTAAAAAAACTGTGAAAATTTTGAATTTCCCGCCACGTCGCTATCATCCCACCTTAAATCGAATGATGTGTATAACAGTAGAAACACTAGATTTTTATGACAGAAACGTAGTTTGCATGTATGTCAAGCGACACGTTATGATACTTTATGACAGCTCTTATCACGCGCGTCATAAGGGCGTCAATGGAAAACGGATCCTTTCTGACTGACTGTACCATGACTGTTACTAAATGTTTAAGGTGATAAAATATTTTTTTATGTTTTCCTATTATCTACATTTTTTGTGGCAGTAAAAAAACTACTATGTTCCCAAATTAATTACGGAAAATTTGCGTTTAATTGACACCTTTTATAACGCAGTCATTGCAGAGTAACAGCATGATGCAATGAAACTGATCATAACTTCTTTAGATTGGTCCGCATCAAGAGACAAAAAAGCTTTAATAATAATAGAGTGCATCGTCAAAATACAATACAGAGCATTTTCAAACTATCACTTCATTGTTTACGTAAATGCATTAAATTTTGTGAGCAAAAAAATACAAGTCCATTAGAAGCGAACAAAGAAAGTGATCGTGTTACGTACCTCCAACAGAAATATTGCGTGATCTTCGTTCAATAACATTAGGCTTTTGAAAAGAACCCTCTGCATTTTCCAACCCCTTAAATGTAAACAAAGCGTTCAATAAAACTTTTAATGGAAACTATCTTTTTATAAAAGATAGAGCAAGCATCTAAAGTTTTTAAGAGCCTGATAGTCCAAACAAAACAGAGCACATTATTTACTAGATATTGTTACAATTATCAAAATTACGATACAATAATTGAACAAATAATCCTATTCGACATTTTATTATAAAAATATTCAATAAAAGTCAGTGAATGATGAACATCATTCACTGATAAAAGTACTACAATATCGAACTTGGTTCATAAAATATATTCAATACAGTGCAAAAGTTTGCATGTTGGCACGACCCATAGCGCAAGATAGAGGCGATCATTAGTAATGTAGTTTCTAAAGCAAAACTCAACAAATTCGTAACAAGGAAAGTTTGCCACTCGCTCGAGCATTAAATTCATACTTCATCGTCGCAAAACTTTGTGTGCCAAATGACAGAAAACCGCAGAAGCTTTACGTATTGAGGAGAGTGAAACAAACATACTAATCGGGCAGAGATATCTACTATACAACATTGGATTGTGTGACTCTATTCTAAGGGAGTGTACAAAAGTCACCGCGTGATTAACATAGACCAGTGAATATCTTGCACCAATATCGCAGTGGCGTTCTTGTGAATCCTTATTCTATGCTACCAGTAATAAAAGATATCGTAAGTCTATGAAGCTTAGATACTGGCATAATATAATGTCTGTTCATTTCATCTAATCTTTAATGCGTCTGATGATGTTATATTACACTATGTTATGTCTGCGATCTCCCTAAAGAGATTTGGCTAATCAGGTTTCTTTTCAATCAAGGGACATAGAAATTGATATTAGATGACTTGTTTTGTTCTACTTTGTATATGTTACCGGCCAAACCAGATTTCAGGACAAACTAGTTCTGCCTAGTCTATGCCAGTTTATCGATACGCGTTTAGGCTAGACTAGTTTGGCCTAGGCTATACCGGTTTATCCATACGAGCTTAGAATAGACAGGTTTGGCGCGAAACTAGTTTGTTCTGAAATCGGGATTGGCCGGTAACTCATACAAAGCACCATATTGGCTGATAATATGAAGTTGGATAAAAAAAAAACCTAATTTGGTATTTCGGTTGAGTCAGATTAATAACAGTGTCACAAAGGAAGAAAAATGATACTGCTAATAAACAGTTACAGTTATTGTCATCGCAAAACGCAATACCAATAAATAGGAAATGGCTAACAATGCGCTTAGAGATCACACCCATTGTTACTGCAGACATCTATAGAGGGGGTGAAACGAGCTATCCCAACACAACCAAGAAAATGTACAGAAGAGATATTGTACAAAAAACTCGAAATATTTAACCCATAGAAGGAAAACGGTAAATTTAAAGCATGATGAAATCTGATCGTCAGCGGCATTTTACAATCTAACGCAAATATTGCCAATCCACAGTAGGCAACTCTTTCTTTTCTGAGATAAGGCCCTGTCTTATAAAACCTGAATTGAAGAGCTAGTAAAACCTGAATGTATAGGTAGGCAACCGTATCTTTTTTACTACCCTTTTTTATTGTGTTGGGTCTTCTACATACCGACTTGGAGAAAAGGCCTTTGGATGGACCGAAACATTTTTCACGCCCATTCAAAGCTTCCGTTTCAGTGATCGGGGTTTGACAGATGTACCAAAACTTCTGACCCTATCTACATATTTTGCCACTACGGCGAAGGGTGCGACCGCTTCAAGCCTAAATCACGTCACATGATAGATGGTCCTTCTAGCCGGATAGTTCCCACTTGCGATCGATCATAAGCGTTCGAGATGAGGGGTGACCGTGAACTTAGCTGATGCATTTTTATTATACTTTGATGTTCTCTATTGATGTTGCTTTATGATATCCCTAGAGATTTGGTTGTTAAGTGGATTATGAATAGACAGGGCAATTTGTAAATAGGTTTATTCCTGAAACACGCCAACTTCTAATCATTGCTAACCACTTTTGTCCTACGACTTTGGTGAATGCGCAATATTTTTTTGTAAAATATGGTAAATGGCAAAATTTGTGGCGCAAAGTAACAATGATGATGATGAGGTTTCGTTGACGCCGACACTTGGCAAACATTTTAGACACGGGCATGCGCTCGGACGTGTGTTGCAAATCCGAATTTGCTCTTAAATATTCGGTCACAACTGGCAGAGCAGGAAAGCTGGAAAGATGGTAGAGAATGGAGGCAGTCAAAATTTTAAAGAACAAGAAACGTTCAGTTAGTAAAAAGCCTCGAGCTTATAGAAAAGTCGTACAACAAAAGTTGTTGGAAATCATATATGACGTGTTTCATCAAAATCGGTTCAGCCGTTTATGAGATATGCATTTTGAAGCTATTTTATCGGGGGTATTTAAAATTTTAAATTTGTTAGATATTATAGCGTTCTCTTTAGCGACAGTTTAGTCATAAAAGAGTCACACGCACTCTGCATCCGACACCCAAACGAAAACGGATACCAGGACCAATTAGCGGCAGGTCTCCAAAAGTGGAGCTACTTTTTATTTTTTTCCACACCTTTTCCAGAGAGATAGCAATGCTGTACGACGGCGGAGTATCCCCGACCACGGCCAAGGCCCGCGTGGCCTCAGTGGTGGCCCACGAGATCGCGCACCAGTGGTTCGGCAACCTGGTCACCCCCGCCTGGTGGTCCGACATCTGGCTCAACGAGGGCTTTGCTTCCTACGTCGAATATGTCGCTGTTGACGCTGTAAGTTCTTTTTTTCTAAAGGTACGAGGTTGACAGGTGCATTGATGAATTGGAACTATTCGTCGTCCCCATCAACCATGTTTATGCATGCACCAGCTACCCCGATGTTCTGACCTAATAAAACTATTTATGCATGGTTTCTGTTGTGTTTGACTCAGCTTTTCTGGCTGATGGTCATTGATATCAGATTATCCAGGTCAGTGCATTGGAGCATTGCCTAAACTTTCTCTGAAGACGAAATAAAAAATATCACAATCTATATACTCTAAAAAGAATACATCATTAAAACGACAATGATTAAAATTTAAAATTAAAATATGCTGGTAACGGTTTCAGGTGGAGAAATCATGGAAACTGATGGAAGTGTTCGTGCTTAATGAAGTACAAAGTGTATTCAAACTGGATGCGCTTACTTCTTCACATCAGATATCCGTAGAAGTTGGGAATCCAGAAGAAATCGGTGCTATATTCGACAAAATATCGTATGGGAAAGGTATGATATTCAAGTTATGACAAAAGAGCAAAATGCACCTTGACATGTCAAATACCTCACTACATTTACTGCTTCGTTGCACAGATAATATGCAACAGATACCAATATCGTTAGTTGACGATACAGAATGATATTAGCCTGCTTGCTCGTCTCTAGGCAATCTAGTAGGGATAATACACTCATTAGCAAACTTGGATGGTATAGATAGATCTATACCAAAATCGAGCGAAGCTGTTAATAAAGTTTTCCTCTCATAATCCTTATGAGAATAATATAAAGTAACAATAATGAGCAACGCATTATAACCACGATGCTTCTTCCAGGTTCAGCAATCCTGCGAATGATGAACCACTTTCTCACCGACGACGTCTTCAACCACGGCATCACTGCTTACTTGAACGCCAAGAAATACGGCGATGCTGAACAGCAGGACCTGTGGAGTGCTCTGACGACTGCAGCTCAGGAGAAAGGCGCCTTCGATGCGGATGTGGCGGTGGTCATGGACTCATGGACTCTTCAGACAGGGTTTCCGGTCTTGACTATCATTAGGGACTATGAAGCGAAAACGGTTTCGTTTAGTCAGGTCAGTTCCAATTCAAAACGTCAATATGGCTTATGCAAACCCTGAGTTCTGCACTTTAGCTAAGTGCATAACTCAGGGTTCGCAGGAAGTGCAGATTTGGTTTATCTATGTTTGCAGAAGTTACTGGATATTTACTTCTTAGTAATACAAAGTGAGTATAAGAAGGATCATGAAGTCACTTGAAGACTCTTGGCCCTGCTGTCTGATCTATTCTCATTCTATTCTTTAACTACTTTTTAGATTACGGTTTAATCATCAATCTGATGAACCACCGTCACAAAAATAATAAGAACCATAACAAGAACCATTTTATTAGCCAACTAACTAAAAAGTAGAGTTTTTTTAAAATTAAATTCAGATTTCTTTCCAAGTAACGTGAATGGTATGATTAACCAGCCGATAAAATTGTCTTTTGTTTACAGGAGCGCTTTGTCCTAATAAACAGCACGAACGATAAGCAGAAGCCTCTCTGGTGGATTCCGGTGTCCTACACGACGGCTGCGGAGAAGGATTTTAACTCGACCCGGCCCAAGCTGTGGCTCCGGGGCAAACCTTCGATCCTGGTGAATAACATCACGGTGGCCCCGAAAGACTGGTTCATTGCCAATATTCAACAAACTGGTATGTTTGCATAAAATACCTGTATCATTAGCTTAGTCATTATCTATGTATACCGTGTTCGATAACGTGTCATTCAGCCCCTAATATCGATGGGTTGATCCTCATGCTTCCTAAGCGACGTTGTACCTAAGCTGTAGTCTGAAATTTTGCACAATACTGAATTCGGAGAAATTTTGCACAATACTGAATACTGCACCACTCTAGGTGGCTAGAGTGTTGCAGTTTTTGTACTCATATCCTGTGCGATCCAAGTTAGTCTTTGTAGCAATTTTCTGATGTAGCTCGATGAAAGAAAAGGAATAGGTTAGTTATATTGCACCTTTTCAAATACGGGCGTTACGCATGTTTTGTCTTCAATTCTATTTGTCATTTTCTCTTAATTCCAGGTTTCTACCGCATCAACTATGACCAACGCAATTGGCAGATGATTGTCAAAGTACTGAACGACCCGGCCAAGTTCAAAGACATCCACCCCATCAACCGAGCGCAGATAATCGACGATGCGATGAACTTGGCTCTCTCAGGACGTCTGGACTATCGGACCGCTTTGGACGTGACCAATTACTTGGATCATGAGAGGAGCTATGTACCTTGGAAGGCTGGTCTGGTCGCTTTGGGATACATCGATACTATGCTGTCGAAGGGAGCGTACTATTTGGAGTATAAGGTGAGGATTACAGTCTCTGGAAATAAGTTAAGCTGTGTCATCATTCGAAGTGGCCAAAAGAGATAAAAATCTGGTGCCTTTATTTACTGGCATAAGATGACCCAACGTAATATACTCGATATTATGGATTTTCTGGTTCTTTGATGTTACGATGCTATGAAATCTTAGTGTTATTCAGGAATCTGTAACTAAATAGTTTAACTGTGTGTGAGTCCTGGGAGTCACGATTAGCATTCTACCAGACAAGTCTATCGTATCAAGGCTCAATGACATTGATTCATGATTAGATTCCTTGAACTTATATCAATTAGGTGATTAGGTTTGAAATTTCGCATGTCGCTGGACATGATATTTTATCTGAGTAATCGCCTAACACTATCGTTACAGACAGGTATTGTTATAAGATAGGTATTTTGTTCAGATTACTGAACTGATTTTGTGTCACGTTGGGGTTTGAAATTAAATAAACTTAGAATCAGATTAGCACCTTCTTCATCATCATTAGGCTAACATTCTTCCATTGTTCCACTTTCAGGGCAATTTATTCGAAACTTGTTGGTTATTTAAATTGGTACGGTGCCTAGCTGATTCGTGGCCTCAGTCTAAACGTATTCATTATTTACTTATAACGCTGTTGCTAAAAGGTCGGGACACCTATTTTAACACCAAGATAACCGTGATTCGGTCAGTTTCAAATATAATTATCATCCGGATAATTATCATCGGAGTTGTGTTCTTTAGAATACAATTGAGTTGTGTTCTTTAGAATACAATTAGTAGATGGCGCTGCCGCAAGGTAAACATTGGCTCCGCGTAATTATTTTCGGAAAAATAGATAATGTGGCTTAAAAGCATAAAAAACGTGAACAGTGGAAAGACAAAAGTCTAGTGAAACCACACAAACAATAATTTTATGTAATACAAGTGTACTATCAGTGAAAAGTTACAAAACACCCAGTGACCAAAAGTGCTCAAAAACTCCGTTAATTTTATGAAATAACAAACAGAAAACTTATTGGTGTAAGTGCGAGAGACATTTTCCTCATAATCCTCGAAAGATACTGTTCGAAATCTAAACGCAAAAGATTTTTGTTTCTGTAACCTGCAAAAATATCGTTATATTTTCAACACAAGAACTGTCGGTAAAACAGCTCAACCGCGGTGAAACAACGCATTCGCGGTAAATTCATCATACCGATAAATTCGACAAGTCTATTACTCGACACGGTAGCGCAGCGGTTTAAGCCGCCACATAATATTGCAACGAATCCTTCAGAGCGTGAGTTCGAATCCAACCCAAGGCAAAGAAGATTTTTTTTTTTTTTTTTTTTTTTTTTTTCTTTTTTTCTTTTTGATTCCTGTTTTTGACACATCAGAACCGAAAAAAAAAAAATGGCACAACCGCAAGCTAATAATAAAATATGCGGAGGCTGTCTGAAAATCATCCCAGACAGACAACATCTTATCTGCTCTGTATGTAACGAAATATACGATCTCGACTGTGCTAATGTGTCAATACAACGCTATTACAACACAATGACTGCAGAGCATAAAAAGAAATGGTTTTGCCAAGCGTGCCTGTGTAAGATGCCTAAAACCAACAACGTTAACACACCGGTACGCCAGCACCCGTTCGCTGCATACGATAAAACGAACGCTACCACTCCGAGTAGCATGAATGTTACAATACGAAAAAAAGCTACCCTTCCATTGGCCTTAGAGGACTCCATCCTTACTGACTCAAACCAAAGCATCGCTGGCAATACCCTACACGAAGCTCCAGAGCAACTGGACCAAAGCATCGTTGGCAACATTCTGAATGAGGAACAATTCAGTCTTCAAGGTCGTACCTCAGATCTCGAAATGGCTCAAATGTCTGTAATAGACCATGTTAGCAAATTGCTGAACAACTTTCGCAAAGACATGCAAAGCATCATCTCTAAAGAATTTGATACCATAAGGTGTGAACTAGCAGAGCTTCGCTTAGCAATTACGCCCAATGCAAAAGACACAAAGAAACCACAGGAAAAACCCCAAACCCTCAAATTGGCACCAACAAAAGAAAACAACGACTTCCTTGAACAAGAAACATCAAGGTTAGAACTAAACGAGACCGTTGCTTATCTTGAAGTACAAAAGGCTGAACTTAAAGCAGAAATACAAGAGCTGCAAAAGACCATTAATAACTCCAAGCATACTGGAACTGACCCAATCAATACGAACACGATGCCTGATACAAAAAAGACTATTGTCTTATATGGTTTTGAGGAACATCCCTGTGAAGACATGAACGAGCTACATGACCGCATTGTATACGCTTTCCAACAAATACTCAATTTAGATGTCTCTGGCTATATTGAAGATATTCAAAGAATTGGTAAAAGGAGAAACCGTAGAACTATAATGGTTGAATTATTAAGCAAAAGTATGACGAAACAAATACTGCAAAACAGACACTGCTTTAGAGACACCGGTATAGCCGTATCTGAATGCCTCGACCAGGAATCTCTAAAACACAGAAGGAGATTGATAGAAATTTTGATAAAAGCTCGACGGGAAGGACACCGAGCTAACATCATGAATAACAAGCTGTATATAAATGGCACGGAATACAAAGAAATTGACAATATAGCACAAAGTATCACAACCAACCAAGTAACACAAACGTTTGATAGCCAAATGGAATCGGTAAATGAAGAGACAAACAACCAACCACACCATGAGAGCTCCCATCGTCCGCGAAATCGGCAAAGGAGAAATAACTATAATTTTCGTCACTAAATTTAAAGTACTATATCAGAATATTAGAAGTCTCGGAAACAAGCGCCATCTAGTAGAAGCTGCCACACAAGAAGATAATGACCTACAAGCCCTCTGCTTTTCTGAAACATGGAAAACGGTGCCTAGAATAAACCTTTTGCATATAGATAATTATAATTTAGCATCATGTTTCTGTCGATCTAGTAGAGAAGGAGGAGGAGTTTGTATAATGTTAAAAGACACAATAGATTTCAAAGAACGAACAGACTTAGTTAATAAATCAATAGAATTTATATTTGAAGTATGTGCAGCAGAAATCACAAAATTAAACTTGCTTTTGGTAACACTGTATTGGCCTGATAAAAACAGAAAGCCCGAAGTATTTATTGATGCACTATCAAAGCTTTTGCAATATATTACTACAAAGGATAGACAAAAAAATGTAATAATTGGAGGGGATTTTAATGTAAATGTTTTAGAACCATGTAACTTAACAACAACCTTGCTGAATCTAATGAAAAGTTACAATTTCGTCCAACATGTAAATGAACCAACCAGAATTACAAATAATACATCCAGTTGCATAGACCTAGTATTTAGCAATATGTATAACCATAAAAATAGGGTTACCCTTGAAATAAAAGAGTATGGTTTCTCAGACCATATGGGAGTTCTAGTCAATATACCTAATAATTATGTAGAAGATAAAATACCCTGGTATACAGAAAAGAGAATTTTTTCACCTCAAAACATGCAGTCATTCAAATATGAATTAGGAAAAATTGATTGGTTTGGAGATGTTTTAAGCTCATCCGAAAGCGCAAATAATAATTATAACGCATTCAACAATAAAGTAAACGATATTCTAGATCACACTATTCCTATAACTAAAATTAAAATAAAATCTAAAAAGAAAAACACGTGGCTTACAAAAGGCTTAAAAATATCGTGTAAAAATAAACGCCTGTTAAAATATCTGGTCTCACAAACTAATAACACTATCCTTACTAATTACTACAAAATATATGAAAAAACATTAAAGAGAGCTGTCTCAAAGTCCAAAAAAATTCAGTATAAAATAAGGGTATTAAAATCAGACAACGTAACGAAAACAATGTGGCAAATAATAAAGGAACGTACTAACAAAAAGACAACTAAACCCAAAAATAATATTAAATTGAATATCAATAACAATCTCATTGATGATCCCCATAAAATTGCAAATTACTTTAATGATTTCTTTAAAACGGTAGGCGCCCCCATACAGGGTAATCCTTTACCTCCTGGCCGACCAGTGTTAGCCCCCACAAATAACTCAATATTTATTCACCCAACAAATGCAGCCGAAATTTCCAACATTATACGGAAACTCAAATTAAAACGAAGCTTCGGGTTTGATGAGATCCCGCCCATAATGGTAAAAGAATGTGTAAACGAATTTGCTTCACCTTTATCATTCCTCATAAACCAGTCCTTTTCAGAAGGCATAGTCCCCGATTTATTAAAAACTGCAATAGTTAAGCCACTGCACAAAAAAGATGACCGAAGCAACTGTAATAATTATCGGCCGATAGCGTTGCTCTCAACTTTTTCCAAAATATATGAGTCTGCAATGTGTCAGCGTGTTAATTCTTTCTGTGAAAAATACAAAATTTTTCATGAAAATCAAAATGGATTTCGAAAAGGACGATCTACGTCATTAGCTGTTTACAAGTACGTAAATAATATATTAAATATTATAAATGATAAAAAACACGCAATAGGTATTCTTTTAGACATGTCCAAAGCATATGACAGGGTCTTACACGAGGTGCTACTTAAAAAGCTCTACGGAATAGGAATAAGGGGTCGAGCCTTGAGCTGGTTTAAGTCCTACCTTACGAACCGTGTGCAGTACGTTGATGTGGAACACCATAACTTCATCACCGGTGAGATCGCTAACATAAGGTCCACCAAAGCATATTTAAACCAATCAATTCCCCAGGGTAGCGTGCTTGGCTGTTTGCTCTTTCTAATTTACATTAATGATTTGCCGGAAATAATCAATATTTCATCCACCCTGTTCGCTGATGATATTTCCCTAGTCCTGCCTTGCCGTGACAATGACCAAGTAGTAGAACTTTTAGATTCCAATCTATCAAAATTAACAAGTTGGCTAGATGACCATAACTTAGAAATTAATTTTAGTAAAACCAAACTTATGCAATTTAGACCTTATCAAAAACGTCCACTGAGTATAAAATACACCTTCAATAAAACTAATATAGAACTTGTTGACTCATACTGCCTCCTAGGAATAATAATAGATACTAACCTAAACTGGAAATATCACGTTAAGAAAGTTGCAAGTAAACTATCCAGTTTTGTTTACGCCTTATCGGAGCTCAAAAAAAGTACGGATCTCAAAAGTGCAATGTGCGCCTATTTTGCTTATGCTCAATCCTGGCTTATGTATGGTATCCTCCTCTGGGGCAACAGCACGGACGCTGACCAACTATTCATTCTACAAAAGAAGTGTATTCGAATACTCGCAAACATTGACTCCATGACAAGCTGCAGAACCTATTTTATTAAATATAATATATTAACGTTAACTTCATTATATATTTCAGAAGTGTGTACATTTGTCAAAAATAATTTACACCTATTCCCTCAATATACACGCCCTGAAAATTTAAGGCCTCGTAATAGATTAGCAACTTGTTCATCAAAATTAGAGTTTGTTAAGTGTGGTCCACAATCCATGTCTGCAAAAATATATAATTGTATACCAGATTCAATAAAATCTTTAGAAAAAAGCAATCTATTTAAAAACGCACTAAACCGATACCTATTACAAAAAAGCTATTACTCACTGCAAGAGTTTTTTGATGAACATGTAACAAATTGACACTAAACCAATACATTTTTCTTTTTTTATTGCATGAATCGCTATACCAAAGTACTTATGAAAATAAAAAATAAAACTAAATGTTGTCAAGTTCCTATAAAATTGTAGAGTTATAGATTATTTTTGTTTTGTCTAAACAGAGTCTACGTAGTAAATAAGTACTTAAAATAGTATTAGTAAATTAGTCTTAAGTTATTTTAGTTTTTAAACTAAGTTAGCAACGCCCTAGCAGGGTTCTTGTTTGATTCCTAAATTTCACCTAACACCTAATGTATGTACAACAAGAAAGCTAAATAAACATTATCTTATCTTATTATCTTATCCCATATTCATGTCTATTGAGGATTTTTTTCATCAATGCTGTCGCAGACTATCGATACCTAATTTGACTAGCTTTAACCCAATGAAGCCAACATCGTCTTCCTTCTTTCTAGCGCTACGTCCTCCGCCTGCTGAACGGGACGGTCGAGGACCTGGGCTGGGAGGTGGTGGGTAACGAGAGCGTGGTGCGGGCTCAACACCGTGTTGACTTGCTGTCAACGGCCTGTCATCTAGAGCACGCAGACTGTCTGGAACATGCCGTCCGCCTCTACACCAACTGGATGCTGATGGCTAACCCTGATGGGTACAATGAGTGAGTATTCGTTACTTAGTTAGCCCCAATCACGGTCTCTCACCATCTATGGCCTCTCCACCGACACAACGATGTCGTCTGACTCGGGCAGCTGGTCTTCCTACCCATTGCTGCCTAGATTATCGCCTTTCTATCACTGCCTTTCTTTATCCATCGGCAGGAACTGTCCTCAAAACCCTGGAAAATAAACTTCGTCTTTCTGCAGGATCCACGCCGATATCCGAAGCACGGTATACTGCGTGGGCGTCCAGGCGGGAGGGGCTAGGGAGTGGCAGTTCGCCTGGGAGCGCTTTAGGGCAGCTAGTGCCCCGAGCGAGAGGGAACTCTTGCTCTCAGTCCTGGGGTGCACCCGAGCGCCGTATTTGCTTTATCGGTGAGTTCTATTCCGGATAGTTTTTCGTGAAGACCCTTGCCATTTTCAATGGCGTGTTGCAAAAAAGTCTTGTCCGATTTGAAGGAATCGTTGTACTCCTCAATGTAAACAAATACAAATACTTTATTTGTCAAATATGGGGTCAAACAACTGCTAAACAGCCTCTCGATCATTCTCATTCTGATTCTGATGCACCACTTTACCAAGAAGACAACACTTTCCACTAACTACTTCACTGAATGTGTGGAACTTTACTGCCCATGATAGTAGAATTTAAAAAAAAACCCAGGAAGGCAGGACATAACTTTGTATTGTTTTCCGCCTGCAAGAATAAACGGATCCGGCGCTAACTTTACCTTATCTCAAAATGGCATAATAGAAAAATTATGACATTAAGACTCACTAGCGAAGGCCATACAAACAGCAGTCACGGTAGCGATATCAGCTATGAGGACATCATTTATTTTAGGATTAGGAGGACCTTTTTCTAACATTAGATGTTCTGGGACAGATGGGCGTTAGGAAGAAGATTTACCGCGAAGCTAAGATTCGGGCCCACCAGCGGAGCCCACATACCAACAGTCAACGTAACTATATCGAGAAGCGCTCACAGCCTAGTTGGACTAGCCCGGTTGTTGTTGATTAATAACACTCGTTAATCCATATCAGAGGTCCTTGGGGCGGCCTAGAAACTCTGACGCCAGGGGTGGCCCTACCTCATACGATTACCTACCTACGTAGCCGTATTGACAAGGATGGTACCATTATCATCACCATCATTGTTATCCAGGTACCTCGAGCTGTCTCTCCGCAACGACTCGGGCATCCGCAAGCAGGACACGGTGCGAGTGTTCTCGGCCGTCGCCGGCTCCGCCATCGGTCAGCCCATCGCCTTCAACTTCGTCAGGGCCAACTGGCTCCGGATTAAGGAGTAGTAAGTAGATTGGTGCTTCTGTGATCGGTTTCATACAAATCCTTCCTATGATAAGAGAGGCGTATAAAATCAAACCTGACAATCTCCACATGACAACATTTTTGGGGAAATAAAAAAAAATGTGTTTTATGGAAGTTGGATATTGTATTGGATATTGCCATGTTTGATAGAAACTATTGTTTTATATGGGATTTTGCCGACTTTGATAGTACATATTTTTGCAAGTTGATATGAAATCCATAGACAAAAACGACTGCATTCATAGTTTGAAATTGACCGTTTGTGGAGATTGCCGGGTTTGATTTTATACGCCTTAGAGTCGCAGGAACGCGTGTAGCTACGATATGCGTCATGACAACAATTTTTGGTTCCTTTTTAACCGACTTCAAAAAAGGAGGAGGTAGTCAAGTCGACCCGTTTTTTTTGTATGTGTGTTACCCCACTTTTTCTAGGTAAAGCGATTTTGATGATTCTTTTTTTGTTTGAAAGGATACTTACTTCCCATGTGATTCCATAAAAAAATGTGTGTATATCTGATGAAGAACTTCGGAGATGGAGAACGGAACTCCTCAATGGATAGCATCAGATCACTCGGAAGCTGTACAGTAGCTTAATAACGGTGTACCTTTTCACCAGTGAAGCCGTTTTTTTTTGTCCAAGCGTACCAATTCAAAATAAAATAAAATACTAAACTTTGGTTTTCTTTTCCTTTGCAGTGTTGGATCGGGCGCAACGTTGAGTTCAATAGTCAAAGTGGTTACTAGAAGACTCAACCAGCCACACGAATTTGAAGAGGTAAGAATTTATTCGACTTACTTTTAGACATAATAACTTAATAAATATAATTCCCCTTATATTACAATAATGTCTTTGGAACTATGTATATCTTCGTAAAAAAAAGTAACTTAGACAAAGCTATCATATTGGACTTCTAGTAATCTGTTTATTGTACTTACTACAGGGTGCACTCTAAGTCGATAGCGAAACTTTAAGCAGGCTGTCTACTCATCAATACAAACAACTTGTACTAGGTGGCGAAAAAAATGGAGCGAAAAAAAAAATCTGCTGTTCCATACAAAAGGTCGACTCAGTACTGCGCCAAATGTATGAAACAGCTGATATTTTTTCGCTCCATTTTTGTCGCCACCTAGTACAATTGTTTGTATTGATCAGTAGACAGCCTACTTCAAGTTCCGCTATCGACTTAGAGTGCACCCTGTAGAGTCAAATCTGTTCCACAGCTCAAGCGATTCGTATCTGAATCGTGTGCAGATCTGGGGCGACCAGTGCTGCAAGTGCTCGAAAGAACTGAAGCAAACGTGCAGTGGATGCAGAGAAACTACCAGACCATCGTGGATTGGCTACTTGCCGTCGACGCAAGCGCCAAGAACGCGTGATCCTGAAGATAAAAGAGCTTAAGAAACAAAAGTATTCGAACAAAACAGAAATAGGTTTATATTTCTGGCCTCTTTTCGAATGTCAACTGGCTTGATCATGCCCAGTATTATTGAAGTGTACCCAAAAAGGTGGTAGAAACCTAAAGATATAGGGTAAAGGAACCAGTAGTCGGCCACTTAGTGAAATGTGCAACTTCAAAGTCCATTATTTCTGTTGTTAGAGGTTCTAGAAGGACGTAACCAATATTAATTGAAGCTCCGGTTACTTAGGTTTCAGTAAATAAAACGATTATTCTTCCAATTAATACTGCGATGGAGAAAATTAGCGTTAAACAAAAAAACACCCATTTCTCTAGTACTCGGCCGTCTATCACCTAAAGTCGGCCATGAGGTAGCCAGTGGTCGGCCGCACCATATAAGGTATGAAAAAGCAATTGCTTGTGGCCGACTTCTGGGTTGACAAAATTTCTTCGAAACTAAGTCCAAAAGTCGGCCACCTAATAGGCATTTTTTTTGGTGGCCGAGTATTGGGTTTTTGCCAAAATAATATTCTCAATGCTTTGTGAACTCTATACAGAAGAAAAAGATATGTGCAACCTGTCAATTTGGGCTGCTTACGTGAAATTTACAGAAATTCCATAAGTCGGCCGGGGGGCCGAGCACTGGCATTTGTATGAAATTACTGATCCCAATAGTCGGCCTCCTGGTTTTTTTAATTGATATCACAAATAAGGGTTTATTTAAGTTATCAAGAGGTCAACAATTAATTAAAGAATGAGAATAAAATAAAACATGGCATACCACAGTACAAAACACAGCGAAAATCTTAAAGATTTGAGACTCCCTTCAACTAGCAAAAAAACATGGCGGACCGTGATTCTGAATCATAAGTTATTAAAACGTGTTTTTTTAATAAACACAAATAAGTATAAATATAACAAAATATTACAGGTATCGTTAATTAATCAATGAACCATAGAAAAATACAGATAAAGCTATATGTTAAAAACTACACTAGTTATTGAACTTTAAACCCGCAATGGCCGACTACTGGGGGGTGGCTGACTTTAGGCGCCTCTACCCTAGTTTTTGTATTAGTTAAACGCGAAGTTCCTTCTGACGGTATCTTTTAAAAGAGTCTATTCACGGATTCGTCTCAAGGGATATTAATGCAATATGAGTAGGTAAATGAATTTGTGTGGTTAATATAAGTTTAATAATTAAACAGCTGTTATTTTGTGTGAGTAAACGGAGTTTTTATACTGATTACAAAATCATAGTAACTCTTGTATGTTGTCCAATTTAATCTCCGTAGGGATCCTCCGGGGCAAGGTACATTAAACTTGGTAAATAGGGTTACATTAAAATCGTAACATCATTATTTTGCTTCTTGGTTTAAATTTGTACTAGTCAATATTGTAGTGTTGGCAGGCGAATCTCACCCGCTCTCTTTGTAAATGTAGGAGCGTGAATATCAAAGCATGTTCTCATAAAGATCGAATAAAAATTAAATGAATAAATGGACCAAAAGTAAGTATAATGAATAATAGATATTTATTTAAAAACCAACACCAATGTATGAAAAATTATACTAACTTAGCTTTATGAAGATCAAACAGTAATGTTCTCGGGGACATACATTCTATCTGAGAAATCGTATTTTAATGGAACAAATAACAATATTAGTTTTTGATATTTCGTTGAAGAGATATTTGAGAGAAAAACCAAAAATCCATGATTGATGACTTAGTATTTTAAGTAGGTAAATTTTACATTTCCATAAAACTTTCGTCGCCATTCTGAATGTTCACAAAATGCACGTAATATCCGAAACTATGAATATGTAAGTACCGTAGTTATGCAGTTAGCTAGTTTAATTCTACAACGTTAAATTGTACCACATAACTGTTCTTATTTAATTAACTAATATACTTTAGTATTATTGTGTATTAAATAAGTCTATAAAATAAATGAAATACGTTTTTATTTTATGAATTTTACTTTCTGATGTAGGTACTATCCCAAAATTCAATCACAAACAACATCTGATATATTATGGATTCTCACTAGGATCAGAGTAGAATTAATTTATCACAATGATACATCATTGCATCTGCTATCCGTCTGTCTGTCTGTACTTCCATCATTCTATAATGCTGTCGGAGCCAGAATTGATCACTTCATGATGTGGCCGATCATTTAATTAAATGGTTGTATTTCATGATATTATGCCCAGCTAAACCTGGCCATATCGTTTAAACTTCAACGTTTGATCATATGACAATCCAAGTTTGTGTACAACCAGACCTGTTTTTTTAATAAATTGGCTAGCTCTTCTTTCTTTTGGCTGTCCAATATGTAGCATAGATGACAAGGGACACATTTCGTATAACACAGTTACTTATATGAACATTCGATGTACATTGCGTAGCCAAAAAATCATATTATACTTACCGGCTAAGCAATGTATGTACCTACAGTTCCCCTACATAAGTGGGCCGTCTGTGTAAAACGTTTTGTGTTTACTGATAAAGCGTTTTTAATAATAATCGCCAAATCGCGTTTAATCATCGATTCTACTTAGAACCATTATCAGATCCGGATAATTTGGCCATGATGGCATACCTATTATCATAATGTATGGCAGGATTGGCAGGCAGATAAGTTACGTAGGCACAGTAGGTACATGACGTAGGGATTTAACCTACTGACTAGGTACGGTCGGCCACAGTCACAGATACCCCATGGCAGCTCTTACCGCGCGCGGCATAAGGGCGCCAATCGAACAAAAAGGGGTATCCTATCGTGTGGCCGACTGTACTATTTGAACCTCTCACCCGCTTGCTTAGCATGAGCCTGGGTTACGCAGTAGGTATATGAAGGGGTTAAAACGATGTATATGTATCTCACTCTTTTGTTTGACGTAGAGCGGGATAGCTAGAATTATATACCCATGGATGGGAACAAAGGTACGCTTTTACCCAGCCTTATGCTACGCCTGCAGCATGATGAAACATAACTCGAAGGTTAATTTTGAATTTTGAAAATTGCTACATTATACCTATCTTATTTTATTTTATTTAAGTACATCTTTTAAATTAAAATTTAGAATTCAGAAGGCAAAGTTTTTTGTTCGAAAGTCCGTTATTGGCTTAATCTTATCTTTAGACAATATTGAGAAACTAATTTCAATATTTTTTATTTTGGTTCAGTAGTTTGGATTTTACAACGTTTCAAAGATACGGTTTTATGACTTCACGCGACGGTCTGCATACTGTTGGCGGTCATAGGAACAAAACATTTTAGTGCATAAAAACAAAACTACTGGACCAAAATAAAAAAATATTTAAATTAGTTTCTCAATATTGTCTAAAGATATGATTAAGCCAATAACGGACTTTCGAACAAAAAACTTTGGGTTCCGAAGTGGAGGATATTGTCCATCCTAAGGTTTTTTAGGGTTCCTTACACGAAGATTGTAAAATAGGACATACTCTGCCTACGCAGTCTGTCTGTCTGTCCGTCTGTTCGTCTGTGCCAAAGGGAACCGTAATATAGAGCGAGTTGAAATTTTCACAGAATATACCTGTTATTATGGCAGATTACCAATAAAAAAAGGTAGGACAGACATACAAACAGCATAGGCAAAATAAGAGGGTCCCGTTGGGCAATCTTCGGTAGGTACGGAAACCTAAAAATACGTTGACTAAGAGTTCAACATTTTGAGAATTCAACCTAATGGTCCGGAAGGTAATAAAAGTACAACAACTGTTACTTTGTAGGGTATTTATTGCACAATTACCTACAGACTTGGTTTAGGTATCTTATCTTAATTATTATGGAATGAGGCTTTAAATAATTCGATCACTATCATGTCTGTTCTGGGTATGGTGTGCAGATTAATCACAGATTAGGTTAAATAATGTATTTAGGTATCAGAATTAACATCACGTGCTCAACCAGCCTTTTTGCCAGAATACTCCGTGCAATTTTAGTGGTTTTAAAGCCGAAGGTATTTTGTTGCACTGGTGATTCTGAGCCAAATTACAAAATTTCATTCCAAAACTCGCGAAAAAAAAAATCACTTCTCCATACAAATGGTGTCGATTGGCGATAGCCGTTTGTATTGGGAAGTGTTTATTTTTTCGCTCGTTTTGATGTAAAATTTTGGAATTTGGCTTAGAATCACGAGTGCAACTAAATACCTTCGGCTTTAAAACCACTAAAATTGCACGGTGTATATCAATCGTGTGTGCAACGTCGACATTCGGCAGAAGACCAAAGTCGAAGATGTGGGCGCAAAGTGGAGATGGGCAGGGCATCTGGCTAGACGGGAGGACGGACGGTGGACTAGGGCAGTCACGGAATGGTGGCCTAGAATGGGTCGACCGTCGGTGGGTAGACCGAAAGCTCGATGGGTCGATGACATTGTCAGAACAGCAGGAGGACAATGGACGAGATTGGCTTTAGAGCGAGGGGGTTGGCGTGAAAAGGAAGAGGCGTATGCCCAACAGTGGGCTTTATTTATGGGCTGGATAGATCGATAGAAGATCATATCAATGCCGTTCAAATGCCAAATCGACGATATTCTGATCTCAATCAAGGTACACGATAGCAAAGTAAAGTTAGAGAACCAGCTTGATATTTTGAAGGCCGTGAGTTCAAGTCCCGCACTGGACGAAAGGGAATTGATGAATCGACACAAATTCACACGGCATCATGCGATAAAATTACGTTATTATCTAAGCTGTTAAGGGATTACAGATTAAGAGAATTACTTTTATTCAGTAGTAGAGCGGCGGGCAGCCTTGTCTGCTGGTGTTGCCAAAACCTGACCAAGGTGAGTTGCAAAACAATAATAAACATTTTTTATTACCAAATTATTTATCAATTAGCGGATAGATTGAGCTGCTATACAAAATCTTACAAAATATGCAAATAATAATTTATTTTTTTTATTTCGAAACGCTACCTACTACGTGAACTTATGTGAGATAACTGGTTCATGAACATAATTTTACTCAAGTACGTGAACAAATAAAAAAAAGTTGTTTACGCAATTTGTAAATTTTCGTTCGTATTTTATTATCCCAACTTAACAAGTGGTTTCCATGCTTGCTCCTTCGGGTATTTTGCGCGTGAGGGATGACACTTTGGTTACAATTTAATCACAAGGCATGCGCCAGAGACAAAATCACTCCGCAAAATAAATAATGCATTATTTTTAGATGGCAGCAAAGTCTTTATTCCTCGCACTGGCATGCATAGCAGCAGTGACTGCAACGCCGTTTGAGCCAGTTAAATCTGCAAGAAACAAGATATACTTCGAGGAGACCCTTAAAGACGCAGTCTTCGAAAATGTCGACATCTTTGAGAACCAAGAAATAACCCTCTACAACGACGAAATCAACCCTTACCGCCTACCAACTACCACGAGACCTGAAAGATACAATGTCCTGTGGTACACCAACTTTACCGACTTCACCTTTGGTGGCACTGTCAGTATACAACTCGCGGCTACTCAGGCTGGAGTTAGCGAGATAGTTCTCCATGCGAACGAAATGGAACTCAGCTCTGTCGTGTTGACTTTTAATGGCGCGGTGGTACCCACAACCTGGTCAGAACAGGTGGAGTATCACTTCTTGAGGGTCCAGCTGCAGACTGGAAGTTTAAATTACAATGCCGCTAACCCCGTGTACTACACTCTCACGATTGACTTCAACGCTCCCATGCGTGGCGATATGTATGGCATTTACGCCAGTTGGTTCAGGACTGGCAATGAAACTAGGTGAGGATTTGTCTTTTTATCAATGTAGTTTAGACAGGTTTCCCAATTTTTATGCCTCAGATAAAACCAACCGACCGACCGACAGACCGGCAAACTGACAGACAGACATACCTGCAGCCACGTTGACTCATCAAGATTTTGACACATTCTCGATCATAAGGTACAGTCAGCCACACGCCAGGATACCCCTTTTTGTTCGATTGGCGCCAATAGTTCAGATAGTAACGGTAAAGTCACTTTGTATATTTTTATAATACGAGTAGAACTGTTAGATGAGGTACGAGTAAAATAATAATATGTAAGTACCTATATTTTCGTTTTCAGATACATGGCTTCGACTCAGTTCCAAGCCACGGCAGCTCGCAGAGCCTTCCCTTGCTACGACGAGCCAAGTTTCAAAGCCTACTTCGACATCACTCTAAGGCGGCCGACTACTTACACAAGTTGGTCTTGCACCAGGATTGCTCAGACTACCAATTCTTCTGTTCAGTATGTATATGCCAAATAACCAGCCGTTATATATTTGATAAAATTTTCAGAGAGATAAAAAATAGCCTTATCTCTTTTTCCAAAATACATCAATATCTCAACATCACTCGCAAAATTTCGTAACGATAACGTATTCTACGCCTGGAGCCGATTTAATTTTCAAAAGGTTTTAAATAACATACGGTTGTTTATCTTTATTTTCAGGGGCTACGAAGACGATGTATACCACACTACTCCGTACATGTCCACCTACTTGATTGCCATAATCGTTGCTGAATACGACAGTATCGGAGTGACTGACAATCAAAACAATATTTTGCACGAAGTAATTGCTAGGCCTGATGCTATTTCCACCGGTCAGGGGCAGTACGCTTTAGATGTCGGACAGGAACTTTTGGCTGCTATGAGTGATCATGTTGGCATGGACTTCTACAGTATTCCCAATATGAAGATGACCCAAGCTTCCATTCCCGACTTTGGTGCTGGTGCTATGGAGAATTGGGGTCTCCTCACCTATAGGTGAGGATTTGTTTTTGCACGCTACCCCTACTATTTATAATTACTAGATTCAGAATTAAAAATCCCCCGACATTTTATAAAAAACCGCCTCGTAATCAGATCACTTGCTTAAGATCTACGCTCTTTATCTGTATTGTGCCTACGGTGCCATTGTCGGCATTCAGCGAACCCTAGAAATAAGATTGAGAAAGTTGGCATAGTGCGATAAGTTGTATGAAATTTTATATTAGTAGACATTTTGCAAAAAGTCAGCATTGAGCTACTAAATCGCCATAGAAAAACACAGATGGACAGACCAACACACACACACATAAATGTCAAACTTTTAGCACTCCTCGTGTTGCGTCGGGGGTTAAAAAGGCAAAAGTTTACTGTTAATATCTATCCTCAATTCACAGGGAAGCGTACATAATGTACGACGAAGACCACACCACTGGCGTCTTCCATCAGACTATCGCGCGCATACTCTCTCACGAGATCGCGCACATGTGGTTCGGAAACTTCGTCACCTGCGACTGGTGGGACGTGCTTTGGCTGAACGAGGGTTTTGCCAGATATTACCAGTACTTCCTTACCCACTGGGTATGTTCTTTTGGCGAGGGATATTCAAAACAGCTTGACATGTCGAACTTGAATCACAGTGATTCTGCAGGCTCTCAAATTCATATAATTTACAAAAACTGCTACATGAGTCCATTCATTCAATTGGTTCTTAAAAGGGAATTAAATTACCTACTTGACTTCATCAATCATCATCATCATCATCATGTCACTTCTGTTCACAGCAGAGTTTGCCATCTTATTTCCCCCACGCATCACCTCCCACGGTCTTTCACTTTTCACAGGACCCAGTGCGACATAACGGTGTCGTCCGACCATCAGAATTTATATTGACGTTTTGTTTTTCCAGGTTGAAGAATTCATGGACTTGGAGACCCGTTTCATCACCGAACAAGTTCACACTGCTCTACTCAGTGACTCTGCCAACAACCCTCATGCCCTCAGCAACCCTGGCGTGGGAAGTCCAGCGGCAGTCAGCGCTATGTTCTCCACTTTGTCCTACAACAAGGGCGCCGCTGTCATCCGGATGACTGAGCATCTGCTCGGATTCGAAGTCCACAGGGAGGGATTGAGAAACTACTTGAATCAGTTGTGAGTAAAATAGAAACGTTGGAAATGTTGACACAGTGTCATAGCATTGAGAGGAGAAGATAGTGGCAAGACCACTTTAGGAAATTGAGGTGTTTTTTTGTTGAAAAGGTTAATAAATTCCTCGTAAGATTATTTATTTTCTCAGTAAATATTATCACAATCTTCACAGCTTTGATATACTTCGGCTACCATTATTTTCTTATAGTTTTTGTTTTACAGTGCATTGAAGTATCTTTCTTCTGTGAACAAAAGTGTTTCAACCCATTATTGTTAACTATTCTTCCGTATGATAAACATTTCTTCTTTGTTTCATTCAGCGCCTTCTCCACGGCCCTGCCCATCAACCTCTTCCAATCGCTGCAAGACGTGGCCGTCGCTTCCGGCGCCATCTCTGAGTACGGGCCTGGTTTCTCCGTCATCGACTACTACAGGTCCTTTACCGAGCAACCCGGAGTCCCTGTCTTGAACGTACAGGTCAACCACGCCACGGGAGATATCACTATTCAACAGGTATGAATTCTTTTAGGGTCTTTTTAAAAGTAAGAACCGCTATATTTGAGAAAATTCGGGAAATTAGAAAATTTAAGTTTGCTAGCTAGCGTTAGCGCGTGCAAGTTATATTATAGCGGATAACAGCCAGAGCGGTAAAATAGTAAAATTATGCAACTTACATTCCATATTTAAATGAAATGCAATAACTGACAACAAATCCATACTATGAATAAGTAGTAATAGCGACTAACTAACAGACCATGGCTACGGAAAGCCTAATCCGCTGAATATAAACAATAAACAAGTTTGGAACATCATTTACCTTTATGATTATAAAATGTTTTGTACAAAGGTCTAAGAAAGAGGTGTATAAATAACGATTTTCTGAAAACCTGCCCTGAAATTGCATTTATGTCACAAACGACATCGAATAAGACTAATTAATGCTTTTCTTTCAGCGCCGTTTTAACATCAACACCGGGTACTCTGCCGTCAACACCAACTGGATCATCCCCATCAGCTTCGCCACGGCCAGCAACCCTGACTTCAATAACACCAAGCCCACGCACGTCATCTCTGATACCTTATCTGTCATCAACCGCGGGAGCGTCGGCGACGAGTGGGTTGTCTTAAACAAGCAGCAGACTGGTAAGCTTCTGTTTTTTTGCTTACACTAAACTTCAGTGTAGAGAAAACTACAGTGATGAGACACTGGATGAGACAGGCACTTTACGGAGTGGATTTATGTTAAAAAAAAAGATGATTAGTAACTACACCAAGCAGTGTTTTTTATTCTTGGTCCGGATATATAAAGGACAAATAAACTTGCTCCATCCTGCAATATCCAATGCATGAAACATAACAAACCTCAGCGTTTCGCTGCAGTCAGGTAAAATTTTATGATAAAATAAAAGTTTTTTTCTCCATCGTATCCTCGAGAACTGCCCGGTAAATGCTTCCTCCAGTCCGCAGACTCCAGCCGCTATACTTAGTTGGCGCCCTTCTAGGGCGCGTTTGCCATTTATCTAGCCCAAAATATGATAATAATGTCAGTTACTTTAAACATTTATAATAAGTTGAAAAAATTTACTCGGTAGCTCAATTGGTAGAGCGCCTGCACGGTATGCGGAAGGTTGCGGGTTCAAGTCCTGTCCCGAGTGAATTTTTTCAACTTATTATAAATGTTTAAATTATTCCCTAGCACGGGTTAGTGCTTTAGAAAAACAAAAAATGTCAGTTACTATTTATGAAAAGAAAAAACTTATATTTTACAGGTTACTACAGGGTTAACTACGATGAATATACGTGGAACTTGATCATTATTGCCCTCCGAGGATCTGACAGGACCCTCATCCACGAATACAACCGAGCTCAGGTATATTCGTTTGCTCTTCTTACTTTGGTCTTAACTTTTTATTACAATGACTTTATGCTTCAAAATATTTTCTAATGGTTCGAACAGGGCACAAATTATGGTTATTTTGTTGGTGAAACTTTAAGCAATGTTTTGGCCGCGTTACAACCTGCCATGGCCATGGCCAACATAACTCACTGAAATCGTAAATATTTTCAGATCGTCGACGATGTGTTCCAATTCGCCCGGGCTGGCCTCATGACTTACAACCGAGCTTTTAACATCCTGTCTTTCTTGGAGAATGAAACTGAGTACGCGCCCTGGTCGGCTGCCATCACCGGTTTCAACTGGATCCGTAATAGGCTTGCCGGCTCATCTACTTTGCCACAAATCGAAGTAAGTGGTTGGAATTGTCTGAAAAGCCCCTTGAATATTTCATTATAATATCCTATTTGTACCATCTGTGTGCTTTATCCTATTTATAACCTTACTATGAAAATTTGTGGAATGAGAAATAAATTTATCTTTATCTTATCTTATCTATTGAAGTCAAAGTTAAAATATATTTCGAAAGAGCAAGCAGACGCGCCAAGTTTTAGAGTCGTCGATACAAAGGACACCGGGCATCAAAATCAATTCCTACTTTTTAATTAATATTTTCAAATCTGTTACCCAAAAAACTGGAAGAGAGAAGAGCTGATCTTTTACGATCATATTATTATATTCAGCTATTGTTGGGCGGCTTCAAAACTCTGACTCCAGGGGTGGCCACTACCTCATACGATAACCTAACCTAGCTATTCTACGTAGTTAAAAAAAAAACTTTTCTCTCTCAAAAGTTAGTCTCTACACGTCTAACGCCAAAAATATTTCAGGCTTTGATCCAACGCTGGGCCTCGAACGTGATGAACGATCTCGGCTACGTGCCCGCTGCCAGTGACTCCTTCATGAGGGAATATCTTCGCGCCCAGATAGCTCCCATCATGTGCGCAACCAATAATGCAGCCTGCCGCGCTGCCGCCGTGCAGCAGTACGCTGCGTTGACCACTTCTGGGATTGAGTGAGTTATCAGAAGAGAACCCAAGACATTGAATCCTTTTTTCTTCGTGAGAGTATATTTTAGCTCATAGATAGCACCCATCATGTCATTATGTGCGACAAACCAACACAGCCAGCCGCGCTACCACAGTCTAGCATTAGGCTGCGTTGACCACTTCCAGAATTAAGTTAGTTATCAGACCACGTCCAGATGTAACACAAAAAATATCTCCACACGCATATTATTATGTATAATACAAACATCTTACTTTTTTAATACAAACAACGCATCTACAGGACCAGTTGTACACTGCGTTAAATACTTCTGAAATTAGCTTTCCTTCTACAGGGTGCACTCTAAGTCGATAGCGAAACTTTAAGTAGGCTGTGTACTGATCACTACAAACAACTTTTACCAGGTGGCGTAAAAAATGGAGCACAAAAAATATCGGCTGTTCCATACAAAAGGTCGAGTCATTACTGCGCCAAATGTATGAAACAGCTGATATTTTTTTCGCTCCATTTTTTTCGCCACTTGGTAAAAGTTGTTTGTATTAATCAGTAGACAGCCTACTTAAAGTTCCGCTATCGACTTAGAGTGCACCCTGTAGAATGGACTTTTCTTTTCACTGGAATACAATCCTTTAGTAGTGTTAGCTGAAGTATTGATACACACTAACCCAAGTAGCTGCTCACTCGATAGCCCGCTTACCGTTGAGACGTTCGTTTGGCCTTATTGAAAACGTAAATTGTTTGTTTCAGAGTGCCAAAGAACAACCGTGTCTGGGTATACTGCAACGCTCTTCGCGAAGGAACTGAGGCCGACTTCGATTACCTGTGGAACCGATTCCTGACTCACAACGTCTATACCGAGAAGATTGTCATCCTTCAGTCGATCGGCTGCACTCCTCACGTGAATTCGCTTAACACGTAAGTATTTATTTGTATCACACCTTACGTATATACTAATGTTTGCTACGGATTTTCGATCATCAACAACAAAGATTTCTGGAAAATGATTTTACAAGGCGTCATTGTCCATAATATTTTTTTTGAAAATTACCACATGGTTAAAAGGTAAGTCAGATACCACAAAGATTATCCACGTAGCTTCTGGTTTTTAATACCACAATTTCTTGTATTTTGGCAGATTCTTAGGCGGCATCGTGGAGGAAAATGAGGTGGTCAGGCCTCAGGACTACACCACTGCTTGGAATACTGCTGTCACTGGCAACGAAGGCAACACTCAGATTGTGTTCAATTACATCCAGCAGAATTTGGCTACCGTCTTCAATGCGTGAGTTACCCAAAAAAATGTGTCGTACAACATGACATAAAAAACAACAAAATAAAAAATGTATTACTAATGTTTCAAATTCAAATTCGTTTATAAAAAATATGTACAACATATTCATAACTACTTAAATATACATAGATAGATGTAGCCTGTACAATTGTACACGTCCCACCAGCTGGGCAAAGGCCTTCTCTTAAAAACATCACATCGTGAGGAAACCTGAGCGTAAGAGGCATTATACCCTCAACTTAAATATAACTTAGGTAAAAACTTACACAGTGCCTGAACTACAATACAACTGTTTTCCTCGTCCACGACTTAAACAGCAATTAATTTTACAGATTCGGTGGTTACGCAACGCCCCTATCTTACGTCTCAGCAAGATTGAGAAGTGAGCAAGAGATCACTGCCGTAAGTTAATATATTCCATTCCATAACATTTGCACCTTTAAAACAGTACTGTACCTAGGTAATTCTATATTTTTTGTTTAGTTCCAAACCTGGGCGACCAACAACCAGGCGACTCTGGGTACTGCCTACCAAACCGTCTTCAACGGAGCTGAGAGCTCGCGCATCAATCTTCAGTGGACCGCCGATAATGCTGCCGATCTCAATGAGTACGTCGTCAATGGAGACGAAACCATTAGTGCTAGTACCCCGGCTGCCGAGCCTTCGACCAACCCTACTACAGAGTCTCAACCTGGCATTACTGAGCCTGCAACGCCTGACATCCCTGACTCCGCTGTTACGTCTGTCGTATCTGTGATGGCATTAGTTTTTGCTGTAGCAGCTAATGTTGTAGCTTATTAAAATGCTTTAATTAAAAATATTTATAATACCTTTAATACGTGCCTTTATAAGTGCATTTTATTAGTGCGTCTATCTTTATTCATAGGATTACTATTTATTACTTTTATATGAGTTTATAATAAAAGATGAATGAAACGTTTTTGTGTTAACTTATTTCCTTTACCTATTCCACCCTGTATATAATTTTGAATAAGAAAATATATCGATAGTTAATAATTATTTTCCTAACACTGTCTACACTGAATGTGGATTGTTCAATGTAAAGCTGGCGTTCGTAGATAATAATATTCTTAGTACCAAAGGCAATGATATTCAGAGAAAAAAACATAGGACGAAACCCAGACTTAACATGACAATCCAGACTTAACCCAGACTTATAATTTTATTAATATCAAGCACCAACCAATATATTATATACATGTGCTTATTATTCTAGTGAACCTGGGTCCACTGGAACAGTCACTTTAAGAGCATGCCAAACGTTTTCATGAACTTTCACAATAACGGAAGATTACAGTACCTGCAATCTAGTCTTTACTAAATGTAGGTAAATTATATCGGTTAATCAACGAAATTTTGGAGCTTGCGATAAGCGTTATGATTATTGTTATCGATGGTGTTACCGATTATAATTTTATTGGCAAAATCACCTTTATTGTGTAGAGACTTGTCATTCAGGCATTCAGTCGGTTGGAGTGGCCATAGCTTGATCAAGGTAAGGACTTTTGCGTATATTATAATTATTAGGCAAAGGATTATTAGCGTCAAATTAAAGTTTTACCAATAAAATAAATAACTACCTAGTCATTGGAAACGAAAAACATATGAATTGTGTTTTGAATGGAGTTAGATTTCGTAAAGTTCTTAACTTGATATTTTGTGAAATAGAGTCGCAAGTTTGAGATGATTGTTCTTTCAACTAAACTGCATATTATTTATGCCGCTGCCACCGTACCTTTTTTTTATGAAATACTGAAAAACTCTACAAGAAATAAAGTTATTGGCGGTTTTTTGGGTGTGCCATTGTTCTTATAATAAAATATAAGTATATTCGGAGAGTAGTTTATTGAAAGTTTCAATACAATTATTATACTCATAGATGATAGGCATTACCTTCAATAACCGGATAAAATTGCAATGATTAGGGTAAAGGAACCAGTAGTCGGCCACTTAGTGAAATGTGCAACTTCAAAGTCCATTATTTCTGTTGTTAGAGGTTCTAGAAGGACGTAACCAATATTAATTGAAGCTCCGGTTACTTAGGTTTCAGTAAATAAAACGATTATTCTTCCAATTCATACAGCGATGGAGAAAATTAGCGTTAAACAAAAAAACACCCATTTCTCTAGTACTCGGCCGCCTATCACCTAAAGTCGGCCATGAGGTAGCCAGTGGTCGGCCGCACCATATAAGGTATGAAAAAACAATTGCTTGTGGCCGACTTCTGGGTTGACAAAATTTCTTCGAAACTAAGTCCAAAAGTCGGCCACCTAATAGGCCTTTTTTTTGGTGGCCGAGTATTGGGTTTTTGCCAAAATAATATTCTCAATGCTTTGTGAACTCTATACAGAAGAAAAAGATATGTGCAACCTGTCAATTTGGGCTGCTGACGTGAAATTTACAGAAATTCCATAAGTCGGCCGGGGGGCCGAGCACTGGCATTTGTATGAAATTACTGATCCCAATAGTCGGCCCCCTGTTTTTTTTTATTGATATCACAAATAAGGGTTTATTTAAGTTATCAAGAGGTCAACAATTAATTAAAGAATGAGAATAAAATAAAACATGGCATACCACAGTACAAAACACAGCGAAAATCTTAAAGATTTGAGACTCCCTTCAACTAGCAAAAAAAGATGGCGGACCGTGATTCTGAATCATAAGTTATTAAAACGTGTTTTTTTAATAAACACAAATAAGTATAAATATAACAAAATATTACAGGTATCGTTAATTAATCAATGAACCATAGAAAAATACAGATAAAGCTATATGTTAAAAACTACACTAGTTATTGAACTTTAAACCCGCAATGGCCGACTACTGGGGGGTGGCTGACTTTAGGCGCCTCTACCCTACTACTAATTTTAAAGATTACATTCTTGTCTGATTCCTTGAAAATTCCTAACTATTTCATATCTGTACTAATTTATCAATAGGTACAATGATTTTTAAATATTGTTTGTCTTTGACGCACAACTAACAATACCTAAAACATATAAACATAATCTGGGGTGAATTGTTAAATATTTTATTGGTTTAATTTATTTTATTGATATTTTATAATCACAAAATATCGATGATTATGAGAATTTGGCCCATATTTATTTACTATACACGTCTTTCGAAAAACTTCTCGAACTTAACTTAGAACTTATTTCTCCTTTATTTTTAGATGGCGACAACACCTTTTTTCCTCGCACTGGTGTGCATAGCAGCCGTAACTGCCACACCATTTGAGCCCGTAAAGACTAGTACAAGGAACAACATTTTCTTTGAAGAGACTCTCGAGGGTGCAGCCTTTGAAAATGTGGACATTTTTGAAAACCAGGATATAGCCCTCTTCAACGATGCGGATAATCCCTACCGCCTACCCACTACCACTAGACCTGTGGAATACGATGTCCTGTGGTCTACTGATTTCAACACTTTGTACATGGCTGGTAGCGTCGCTATAACACTCCAAGCCACTCAGGCTAATGTGAACGAAATCGTCATCCATAGCAATGAACTGACCATCACTTCCGTCGTTTTGACTCTGGATGGAGCAGTAGTACCCACTACATATAGCTTTGAAACGCTATACCATTTCTTGCGCGTCCAACTGCAGACTGGAAACTTAAACTACAATGCTGTTAATCCTGTGAACTACGTCCTCACCGTTACTTTTGAAGCTCCCATGCGTAGTGACATGTACGGTATTTACAGCAGTTGGTACAGGACTGGCAACGAAACTAGGTGAGAACTGAATTTCAAAGCAGCTCAACATTCCAACACTGTCTAAAGAAGTCAAACGCTGCTGGGAATGTAAAAGTTATTAAAATATGATAAAGTGTAGAAGCCCGAAGAATTTTGACCGAATATTACTGGTTTTCAGATGGATGGCCTCAACTCAGTTCCAGTCCACCGCAGGGCGTTCAGCCTTCCCTTGTTACGACGAGCCAAGTTTCAAAGCCTACTTCAACATAACCATCAGGCGACCAGCTGGTTACAGAAGTTGGTCTTGCACTAGGATTTCTCAGACTAATCCCAGTACTATTCAGTACGTACCGGCTCAAATAATTCATATTATTGATTTAATTCATGCGTTAACTGGAATTTCAATATCTACGGCGTTTGTTTTAGGGGCTACGAAGAAGACGTTTACTACAGGACGCCTTACATGTCGACCTACCTAATTGCCATCATCGTTGCTGAATACGACAGTATTGACTATTACGAAGATGGTCTGATTATGTATGACGTTATCGCTCGACCCGATGCTATTGCTAGTGGCCAAGGAAATTACTCGTTCGAAGTTGGACAAGAGCTTTTGGCCGAGATGAGTGCCCACACCGCCATTGACTTCTACAGTGTTGACCCCAATATTAAGATGACCCAAGCATCCATTCCTGACTTTGGCGCTGGTGCTATGGAAAACTGGGGCCTTCTTACCTACAGGTAAACCAAAAATACCAAACTAAGTATATTTTGTGTACAAGATCTGATTCTACTTCAGTAAGTTTTACAAATATCTAGTCAGATTAATAAAAAAAAAAAAAGCCGCGGGTTCAGTTAGGATGTCAAGTAATTACAGGCTATCTTTTTAAAGGGACTTTCTTTTCATGAAACCAATAACTTTTATTATTGGGCCAATACTGAACAAAATAGTTGGTATTTGTGAGAGCTTACAGAGTCGTTTCTTTTAACGAGTGGAAAAAGACTCCCCAAATATAGGCAAAACATTCAAGTCGTCCACAATGATTCAAACTCGTGCTAATTTTAGTCTTTTATTCAGCATTAATTTGTTTGTTCACTGCTGGATGTGTGCTTCTTCATTCAACGTAAACAGTGTTTTTTTGCCATCTTGAGTAGGTACGGATCGTTTTTAATCCTCGACCCAAAAAGAGGGGTGTTATTATAAGTTTGACCGCTATGTGAGTGTGTGTGTGTCTGTGTGTCTGGCTGTGTGTCTATATGTGGCACAGTTCGTAGCCCTTAAACGGGTGAACCAATTTGGATAAGTTTTTTTTAATGAAAGCTTTCTGAAAGTTTTCTAGTGATAGTTCTTAGACATGTTTAATCAAAATCGGTCCGCCATTTATAAAATAATCTAATTCGAAATAAAAATGTCGGGGGTTTTTTAAATTATTAATTTAGTAGTTACCTTGGAGGTGAAGCTTGGTAAAGAAACTCCAATAATTACAAGTCTCTTCATATTTCAGGGAAGCTTACCTCATGTACGATGAGGACCACACCACTGACGAGTTCAAACAGACCATCGCCTACATCCTGTCTCACGAGATCGCGCACATGTGGTTCGGAAACCTTGTCACTTGCGACTGGTGGGACGTGCTTTGGCTGAACGAGGGTTTCGCCAGATACTACCAGTACTTCCTTACTCACTGGGTTAGTAAAGTTTTATTGTTTAGTCAGGCACTACAGGGTCCGAGTGGTTACTTCACCCATCTTGTGTGAGAGAAGGTGCCACTGGGCGCTGTATTAATTATCTCATTGCATAGATGCAAGGGCGTTCATTCTGAATGGTGGATTTAAATATAGAGAGAAAAGGCTCTGTACTTTAAAACTGGACTGAACAATTTTTTTTGTAAAAAAAAAAAACTTGTAGGTACCTTCTTATCGCCAACAGTTCTTTTTGGGATGGATATCAGTGTTTTAAGATCGAGGCTTCATTATATTGAATAGTGCTATTGTGTCGCATATTAATATATTTAGGTAGTAGGTACCTCACTTTATTCGGATCTATTAATAAAATGTACAACCGAGAGATAGCCAGCAGATATACAAGTACTCACCCACAAATCAATCTTATTTTCTTCTAGGTCGAGGAGTACATGGGTATGGCCACCCGATTCATCACTGAGCAAGTCCACACATCCCTGCTGAGTGACTCTGCTAACAACCCTCACCCTCTGACCAACCCTGGTGTGGGTAGCCCTGCCCAAGTCAGTGCTATGTTCTCTACCCTGTCCTACAATAAGGGAGCTTGCCTCATCAGAATGACTGAGCATCTGCTTGGTTTCGAAGTCAACAGAGAGGGATTGAGGAACTATCTGTCTCAGAAGTAAGTGGGCTGGTTTTCTTGCGTGCTATCTTTGTTTTCAGCTAGGTTGAGATACGATCTATTGTAACCTAAATCAAGGTTTTTCTGCAAATGATGTGCTTATTATTGTCAGAATTGGTTTCTAAATATATTATTTGAACTTAAAATTTCGTATACACTCTTGTCAGCTATCCCGACATCAACTAAATAAAGTAAACCCGATTTTAAACACAAAATTGACATTGTTCTTTGTTTCTCTTAGCGCTTTCTCCACGGCCCTTCCCATCGACCTCTTCCAAGCACTGCAAGA
Organism: Zelleria hepariella; assembly: GCA_949319315.1. Lineage (NCBI taxonomy): Eukaryota > Metazoa > Arthropoda > Insecta > Lepidoptera > Yponomeutidae > Zelleria > Zelleria hepariella. The sequence continues at coordinate 15,161,865 of OX439387.1, forward strand.
CGCAGCCGTTGCTGCCGGCGCCATCTCAGAGTACGGCCCCGACTTCTCTGTCATTGAATATTATCGCTCTTGGACTGAGCAGGCTGGTGTGCCCGTATTGAACGTGCAAGTCAACCACGAGACTGGAGATATGACTATTCAACAGGTTATTATAACTTTTTAAATTTTTTGGTTCGTCACGGTCACTAGACCAATTAATGAATAATGGCGGAAAAAGACAGGTCTCTCTGTGACCCGAGCCAGGTGATCTTATCCAAACCCCTCTTACACTTAAGGTCCAACGATAGCAGCGTGGCGAGAAAGTCAACTTTTACACATAAAAAAAAAGAATTTCCCGCCACGCTGCTATCGTTGGACCTCAACGACAACCATGGTGATCTACAATGCGTAAACTGTAATCAGACTTTCGCAAACAAGTTGTACTTCTCAAATCACTCAATTACAAATCTTAAAGTCACCGTCGTTAGATTGGGAACTATTCTTTCAAATTAAGCCTTGGCGTAATTCAATATGCTTCCATGAAATAGTTTAATAACTTGTAAATGTTTCATCTTTCAGCGTCGTTTCAACATCAACTCTGGCTACTCTGCCGTCAACACCAACTGGATCGTCCCCATCAGTTTCGCCTCAGCCAGCAACCCTGACTTCAACAACACAAAACCTACGCACATCATCAGAGATACCACTACCGTCATCAACCGTGGCTCCATTGGCGACGAGTGGGTTGTCTTCAACAAGCAGCAGACTGGTTAGTACAATCATAAATAAAAAAACGAACATTAAATCAGACTTCATTTCTCACAAAAAAGGCAAACTTTTCAATGAAGTCAACTTTTGGATTTGGTGCCAAGTTCTTCCATTTGGCGTTGGTTAAATATCCAGGGTTATCGCATTTCGTTTGAAATTTGCACAAAAAAATCTGCAATGAGAGCAACTCTTAACATTTTGGTTTTATAAAAACCTATAAAAAAAAGGAAACCTATGATAGATTCACCTTTTCCAAACATTGAGTGAGGTGGTTCAGTGGATACCTAATATCTGATTAAATAATGTGCTTTTTTTTTCATTTCTCAGGTTACTACAGAGTCAACTACGATGACTACACCTGGAATCTGATCATCATTGCCCTGAGGGGACCTAGCAGGACTCTCATTCACGAATACAACAGGGCACAGGTACTTCATAGTGTTTTGTGTTTGTTCTTCTGTTCAAACATGTTTATTACAATTTGATGCACATATCTATCTGTCTGGATGTGTGTCTGTCCGGTACTTTCGTAGCTTTCCCCAAAGCTTCGAAATGTAAACTTTTCCGACTACACTAACTTTTAGTTATAGATGCCATATCGATCTGCGTTAATCAAAGTATTATGGTAACATATCTTCAATAAATCCATTGCTTGTCTTCAGATTGTCAACGACGTATTCCAATTCGCCCGCTCTGGTCTGATGACTTACACCAGAGCCTTCAACATTCTCTCCTTCCTTGAGAACGAAACCGAGTACACTCCTTGGGTTGCTGCTACTGTTGGTTTCACCTGGATCAGGAACAGGCTTGCCAACACTCCCAGCCTGGCACCTCTTGAGGTTTGTTCCTTATAAGATTTCATCATCATCACCATCATCCCAACTCTGCCCACTGTTGAATATTAGGCCTTTAATTTTCCCCTCACGCCACATCTCACGGACTCACGCCATTAGTATCCATGGAACCTCCGCAGTCACAATGACCGTCGCCCAGCTCTCGTATGCCATTTCGTTGCTTCCCCTGTCCACCGGCCATCTCCCTACCTTGCCAGTATCCTTCACATTTCAACTTAAGTCTCGAGATTAATTTGATCTAATGTCTCCTTTGAAAAGATACTAAAGATGTTAATTTTCAGGCCATGATCCAACGTTGGGCCACAAATGTGATGAACGACCTCGGCTACGTTCCCATCGAAGGCGAATCCTTCATGAGGGGATACCTTCGCAGGATGCTCGCTCCCACCATGTGCAACACCAACACACCAGCTTGTAGGGCTGCTGCTACTCAGCAGTATGCTGCTTTAGTGAACAATGGCATCGAGTAAGTTAACATGACTTTATAGATTTAAGGTTCAACTAAGCAGCATGGTGGGAACTGCACAGTTTTAAGTTTTTTAAATTTTGTAGCTAAACTAAGCTATGTTTGTTCAGCGATTTTTGTTTCATGGCAATAATACTGTATATTTTTTATTCAGAATACTATTTTAGTGTCGTGGAACAAAAATTGCTAAGCAAAAATATCTCAGTTTAGCTACAAAAGTCAAAAACTATGAAAATTTGGGCTTTTCCACTACGCTATTTTCATTCAACCTTAACATTATTATCCTACTGATGAAACTATAACTAATTGATTTCCCGTTTTTAGAGTGCCTAAGAACAACCGTAACTGGGTATACTGCAATGCTCTTCGTGACGGAACCGAGGCGGACTTTGACTTCCTGTGGGAAAGATTCCAAACTCACAACGCCTACACAGAGAAAATTGTCATTCTTCAGTCACTCTGCACTCCTCACGCCAGTTCAATTTACACGTAAGTTTTATCTTTCACACCTTTTGTTAAAGCTACCAACACTAGCTAAAACTCCAATTCGAGACTATACAATTTTGACTTATTTTATGTAATCAGGTTCTTGGACGGCATCGTACAAGATAATGAATTGGTCAGACCTCAGGACTACACCACAGCTCTGAACTCTGCCGTCACTGGTAACGAAGTCAACACCCAGATCGTGTTCAGCTACATTCAGGAAAATTTGGCTAATGTCTCCAACGCGTAAGTAACCTCTAAGGTGCCAAAATGTAACGCTAATGTTTGCTTTGTCACCGACTTAAACACCAATGTTTTTTTTTTACAGATTTGGTAGTGTCATTACGCCTTTGTCTTACGTCTCAGCAAGATTGAGATCTGAGCAGGAGATCACCGCCGTAAGTTCAGATATTCCTCCAATATGGTTTCACTTTATCTTCTAAATGGTACACACATTCTAATTTAACATCTTTATTGTTTAGTTCCAAACCTGGGCGACCAACAACCAGGCCGTTTTGGGCACTGCTTACCAAGCAGTCTTCAACGGAGCTGAGAGCTCGCGCGCCAACATCGTTTGGGCCGCAGCTAATGCCGCCGATCTTAACGAGTACATCGTCAACGGAGACGAAACCATCAGCGCCTCTACCCCGATTGTGGAGGCTACGACCAACCCCACCACGCAAGCTCAACCTGACCTTGTAGAACCTGTGACACCAAACATTCCTGACGCTGCTGTCACATCTGTCGTGTCTGCAGTGGCATTAGTCGTTGCTGTTGCAGCTAATGTGTTAGCTTGAGTTTTAAGTATTTTGTTATAAATAATTATGAATTTGTGATTTAAAATGTTAGCTCTACATGTGCCTTTGTAAATATGTACATCCATGTACATCCATAAATACTGCACTCCACCATATCTCTACTTCCACATCCATTAATAAGATATTAACTATTTATTACATCAATAACATTTTTCTATTAAATCAATGGACAAAACACAAACAAATTACAAAATACTTTAAAACTTAAAAAAAAAAAAACAAACGAATAAAATATTTTTGTCTTGAAAAAAACACAAGTCAGTTAGACTTGTGTTTTGTCGGTGTAGCCGACTAGTTTCGGTTCTCATACGGAAACCATAATTTAACCGCTGATTTAATAGAAAAATGTGCAGTGCTTACGAATGTTTAAGTGTGGAAACATCAATAACATGTTTATAATAAAGTGAAATAAATTATTTTAGTTAACAGTGTTCTATTTATTTCACCTTATAACAAAGTACATACCTACGAGAAATAAATAAATATGGACAAATCCTTGAAATAAGCCAATAAATCCGTAAATAATTGACAATCATCGTACAATGACGTAATTTAGTATGAACGGCAATAAATCCAATAAAATATTTGACATACCTTAAGAATACCTATCAAAGTTACTGTAATCTTTCAATAGTCATAAGCATATTTTTTGCCGCCACAGAAACACAAATCGAAATAAGATTAAAAAATCTGCAATAAAATATATCAGTCGATTAGATCTACACCAAAGGATTACTACCTCTATCATCAATACTTCTATCAACTTTATGACCAGTTATTCCCTTCAATTGATACCTAATCGTAATTATCCAAGAAAACTGAAGGATAAGATAAAGTTTTGTTTTTTGTCGACAATGTTTAATAATTATTTGGTTCACTACTTCCTCTGGTACCGGCGAGAAGATGGTAAGTGGAAAACTTAACTTTCAATAAAAAAAAATCCCATGTCGACATTTGGTACCTAAATGTAGGTGTTTACTATTTTTTTTTTATTTCTAGGAAGCTCGCTGGATTTTGCTGGCCATAGCCCTGATCCAGGGTGCTCTGGCCTCGAACCCTATCCTAGAATCGGCTGAAGAAGAATGGGAGACCTTTGCCGCCCAGTTGCGAACCCCTGCCTACCGTCTCCCAACGACCACAGTACCCCGGCATTATGAAGTTAACCTGACGCCTTACTTCGACAATGTGGCCGCTGGCGTCACACCTTTCTCCTTCGACGGAGCAGTGGCCATCTACATAAACGCAACAGAAGCTAATGTGAACGAGATCGTCATGCATTGCAATGACCTGACGATTTTCACCGTTGCTGTAACTACAGTAGTTAATGGTGTTGAACAAACCGTTCCTACAACTGGCGGAATACCAACTTGTGAAATGCCTTATGCCTTTTTGAGGATCCCTACCAGTCAACCTCTTCAAATTAATCAAGAGTACATTGTAAGGATGACATTCTCGGGCAACCTTCAGACCAACATGAGAGGTTTTTACAGGAGTTGGTACGTCGACAGTACTCAAAGAAGGTTTGTAATTACCTACTAGACGATTTAAAAATCCTACTTGAATAGAGTCAATAATTTGGAGGTTTTTACAGATGGATGGCCACCACGCAGTTCCAGCCTGGTTGGGCTCGTCAAGCCTTCCCTTGCTACGATGAGCCTGGTTTCAAGGCTACCTTTGATATCACTATCAACAGAGAGCCTGATTTTAGCCCGACCATTTCCAATACGCCTATAAGAGTTAACGAGACGTAAGTTTGCACATTAAACCTAGTCATAAAATAGTTGTTCTTTATCTTTTAAAATGAGCCGTTTTCAATGAACAATTTAAATTAGTTCATAGATGGCGCTTTCAGGCGTGGCCATAGAAGAACCAAACGCGACTATCAAAATTAATCTGTGCTAAGCTAAAGGACCACGGGCACATTAGTATGAAGTCTGGGCCCACTGACAGTTGACACTTGATGAAATTTTTACATTGTCCGACCTCAATAAACTTCATGTCAAATGAAAGCTCTTGAAGAGTACTTCAATTTATTCTACGGCAGCTTAGTCAAAATCGAGCGCGAAAATGGTGTTTTGGGCACATTTGTCCCATTTTATGAAGATTGTCCGACCTCAATAAACTTCATGTCAAATGAAAGCTCTTGAAGAGTACTTCAATTTATTCTATGGCAGCTTTGTCAAAATCGAGCGCGAAAATGGTGTTTTGGGCATATTTGTCCCATTTTATGAAGATTGTCCGACCTCAATAAACTTCATGTCAAATGAAAGCTCTTGAAGAGTACTTCAATTTATTCTATGGCAGCTTAGTCGAAACCGAGCGCGAAAGTGTTGTTTTGGGGATGGGCATATTGGGCCCACTGACAGTTGACATTTTACATTGTCCGACCTCAATAAACTTTATGTCAAATGAAAGCTCTTGAAGAGTACTTTAATTTATTCTTTGGTAGCTTAGTTAAAATCGTGCGCGAAAATGGTGTTTTGGGCATATTTGTCACATTTTATGAAGATTGTCCGACCTCAATAAAACTCATGACAAATGAAAGCTCTTGAAGCGTACTTTAATTTATTCTATGGCAGCTAAGTCGAAATCGAGCGCAAAAGTGGTGTTTTGGGGATGGGCATATTGGGCCCACTGACAGTTGACATTTTACATTGTCCGACCTCAATAAACTTTATGTCAAATGAAAGCTCTTGAAGACTACTTTAATTTATTCTTTGGTAGCTTAGTTAAAATCGTGCGCGAAAATGGTGTTTTGGGCATATTTGTCCGATTTATGAAGATTGTCTGACCTCAATAAAACTCATGTCAAATGAAAGCTCTTGAAGCGTACTTCAATTTATTCTATGGCAGCTAAGTCGAAATCGAGCGCGAAAGTGGTGTTTTGGGGATGGGCATATTGGGCCCACTGACAGTTGACATTTTACTTTGTCCGACCTCATAAACTTTATGTCAAATGAAAGCTCTTGAAAAGTACTCTAATTTATTATTTGGCAGCTTAGTCAAAATCGAGCGCGAAAATGGTGTTTTGGGCATATTTGTCCCATTTTATGAAGATTGTCCGACCTCAATAAAACTCATGTCAAATGAAAGCTCTTGAAGAATACTTTAATTTATTCTATGGCAGCTTAGTCGAAATCGAGCGCGAAAGTGGACAATCTTCATAAAATGGGACAAATATGCCCAAAACAACATTTTCGCGCTCGATTTTGACTAAGCTGCCAAGGAATAAATTAAAGTACTCTTCAAGAGCTTTCATTTGACATAAAGTTTATTGAGGTCGGACAATGAAAAATGTCAACTGTCAGTGGGCCCAATATGCCCATCCCCAAAACACCACTTTCGCGCTCGATTTCGACTTAGCTGCCATAGAATAAATTGAAGTACGCTTCAAGAGCTTTCATTCGACATGAGTTTTATTGAGGTCGGACAATCTTCATAAAATGGGACAAATATGCCCAAAACACCATTTACGCGCTCGATTTTGACAAAGCTGTCACAGAATAAATTGAAGTACTCTTCAAGAGCTTTAATTTGACATGAGTTTTATTGAGGTCGGACAATCTTCATAAAATGGGACAAATATGCCCAAAACAACATTTTCGCGCTCGATTTTGACTAAGCTGCCAAGGAATAAATTAAAGTACTCTTCAAGAGCTTTCATTTGACATAAAGTTTATTGAGGTCGGACAATGAAAAATGTCAACTGTCAGTGGGCCCAATATGCCCATCCCCAAAACACCACTTTCGCGCTCGATTTCGACTAAGCTGCCATAGAATAAATTGAAGTACTCTTCAAGAGCTTTCATTCGACATGAGTTTTATTGAGGTCGGACAATCTTCATAAAATGGGACAAATATGCCCAAAACACCATTTACGCGCTCGATTTTGACAAAGCTGCCACAGAATAAATTGAAGTACTCTTCAAGAGCTTTAATTTGACATGAGTTTTATTGAGGTCGGACAATCTTCATAAAATGGGACAAATATGCCCAATACACCATTTTTGCGCTCGATTTTGACTAAGCTGCCAAAGAATAAATTAAAGTACTCTTCAAGAGCTTTCATTTGACATAAAGTTTATTGAGGTCGGACCATGTAAAATGTCAACTGTCAGTGGGCCCAATATGCCCATCCCCAAAACACCACTTTCGCGCTTGATTTCGACTAAGCTGCCATATAATAAATTGAAGTCCTCTTCAAGAGCTTTCATTTGACATGAAGTTTATTGAGGTCGGACAATCTTCATAAAATGGGACAAATATGCCCAACACACCATTTTCGCGCTCGATTTTGACTAAGCTGCCAAAGAATAAATTAGAGTACTCTTCAAGAGCTTTCATTTGACATAAAGTTTATTGAGGTCGGACAATGTAAAATTTCAACTGTCAGTGGGCCCAATATGCCCATCCCCAAAACACCACTTTCGCGCTCGATTTCGACTAAGCTGCCATAGAATAAATTGATGTACTCTTCAAGAGCTTCCATTTGACACGAGTTTTATTGGGGTCAGACAATCTTCACAAAATGGGACAAATATGACCAAAACACCATTTTCGCGCTCGATTTTGACTAAGCTGCCGTAGAATAAACTGATGTACTCTTCAAGAGCTTTCATTTGACATGAGTTTTATTGAGGTCGGACAATGTAAAATGTCAACTGTCAGTGGGCCCAATATGCCCATCCCCAAAACACCACTTTCGCGCTCGATTTCGACTAAGCTGCATAGAATAAATTGAAGTACTCTTCAAGAGCTTTCATTTGACATGAGTTTTATTGAGGTCGGACAATCTTCGTAAAATGGGACAAATATGCCCAAAACACCATTTTCGCGCTCGATTTTGACTAAGCTGCCTTAGAATAAATTAAAGTACTCTTCAAGAGCTTTCATTTGACATGAGTTTTATTGACGTCGGACAATGTAAAATGGCAACTGTCAGTGGGCCCAATATGCCCATCCCCAAAACACCACTTTCGCGCTCGATTTCGACTAAGCCGCGGTAGAATAAATTAAAGTACTCTTCAAGAGCTTTCATTCGACATGAGTTTTATTGAGGTCGGACAATCTTCTTAAAATGGGACAAATATGCCCAAAACACCATTTTCGCGCTCGATTTTGAATAAGCTGCCTTAGAATAAATTAAAGTACTTTTCAAGAGCTTTCATTGGACATGAGTTTTATTGAGGTCGGACAATGTAAAATGTCAACTGTCAGTGGGCCCAATATGCCCATCCCCAAAACACCACTTTCGCGCTTGATTTCGACTAAGCTGGCATATAATAAATTGATGTACTCTTCAAGAGCTTTCATTTGACATGAGTTTTATTGAGGTCGGACAATCTTCTTAAAATGGGACAAATATGCCCATAACACCATTTTCGCGCTCGATTTTGACTAAGCTGCCTTAGAATAAATTAAAGTACTCTTCAAGAGCTTTCATTTGACATGAGTTTTATTGACGTCGGACAATGTAAAATGGCAACTGTCAGTGGGCCCAATAAGCCCATCCCCAAAACACCACTTTCGCGCTCGATTTCGACTAAGCCGCGGTAGAATAAATTAAAGTACTCTTCAAGAGCTTTCATTCGACATGAGTTTTATTGAGGTCGGACAATCTTCTTAAAATGGGACAAATATGCCCAAAACACCATTTTCGCGCTCGATTTTGAATAAGCTGCCTTAGAATAAATTAAAGTACTTTTCAAGAGCTTTCATTGGACATGAGTTTTATTGAGGTCGGACAATGTAAATTTTTTCATCAAGTGTCAACTGTCAGTGGGCCCAATGTGCCCATGGTCCTTTGATAGTCGTGTTCCAGTTCTTGTATGGGCGCGGCTATAAGCGCCATCTATGAATTGCTTTGAATTTGTGCTTTGTAAACGGCTCATTGGGATCTTCGGCTACACTTTCTTGGTAATTGAAGCATGTTTTTTTATCCATACAGTTTGCCCAACGGAAGGATAGCAGAGACTTTTTACACAACTCCCTATACATCGACATACCTGCTAGCGTTCATCATTTCACACTACGACCGTGTAGCCTCTTCGACCAACTTGGATAGACCTTTCGACATCTATGCGAGAGACAATGCTGGCAGTACGGGCGACTGGGCTTTGGAAACTGGTGTGTTGCTGTTGGAAGCCATGGAGCAACATACGAACTTCTCCTACTATGGCATGGCTGAAAATCTGGACATGAAACAGGCTGCTATTCCTGATTTCTCTGCAGGTGCCATGGAGAACTGGGGTCTTTTGACTTATAGGTATGAAGCTTTTGCACAAAATTTTGTATGTAGTCCAAGGGGTTGTGGTCATAGGCCACACATTGCTCAAATACTTCTTATTGATCTGAAGCATGGACGAAAAACATGGTAAATTTATTGGTCATAGATGAAGCATCCATGGCCTCTTGATACGTCATAGGTGAAGTGTAACAAGGCCAAATGTAATTCGGCAAGGCGTAGTGAATCCCCTCTTCAACACAATAACATAATATAACTTTACTGTCTATCATGGGGCTGTTCTAACTATCACCATTATAATTTATTATACCATAAACAAATTCATAAACATACTTTCCCTTTTAGAGAAGTGAACATCCTTTATGACCCTATCAACTCGAACCACTTCTACCGTCAGCGTGTGGCGAACATTGTTGCTCATGAGATCGCTCACATGTGGTTCGGCAACCTCGTAACGTGCGCTTGGTGGGACAACCTGTGGCTTAACGAAGGTTTCGCCCGGTTCTACCAATATTTCTTGACTAATATGGTGAGTATTCGGTATGTTATTGTTCACAATGGTTCATATCTCTTTTAAGTTGTGTTAAGTTTTGTTCTTATTTTTTTCTCTTCAATTTCGATCTTTAAGTATACACACAACACATCTGGTGGATCAGCCACGGTGTATACTATTTTGTACTACTCTTTATAATCAAAATTGTGTTTTGAAAAGACGAATTCAAAAATAAAAGTATTCGAAGCCACGGAGCAACTCGGAAATCTCACATCGTAAATATTTTATCCCAGATCGCCCCAGACATGGGCTACCCGACTCGTTTCATCGTGGAGCAGGTCCATGTGGCCATGTTCTCAGACTCCATTGACAGCGCACACGCTCTCACCAACCCTGACGTCAATAACCCGACCCAAGTCAGCAATCACTTCTCCACCATCACCTATGCTAGAGGAGCAGCGGTGCTCAGAATGACTCAGCACCTGCTGGGAGAAAGCACTTACTTGGCTGGTTTGAGGAGCTACCTGGCTGACAGGTAAATATTATTTTGGTTTTCTGATCTACAAAATTGATCTACGCAACAATCACCAATCCACAGTGGGCTACCGTAGTGATTAAGCCTAAACTCTCTCTCTCTGAGACAAGGCCTTGGAGCTAGTGGGACATGTAAAATAAAATTGTACAAGCTACATCTTACTTTGCTCTAATCTACACTTGAATTTGATCAAACAGTAGCAGAGGTCTACACTTAAAGCGAGTCAAACATGATCAAGCTAGCTTATAAGATGGTTCTAGCAATCTAGCATAGACAATGGTTCACTTGTTTGCTCAAATGAGGCGTATAGAATCAAAGGCAGCAAAGTGCGTATGATCTTCATACGCACATACGTATGATTCTATACGCCTCAAATGTAAGCAGTCTGACCTAAGCTTACTGAACCGGTCTTTTTGTATGATGGTGTTAGGATATTTCGAGTTGATTGTATCTTCGAATGAAGCGATTCTTTAAATAACGATCAAACACCACTCCAGGAAGTTCTGTTGATCGTATATTCTACAATACTGAATAAACATATATTTTCCAGGGCTTTCAATGTCGCCGAGCCTCACCACCTTTTCGAAGCCTTGGACGCAGCGGCGGTGGCTGACAACGCTCTAGCGGCATACAATGGTATTACCATCGATAGCTACTTGAGAACCTGGTCTGAGCAGGCTGGGCATCCTCTACTGACTATTGTTGTAGACCAGAGTACTGGACAGATGATCGTTACTCAGGTAGGTGGTCTCAGAGTTGAATACTATCATAAAATGAACTAACAGTTTTGTAAATGAGTGGTTTACTGATGACAGTTTGTATAGATGACCTTAGAGGTGTGCGTTAGTCATCATCAGTACCCATTAACCAATTAAATTGATCTTTTTCAGGCCCGTTGGAATCGCAACACCGGCGTCTCCACAATCCCTAGCCTTTGGCAAATTCCCATCACCTGGACCCGCGCTGGTGTCAGTGATTTTGAAGACTTGAAGCCCACGCAGGTCCTCACTGAACAAGTCACCGTTTTGAACAGAGGCACCACTGGCTTGGAATGGGTCATCTTCAACAAGCAGGAATCTGGTAAGCTCTTGACCTGTTTCTCTAAGCCCCTAATTAAACCCAGTTGTTGCTGGTTTTAATAGTGATGTTATTCTGATTCTTCTTAAAAAAAATATTTTGATTTCCAGGTTTCTACCGTGTGAATTATGATGACACGAACTGGGGTCTCATCACCCGTGCTTTGAGAAGCAGTGAAAGAACAACTATTCACGAGATTAATCGTGCCCAGGTAGGCAACATTTCAGAACAGCTTAGAGTAAACTTTCCTCTACTTTAATGTCAAGCTTTGAAATAAAAAAATCGTGTCGTTTTTTAAACAGATCGTCGACGACGTCATTGCTCTAGCCCGCGCTGGGGTCATGTCCTACACCAGGGCATTCAACATCCTCTCCTTCTTGGAGTTCGAAGACGAATATGCGCCGTGGCTTGCTGCCATTTCTGGCTTCAACTACCTCTTGAGAAGACTGGCCCATGACCCGCAGAATTTGGCCCTCCTCCAGGTACCTCTTAATTGATTAGCCAACGTCTTCCAGATATAATTTATGATACCAAGAATCATCTTATTGCCTTTACCAGCTGTCTATTTTCGCTCGTGAGTGGCATAGATCCGTCCTCCATCACACAGATCGCTAATTATTATTAATAATAATTTCCTGCTAATGGTCCTAATTGACGAGCGAAAGGGTTAATACTCAGGTAAGCAAAACATAATCTACAAAACATAATCTAGGACGTAAAATTTGTTAGTGTTTTCCAGCGTATGAATGGAATAGTGACTAGCCCAGGCTGACGTGTTATGATTGTGTACCAATAACACATTTTTCATTCTTTTAGGCTGAATTCATCCGACTGAGTGCCGCGGTGACCGCAAAACTTGGCTTTGCCGAACTTGGCACTGAATCCTACATGGACAATCTGGAGCGTATGTATGTCATGGAGTTCCTGTGTGATATCGGCCATCCCGAGTGCGTTTCTGCCGGGGTCGCCGCTTTCCAGAACTGGAGAAATGGTGGCTTGTGAGTATACTCCACATTCTATTAAAAATAATGCAAAAATAGCAGATTTTTTGTTACTTCTTGCTACGTAAATCCATCCATTTTTGGTAATTTATTGAAGGTGATTTTTTCGTTATCTTAATAATATTGAAATGCTCCAATAAACGAAGTAAACGCTTTTATTATGTTCAAAGAGACTACAATTCTGAATGTTAAATTGATTTTTGTTTTGCATTAACACTTAAGTATCATAGTACTTTGCTTAAATGTTTGCTAAATATTGAACATAAAACATTTCAGTGTTCCAGCAAACATGCGTTCATGGGTGTACTGCGTGGGCTTGCGCGAAGGCACAGCTGACGACTTCAACTACTTCTGGAACCGCTACATCACCGAAGACTTGGCTTCCGAAAAGGTCATCATGCTCCAGTCCATTGGCTGCACGAGAGACCAGGCTAGCATCTTTAGTTTCCTCGACCAAGTCGTTGCCGACAATGATAACATCAGGTCTCAGGACCAAAATACGGCTTTCAACTCTGCTACTTCGGGCAACGAAGAGAATACCCAGATTGTGTTCCAATGGCTACAGAATAACATCGCAGTGACCACGGCTTCGTAAGTAGCTGCTCGAATTTCAAACCCTGTTAGTTTATCTTCATGAGAACAATTTTAAATTAAAATATGCCTCAATTTCAGTTTGGGAAGTATCGCGACACCCTTGAGCTATGTTGCTGCCCGTCTGCTGAACGAGGAACAAATTTCTGAGGTAAAAATATCGATATGCATATTTTCTGCGAGATTATAAGGCAATATAAAGAAATATCAATGAAAGCCGAAATAGATATAATGTTCAAAAAATATATATACGACAGAAGAAGACGGGGAAATCACCAGATACATCAGAAAAATGATGTCTATCAATATTTCGCGATAAATACTATTAATTTCGTATTTATAATGGCAATGACCATTATGTTTTATCTATAACAATGATGACGATGTCCATCTAATTAATAATCAGACGAAGGTGACCTCAAGACATATTGGTGTCAACAAAAATTATCGTGAAAAAACTCATTTTGAACCAAAATTATGGAATAATCAAAATTTTCGAACGTTCTGTTTCAGTTCCAAGCCTGGCTGGACGCCAACCAGAACGCTCTCGGGACAGGGTACAACACCGGCATCAACGGTATAGCCACTGTGAGGTCCAACCTTCAGTGGTCTGACGAGAAAATCCCTGAAATGACCAGCTACTTCGACGTGGGTTACGTTGACGATGTAGTGGAGATAGAAATAGAGACAGAAGCTCCTACTAGCCCACCATCGCCAACCACTACCACTACCACACCTGCTCCTGAACCGGACTCGGCTAATATTGCAGCTTTGAGTGTTGTCACTTTGTTGGTGACACTGGCTATAAACTTTGCAGCGTAGAGTTTTGGGATACGAACGAGAAAGACCATTACAATTTTAAATAACAATACATTACAATAATTATATCATCTATATTTTCGTACACGAACTATTTATTATCATTACTATGTAATGTTATTGAAGTTTGCTAAAATAATTATCATTAAAGATTTTATACTGTTTTAAAAAATACTTAATTTAAATCCCCCGAGAAAAAAAAATATGAAGGCCCAAAGACAAAGGCAATTTAAAAGTTTTGTACTGTATTTTTTACTGTAAGTATCCACCAGCCCCTCTACCCTTGACGCAATTTTTTCAATAAGGCGCAATTTACAAATGTCTAAGACAATTTTATATTTTTACTAGCTTTTGTCCGCGACTTCGTCCGCTTATTTTTTTCTCGTGAGTTTTTTCGTAGTAATAAATATGAACGTTAAATATGAACGTTTTGGTAAATATGAACGTAATAGCGTCAAGGGTAAGCCCCCATAGCGGATAGTTATTTTGCTTTAATTTTTTGGGAGTTTCGTATTTTCCTACCTCCGATTGAAATCTTATCGGAGTTTGACGGTCATTTTTTAACTTTGGAAGTGCAAAATTTCCCAAAAGCTGAGTCATTTATTATAAAAGTAGTTATCAATTTAACAGTTTTTAACTCTATTGTGATTGTGATAATTGAACGAGCGAGCGAAGTTCTCCGAGTCTACTGGAACAATCCGGCGTTTGTATGTTTGTATGTATGTATGTATGTTTGTATGTGTGTATGTTTGTATGTATGTATGTATGTTCGACGATAACTTGAGTAAATTTGGTCAGATCGTTATGAAATTTGGTAGGCGGGTAAATGAATTTAAAATAATTTTTAAGATCTAAAATGAGCCAAAACGGGCGAGGGGTTGCCGAGATATAGGGTTGTTAAATTTATATGGGGTCGCGAGTTCATAGTTCGGGGCGAACCACTAGTAATTTTAAATATGTTAGCATTATATCTTCAAAGTTAGTCAAATTATAAAAGATCGAAAAAGTTATCAGCGATAATGGGCCCCAGTATCGGATAACATTCGATCATAATTGCATACCAGTGATTATTATCAGTGACGGCATTATCCTGAACCACAGTCCTGCCCCTCTACCCTTGACGCATTTTTCCAATACGGCCGCAATATGGCGCAATATACAAAATTTAATATTTTACAAATTAAGACGCATTTTGTGTTTTTATTGAATAAAACAGCTTTACCTTTGAATAAACATTACAAAGTATTTAAAATCAAAGCATTACTATGTGAATTAAAAGAAAAATTAATTTTAAAACTTTTTCAATTTGAAGGGGAAAATTGTCACGAAATTTGACACGTTTGTAGAAAACTAAATTGCTACAGTTTGAAAAGCTTTTAAACTTAAGACTGGAAGATAGCAGGGTGGCGAGAAATTCAAAATTTTCACAGTCATTTACATTTTGTAGCTAAACTGAGCTATTTTGTTCAGCGATTTTTCGTTCGCGGCAATAACAGTATTCTTTTCATTATTGTAAACAACAGAACAACAATAATTCAGCCGATTAAGTGTTCTGGTCTACGACAAGTTTTTTGGGCAGTGCCACTGCTTCGTAGACCAGAACACATAATCGGCTGAATTATTGTTGTTCTGTTGTTTATAATAATTAAAAGAATATTGTATTTTTGCCGCGAACGAAAAATCGCTGAACAAAAAAAGCTCAGTTTAGCTACAAAATGTAAAAAAAGCTGTGAAAAGTTTGAATTTCCCGCCACGTTACTACCGTCCACCCTTAAGCTCAATTCGGTACGCAAAGTTTTTTGTTCGAAAGTCCGTTATTGGCTTAATCTTATCTTTAGACAATATTGAGAAACTAATTTCAATATTTTTTATTTTCGTTCAGTAGTTTGGATTTTACAACGGTTCAAAGATACGGTTTTATGACCTTCACGCGACGGTCTGCATACTGTTGGCCGTCATAGGAACAAAACATTTTAGCGCATAAAAACAAAACTACTGGACCAAAATAATAAATATTGAAATTAGTTTCTCAATATTGTCTAAAGATAAGTTTAAGCCAATAACGGACTTTCGAACAAAAAACTTTGCTTACCCAATTCATCGGATTTTTTACTGGTATCAATATTAATGTAGTTTCTGTCCAACTTGGCCTTTTTCCATTATCTATATTGATTTTTACACAATGTCATTTTTTTTATCAAGTCACTATCGCGAGCTAAACTAGATCCCTGACATTAGCTAAATTCATGGCGAGATTTTCGCGTCGTGATTTATCCGCTCCATCATCATCATTGCCTTAATCACTATCTGCCAATAATGTATTGTACTGCTCGTGGCATGAACCATCTCCAAGCTAAGGCAGGCTTATGGTGCACTACATAAATGTGATAATTGAACCACTTCTAACTTTATCTGGACGTCGATTGTACATTGTTATCGATATTACTAATGATAAATAAAGGATTTTGTTAAGTCGCGTTCTTAGTCTGGCGAGCGGTGTTGCGGCAAACGCCATGGGTAAGCTGAAACCATTTATCAATTTTCATAATACTCTGTGAAAATCCCTCTTTTGAAGTCAGTAAAATTTAGGCTAGACTGTTGCTATAATTACTACTTATATCTAATAAACAACCTTGGATTAGTCCCTTATGTTTCTACTAAACTTGCACTTTATATCAGTCATACATATCTCAAGACTGATTTATATGTAAGCTTTTTTTTATTTCAAGTGTTATAAAGTTTAGTGAATAAATAAATTATGTTGGTGTTAAACTTGAACATCTAAAAGTGATGGAGGTGTTAGTTACTAGAACGTGTATATTTTAGAGTCACCAACTAAATTTATTGACGACATGCTTCCAAATTGTCAGTAGTACTTAGGTATACCTAACATTAGATATTAATTGACCACTTGAACGCTGCAGGATGTTAGTAGATACAATAATTGGCAAACTCTGGACGTCATTAACATTGCCACAAGTTTAAACTCTACCATCTTTCAAACAGGTACCAAAATGCTCAAATCCGCGTTGGCACTAGTGTGCTTCCTGGCTCTGACCAATGGAGACCCCTACGAAGACTTCAGGTCAGAGATAGAGAGCCGCTTCACTAACCTGGACGATCCGGCCTACAGGCTGCAGGCGTCCGTCCAACCCAGGGAATACTTTGTGGACCTGGACGTCTATTTGGACGAGTCGAGGTTCAATGGTCTGGTGCAGATCAACGTTGATGTAAGAGACTTTGGACTTTTATTGCTGAGTTGTGGATCATCCGACGCATAAAGATAACTTGCAATGTTCAATAAACGTGACTCGACTCTGACTGGAACACCCTAGTTCATAAAATTTAATACTAAACGCCTGATCCAATATATTAAAGAACACTCGAAAGAAAACATGCTTTCCAATAAAATAAAAACCGCATCCCAATCGGTTCACCCGTTTAAGAGCTTCGGTGCCATACACAGACACACAGGCACACAGACACACATAGCGATCAAACTTATAACACCCGTCTTTTTGGGTCAGGAGTTAAAAAGCAGTAAAAGAGCTTTCGAAAGCTTCAATTATTTATTGATTTTCAAAAATATACAGTATTGGGTTAAGGTCAGATTCTAGCAATTGATATTTGTATTAGTTTTACGATAAGGACAATCCCTAGGTACTTTTTCAAAGATACCCGGTTTGTTACCCAACCCAATAAAAATTAGTTCAACATGACTTGATTGTTCGGTACAATCGCCCCTTATCATAATTTGGGTTTCTGCGTTCAGTGCGTACAATAAAAGATAACTTACTTATAATCTCTGTAGGTATAATTTGTGCTGAAATTATTCTTAGATAACCTTTATCATCTTGATAAGTTTAACCCTTATCAAAGATTAACTGTCTGAATTTGTGCTAGGTACCATACCGGTACATTCCAGAAAAGTTCAAGCCAGTTAGAATAGGTAAAATATTGTGACGCCAAATTCACGTTTTTCAGGTTGAGGAAGAAAATCTAACTCAGATTGTCCTGCACCAGAACGTGGTGTCCATCACTGCTGTAACGGTCCTTGACTCAAACAACAACATCGTGCCCTTGACATTCCCCGACTCATTCGAAATTGACAGCTATTATGAGCTGCTTAAAATCAATTTCGCTAACGTCGTGCCACTTGGCTCTTACACCTTGACCATCAGCTACTTGGGCCGCATCAACGAGAATCCTTTTGACAGAGGATTCTACAGGGGTTATTACTTCCTCAATGGAGAAACTAGGTAAGTTTAATGAAGCACAAAAGTTTCAGTGGCTCAGCTGCACTACCTAGTATTTAGATTTACATTTAATTTTTACACTACGGAACCCAAACGGGTACCACCCAAAGTGCATTAATGCATCAATATGTTGATTGGCCGTCACATCTCCTGGACTATTTCTTGCCAAGCGAAATTAAAACTTGTCTGAATAAAGGTGTTGTTTCACGGTAGTATGGGGCTCAGGCTAAGACTGAAATTTAATTAGGACCAAAAAAGACAGACTATATTTGAATGCTAGACCATCTTTTACCGACCACTCCTCAATATCTTCATTAAGTTCCATGTTTAAAATGTTTTCATTTGATTGCAATGCAACACACACTCAAAACTGAAAAAATGGCGAACTCTGTGGTGAGCCGTGTGTGCACAGAATAGTGGAGCTGTCAGCTGTCAAGCCAGAGACTCACCAACACGCACCGGTCACCAACACACAGAACTTCTTTTTAAAATCTGTAAAAGTACCTATCAACATAAAAATAAATACTAACCTCAAATGGTAGGTACTGGATTTATTTTACATAAATGGTACACGTAAGAAACAGCGAAACAAAACCAAAACACTTTTGAAACGCACCGGTCACCAACACATTTATCACACTTATTTCTTTTTTGTAATCTGTGAAACCAACGCCAAACAACACCCCACGCCACGAACGAAACACCACAGATAAAATTCGCAACGGAGGGAAATGTTCCAAAACCAGAACATTCGTAGAAAAAGAAACCTTTGTAAATAACTTGCGCATGGCTTGACAATAAATAATGGGGGTCTTGGCAAGGTTTACGCTTTATCTGATTATTGTTATGTTTGTATTTTTGGTAAAAAATATTGTTTCAAACACAAAGCCATTTTTACACGAGCGACACCGAAGAAACAAAAAGTGTTCGTACATGTAAATGACACAGAAATTAAATATTTCAGGAATCAGGTACTGTTCAGGGGATATTCTTCTTTCATAAAAAATGGTCCTTCAAAATATTAAAGAGATTGCAAAATTAAAAAAAAAAAATTGGCCCTTTATGAAACAACACCTTTTCTTCCATTCCCTTATGCTTTAGACCCACAACTTCATTCTTTTTCCGAGATACCTCTTTGTTTAAACGAAGTATTTTCCTTGTTTCCTGTGCCGAAGAACATGTCTTAGTTAGGTAACTTCTTCTTTTTACACGACTGCACCAGGAGGAGGGTTTTTTTATGGTACAAGAACTGGCCAATATATGGCCAATATTTGACTATTCCAGGTACTACGCCACAACCCAGTTCCAGCCCTACCATGCCAGGAAGGCGTTCCCTTGCTTCGATGAGCCGCAATTCAAGTCTCGCTTCGTCATCTCCATCACGAGGCCCAGCAGCTTCAGCCAGTCCTACTCCAACATGGCCATCAACGAGACCCAGATGTAAGCTATTTAGGATACTTGACCCAAAATATATACTTAGACACCAAGTCTGTAGAGTTACAGTGATTCAGATGTTGAGATATTAATGGATACCTACATGGCATAATGGCAGCTATAAAATCTAAGATAGCTGAGAAGTTGGTTCCTATCAAAAGTTGAAAGCATGATACGTAACTAACACCTGGACCAGCGTGTCCACATGTCTGTGCTAAGTGACCAAACTATTCAATTGTTCGGGGGTCTACCGGTTAAGATGAAGCCGATTACCATTGGCACTTTCTGGTTTTTTAATCTTTCATGGTTTTGGGACATTATGATTGTAACAACGGTGCCAAAATATCGGGAAATCAAACAAAATAAATCGTGGTAAGACAAAATTTTTGTATAATAATAAGAAAACGGGATCGTTTATTTGTATTATTATACTAAATGGTTGTCATAAACTCACAATAATAGTCAGCCCAGAATTGAAGGAAGTTAGTTCCGCAATACCATATCTCCACTACATTTCACTCAAGTGTCTTTCAACACAACAGTCAATCGTAGTTAAACATCCAAATCTTATGATTCATCAGTGTCTCTACCACGCGTGTTCGTGAGACCTTCCTGCCCACACCCATCGTCTCCGCCTACTTGGTGGCCTTCCACGTCAGTGACTTCGTCGAGACTACCGCCACCGGCACCCCCGAAAAGCCTTTCGGCATCATATCTCGTCCAGGTAAGGACTTCTGGACTGTCGAAAGTTATATAGAAAAAATCATTGGACTTTTAGGAGATTTCAAAATTAAAAAAAATAATATTTATTGGTAAAAAAAAGTTTATTTACCTACAAGTTGTTAAAAAAGATAAAAGGCATCGAATACAATTTAATTAACATTTAAATAGATCTTGACGTCAACCCTTATCCATAGTACAGAAACTGCACAAAGTTTCGACTTTATGCCATCAATGAACAATATTAATTCATCGTGCAACCCCAGTAGCTGTTTGATTCATTCATGTTTTGAGGAAAAGATGGGAAAAGATGGTTTGTATTAGACAATCTGAGGTGAACTGATCTAAACATCCAAATCAAAAAGATAACAAGAATGTTTAATATAAAAAAAAAAAATTCCAAAAATACTAAATACATAGAAAACTTGTTATTGGAGGTTGGTTGTCAGGTCTGTTCTAATCTGTTCTGCTCCCGGCCAGAAGCATGCAACTATTTGAGATTTTATTGCTTTGAGAATGTATTTTTTGGCTAATGCTGTATTTAACTTAAAAAAAATTTTTTTTTTTAATAATTATTTTTTTGAAAAATATTTGTTTACTTATAGGCCCGGTCAACCAGCACCCGTACGCTGCCGAAACCGGTCTCGCCATCACCAACTGGATGGATGACTACTTCAACATCGGCTACTACGACATGGGCCAGGGCGTCCCCATGAAGAATGATCACATCGCCCTGCCTGACTTCCCCTCCGGTGCCATGGAGAACTGGGGCATGGTCAACTACAGGTGAGCACATCGTTAATTTGGTTTGAAAATTTTGGTTGTTTTAATAGGATAAATTAACCTTTATTAAATACTACCTATTGCCCGCGACTTCGTCCGCGCAGACAATTTTTTTTCTCGTGAGTTTTTCCGTTGTTTTAATGGTTATTCTGCTATTCGGGGCGGAGAAAAATCCAACATATCAAAAATCATAAAAATCGGTCCACCCGTTCTCGAGTTATAAATGGTGTAACTAATACGAATTAGTTTTATATATTAAGAGATTAAAAATAAAAATAAAATAGATTCGACCGACGGGTGGGCCTAGATTAAGGCTGAATATTTTTTTTCAGTTTCGTTACCTACGTGCTATTTGCTAGAAAAGTGCTTTCGAAAAAACAGTTTTTTGGAAGAACGAAGTATTATTTGGGGGCCACTGTAACCTCAATCTAATACGAAGGCCTTTGCATCTACGTGATGAGATGATTTATACAGCGTCCAGTGGTACCTTCACTCACATTAGATGGGTGAAGAAACCAATCGGCGCTGCAGTGCCTGGGACATTGTTTTAGATGGAGTAGGCTTGCCCAGCACCTATACCATCCTGACAGCTTAGTCGGCCTAGCCCACAGTCCTCAATCCTCAATCTAAACAATGCAGCTTACTACAGCGCCTAAGTTTGTCCACAGAGAGGCTTACCTGCTCTACGACCCTCAGAACACCAACATCCTGAGCCGTATCTTCATCGGCACGATCCTGTCCCACGAGCTCGCTCACAAGTGGTTCGGAAACCTGGTCACCTGCTTCTGGTGGAGCAACCTTTGGCTGAACGAGTCCTACGCTAGCTTCTTTGAGTACTTCGCCACTCATGGTGTAAGTTATCCAAGACTTGGATTATTTTACAAACTGTAAAATTATTTGACTATCGTCAGCCAAGACTAAAGCCTAAAAGCTAGTTAATAAAAAAAAGATTAACTTGATGATCTAGCTATAAGTCACCATGTGAAAAGTTCCAAAAATAAAAAAGTTTACAAAAGATAAAAATAGCCATAAGCTAGTACTGTAACACCAGGTGAACTTTAATCGCCTTTGCAGATTTCTAAGGTGGACTTGCGTCAGTTAAGGTTAGCCAACTAACTCTGAGTTAATTTGACATTTCCATACAATTTTTGGCGTTAACTCAGTTTTAACTGGCTACCTTGGTTGACGAAAGTGGACCTAATAGTTCCTATAGAAAAAAACTATAAAAAATACACCTGTGCCATTTGGTTATTGGCTTCGCTAGCTATACGATGAAAGTACGAAATGAGGACAGTAAAATCAGGTGGGGTGCAAATGGCTCGAAAAATACAACCCCATCCCGTTAAATTTTTATTAGCTTTTGGCAAGTTATACTTTCACTGGCTTGTAAAAACTGAGCTCGTATAATCCGGCCATAAATATCTACTGTTAGCTCTCACTATTATTTTTTTCCTCCAGGTCGATCCGTCTCTCGAGCTTGCCGACCAATTCGTGGTAGACTACGTCCACAGCGCTCTCGTATCCGATGCCGCCGCCTCAGTCGTTCCGATGAACTGGACCGGAGTCGTCGACGCCTCCTCTATCACCGCTCACTTCGGCACCTCCAGCTATGCCAAGGGAGCCTCTGTCCTCAGGACCATGGAGCACTTCGTGCGCCCGGCAACCTTCCAGAAGGCGCTTCAGTACTACCTAAGAGACAAGTAAGTTTTTGTGCCTCCATACTTCTACTGAGTCATCATCATCAGGCATAATTAGATAGTGTTGCCCATTGTGGACTCGATATTTTTTGTATCACAACAACAGTTTTGATCTCTGGTCCTCATTCACTGGATCAGATAACTTTATTAACATCACCAGTTTTCTGAATCGAGCTTGAGCTAAAGGCGCAAAGCCTGTCCAAAATTGGAAACTCATTCAAGAGCTCCATGTCTCAGCTTTGACTGACGATGACAATACTTCCCCACAGCGCTTACGGTCTCGGCACCCCCGAGCTCATGTACAACGCGTTCAGGACCGCCGCGGCCGAAGACAACTCCGTGTCCCAGTTCCCGGGCGCCGATGTAGGGGCCGTCTTCGAGAGCTACGTCCAGAACCCCGGCGCGCCCGTCGTCAATGTCAATGTCAACCACCAGACTGGTGCTATCACTGTCACTCAGGTTTGTGGAAATCCAATTGACATTTAAATGATGGTGATTCAATCACATTGATCGTTCAGAACATTCTTGAACTCTGCAAGAATTGGTAACTTTTTACTACTCAAACTTGCTCTTCTTTAGCATTTCTTATCTTATTGGTTACTTAACTTGTTGAGAAAAAACGAGACTCCAGTACAATGAGATGGCGCCTTTGTTTACCACGTAAAGTTGGTGCCTTAGCGTGTAAGCTACTATATTTTATGAAGCGCATTTTCCTCAGACATGATATTTATCAGATATCAAAGAGTAGAAATCATTTACTCTTAAGTCAATACGCAGTCATAATTTCTTATACGTTTGTTCTTATATGTCAAAACAACTTTAAACGTTCATCAGCGATTCATTATCATATTCATTCACCTCGAGCAACCTCTCACGGTTCATCTTCATTAGACTACTACCTTTACTAATGATTTCTTTCTTCTACACCTTCAGCAACGTTTCCAACTGACCGGCACACCCCCGAACACCATCTGGCAGATTCCCTTGTCCTTTACCTACGCCAGCGCTGCCAACTTTGAGGACACCACGCCCGTGGCTCTCCTGACCACTCAGTCTGCCACCATCAACAAGCCAGCCGGAGAAGAGTGGGTTATCTTCAACGTCGCACAGTCAGGTATGGATGAGAGAACAAAACTTATGCGAGAAGACAGGTACGAAATAGGCCGCAAGAATTTTTACTATCTTCTTTAATTCGGAACCCAAAGTTTTTTGTTCGAAAGTCCGTTATTGGCTTAATCATATCTTTAGACAATATTGAGAAATTAATTTCAATATTTTTTATTTTGGTTCAGTAGTTTGGATTTTACAACGTTTCAAAGATACGGTTTTATGTAGTCACGCGACGGTCTGCATACTGTTGGCGGTCATAGGAACAAAACATTTTAGCGCATAAAAACAAAACTACTGGACCAAAATAAAAAAATATTTAAATTAGTTTCTCAATATTGTCTAAAGATAAGATTAAGCCTATAACGGACTTTCGAACAAAAAACTTTGGGTTCTGAATTCATATCCACTGAAGTTGCCAAATTTGGGACTTTCTTCTTACGGTGTTGGAAATTTACCATCCAAAAACCTTCTTTTTGGGCAGTCGGGTAAAAATTGTAACAACCTTTCATCAGATGATGATGATGATAATGATGACACTCTTAGTTTATTATTCTAATAACAAATTCCTTTGTCTTTTTCAGTTTCTGTTTCTTTTGATAATCCATGCTTACAGCTTTTTTACGTATAGTTTGTTTGTTTGTTATTTTACCGTATTTATATTCTCAGGTTACTACCGCGTCAACTACGACGACTACACTTGGGACTTGATCGCCGCCGCCCTCCGTGAGAACCGCGAGTCCATCCACAAGCTCAGCAGGGCTCAGGTAAAGTAACGACATGATATTCATTTGTGAAAGCTCTCACCATTCTTGGTGGCTATTCTCGTTCGTTGAAGCATTTTTGTATACTTAATTTGCCTTGATCGGGTGTATGGACACACAATAGGCATGTGACCTTCTCAATTTCGTATGTTGAGATGGCCAGAAAACTGCAAGGCGCGCCCTGTGATTCTATTAATAGTTCTATCCTGCTTTCATCTAGCGCACTCTTGCTTTATTTTTTACTATTTATATGAAGCAAGTTGGTCTCAATGAAGCAAGCTACTCGTTTCAAGGGTTGCCAATTATTTTTTATTCCTAGTTTTTTTTCTTATGTGCACGAATATTTTTATCAGTCATAATTACTAAGGTATTTTTCATCCGCTTTCGAGCCACGCAATTCAAATATACGACAAGCCAGCACATAACTTGTTTCAACTTCATCCAGATCGTCCACGACGTCCTGTTCTTCGTCCGCCGCGGCACCATGAACATCAACAAGGCCCTGGACATCCTCTCGTTCCTGCGGGACGAGACCGACTACTACCCGTGGGCTGGCGCCTTGGGACAGCTCGACTGGCTGCGCAGACGCATGACCCACCTGCCTGCTGTCTATGATGAGTTCTCTGTGAGTATCATGAGATGATCTGGCTCTGCTATTTGTTTTCGAGCCGTTTGAATGTGTAGTATTTTCACGAGGCATTTAATTTTCGTGTAGTATTTTAAAAACCAAGTATTTCTGCGAAATGAGAGGGAGTCCAAAATAATGGTTCAGTTTTTACTTTTGAGGTACAGAATCTCAAAAATAGACTTCAAACATTTCACGTCAGCTCGTTAGCCATAAGTCACGAAAACTACCACTCATCTTAATACTTTTTTCCCTAGACTTATCTCCTCGAGTCCATGGAGAATGCCATCCAGCTCCTCGGTTACAACGAGGCCAGCACAGACTCCACATCAACGATCCTGAACCGTATGCAGCTGCTGAACTACGCCTGCAACATGGGACATGAGGGCTGCGTCGCCGACAGCGTGGCTAAGTGGACCGCTTTCAGGGCTAACCCCAACAGTCTGTGAGTATAAATGAAACATTTTAGAAAAGGATTTTTAAGGGTGGACGATAGCAACGTGGCGGGAAATTCAAAATTTTCACAGTTTTTTACATTTTGTAGCTAAATTGAGTTATTTTTGTTCAGCGATTTTTCGTTCGCGGCAATAAAACAGTATTCTTTTCATTATTGTAAACAACAGAACAACAATCATTCAGCCAATTATGTGTTCTGGTCTACGAAGCAGTGGCACTGCCCAAAAAATTTGCCAGAACACATAATCGGCTGAATGATTGTTGTTCTGTTGTTTACAATAATGAAAAGAATACTGTTCTTTTGCCGCGAACGAAAAATCGCTGAACAAAAATAGCTCAGTTTAGCTACAAAATGTAAAAAACTGTGAAAATTTTGAATTTCCCGCCGCGCTGCCATCTTTCAGCCTTAATATTCATCCCAGTTCGCACCGCACGATTTTGCTTTGTAAGTGCAAACTTCTCACACCAGATGGCGCCCTCCGTCCATTTTCGCATCGACAGTTACTTGGCTCGGTAGCTCAATTGGTAGAGCGCCTGCCCGGTATGCAAGTGGTTGCGGGTTCAAGTCTCTTCCCGAGCGAATTATTTCAACCATATAATAATCTAGAAAATGTTTCTAGCACGGGTTAGTGCTGAAAAAAAAAGGAAATAAATCTGGTTAAAAGATGTTTATGTTGTGAAATAGTGCCCATAAAATCTTAAGAAGTGAGTAACTGTAATCAATCAAGTATTTATTGGATTTGTTGATTACTTAGCATATTATCATGCTACTCATCAATTCGTTAATCTTTATCCTTCGGTAATCCCATAATACCAAATTAGTTTGCACTTTTGTTTGCACTTTTAGACTGTTGTTTTTAATAAAGGGCAAATTCTAAATTGTTGTTATCTTTGTACTGATTTAAATTATAAAAAATATTCTAATCAAACTGCCTGCAATCAGAGTTCCTCCCACAGCAGGATACTTCTTGTGCTTTATTATTTCCGAAGAATTCATAAAAACACAAAAGTCTCTCTGCTCCTAAAGTCCTAACCTAACCATGCTATAATCCTCATCCAAAAGCAGTCAACGAGACTTAACTTTTCAGTAAGATCGGGTCATTCAGTCGCTACGTAGGAGTATCTTGCTCTTTACAAATGAAACCACTTTTTTTTTTGCAAATTGAGTAGTCAAACGAAACCGTCGGTGCCTGAAACTAACTTATCTACACTTAGTTTTTCTTTTTTTTATGTAGCTGGCATGCATAGTATCCTACTGCTATGCATAGGCCTCCTTCCTAGTCTTCCATACATCTATATCCTAGGCTGCATTCCACAACCAAGAAAGCGTTGAGATCAAGAAAGCACCCAGCTTCGCATCTGTTTTTCATAATGTTTTTTTTTTCAGAGTGCCCGTGAACCTCCGCCGTTACGTCTACTGCATCGGTCTCCGCGAGGGAGACTACTCTGACTACGAGTTCCTGTGGGCTCGCTACGAGGCCTCGGAGAACACCGCTGACATGGTCGTCATGCTCAGAGCTCTAGCCTGCAGCAGGGATCAGACCGCCATCGCTCAGTAAGTCTTTTCACTGCTTGTTCTGGTGCCTCTTTTCTCTCATTCACCTTTTTTCTCTGATTGATTCAGTAATTTGCCAAGCCCTTAATATGTAGTATATTTCAAAGGCTTTCAGTTTCTTTGGACAAAATATAATATTATGAGGTACCCTGAGAAAAGTCTAGAGAAGCTCATAATCTCGGGTCATGGAAATTACAACAATTTGTTTAATTAATTTCACGGGTATCTCCGTCCCAACACGATATATGCCAGTCAATGTGTTACCTTGTGACTTGACATAATTTATTTTCTTACAGCTACATGCAGCAGTCCATCTCAAACCCCCGCATTCGCCTGCATGACCGCACCAATACCTTTACCTACGCCCTGCAAGGCAACCCTGAGAACCTGCAGACCGTCCTGAACTTCGTTTACAACAACTACGCTGCTATCCGTGAAAAGTAAGTATCAAGGAATGTTCCTTTGAAAAGCTAGACTATAGTCTTTACTTACATCGCTTTCGAAGCATTTGTTTTTTCTGATTATTGTATGATCCCATGTTCACATAAATAAATAATTCTTCATTCTTGCTAATTGATTGACCGGGCTTGGTATATGTTTTCTTTGACTTTTATCCAGCGGTCAAAGGTTCAGGTTGGGATTTCCGGTAGTGACGTATACGACTTTAGTCTATTGCGAAGTAACGTAAATGATTTAGCAACACAAATTATTAAAAACATAGGTACTTTAAATTAAATTTTGTCTGTCAGTGCTTATTATTTTGACCTCTCATTTTTAGCTACGGTGGGTCTGCCCGCCTGAGCGTGGCCATCAACGCTTTGGCTACTTACCTGACTGACTTCAACGACATCGTTGCCGTAAGTATCGTAACATTCAAAAGTAATATGTGGATTTAATTCTCCTTCTCTTATTGGAGGTTCATTGATAACTTCTTTTTAAAAGCTCAAATGGTAAATGATAAGACTAGGGTTAAGTTACAATGAGCAGTTTATAACTTTGTATGTTTTGGAAATTTTAATTAATAATAATTTAGCGTAATAAGAGTATAAAAGGAATATTTGGTCAGAATATCAGAAATTGATTAATCAGAATAACAGTAAAAGTTATCAATATATTTGGACAGAATTACAGATATTTGGGCAGAGTAACAATTTAAAAATAAAGAAAGATATTTACTTAACTTCGGTTGCAGCAGTTGCTCCTTTCGTTGTACCACGAAGACTGAGGTGACCGCTCTGGGTTGCCGCTATTTATAGGCTCCGAGAAGCGGAAGCATGGCGGTCACGTCAGTCAAGTAGCTTACAAATATTTGAATCAATATTACTGAGCACGATAAAATTGAGATAATATGTTTTAAATTCATTTTAAATTGGATTATATATATTGGAATACATTTGGCTTGAATACTAAATTAATTAACAAAGCGGAAACAGTTATAATGGAGGTTGGTAAAATAACAAAGTATTTACAATATTGTGTTGAATTATTGCTAACATTTTACTATTGATATTGATTGCACCTTTTCTGTACTACCAAAACTTTGGAAAATTGAGTTACGCCCGGGATTAATGCATAATCTAATTCACAGCAACCTTACATCTGATGATTTATAATACTTATCTTGTCCAGTGGCACCTCCACTCATCCTAGAAAGGTAACATAACCCACTTGGATGCTGCAGATCCTGGGACATAATGATATAGTTTAGATTGATTAAGCTTACCCAGCACCTATATCATCCATCCATACACGGCCTTGTCCACAAAAATAACACCATTAAACTGAATTATGAATTTTGACCTATTCCCTCTTTCCACAGTTCCAATCGTGGGCTTATGCCAACCAGCTGAACCTTCCTGGAGAGTTCGGGTCCGCTCAGGCCGTGGTCACGTCCGCTGTCAACAACCTAAGCTGGGGCAACAACGTTGCTCTGGATCTAGTCACCTACCTACGCAGTGGAGCCTCTACTTTCGTGGCTCCCGTTGCCCTCATGCTGGCCGCCATGGTTGCCCATTTGTACCGTTAAAGTAGATTATTATGTTATGTTAGGTTTTGTGGAATGAATGTAAATATTTATTTTTTAATTAAAACTTTTACCACGAATGAAACTAAACCTCTATTTTTTTCTACTTTACCCAACCCAAGAGCTGAGTGATGATGAAGAGACACTTTAGAAAGAAGAAGGACACAACTGCATACAAACCAAACAAGATGACCAGTCAAAAGATGGAACTCACAATACTCACTTTGTTATAAGCAGAATAAAACAGAAGATGAAATCTAGAAAAGTAGCAAAGGCGATGGGTCTGATTTATAATAAGCCTAAGTGAGACATATAATAATATAAGACTAACGTGACCAAGACTACCTAGTTCCTATGATTTGAAGTCCATAAGGACTAAATCATAAAAAAATACAACTTTAATTTACTGGTTTATTGCCGTTATCTGATTACTGAATTCTAATGATTAAGATAGTGTTTAAAATGAGATATTTTTTATCGCAAATTACCTATTTAGTGTAATAACATGATTCGGTAACCGTTGAAGATAGGAGTTAACAAGTTAATTCCACAGTATCATATTTTGCCGACAAATCGCACACAGAGGACATATTTTATTTGGCGCAGGTAACTTAACCTAATAAATTAGTTAAAAAAAGTGTCCGAAGGTAAAATTTGGTGTTTTCAAACCTAATTCTTATTTTTCTCTAGAAATGACTATGTCAATAGCCCTTTTGGGCCTATTTATCATAGCCGCGGTCACTGGTAGTGACCATCCAATAGATTTGGATAGGGACTTCTCCGAAATAACAGAAATTGGAGAATTGCAAACATCTTCAAGGCAGACAATCTACAGATTACCGGAAAACGTAGTGCCTCTAGTGTACCACGTTGAGATCGACCTCAACTTTGATGAGACCTCTAATAGACCAGCCTATAGTTACGATGGAGTTGTTTGTGTTGTGCTACAGGTATGAATATAATTTTATTACGTATTTACTGATCTTTTAACATGTTTCGCAAAATTGTATGACATATTTAAACCATTTGACGCAAATATCAGCTTTAACGCATCTGCTCTTACAGGCCACTGAAGAGAACGTAACCCAAATAGTGCTGCATGCAAATGTCGACCAAATAACATCATTGACCGTACTAAACTACGACGGACAACCCGTATCCTTGGCATCTCCTCCCATAGTGCAGGAACCCTTGTACCACTTCCTCAGGATCAACTTGGCTGAAACACTTGTGCCGAATCAGAACTACTCTTTGAGCATTGGCTACTCGAGCTCTATGAATGAAGGGCCTTTGAGACGTGGTATCTGGAGGGGCCACTACACTGATTCCAATGGAATTGAGAGGCAAGTACTCAAAATTTAATAAATAAAATGAAATGGGCTAATGCTTTGGAGGAGAAATAAGGTTTAATTAATTGTTTTTGATCAGAAGCCTATTCATACCTTCATGTTTCCGTGGTATGATAACCTTCATGTTTCCGTGGTATGATAAGTACTTAAGGTTATGAGTTTTTGATAACTTTTTTGTTCATTTTTGCTACTGTATCTGCTTGTCTAACTGAATATTTTCTTCTCTCCTAGGACTTACGCCACAACGCATTTCCAGCCCTACAATGCCCGTCAAGCCTTTCCCAACTGGGACGAGCCCAGCTTCAAGGCTGTATTCATCCTCCACATCACAAGACCAGCTGGCTATCCTAACGTCTACTCCAACACTGGTATTGATAGCACCGAATTGTAAGTATGTTTTCGAATTGTAGCCGAATTTATTTAGATTGAGACAGTCAAGTCAGCGTTTTGCAAACATTTCAAAACTTTTCTCTGATAGAGAAAAGTGCCATCGCAACTTTCGGCAAGTTGCAGTTCTGTTTTACTATTAGGTATCTCAAACAGAAGGAACTGACATAGATACACTTAATATACTAATTCGAGCTATGATTTCTATTTTCTATTTCAGACTACCCAACGGTCGCGTCAGGGACAACTTCCGTGCTACTCCAAAAATGTCTTCCTATCTGGTTACGTTCCTCGTGAGCGAGTCTTTCGTCGTCCTGGCAGAAGACACCTCCTTTGATCCACCAATCAGGATCATTGGGCGCTCGAACGCCGCGGGCACAGCTGACTTGGCTTTGCGAATGGCTGTGGGCATGACTCGCCACTTTGATGAGTACTTTGGGATCCCGTACTCGAGCATGCATCCTAACTTGCAGAATGATCACATTTCATCGCCCGATTGGGCCTCCGCCGGTACCGAGAACTGGGGTATGGTTAGTTACAGGTGAGGCCTTGTTTGTAAAATATTTTTCCTTCGTAAACTTCAACATTTTCTATGATCTTCACACGCAGAAAGATCTTGCCATCATTAGTATTTTATCAATAAAATTATGATCCTCAAAATCAGGCCAATGTTCTTAAGTTGTTTGGTGTACTACTTAAATGTTATTAAAATTTATTGATCCCTAAAATTGAGATAGTATCTGGTGTTTTCAGGGAGCTCTATCTAGTCATGGATCCTCAAGAGACGATCATGTCTATCGAGCACTACTCAGCCACTCTGATCTCCCACGAGCTGGCACACAAGTGGTTCGGAAACTTGATCACTTGTCATTGGTGGAGTGAGACCTGGATCAACGAGGGTTTCGCTAGCCTGTTTGGCTATATTGCAACTGCTGCAGTGAGTAGAGACAATTAATTACATAAAAAAACTTTGGAACGAGGGGCCACTCACTCACTACTATGTAATACGTTATAAGTTAGTCAATCAATAGCTGGTTGTAGGATTTAATTTGCATGACTCGTCCAATGCTTTACCAGTCTTGCCACCCTTATTCACCGCAGTTACAGAATAAGTCAGTCGTTGCAATGCAGTCTAATAGGTATCTACTTAGATTTTAAAGGATGCTCGGCCAAAAATATATTTCTTGAGGTTTTTTTTTATCTTCATGAAACCATTGTTTATTTCGTAAAGGTAGTTTGATTTTATCGTTGATTTAAAAGTATCAGTAGGTACCTACTTACATTTTTGGCACCAATCCATTCTCGAGCAAATATTTTTATCTCTTTCTAAACTCAGGAAGAATAAAACATGCTTACTTACCTTATTTAAACTTTGTAGACGTCCCACGTACACTAATAAAATTATGCTTATCTCCATTCACAGCAAAACCCTCTGTCAACCTAGAGAATTTCCAGCACTTACCCCTTCCTCTACTTCTAGGTCTTCCCCGAGTACGAGCACGAAATGCACTTCAACCAGCGCTATCTCCAGACATCACTATCCACTGACTCAGGCACTGGTACAGTTCCATTGAACAACCCTGTCAACACTCCCGCACAAGTCACCGGACATTTCGGAACAATCAGCTACTCGAAAGGAGCTGCTTTCTTGCGCATGATCTTGGACATGATCACTCCCGAAACGTTTAGGAAAGCCTGCCGATACTTCTTGGTTGACAAGTAAGGTTTTTTTGTGTTGTCGTTGTAGTAGGTGGCCATGGCGGTATAAAGAGGTCGAAATCACAAACTTTTTTTTCATTTTCAAAATCGCTGCCGTGACAAAGGTTGGCCTCTATGCCCAACGGACGATATTCATGAGCTGGATGCTCAATAGGTCCGTGGAGCTGGATTGATGAAAATTATACTATTAAAAACTTTTCGTTTTAACGTTTATGTTTTTTTTGCATGAATGAATTATATATTTTTTCAGTGCTTTTGAGCCAACGGACCACAATGACCTTTTTGAATCCTTCAATCTGGCGGTGACAGAAGATGGTACTCTGAGCGAATACGCTAACTTTGACTTCTGGAACTTCTACACGACTTGGGTCAATGAGCCAGGCTATCCTATCTTGGAAGTTGACATTGATTACTCCACTGGTCAGATGTTATTGACTCAGGTATGTTGTAATTGGTCGTAACAAAAATAATTTATGCACAAGCGTGAGATCTCAGGTTCGAATATAGATGGTGGCTTTATTTCAAAGTTATGTGCATAATTGGTAAAAATCGCTACGAAACATCGTTAGTAAACCCGCGTTAGCCTTTAATTTGTCTTTCCTGTGAGCTTTGCCAACTATACTTGAGAATATAATAAGAGGTCACAATCGACAGCACGTAGATCCTGGGGGCTAATTCTTGGCAATTTCTAACATGACTTGTTACTAAGGTTCTCTTCGTAGAATCTCGAATGCGACACACCTAAGAATTAGCCCCCTGGTACGTTTACACGTGTCGATTTCTGCCGCACAGCTTTTGCCGCACGGCGAAAATCGACCGTGTAAATGGCAATTCGTCTAGGTCTTAGTGACTAAAATCAAAACTTCCAAAGTAGGCTAGCATGCGGCTGGTGACAAAAATCGACCGTGTAGTTCAATCGCGGGCAGTTTTAAGTCGATATTCGATTTAAATTTTCACATGCGATTTGATTCATGACTAGCCATGGGGCGAAAATCGACTCGTATAAACGGACCATAACACGCGTGCACTCTATTCAGTTACTGTACGGGCGACTTTGCTACGAAATTGTAAGAGTCTACGTGCTGTTGACTGAACATACCTGCACGTTTCAGTGAGTGGAGGTGCTACTAGACGTTGAATAAATCAGCTAACAAGATGTTATTAAGCCAAGTTTTTTTTACCTTCCAGGAACGATTCTTCCTAAGCGCCACAGCGAACCCCACCAACCAAATCTACCCGATCCCAATAACCTACTC
The DNA here is from genome assembly GCA_949319315.1 of Zelleria hepariella. Taxonomy (NCBI): domain Eukaryota; kingdom Metazoa; phylum Arthropoda; class Insecta; order Lepidoptera; family Yponomeutidae; genus Zelleria; species Zelleria hepariella. Next base: position 15,196,127 of record OX439387.1, read on the forward strand.
GACCCAGAGTAGCCCAACATTTGCTGCCCTGAAGCCCACGACCATGATGTCGTCTGCCAGCCTCACCCTGCAGAAACCTGCCGGGGAGGAGTGGGTGATCTTCAATAACCTGCAGCGTGGTAAGGATGTTCTCTACTTTATGAGATTTTTTGGGGCACTGAAGCGACCGCGTGATCATTTCATGGACTGTGCCACTGGACGGCTGCATAAATCATCTAACATCATGATGTCTTCATTATGTTTTTGGGAACAACTATTCCAATAATATGTCTTGCGCAACCCTGTGTGGCTAGAAGAATTTAAGCGCATATCGCTACATTTCGGCCGAAAATGATTTGCACTTACTAAACTATAACAAAATCTTGCGATTTGGTGTCAACAGTTTCTGTAGATAAAAATTTAGGAATAGAGATGAATGGACATTTTACGTGAATCTGTAGAAAACAAGTACTGTACGTATATACGAGTACATATGTATCTCTTTACAGGACACTACAGAGTCAATTACAATGAGAGAAATTGGGAACTGATCGCGGAAGCTCTCCTGACTGATGCTGAATCCATCCATTACCTGAATCGAGCTCAGGTAAGTCTAAATACAGCAACACGTCACATTATGTCTTTATACAGCTTTATACTACTTTCATTGACCCTTAACAATGATAATGAATCGAATTACATTTAATTTTGCTTACAGATTGTCGATGATGTATTCGCATTGATGAGGTCCCAAAGAATGACCTATGACTTCGGTTTCCAAATCCTAAGATTCTTGAGGACAGAGACCAACTTCCAAGTGTGGGATCCCGCCATTACTGGGTACACCTGGCTCAGGAACCGATTGAGGCATCTGCCTGAGAGCCAAGCTATATTTGACGTGAGTTTTTAATTAAATTATGCGGTTGCAAGGTCATTCATCTTTAGCATTATTTATAGTTCGATGTGTCTCCAATAGTGTTCCTATATTTGGCTAAGTGTAGGACACCATGTTATTGAGTATGGAGCGGATTATTTTTATCCAATAACAGCGTTTCTAGTTTATGGATATCTTTCCTGGCAATTTTCGAGCATCCTCCGCAAGCAGATGGAAATGGAGATTTGTTATGATTTTAAACTCATCTAATATCGACACGTATTTCGTCAATCTCCGCCGTGCTTATCCTAAAAGCATTTGATTTTGTCCATTATAAGTGCGCTACCCCATATTTTCAGTCCTTTGTCCTGAGCTACTTGGATCACGTGATCGACTTCCTTGGCTACGATGTGATCGCCAACGAGACTCCAACCACCAGCTTGAATCGTCAGGCCATCCTGCATTTCGCTTGCATGCTCGGACACGAAGGCTGTGTAAACGCAGCCGTTGAGAGGTTCAACTCGATGAGAAGTGGGAATTGGTGAGTGAAATCTGACTGTGTGTGGAGTTCAGATGACACTCACACACAAGAGCCCATCCTATCTTCAAATGCAATAGTAATTGAAATACGTATAAGGATTGCCTACAAGCAAACAATGTTGTAGTGAAATAATACCTATCTTTTATAATGTTAGCATGTGCATGTGCTCAAGTAAGACAACACGATTTTTTTCGATTTTCAAGCAGAAATAGAAAAAAAAAATCTTCATGAAAACTTCGTATGCATAATGCTAATAAAAAATATTGAAACTTTCAGGATCGACCCGAAAATCCGTCGCAGCGTCTATGTGGTTGGTGTCAGGGAAGGTGGAGTAGAGGAGTTTGAGTTTCTTCTCAACAGATTCTCGACTTCTAACTTTGCCAACGATCAGCTGGAAATGCTGAGAGGCTTGGGTGCTACTCGGGATGCTGCACTATTGAATCGGTAAGAGAAATAGTTCCATTTTGGGTATCAATACTTGTTCTCGTCTTCAATGTCAACTTTTAACCGCAATGTTATAAAATCAGAGCACCGAAAGGCAACACGTACCCTTGGTATTAATTAAGAGTTGAAGACTATACAATAGTAAAGTTGGATGTTGGAGAAACTTCTTCATCTAAATAATCTCATGTTCCTGGCACTGCTGCATTAAATTCACTGATGTGTTGTTGAAGGTTGACTTAAACATCGATGGTATCAACCATAGACGCTAAAGTGTTTTTATTACCAACGTTCTACCCATTGGGGTACCACCGCTCCAACACCAATGTGGTATTTTCTTAATTTTCAGCTATCTGCAAATGACCCTCACGAGCGTCATACGGACCCAAGACAAAACGAACGCTTTCACCTATGCTCTATTGGGCAATCCAGGAAATGCTAATGTTGCTTTGGAATTCCTCATGAACAACATTGATGCAATCAGAGTAGCGTAAGTTTTTATCAGTTGTCTTGAGAGGATAGAGAGTTAAATCAATATAAAAAAGTTGAAGTCATACGTAACTATTTATTTTCTTTTAAGATTCAACGCTGATGCACCAAATAATCCAGTTCATACAGTCATGTCAAATATCGCTACATATTTGGATGAGGATGGTCTTACTAGAGTGAGTACCTACATACAATTTTGTACGTTTTTAAATAATAATATTATTCAAGTGCTTTGGAGGCTTCAGATGCTTTAACGGTCTCTTTTACTCTCCTTCCAGTACTCCGACTGGCTACAAAGTACCCAGCAGTCGACAGCTCAACTGAACACAGCAATCAACGCAATCCAGACGGCCAGGAACAACATGCAATGGGGTACCACCAATGCAGATACCATTATAGGAGCTGCAAGAGATGGGGCCGTGAAGATGACGGCATCGATGGCGTTGATGACGGTGCTTGTTGCACTAGCTGTCAATGTTTAGAAGTGTTGAAGCAAATATTATGTATAACAGTGCATCCACACCGCAGTAACTTTTTGTGGAGCAACATTTTGCAACACGATATTATTAGGTAACTTTCATACTACGAGTAACTTAGCGTTATATCATGTTGCGAATTGTTGCTCCACAAAAAGTAACTGCGGTTATAGGCGTCATTTTATTGTAATGACTTTCTGAAATTCACGTTTGGGAATTATTCAAGTGCAAAACACACATATTTTTAGTACCTTTTAATGATTCGCGATTCGACCCGTTCCAAACCAAAATTACATTTTTTTTTGAGATTATAAAATTTTACTCCAACTTTTGGCATAAATTGATAACGGTCTTTCAAACAACCTTTTGAGAATGTAAAATTAGACAATCCTTCTCTTCTTGGTATTATTGGCCTATCACAGTCTTTGGCAATATCATTGTAGATACTTATATCAAAGGTTATGGATTCAAGTCCCTCTCCGAACCCACTCCAGAGAAAAGGTGTAAATCTTAATAAAATCTTTATACTTGTAGGTATGTCTATTGTCTAGCTAGTTAATGTAAATATACCAATGCAATATTAACTATCTTCTTGTGCTTTATTAATTTCCTCCTGTTAAATAAGAAATGCAAGAATTCTATTTTATCTTTTAGACGCTGCTAAAGTTTTTGAAACCTTAGTCAGCACCTTTGCTATTATCTGAATTGAGTCGATGATTATATTGAACTAATTGATATATCTACCAGGTACGATAAAGATATGATAAAGTTTATAACAATAATAAAACCTTTAGAGTTATCAAAATTGATAAACAAAATAGGTACTATTAATGCTAATCCGAATGTCTTTACACCGATAAACGCCCTGAAATTATGATCAAATTAATTGATTAGAAGATAAGGCGAATTGGCGCAAGGCACCTTTCGACTTGACTCGCATTTAGTATTCTAAATCAAAGGAGGCCTATTGCAATACAGGTAATACTACTAATAATTCAATTGACCAATATTTAACAAAGAATATCATAAATCTGAGAGAAATCTGAAATTAAAAGTGTATTTTTTTTCTTTGAAGCCATGGCCTACCTTCTTAGACTGGTGATCCTGCCAGCTTTGCTTGCTCTGGTCAAAGCTGATCTACCAGTAGATGTAGATTTTGCCTACGAAACGATTACTCGCAATGACGGGGATACAGTATACCGGATACCGGAAGTCTTAGATCCTGACCATTTTGAGGTTGAAATTACACCGTACTTTACTGCCACGGAAGACAGGGCCGCGTTTACTTTTGATGGTATTGTGGCTATGACGGTAACTGTGAGTATCAATTTTTATAATTTTGTGCACAGACATCACTTTGAAAATTATTTCCCATGTGCCTGTCTATCTAGAATGGAACAACTAAACTAAGATGATGTTAATGACAAAACAATACAATATATTACAGGCTGTAGCAGACAACATTACAGAGCTCACAATTCAAGAGAACGTCCTCGAAATCCTAGGCATAACTGTTACCACTGAGGATGGAACAACCGTTCTACTAAACGAAGCTTTGCCTTTCGAGCGCATTCGAGCTTACCACTTCTTGAGGATCTACTTGAGAAATGGAGTGACTCTAGTCAATGGGCAGAACTACATCATCAGAATTGTGTATTTGGGTAATATGAATGAAACTCCCTTGACTCGTGGAGTGTTCCGTGGAAGCTACTGGCTTGGTGGGGTCCAACAGTGAGTCCAAAATGAATTTATTGGAATAATATCCTTTCCGAAACCAATCAGGGAATAAAACAATTGTATTTTTTTCAGTTGGTACGCTGCAACTCATTTGCAGCCTACGAACTCACGGCAAGCATTCCCTTGCTTTGACGAGCCTGGATTCAAGTCTACATTCACTATCATCATTAACAGACTAGCTAATTACGCAGACACCTACTCTAACATGCCTTTGAACCATAGCACTGTGTAAGTATATCACTTCTCTCTATGTGTAAATTTTAAGCATTGACATGATAATATTTGTAGTGTGACCACATTCTGATGCATTTAAATTCTTGCTGAAAATCAGCGTTTCCTTGTTTAGTTTCCCTAATTTTTCTTTCTTCCGTCATTACGTCTATAATATTATAGCCATCAATTGTTCAATCAATGACCTACAATTTCAATATAACAAAAACACTTCTTTCAGTATCGGCGACCGCGTCCGAGAGGTCTTCAACCCTACCCCTCGCATGTCAGCTTACCTCGTCACTTTCCACATCAGTGAAGAATTCACAGTCATCGCTGACAACAATGATCCGCAACGGTCGTACCGTATTTTGGCGAGGCCCAACGCTCAGGGGCAGGGGGAGTATGCTTTGGAAGTCGGACCTCCGTTGACCGTGTGGCTGGAGGATTACTTGGGTGTACCGTACTATACGATGGGAGAATTCATGAAGAACGATCAGATCGCCTCACCGGATTGGGCGTCCGGAGCCACTGAAAACTGGGGATTGGTTACTTACAGGTGAAGATGGATTAAATATTTTTTCTCCGTATCGAATGTTATTGCTGTGACGGGTTTCAACGAAGCTAAACGATAGTTTAGGTTTGTAAATACATTACAAACTAAACTTTTAAAACTACAACAAAAGGAACGTTTTGCTCCAAAAGACAAACCCTTATTTTCCATAGAGTGCAGCCTTGTCTTAAATTTCGCATGCTAGAATTTATGTGTTGTTCTGGCGTTTCCAAGGTACATGCAGCAATTCAACCAATTCCATACACACTATCCATATTGTGAATGGAAGACCGCTCAGGGATTCATCTGTCCAATTTTTCAAAGTCAAAGTTATTTCCAGGGAGATCCGTCTCCTCTACGAGGAGGGCGAGACCAACGCGATAGACAAGCTGACCATCGCCACCATAACGGCGCACGAGTTGGCGCACAAGTGGTTCGGCAATCTCGTCACCGCTCGCTGGTGGAACAATGTCTGGATCAACGAGGGCTATGCTAGCTACTTCGAGTACTTCGCTATGGACGCAGTGAGTTATTAACTGACTCATTCAATCACTCAGTGGTTCGGCAATATCTCCACGGCAGACAAAAACTGGGTCTACAGCTGCCCCTTTTAGCAGAGGAGAAAGAGAAATGTTCTTCGGTTACGCGCTCAATTGAGTGACGGATTCAGTGGCAACTTCACCGTTTTGTGATAGGCAACAGGTGAGATCTAGAATCTCAGGTGTTTATTGCCGAACTCGAAGAGGTGAACTTGTGAAGCTCTACATTTAGAGATTTTCTGAGGGTGCAGCGATTCCTTGGGAAGGAAAGATTATGTTACTTCGACTGAAGGTGAATTTTGCCCGTTGGCACCTCTACTTACACTAGATGAGTGAAGTGACCGCTTGGTCACTGCAACGCCCGGAACATTTTTTTTTATATGCTGCAGGTAGGCCAAGCACCTATACCACCCTCGAAGCTTAATTTGCCTATACATAATACAAGAAAGATAAGATCAAAAAGCTACGTTTTTTGCCCGATAATTAAATTATCCTGTTACTTCCAGGTCGACCCTTCACTCGAACTAGAAGACCAGTTCACCATCATGTACCTCCATAGTTCCTTCTCTGCGGACGCCTCAGCAGCTACCAGAGCTCTGCAGCATACTGTCAACAGTCCTACAGAAGTCACCGGCCACTTCAGCGGCATCAGCTACTCCAAGGGAGCAGCAGTCTTGAACATGCTCAAGCATTTCCTCACTGAAGAGACGTTTAGGAAGGCGCTGAATTATTACTTGGTTGAAATGTGAGTTACGTTCAACATCACTTGAATCATCGATTACCTAGGCATCTTCTAGGTGAATAAAGTAAAAACAACGGCCGTCAATTTTATTATGTTTATCGATAGGTTGAAAGTTGCAAGACCTTCGTTAACCATCGTTAGCCTAGTGACCAAGTCTTCCGCATTTTTGCTTCGCTGCTGACATAAGGCAGGCGTGAGGTCCTACTTTTACACATAAAACAGCCTTTCGATTGAGCTCCCAAACAGATGGATCAATTTCCTGTTTTTCCATTGATTCGCTATGTTAAAATGGACTCTGTATTTATTTATTGAAACCCAACCATCGGGGTCTTCTTGGTTCTTAATGGTATATTAATATAATTATGTGTAGTAATTGTTTAAAAAGTCTCTTCATTTCAGGTCTTACGAACACGCATACCCATCGGACGTCTACCGCGGCTTCGAGCGGGCAGTGCAAGAGGACGGGGTCCTGAGTGCATTCCCGAACGTGAACATAACTGACTTCATCGAGTACTGGGTGGACGAGCCCGGGTTCCCCGTGCTGAATGTCGATGTCAACATCGACACCGGCGTCATTAGCTTGAGCCAGGTCAGAAAACTCTATTTTACATAATACTACAGGGTGCACTCTAAGTCGATAGCGAAACTTTAAGTAGGCTGTCTACTGATCACTACAAACAACTTGTACCAGGTGGCGAAAAAAATGGAGCGAAAAAAATATCAGCTGTTTCATACATTTGGCGCAGTACTGAGTCGACCTTTTGTATGGAACAGCTGATATTTTTTTCGCTCCATTTTTTTCGCCACCTGGTACAAGTTGTTTGTAGTGATCAGTAGACAGCCTACTTAAAGTTCCGCTATTGACTTACAGTGCACCCTGTAGAGTCGTGCAAAGATAACTTTGCAGTGGAGCATCCGAAATAGTAATTTCCGAACGTTGCAGTGGTACATGTTACAAGTTCTACAAGTGGTAGGTACATGTTACGACTGTTATTGTCTGTTACAATTTTGTTTTGTGGAATACATTGAAAATATGGTGAAAACATACAAAAGCAACGTACGGAAATTACTATTTCGGATGCACCACTGCAAAGTTAGCTTTGCACGACTTTATGAGGCCTATGAGGTAGGGTTTCTTAAACCGAGAGGGGGTGGATTCCTTAGGGGTCCATGGCATGAGTGACGGGGGTCTGGCTAGTCAAAAAAAATCGTATAATGATAAAAAATTTAGCCATAATTATTTTACAGAAAGCTGCGAAACTACGGGCGAAATTTTGTTTGTAAGTCAATAGAATGTCATTGTTGTAACTACGCGATCCAGCGAACTGGAAAGTCCGCTCGCTGACGCGATCTCTTCCAGACGGCCTTTGTTTATACAGTAAAGTAGAACTGTCGACTCCAGCAAACTGAAATAAATTAAAATGTCCCGTTCCACTATGTACACAAGACAGCATGTCGACCCTTACACACTAGCACTCTACTCGGTTACGTTACGGGTGACTTTACAATAAAAGTGTACACACTAACGTGCTGTCATGTGTACGACAATAACAAAATCACAAGTAGCAATAAAAACACAAACTCTACATTTTGCTATTGACCGATTTCAGGAGCGATTCTTCATAAGCCCGACCGCAACACCGACTACGCAAGTTTGGCCCTTACCCCTGACTTACACGACTCAAAGCAACCCCGATTGGAATCAACAGAGGGCCACCCATGTGATGACAGCTCAGACCGACTCTATCACGAAGACTCCTGGTGATGAGTGGGTCATCTTCAATGTTAAACAGAATGGTAAGGTCAGGCTCTTGTTTAGTTGTTTAATTTTATTTCGTTGTGGAGGAAAACTAAATAAAAATAAACTAACTCTACCTGGGAGAAGTTATGTGCCCATAACCATGTTTTGCTTATTTCCAGGTCACTACCGTGTAAACTACAACACTCATAATTGGGAATTGATTGCTACTGCTCTCAAGGAAAACCCTTCAAGCATTCACTACCTAAACAGAGCTCAGGTATGTTAACTCTATATCGGGATAAAATAAAAACATTATCGATGCAGCTATGGCGTATGAATGGGAGCCGATGCATTGGCGTGAAATTAAGAAGGCCCAGAAACTAGCACTGTTTCATTGGCTTGTTAGTTGGCTAAATAGGATAGTCAATTTCTACTTTCAGGCAGTGTTTACTCTTTTACAAATTAATGTGGTCGTTACTTATGGTCGATAAGTCATGAGTCTCGAATGTGTCAGAGGTGTGTCTGACATTCGAGACTCAAGACTTATTTTCTCTGACATATTCGAGACTCAAGACTTATTTTCTATCAATCTATTCATACCATAGTAACGACCACATTAATCATTTATGAATTTGTAGTAGAAATATCCACTCCCTAACTGTGAAGTAAAACATCGCGAGGAAACCTGAGCATTTGAGGCATAATACTCTCATCACCAATCCGCAGTGGGCACGTGTGGTGATTAAGCCCGAATTCTCTCTCTTTGAGAGAAGGGCTTTGCCATATCTCACTTTTTTGTTCTTTCAGATTGTTGACGACGTGTTTGCCCTCATGCGTTCCGGTCGCATGACCTACCAGTTCGGTTTCCAAGTCCTGGACTTCCTGAAGGAAGAGACCAGCTTCTTCGTGTGGTACCCCGCCATCACCGGCTTCACCTGGCTGAGGAATAGGTTCCTGCATCTCCCTGACACGTTGGCCGAGTTTGACGTGAGTTGAGAATACTTACAAACAGAGGATATCATGGCTGGAGAACTTACGCCATTGGTACCAACAATCCACGAGCTCCTTGTTCCGTTTGGCAGCCTCAAAGGAAGAAATAGCCAAGATGATTGCCAACCTCCGATAGGAGACGGCACTACAAGAAGAAGACAAACAGAGGCCCGGTTTCTGTATTGAGAATTTTGCTAAGCAAATATTTACTATCGTTCTGTCACGCTCTTTTGTGAGAAATCTGCAGAGACAGGACGATACTTACCCATTTTCTTAGCGAATTTTTTCAATTCAGAAACCGGGCCAGAGTGTTATTGAATGCTCCTGCCATTGAGAGCCCTACGTTTGGTTTTAGACTTAACTAATATTTAAGTTTGAATGTTCAGTCAATAATTGATAGAAACATGGGTAGAGTAATCGTAAGAGGTAGTGGCCACCCCAGGTTTCAGAGTTTTTAGACCGTTGATTGTTATTTATCAACCACAAATGGGACTTGCGGTTGAACCTGCCTTCCGAAGCACGGAAGCGCTCAGATATGGTTGCCACTAGCGGTCACCCATCCATGGACTGACCGCGCCCGATGTCGCTTAACTTTGCCAATCGATGAAGAACGGCGAGTCCACCTTGGCTGTGAGCGCTTCATAAATTAAACACACATTAAACTCGGATTAATTCACCAACACCAAAAAGAAACAGTAATGTTTTATGTTACCTGTGATTTAAATGGATACCCGCGATATCTATTCATTGCGAGTTAGAGCGAAAACAACAACTAATTTTCTTTTTGACCCATTCGTTCAGTAAGTGATTGAAATTTCAAACAAAGACGATTCCATTATGAAATCTCAATTATGCTCGTAAACGCTGTACCTGATGGATGTTGAAGTTACATAATTAAGCTTTTTTGCTTCTCAGAGCGCAATTATGCTCGTAAACGCGGTACCTGATGGATGTTGAAGTTAAATAATTAAGCTTTGTTGCTTCTCAGAGCATCATCCACAACTTCCTCGACGCCGTCGTCGCGGACCTGGGCTATGACGACATCGCCAGCGACTCCGTGACTCGGAAGATGAACCGCTTCTACATCCTGGCTTTCGCCTGCAACACTGGACACCAGGGCTGCGTCAGTGACGCGCTGCAGAAGTTTGATCAGTTCATCAGTACTGGTGTTAGGTGAGTAATTTTAATCTGTGATGGTATCTAGTTAATCACCTTCAGTGCTAAGCAGAGTCTACTTGATTTTTATTGTTGTCTGTTGTTTGTTTCTGGCACATTGTTATTTTAACTACAGGGTGCACTCTAAGTCGATAGCGGAACTTTAAGTAGGCTGTCTACTGATCAATACAAACAAGTTTTACTAGGTGGCTAAAAAAATGGAGTGAAAAAAATATCAGCTGTTCCATACAAAAGGTCGACTCAGTACTGCGCCAAATGTATGAAACAGCTGATATTTTTTTCGCTCCATTTTTGTCGCCACCTAGTACAAGTTGTTTGTATTGATCAGTAGACAGCCTACTTAAAGTTCCGCTATCGACTTAGAGTGCACCCTGTAGTGTAAGCATTGATCTCGCTGCGGTATATATATATAATTTTGAAAATGTTAAAATGCCAAAAATAAAGTATTATAATTGTGATCTTTAGTGCCAACAGTTATACCTAGGTATATTTTAGGTTAGTTAGTTAGGTATATTTAAGGTTAGTTCAGGCTATGTCCGAAAACCGGCAACTGATTGCACCTTCGGATGCACATTAGTTACAAGCCGAGACATATGCCCTTTTGTTTCCACATAAAATATTACTGTATTTGTGAGTACTATGTTCGTGTTTAGTATAAGTGAAAATGTAAATTTTATTTGTGGAAATGAATAAACATCTTCTATTCTATTCTATTCTATCTCTAGGCCTTGCATATACATATACAGCGTGTTTTAAGCCACCTATGCCGTGAACATAACTATCCATCGTTTCTGCATCCTGACCTTCGCTTGCAACACTGAGCACCAGGGCTGCGTCAGTGATGTGCTGCAGTTTGATCAGTTAAATTTCAACTTCAATTTCAATTTAAATTATTTACCATAAATTACACGTGGTTTGACAAAGGAGTTCTTATGTAAGTAGGTGTATCAATGTAATTTTACCAATTAGGTGTAGAACGAGTAATTTGAAGTATGGAAAACCTTAACCTAAAATGCATATTCCTCCAGTTCATCAGTACTGGTGTTAGGTGAGTTATCTATGACGATAGCTCTAGGCCTTGCATATAAATATACAGCGTGTTTTAAGCCAGCTATGCCGTGAACATAACTATCAATCGTTTCTGCATCCTGACCTTCGCTTGCAACACTGGGCACCAGGGCTGCGTCAGTGATGTGCTGCAGAAATTTGATCAGTTAAATTTCAATTTCAATTTAATTTATTTGCCATAAATTACAAGTGGTTTGACAAAGGTGTTCTTATGTAAGTAGGTGTATCAATGTAATTTTACCAATTAGGTATAGCAAGAGTAATTTTAAGTATGGAAAACCTTAACCTAAAATGCATATTCCTCCAGTTCATCAGTACTGTTAGGTGAGTTATCTATGACGATAGCTCTAGGCCTTGCATATACATATACAGCGTGTTTTTCTGTCCTTCGCTTGCCACACTGGGCACCAGGGATGCATCAGTGATGTGGAGCAGAAGTTTGATCAGTTCATCTACTGGTGTTAGATAAGTGGCTGATGACAGGCCCTTTTGCATTTAAAATAAGGTCAGTGACACGGTAGGATACCCCTTGATAGCACCAATCGCGCGCGGAATAAGTGCGTCAATGGAACTAAAAGTGTTCTACTCTGTCGCTGACTGTACGTACACACGGCAGCACGTCAGAGTGTACAATTTTGTTGCAAAGTCGCCCGTCACGTAACCGAGTAGAGCGCTAGCGTGTAAGCGTCTTGACTTGATACATACTTATTTCAACGTTGGCGTGACTGAAGGCAATTTATATTAGGTGCAAGTAAAGTAATAGCTCAATCGCACATCAAGGAAATTGGCGGGCCTTGGACAATCAATAAGAGTTCTAATAAAAACAAGAACAACAAAGTGGTCCTATCCCGAAAACTCAATATGAATAAAAGCGATTTTTAGACCCAGGGTGACCTAGAATGAGACGGAATGTTTGGAAATTAAGCAGCATTTTCGTTCTCGATAACATTTAATAATCTTAACTTAGTCAATACTTTTTCTTCCACACAAAAACACAGTAAGAAGTTATCATCTACTTTCTTTAAGGGTAAACCCCACATCACGTTAGAGTGGTGTAAACCGTATGACACATCTTCAATTTTGAGCAACGCGCAATAAGGAAGACCATACTTCCTACACTTACATGTATTTCGTTTCGAATGTGACCGGCCACATGGTCCAGCCACATCAGAGCTTACGCTAGGAAACAGTGACAGTGGAAAGCTAGGTGACAGTTGCTGTCATCGGTTACGTCGAGAGGCCATCATCATTCGTCCAGCGGTAGCCTAGGACGCAAGAGACCCAGGTTCGATTCTCAGTGCGGCCATGTATCTATGACTTTGTTAGTTTGTAAGTTACGCACATTTTTAATAGCGATACCACTCGCTAACCATGAAGAAAAACATCGTGAGGAAAGCTGAGCGTCTGAGGCATGATATCCTCAACGCGAAAATCGCCAATCCGCAGTGGTCACGCGTGGTGATTAAGCTCCAACTCTCTTTCTGAGAGAAGGCCTTAGCCCAGCTAGTAGGACTAGTAAACTTGTGCCCGCAGGGCCGGATTTAGGGGAGGGCAACCGGGGCTACAGCCCCGGGGCCTCCACAAAAGTGAGGGCCCCACAATAGACCTCGGAAAAAACAACAAATTACAGCTTTTCCTTTGTTGTTTTTATTTAAAGGTTATAAAATCCAATAAGTGAGTTTTTTGGCGCTGCACGCGCTTTTTTTTATAGCAAGAACAATAATGGCATTCCATTAGCAGTGAAGCTCGTCATACACCAGCACCATTTTTTTCTGACTGGAAACTTAAAGGGTTCTCGCAAAGAAAATTGGGCCTCCACACATTGTTGCCCCAGGGCCTCTACACTTCTAAATCCGGCCCTGTATGTCCGATCTTACTTACTTCTTCCAGCGTGAGCCCTAACCTCCGTCGTCACGTGTACTGCGAGGGTCTCCGCAACGGTGGCTACTCCGAATGGAACCAGGTGTACCAGCGTTTCCTGAACTCCAACAACCAAGCCGCCGAGATCGCCCTGCTCAGAAACTTGGGCTGCACTACAGATCCTCAAGCCATTCAGGAGTAAGTGAATTAGAAGATGGGAGAAACATTCAATCGTAGTTCTCCCCGAAAGCAACGCCATCCCACTTATATTATAAATGCGAAAGTTTGTGAGTGAGGGTGTTCGTATTTCACGCTGAAACGGCTGAACGGATTTGGATGAAATTTGGAATAGAGATAGCTTAGACATCAGAATAACACATAGGCTACATAATAATACGCTATTACACTTAGGAGCAAAGTGAAGCACATATCCTTTTTTTGTAGTCCATGCGGACGCGGTCGCGGGCAAAAGCTAGTACCTACTTCGATATCTTGGCAAAAACCCCTGAACGATTTGGCTCATTTCCTTTTTTCTTTAAACTCACTTACCTACTCGCCTTCCACATGACGTTACGATTAACGATAGGTATAGTCAACCACACGTTAACCTTTACATTTTTGATGCAAAGTCACCCGTAACAAAACTGAATAGAGTGCACGTGTGCAAGGTTTGACGTGCTGCGTATATTATTCAACGAGCAAACATACAAATGCCGAATTATTCAAGCAGACTCGGAGAACTTAGCTCGCTCGTTTACTTAAATTGAAACCTTATTCCCAGGTATCTGGAGCTGGTTCTGAGTAACAACGTGCGCGCTCAAGACCGATCCAACGCCTTCAGCTTCCTGTTCATGGGAGACCGCTACAACGCTCGGCGGTCTTTGGCTTTCTTCGCTCAGCGACTCGATGACATTAGGGAAGCGTAAGTATTTGACTTTTTTCACGTTTTTGTGTTAGGGTGGTTAGGCGTCGTTGCGGACACGTTTGTATCTGTCCATTGCGATGGCTGAACTAAGACGCAGATGCGACGGCGTCGTCGTCGCAACGCAGATGTGGCATACAATACAATGCGTCGATCCGATGCGACGACGCAACGCAACGCAGCGCAACGCACCAATGGGGCCTCGCCCTTAGAATCTCCACACAGACGAGGCTCGCGTTTTCGCCTTTCTGTGTTTAAAACGTAAACGTATTCAGCGTTTTTTATTTGAAATAATGTCTCCGACGACGGTTGAAGCACTGCTTCACTGCGTCAAGCAGTGGTTTTCGACAGAATTTCTTTTAGATAGGTGATGCGTGCGGAACCAACTAAGCTAATTTTCTTGGGGCTACAAGTTCCATATTAAAATTCGATACCTACTGAACCAAATGTATTGAGCAGATGATATTTTTTAAATATTTCTCACTTGGTCCCATTGTAAGAGTTAAGGGACCCCTTTCAGTGTTACAGTGTCGAGATTTCGGCTCCGACAAGGCAAGAAAGACAAAATGTAGAGAAAGATTTTTCACACAGTGTTTATTGCATTGCAGTGTCGTTGGTGCAACCAGACTGAACACGATCCTCTCCAACCTAGCTGCCTATATGGATGAAGAGGGTCTTGTAGAAGTGAGTATTTAGCTTTAACCGTACCCTCTGGTGCATTTGAACCGCAGTTACTTTTTGTTGAAGCAACAATTGAGGCGCTGTTTACAAGAACAGCCAATGTTCAATTTTAAATAATTTCTGTTTTCAACATTATTCAACAAGCTACATTAGCCTCACTAATCAGTTTTTACAAAAACTTCCTATGTCCACAGTTATTCCATCGGGAAGTTTCGGCAATTTTACAAAAACTGCCAAGGTTTGCTTGTAGGACGAAAAAGCGCAAAATTTCCTCTGGGGACAAGGTTGTTCTTGTAAAAAGCGCCTCAATTGCAACATGATATATCCATGATATACCAAACTAAAAATGTGTATGAAAGTTACCAATCCTACTTCCTACTACTTGCTTGTAAGTAAGTATGGATGGATGGATGGATGGATGGACGTTTGTTACTCTTTCACGCTGAAACGGCTTGACGGATTTAGATAAAATTTGAAATGGAGATAGCTTAGACATCAAAATAACACATAGGCTACATATTATCACGCTATTACACTTAGGGACAATGTAAACCACATATCTTTTTTCTGTAGTTCACGCGGACGAAGTCGCGGGCAAAAGCTAGTACTCAATACTTTATTACAATCATAGTGTATAAGCTCTTGAATAACATTGTAGCAAAACTTAAAAGCTAGGTAAAAGAAATAGATCTTTTATATTATAAGTAGGTTGGTATACGTAGATTTTCTTATCTTCTTAATAATAATTTTGTAATTTTGATTCATAAATGTTATCTTGTTACAAAATGTTGCTCCACAAAAAGTAACTGTGGTATGGATGCATCATGGGCTAGGCATGCTTTTCATTCTTGCGTAGTAATTACTTACCTTAGCGGATTTAGATAAAACGTAGCTAAACAAGTTGATAAAAATATATCGAAGTGTAAATGCAACCGGCATTATAAACAAACCACTTGAACGTTGTATGTGTAATTCTCATCATTGACTCACTAGGGACTTTCGAAGGGTATCGCTAAATCTAGCTTAGCACTTGTTTGTTATCGTTTGCCTAACAATACAATGTTGACGATGATTGCAAGAAGGGAATCAACTAGGTACAGATATAATAATTTAATTCATTTAATTTAATAAAACAAACCAACAAACCAACAAACCTAATACTATAAATAAGCAAACTAAAACTAAAATTAAACTAAGCTAGGGACTAGACATAATATATTTACAAGTAAAAGACCTGCCCCAGGTCGCTGTCCCGCGGCAAGCAAGGAGCCCAGAATGCTGGCGCCTTTGCCTCTTATCCTCTGGCCGAGGTACGCGCCCGCCCTCTGGTCTCCCGATGCGTCTATTAGGTGCGCCGCTAGGTCTTTGTATCGCAGGCGCGCCTCTGGGCCCGTGTGCCCATCATTTCGAGCCCAAACGGCGCAAATATGAAATCGTTGCCAATTGAACCGTATTTGCGCCGCTTTAGGCTTTCGGCCGCGCCCGCCGCTGAGCCAGCAGCTCTTCCGCATTGTGTCGACGCAGTTTTATAAACAATTTTTTTGCAAGTGGTGGTGGTACCGTACACCCAAATTAATAACGCGCATACAGATAGCGAAGATCTGAACGTGAGTGGGCGTAACTCACGTACAGATCTTCGCTCTCTGTATGCGCATTATTAATTTGGGAGTACTGTACTTTACTGTAACTAGCGTAGCTAGCGCGGCAAGAGCTACCAGAAGATGAGTAGGTATAATACGTCCCTACATCGATGTTAATAAAACATTCCATTCCAGATGCAAGACTGGCTGAACGCGTACCAGGCTTTCATCCCGGAGTATGCCGTTGGCATCAGCTCCATCAACTCAGCCCGCACCAGCATGCAATGGGGCACGGAGAGAGCTGAAGAGATCCTGGCTGCAGCTAGGGACTCCGCTGTGGCTCTGATACCTACTGCGCTGCTGTTAGCCTGTAGCTTCGTCGCTGTGTTGCTGAAGTAGATAGATGTCTCTTTAGGTTCATTTTCACCAATACTTACTTTTAGATCCCATAGATAGAGGTTAGTTTAGAGAGCCTTGGTGGAAATGAAAGTTAAGCACTACAGGGTGTCAAAAGACCGCCAACAAAGCGGGAAATCACGTATTGTCCTCATCGTAACGAACATTTTTGCCCCAGCAAATAAGCCTGTGAAATAAACAGTTTCCGAGTTATTTGATGACTCTATGCGGGTGGCATTATTAATTAATCGTTGTTATTTTATATCGTCACTGAATGTTTTTATTAAAGCAAGGCAACGTAAGACTTGGATTAGGTACTGTTAGTCCAATATTATTGAGCGGTAAAAACGGTCATGTCCGTCTGATTTGAATGATGGCTTCAACTAAACTACCTGGTAAGGAGTCACCAGTGCAGAATATTATAGATATAGAATGATAAGTAATACAGTTTATTGTTTGCCAAACAAAATATGATTTACAAATATTTATTTGAGGTTTTATTACAAGTTTTGTTGTAACAGTTCTTTGTTTCATTTTGTAGCGATAGTGTTTCAGACTTCAACTCAGACAAAGAGGTATTTAAATCTGAAATGTTTTTATCATAGGTTCACATGACAATAAAAGTTAAATGCTACAAAACAAGTAATTATTTACGTAATGCATGTTAAATACTGACATTATAGAATGCGCATGCCTTGACGGATCTAAATAGATAGAGATACAGAACTGCCCCTCTACCCTTGACGCATTTTTCCAATACGGCCGCAATATGGCGCAATTTACAAAATTTAATATTTTACAAATTAAGACGCATTTTGTGCTTTTATTGAATAAAACAGCCTTACCTTTGAATAAACATTACAAAGTATTTAAAATTAAAAAGCATTACTATGCTAATTCAAAGAGAAATTAATTTTAAAACTTTTTCAATTTGATCGCAATAGCGTCAAGGGTAACCCCCCTATATTGGCTAGACGAAGTTTCATACTGAAGCTAACAGATAGGGTTTTATTATTTGACCTGTTTAAAAAAATAATATAACCCCTTACAAATTAATATAAAGCCCTTTCCCCGTGCAGCTCCTTACAGCCAGTGATTTTTCAGTTTTTACCCGACTACGCGAAGCAAAAAGGAGGGTTATGATTTTAGCAGCGTATGTGTGTATGTATGTGGGTATGTATGTGTGTATGTTTCTGTGTTCATCTGTTCCCTCGCAGAGGCTAAACTACTCGGCCTATTTCAACAAATGAGGTGTCGTTGGATTGGTAACTTAGAATAGTTTAATTTTGAAAAAAAAAAAACAAGATGTCGGCTGTGCTGCGCCCTAAAGTGGTGGACCTAAAAATAAAAATAATCGGATACCATCGACATGGGTATCAAATGAAAGGGCTTTAAAATACCTTTTCAAAAATAACACATGTAGCGTCAACGTAACGAATAGAACAAAAAAAAACAAAATGTGTTTTTTTTTGCCATTCTTGGTTCTATTCCAGATAGGTAAGAAGAAGGTAGGTGATCATCCAAAATAACTTACTCAAAAACTCAAAAAAAAAATAGAAGTTAAAAACTAAAACCCGACTACTAAAAGTCTTAAAACAAGACCGGCTTATCCTTAAAATAGACTCATAGATAAAATTAATCGTAGTCGGAGGACACCACATTCGCATTTGATAAACCGATGGCCTCCGACTACGATTAAATTTATCTATGAGTCTATTTTAAGGATAAGCCGGTCTTGTTTTAAGCCTTTTAGATTAGATTAGATTAGAATATTCTTTATTGTACTAGAAAACATTTTATTCTTTTAGTAGTCGGGTTTTAGTTTTTAACTTATATTTTTATTCTTATTTATTCTTATTCAGTCGTTTTTGCAATGACGCCACGTATCTTTAGCGTTAGCTCCCATCTTCATTTCTGTGATAGGGTGGTGGCCTAGTGGTAGATCAATGGACGCGGACGCAAGAGACCCAGGTTCGATCCCCGGTGCGGGCATGGACCTATGACTTTAATTTATTGCAAAGTTACGTACAATTGTGAATTTGAAGTAGCAAAACAACTCGCTACCCGTGAAGGGAAACATTGTGAGGAAACTTGAGCGCATGAGGCATTATACCCTCAGTGGCGAAAATCGCCAATTCGCATTGAGCACGCGTGTTGATTAAACTCGAACTCTCTGTCTGAGTACAGGCTACATTTAACTTAGGTACTTACTTATTTTACTTACTTCATTTCTGTAATTTTATTCCACAAGTTTGCAAAGAAACGGGTTCATCTTTTCAAAATAAGTATCTCATTAGTTCAACTAATCGTAATCGTGCATTGAACTGGGGGTCTACCGGCTAAGACGAAACCGATTACCATTGGCGAAAATCGGAGTTCGATTTTTGAAAAATGTACTGCTTCCCAATTAATTTTACTGCCACCCAGTAAATTTTTCATAAATCGAACTTCGATTTTCGCCAATGGTAATCGGCTTCGTTTTAGCTGGTAGACCCCCTGCTTAAACTGCTTTACACCAGACATCCTTGTCTGCATGCGTAATCCTTAGGTACCTATGTGCTGACTGACAATTTTTAACTACCATAATACCTGCCTTAAAAAAAACACAAGTCGTATACTATACACTTGACATGGAATAGTGTTTATCATCGGCTGTACGTGATGTGCCGATAAGGGGGCCACTTAAGATGATTCCTTATCTCTGAAGCTGGGTGACTGAAGTGTGGCGTGGTACCTACGCGCAGTCGAGAGGTAAGCAGGTGGCTGCGTGGATCAGTGGAAGTTATCAGGTAACAGCTGTTATTTATAATTTATTTAATTTTGCCAAATAAAATTACATGCAATATTAAAATACAAAAATCCACACAGAGCTTCGTCAAAATATTTAGAAATAAAAAAAGAAAAAAAAAACACGCAAAGACAAAACACTAATTGAAATTAATCAAAAATACCGCCCCGCGACTCACCCGACAAAAAGGTTCCCATGACGCTAGCAGCGTTCCCCCGCTGTTTAAATATTTTATTGTATTTTTGTGAGCGGCTCTCACAAAAATACAAAAATAAAATGAGATGATTTATACAGCGTCCAGTGGCCCCTTCACTCAAACTAGATGGGTGAAGAGACCAATCAGCGCTTCAGTTCCTGGGACATTGTTTTAAACGGACCTATACTCGTTTGAAGTAGCGGCTCTCTAGAACTCTACTATGTGTGTGGAATAGTTGTATCATAAATAGTAGGTACTTACTTTTCGTGTCTTTCAAACATTGCGAAACTTTTTTTCGCGGGCTTTCTGAAGTTATAGAATAAAAGTTATTATCTTACTATGTAGACTCTACCATTATCCACTTTTCAGGAATTTCAACATACTTTTGACCTTAATCCTAACAAAAAACTTAGGTCTTTGCATCTGCATAATATCAGCTTCCAGTGGCTCTCCATTTGCTTATTCTGTAAAAAAACCGACTATAGTCCCCAAACCAGTGCGGGAAAATAGTTGTTATTTTAATGAACAATCTATTCTTCGACAAATAATAATGATAGAAAGATTTTAATGTACCTATACACCGTGGAATTTTAGTGGTTTTAAAGCCGAAGGTATTTAGTTGCACTCGTGATTCTGAGCCAAATTCCAAGATCTTACTTCAAAACGAGCGAAAAAAAAAAACACTTTCCAATACAAACGGCTATCGCCAATCAACACCATTGGATTTGTATGGAAAAGTAAATTTTCTTTTCGCGCTTTTTGGAATTAAATTTTGTAATTTGGCTCAGAATCACCAGTGCAACAAAATACCTTCGGCTTTAAAACCACTAAAATTGCACGGAGTATTTTCCAAATATGGTTTTGAGGACTAGCACAGTGCGTTTTTTTTTTCACAGAATAAGCACACAGGTGGATGAAGAGACCACTAAGACGCTGCAGTGCCTGGAACATTATCCTAACAATTGATTTGTGGTGAATTTTTTCAGCCATGTCTTCCAACACCGTTTTGCTGCTAGCAGCATCAATGCTGCTGTTCAACTCAGCAGCATCAATGCTGCTGTTCAACTCAGCAGCATGTGACACCAATCACAGGCTGAACTCTCCAATCACCCCGATCCACTACTCCATAATCATCACACCCAACTTCGATACTTTCACTTTCGAGGGAGCAGTCAGCATTATTTTGGAAACTAACGACACAAACGTTAGTACAATAAGACTGCATTCAATGGATCTCGAATACAGCGCGTCGAATATAACTCTCATAAGTGATACGTCAGTGATTGGTCTAAATCCGGCGAATCCCCTAGAGTTTATCGCGAATTATACCTTCGTGGATATCAATCTGGAAGCGCCTTTGCAAGCTGGTGTCAGGTATACGCTCGGGATCTCGTACAAAGGTCCGATTAGGGAAGATCTCAATGGTTTCTACAGGAGTTCCTACGAAGAGAATGGAGTGACAAAGTGAGTACAAATAAAGTCATGCATTCTTGAATTTTAGGGTTCCGTACACCGAACTAAATCCCATAGAATCCGCATTACGCATAAAATCACAATAAAAACTTGTCCCCACAGAATATCAGCAATAGAACAATACGAAACATCATTTCGACCATACGTCTAATATTCGAATGTCAACCTTTTCGCATTAGTGTACGAGCAAATAAGCTCCGAAAGGCAATTTGGGCATCAATTTTTCTAGACACATTTCAGAGTTCTATGTTGTATCTAGTTTTATCCTTGATCGAAGGTTCCGTACCTAAAAAGTGTAAAAACACCAACTTTATTTAAAATTTTCTATTAAATCACGATTTTACTCACAAGTATTTTGTCGGTGTAGCCGACTAGAAAATGTGCAGTGCTCACGAAAGTTTATAGTTATTTCAATTTGTTTCATAAATAAGAACCGAAATACTACGGCTGTCTTTCGCTTTGGACAGAATAATTTTGACAGCCGTATTCCGGTTTTTCTATGGCCACACCTGTAAGGCGCCATCTATGAATTGCATCTATGAATTTGTTCTTTGAAAAAGGCTCATTGATGAAGTACTCTTACAACTCACATTCATGTATTGTACCATTCACTTTATGATAGAATGTTACAGTTACAATCTGTAGATATTAGAGTAGATTGTCAAAGAGCAAATAAGAAAATATTATAGACAGGTCCTCTTATCAACTCGTTTTGCAATCAGTAGTAATCTCAAGTGATGATAATTCTGTGAGTTGAAGATTTTCATTTTATCAGCCATTTTTGTTTGTCTAGATGCGAACGAACCTTTATTTTGTTACTATGACATTCTAACTCTACAAGATGATAAGTTTATTGCACACCAAAATTATTTACAAGGGAATTCTTAAAACTAATCAGTAATCATACAATTGGCGGCCTTATCGCTAAAAGCGATCTCTGCCAGGCAAACATTGTACCATCGGAAAGCAAGCATGGTACATTCGACGACATGCTAGGATACTCTAGGGAAGCTTTTTTCACGAGTAGCATAAGTGCGTCAATTGAACAAAATATCCTAGCGCTGATGTATGTGTTTGCTTACTCTGATATTATCTTAGCCTTAAGTTTTCCTTTAAAAATAAAATTAAATATTCGCTTTGTAATGATATACATAGGTACCTACTTTCACGCTATTCCCAGTAAATATACCTCTTTTGACCGTTCACAACTGTGCAGATTTTTTAAATATAATGAGCCATCGGAACCCAAACAAAGCCTCCCCCTTTCGGGAACCTGTACTGGTACCACGAGTGCTTACTGTCAATGTCACTGAAAGTGACAAGTTGCATAAACAACCTTACTACTATAGTATTAGGATACATGACAGACGTCCGGCGGACGTCCGGCACAGCTTTTTCGCACTCGTGGTAGCTATACTGACCTAACCCCATTCACCCAATTACAGATGGATGGGGGCAACCCAAATGGAGCCCACGCACGCCAGAAAGGTGTTCCCGTGTTTTGACGAGCCGCAGTACAAGGCGACTTTTGCCTTGAGCATCGACAGGCCGGCGTACTATAGCCAATGTCTCGCCAACACCAAGTGGCAGACGTCGATAACACTGTAAGATTAAAATCTAATCATTAATATCTTATAACTCATGAAACTTGAAACAGTAAAGGTATTGTACCCATTTCCAAAGATTTCAAGTTTCTACAATTTTACTTGTAATAATTTTAGCCACCGGCTCGCGTGAGAGACGGGTTTCTCTGTCCGCAATTGAAAATGACAGGCCAAGGTGTTAAGGCTACAAATGATGAGGTCTACAGTGAAGAAGATGATGTTGATAGTATTTTTTATACTATGAGCCCCCAGATACCAGGTTAAATGATAGGATATCGCTGGCGGATTGGGTACCAATCTCATTGATTTGAAAACCTGTTTAAAAATCTCAGATTTTTTTCTGTCCGAATACTTACCGTCTCAGTACTCCTGTCCTATAGATAGATACAATAAATTTAAACCCTTCTACTTCTCTTCTTAGGGGCAACGGCTTCATCCGTGACGTGTTCACTCCAACACCAAGGATGTCCACCTATCTGGTAGCCTTTACGGTCTCAGAGCTTGTGGCGGCTAGACAAAACATCAACGGCACACGGGAGTTCGCTGTCTACACCAGACCGGACGCTGTCAACCAGAGCGACTACGCATTTGATTTTGGAATGAGGGTTAGTTTTTGTCTTCATATCCTCCTTATTGGTCTCCCTCATCATCATCAACTCACTTGGGCCCATGGCTGGGCGTATTCCCCTTTGCGCCATCCTTCTCGGTGTCTAGTTGCACGCAACCACGGACCCTGTGTCGACTTGGAGACCATATTTTATCTGACCATCGGGCTGCTGGTCTGTCCACTGACCGCCCCGTACCATACATAAAAAGGTTTTGGGCCTACTCACCGAACAGATAGTGTATCTTCTTGTCCAGTCAGCTCATTGGACTGGCAGACGTACGTATGCCCAAAACTATCTAGACTCACGATCTGAAGCGGATAGTTGCAAGGGACTGAATAAAAATAGCCCGGAATAGAAAGATCTCTACGTTGATCTGAAAATGTTCAGTTTGTGACTTGGAAGAGTTCAGTGTGAAGAGGTTTAACCTTCAGTTTTGTCTAAACTGACATAAATGTCCGAGTACCTGTAAGGATACTACAATGGCAATCCGATTACCAGTCTGAACAGAATAAATGACGCAGTAAAGGACAACGGATGAATAATAATTGGTTAAATATTATGTGATTCGCAGGTCGAAGCAGCTATGAGTGATTTTTTTGGTGTCGATTACTACTCTACCGATGACAATCTTAAGTTGGACCACGTCGCTCTAACGGACTTCCGGGCCGGCGCTATGGAGAACTGGGGCCTTATCAAATATAGGTGAGTCGGTGACCTATATCCTTACGGAATTTTAGGGTGAGATTTAACATTGTGACGTCATCTGTCTACCGCGTAACGCTACTTTGGTACCTTGTTAGGAAACATTTTCATTTATGTGTAATAGTTTAAACATTTATAATAAGTTGAAAAAATTCACTCGGGACAGGACTTGAACCCGCAACCTTCCGCATACCGTGCAGGCGCTCTACCAATTGAGCTACCGAGTCAAGTAACTGTCGATGCGAATTTCTTCAACTAGTCTCCGTCAACTGGACGGGGGGCGCCATCTGGTGTGATTAGTTTGCACTAATCTACACCACCCAATGCGTTCATCTTTGCAGATGAAATGCTAGTTAGTGTTAGTTGGTGTTATGATGGTTAGTGCTTTAGAAAAAACAAAAAGTTATGTGTAATAGCTTATATAAAAAAAATAGTAAGTAAGTTTTAAACTTACGTAAGTTCTACTTCTAACTAATAAGATCAATACAGCGAGAGTTAACTTGTTTGTTTTTGTTCGAATGAGATACATAGAACGCTTCGTTAACACTAGTACGGTCGGCCACAATCTCAGATACCCCATGGCAGCTTTTACCGCGCGCGGCATAAGGGCGCCAATCGAACAAAAAGGGGTATCTGAGACTGTGGCCGACTGTACCATACCTAATCGGCTATCCCTACAAAAAAGAGTAAGTGAAGCTGAAGTAAAAATATAAGGGCGCCAATCGAAAAAAAAGGGGTATCCTAGAGTGTGGCCGACTGTACCAGCAGTGACACCACTCATGACGTACGTATTCTACTCTCACTTCTTATCCACCAGGGAAGGTCTCCTCCTTTACGTGCCAGAAGAATCGACCCCCTATTACAAGTACCGGGTCGCCCAGATAGTGGCTCACGAGACCACGCACATGTGGTTCGGCAACTTGGTCACTTGTCATTGGTGGAGCAATACTTGGTTGAACGAGGGATTCGCCAACTACTTCCAGGATTATATCACTTCTTTGGTGAGTTTTTTGTTTTGAAATCGGTACGATACTCTTAGGATACCTCTCCTCCCCTGGTTCTATAAGCGCACTTATGCAACGCGCGTTAAGAGCTAACACCAGGTGTCGTAGTATACTAGCATGTCGCAGACTGTACCTATATCTTCTTTATTGATTGACACAAAGCTATTGTCTTCTTCTCCCCATAAACACAAACTTGCAGACCACTCTTCATTCAAAAGGGAATTATTTTCAGAAAACCCGTTGCCACCTTTCCACTACACTCAATAAGAAACATAATCCGTTTTTTACATTTTCTAATACCAGACATAAGCTACTCAGACATGTTATGCAAACAAACCCTCACATATACATAGCGCTCAAACATTTATAACAGCTCTCTTTTTGGGTCGGGGATTAAAAACTACGTTTCTTGTCTTCCAGATTGAGCCCGAGGTCGGCTCTGCGCACAAACTTGTCACCAGCTCTGTCTACGCTGCGTACTCAGCGGATGAAGTGCCTTCCGCCGCAGCCATCACCAACGACAACGTCAACTCACCAGCGGAGATCAACGCCCACTTCGGAACCATCAGTTACCAGAAGGCTGGGTCTGTCATCAGAATGATGCATCACCTCATTGGAGACCAGGCCTTCAGGATTGGGCTGAACGCTTATTTGGAAGCTAAGTAAGTGTGGTCAAAATTATTCTCTGCAAGTTACTGAAGTTGTATGGGCGTCAACGTCAAGCGTCAAGTATACTTAACTTTTGATTATAGGCAACGGTTTTTCATGATACTTAGATTTAATTGGATGAGTAACCATTTTTGACAATTATTATGTGATTGAGACAAAATTTTCATTGAGAGAAGCTGAAAACGGTTGTAGACAATCTGTTTCCAATGTTTTGCAAAAATGCATGGGAACAGCCCTCCGAGAAGAAAATTGTATGGACTCTATCTCATATTGTAAACCTAGCAATATCCTTTAAACTCTATGTTCATTCCAACAGCCAATTTAGCTCCGGCTACCCTGAGCTGATGTACAGAGCACTGCAGCAAGGAGTCCAGAACACTGGGGGTTGGGGGGGCGGAGCCCCCCCTTAAAAAACAAAAAAAATACTTCTGCTTACACAGAGTTATAAGGTCACCAAAGACCAGCTGCGCACAGCAGACGGGGGGTTGGGGGGGCAGAGCCCCCCCCCTAAAAAACAAAAATATACTCCTGCTTACACAGAGTTATAAGGTCACCAAAGGCCAGCTGCCCACATCAGACGGGGGGTTGGGGGGGCGGGGCCCCCTCTAATATTTATTGATACTCGTTATTGATACTCGTAGTTTCATTCAAATGCTGTTATGCAAAACAATATTAGGAGCGCCATCTCTCAGCATTCGAGCGAAGCTCGGTCGCCCAGGTCCTTTAAACTATGTATTAAACTATGTCCATTCCAACAGCCAATTTAGCTCCGGCTACCCTGAGCTGATGTACAGAGCACTGCAGCAAGGAGTCCAGAACACTAGCTCCCTTGATGCCTACCCTGGCGTAACGGTGGCCCAGGTCATGGGCTCCTGGATTTCTCAACCTGGTCACCCGGTGCTGAAGGTCGATGTGGACTATGATAGCGGAGAAATTACCTTGACACAGGTAAATTTTGCTCCAATTCGTTTAGAAACAACCGATTGAACGAATATTATATTGAAAAGTTTGAAATCTTTACCACGTCTAGCTTAGGTAACGTTGTATGGCGTTCACTTTTTCTCTCTCTGTCAATGGTGGGATAAACTGCGGTGTGTCCTGGGGCCTGAGCCTATAACGCAATGGTGCCAAAATGGGCTCCCAGTTGACTGCTTCAATTAGTGCTTTTAATATTTTTATTGTACCTACAGTAAAGAATATTCTGATTCTAATTCGAGAGGATTAGTTTGGTGT
This sequence comes from Zelleria hepariella, assembly GCA_949319315.1. Lineage (NCBI taxonomy): Eukaryota > Metazoa > Arthropoda > Insecta > Lepidoptera > Yponomeutidae > Zelleria > Zelleria hepariella. Next base: position 15,223,399 of record OX439387.1, read on the forward strand.
TTTCAGAAGAAAAACAACTAAACCCCGGTTTCTCCTTCTCCTGGGACGCCATTGACATGCCATTGCGTTACAGACTTACGCTCAAGTTGTCTAAGCACGATTTGAAGACCTTAGGGGAAATACCATGGTCATCAAGAAACATTTTGAGATTTTATTTTGATCCCTAAGCCAAGGTATTCGCTGATATTGGCAACTATACTTAATTTTGCACTGCAGCTGCATTCAAAGGTCAATTTGGAAGAAAAGTGACTTTTACTTGCAGTTTCTCGTAGGATTGAATTTTAACAAGGGCGACGACTTTGATGAGCTTATTATTTCTCAGAAACGTTTCTACTCAAACGCTCAATACTCATCCAACGAGACCTACCTGATTCCCGTCACATACACGACCCAAGAGGACGCGAACTTCGCCGATACCAAGCCGGCCTTTTTGATGACTGGAGAAACAGCTGTTTGGAACCTTACCGCGCCACTGAATAACAGCTGGATCATCTTCAACGTTCAGGAGACTGGTTAGACAATTTGTTTTAACATGACTTGCCTAAAACTCTTAGGTAGGTAGGTACCTAATCAAGGTTTGTCGTCAATTCTCCTTAAGTGCTCTTTTATAACTGTAGCCAAGCAAAACCATTCTTCAACGCTGGCTCTACAGCCATGACTTTTTTCTTATACCAACACGCCTCTTCCCCTTTTACTCTAGAAACTTAGCGAAGTGAATTACTGAAAGACAGTCCCTAGGACATATTTAAGGTGCTAAACAAGCCTCTTAAACATGTCCATCTAAAACATGTTCCAGGCGCGGTAGATTGTATCCTAGTGGTCATTTATGTTACTTTACAAGTGTGTTGGAACCACTAGACGAAGATCCGTTTTTAAACAAAAAAGGTAAACCTAGGAATCGTCCTTCGTATTAGTTCTTCTATCAAAAATTCCATCTATAACCTGTATCATCAATATATTGCAGGTTTTTACAGAGTCAACTACGATACACACTCATGGCAGATTCTAGCTCAGGCCCTGAAGGGAGATCAGAGGGGCAGGATCCACGAGTTGAATCGTGCTAAGGTACATTAGCTCTAGATTTTATTTTTTTATTCTTATCGAACTTCAATCACAAAATTTATTTCATTTTATAAAATGCATTTTTTCCAACTTTGCTGCCGGATCCATCTACTTATTTTGGAGAAGAACTTGGGTAATTTAACTTGCAGCTTTTATGTATCGAAGGGCCAATATCGAGCTTGAAAATATACGTCAACACAGAATGGGACAGAAAGTGATAGTGTAATAAGCGGTGCTCGATATTGTACTTTGAATAGACGAAATACTATTACATTATTTGTGACTTTATTTTCTGTTTTTCAGTTCAGTTTAGTTTCACTGGATTTAATTTAAATAATGACTTTTCTCTGCAGATTGTGAACGACCTATTCGCCTTCCTCGTGGCTGACGAAGTTGACTTTGATCTCTTGCACGAAGTCCTTGACTTTTTGGCCAATGAAAATGATTACTCAGTCTGGTTGGCTGCCATCAGTGGCCTGAACAACTTGAGGACGAAGTTCATTGGCAGTGATCTGCTGAATGATATTGATGTGAGTCAATTAAACCGATTTGTATTACTGTAAGGCCTTTTTCACGAGTATTACCATCGATAACACGAACATGCGATGCGAATAAAATTATTGAACGCGTGAGGAAAAGTTAACGTGGTAATTGGGAAGGCAAAGTTTTTTGTTCGAAAGTCCGTTATTGGCTTAATCTTATCTTTAGACAATATTGAGAAACTAATTTCAATATTTTTTATTTTGGTTCATTAGTTTGGATTTTACAACGTTTCAAAGATACGGTTTTATGACCTTCACGCGACGGTCTGCATACTGTTGGCGGTCATAGGAACAAAACATTTTAGCGCATAAAAACAAAACTACTGGACGAAAATAAAAAATATTTAAATTAGTTTCTTAATATTGTCTAAAGATAAGTTTAAGCCAATAACGGACTTTCGAACAAAAAACTTTGCCTACCCAATTGCGATCTATCGCGCATTTACCATTGATAAGTAGTTTGATCGCGAATTAGTATTGTTGAAAAACATGAGCCAAATTGGTCAAGAGGTTCTTTACTGAGATACGAGTATGGGGTCGCGAGTTCACAGTTCGGGTGAACTACTAGTCTAATCTATCGCACAAAATAATACAGCGTGTTACAAAAATTCTTGTCATACCGAAGGGGGTACCGGGTTGACAGCACCCTTTCGTATAAATGAAACATACACTTTTTCAAAATCTTGAAGCAATTTGAGTAATTTAACATGTTACCTATTATGTCTTTTTTCCAGTCCTACATCCTCACTCTCATGGCGAACATCGTGAGTGAGCTCGGTTACGCGGAAAGGGCTTCCGATGACTTCTCGACCCTTGAAAATCGCATGCAGGTGCTCGCCTTTGCCTGCAGGCTGGGCCATCAAGGATGCATCGACAACGCTGTGGAGCTCTTCCAGGGATTCCGACAGAATGGCACTAGGTAGGGATCGCATGCAGGTGCTCGCCTTTGCCTGCAGGCTGGGCCATCAAGGATGCATCGACAACGCTGTGGAGCTCTTCCAGGGATTCCGACAGAATGGCACTAGGTAGGGATCGCATGCAGGTGCTCGCCTTTGCCTGCAGGCTGGGCCATCAAGGATGCATCGACAACGCTGTGGAGCTCTTCCAGGGATTCCGATAGAATGGCACTAGGTAGGGATCGCATGCAGGTGCTCGCCTTTGCCTGCAGGCTGGGCCATCAAGGATGCATCGACAACGCTGTGGAGCTCTTCCAGGGATTCCGACAGAATGGCACTAGGTAGGGATCGCATGCAGGTGCTCGCCTTTGCCTGCAGGCTGGGCCATCAAGGATGCATCGACAACGCTGTGGAGCTCTTCCAGGGATTCCGACAGAATGGCACTAGGTAGGGATTGCATGCAGGTCATTGCAGGTACTCACCTTTGCGTGCAGGCTGGGTATCGAAAACGCTGTAGAGGTCACGCGACATGCGAAATTCCATTCCAGAACATGCTTATTTCAGTATTTAGGTATCTCTCTCGATTTGTAGGCGCAAGATAAAAAAACATTGTATCATACTGTAAAAGAAACTTGCCATAAGAACTGTTTACGGGCAATATTTTTATCCAAAAAAATCTATTGCCCATGCAGACGTGGCTAATGCTATAATTAGCCTAACCACCACTCTATCTGTATGCCACGACCACACCACTCCACAACTTCCTAAAATACTACTCAAAACCACCAAATTGGCTATCAAATTAACTTTTACTGCCACGACATAAACTACGATTGTTCCAACATCCCATAAGACGTGTCATCAAAGAGCATATTTCTGTCGACACCATGGACTAACTAAAGTATAATGTTGATCCATAATAGGGCACTATGAATTTCATAGAAGTACCTACAGCTCTGCTCTACATAAAGTTGAAGAAAAAAAGTTGCGAAAGTGCGAACTATGCGAAGATCCGAAAACCACCCCTCTAAAATGGTATCCAAATGGAACACGGAAGAGAGGGTGCCCTAAAACTACCTACCTAGCGTTGATCAGTGCAACAGGAAGCAAACAATCCTCGGATGAGCATATCCGAGCTTGAGATGAGGCGCAAAATCAGCCAAATTGAAAAACTATATTGTATTCGAAACGGGTCGAATCGCGATTGGTTTTTAGGCAAATTAATTACCTTATTTATCCCGACGTTTCGGCCGCGTTACAGCTGCCGTGGTCGCGGGTAGACTGGAGCGGAGTGTTTTTTTTTTTTATCGCGAATCATTAAAAGTGAAAATTGAAAAACTGTTTCGCGAGCCCTATGTCCCTGTCCCTCGTAATGACGATGTCTTCCGACCATCGGGATGCTGGTCTTCCTATTTGATACCATGCGATGGACCTTCTGACAATCCTTATTCTGTCCAGGATATCGCCGTCCCTGCGGCCCGTGGCGTATTGTAATGGCTTGCGATACGGAAGCGACGAGGATTACGACTTCTTATGGCGCGAGCTGCAGGCGACTAATGTGGCAAACGAGGCCCTGGTGATACAGAGCGCGCTGGGCTGCACGCGGGTTGAAGATAAACTGAAGGAGTGAGTATCTTCTGAACTTAAACATTTTGAACTTATACTTTCTTGAGCACTGAGCATTTTGTACTTATTATTATTATTACACTGTACACTGGCAGCTTAAATCTGATGTATATCACTTTAGTGCACTTTTTAAATGTTTATCGAGTCCGTTTTTAAAAGAGTTCACCGAGGGGACACTGATTACTGCCTCAGATAGTTTATTCCACGCATTCACTACACGGTTCGGCAAGAAGTGTTTTCTGGGGTTGGTTAATGTCCATGGTTGCTGGTTCAACTTCAGCGAGTGCCCTCTTAGCGTTTTGTTTGTATTTAGCTCGTATATCATAGCAAGGTCCGGTAAATTGTAGTGGTTGTGTAGGATTTGGTATGACTCTATTGGGTCGCCTCGTTCTTTGCTCTGTTTCAGGGTGGTTAGCCCTAATTCTTTTAGTCTGTATTCATAGGGATGGTTTTTGAGACATGGTATCATTTTAGTGGCTCGCCGTTGTACTCTCTCGAGCAAGTCAATATATTTCTTGACGTAAAGGTTCCATATCTGAAATGCATATTCCAATAGTGGTCTAACATAGGTTTCGAAAATGTTGAAGGGAAAAGAACGCGAGGCAGAACACCTACTAGATGGACCATAGGCTCCACCACGAGTTAGGTCCGGCAGACCTATGGCACCGGAAAAGCAAGTTACACTATGGCAAAACCTGTTTTGCGGATGCCGTAGGTCTGCCGGAAATCATCTCATTACGTGTAAAGGCCTGGGGATATCCGTAACTAACCCATTTTTCTCCACCCAGGTACCTGGAGTCCGTGATTCAGGAAGACACACCCATCCGCTGGCAGGACATCACGACACCAGTGTCGAGTATACTCTCAGACCATGATAATGCGGAACTGGTGCTGGATTCGCTGAAGATCAATTATTCTGCCTGGAGTAGAATGTAAAAGCCCTAAGATACATTTTTACATAAAAATGTGTAGAAACTTTGTGAACGCAACGGTAACAATACTGCTTTTATTTTCAGATATCCTTCAATGGAGACAGTTCTATCCTACGTCACCGCTGCTTTGCACACTGAAGAACAGTTCGATGAGGTAATGAATATCTTAAACATTTATAATTGGTTGAAAAAAAAACACGGGCACGGCAAGGGTAAGTGCTTTAGAAAAAACAAAAAGTGGTAATGTATATCTTGCCAAGCGAAACCAGGTCTTCAAAACTGGCTTGATCCGTCCATTCCAAAGTCTCTGATCAACAAAATCCTTACTTCCCCTCAAACTTGCGCATCTTGATGTTACCTAGTACCACCAATATACCTAGTCAAAATAGTTCTAAAGTTCAAAAGGGCTCTTAACATTGTTTCACATAGCGGTTGGTTTTGCTTCTCAACTCATAATAATGAAGGTTACTTTGGGAATAACTTCAAAGGTTACCAGCATTTGTATTTTTTCTCTTTTGCAGTTCGAATCGTGGCTGTCCGAGTGCGAGGACTGTTCAGCCGCGGTGATAGAATCCGCCGCCGGTTCCTTGGCCAACTCCAAAGCCGCCACCACCTGGGCGCGGGAGCACTCCGCTGCCATTTTGAGGACTTTGCGCAATGACGCCGCCGGTGTGGCGCCCTCCATGGTGGTGCTATTGGTTGCTGGATTGCTGGTTGGGCTTAGAAGTCTCTAAATACAAGCGAGGGACAAAGGTCATGTAAAACTTGGGGGGGTCGTTCTAATCATCAATGACAATCAATGATATCAATAACAATAGTATCCTAACTTGTTTTGATGAATTCAACGACGCCTTCTACATAGGGGTTCCTTGTAAATAGATTACCTAACTTACCAAAACAAATAACGTGCCATTGTTTTACTAGCATTGGAGTAGCAAGATTTTACAGGGTGTTAAAAGACCGCCAACAGACCCGAAAGCCACGCATACTAGACATAAAAACAAAGTACTTTTTCGATAAATTATTGCTGGGAAATGATTTTGGTTTTTTAGGTTATAATTTTGAAAAATATTTTATCACGCGATGGTCGTGTACTGCACAGAAGCCATATTGCGCAAGCGTATGTATAAGTTTATGTTACTTAAGCTTAAAGTACCGATGTTTAGAATACATTGCGGGTTGCAATTTAAACGTCGTTTTTTCAAAGAAATATTCATAATTTTGATATGGCCTCTTGGGGAGGTATGTTAAGAACTAGGCACTGAATACATTTCTGCAAAAAAAAAGTTTTGAAAAGTCCGACTTTGAACCTCATTATCTCGGAAACCGTTGATTTCCCAGGCATAGTTCCTTGGGCAAAAATGTTCCTTATGATGAGGACAATACGTGGTTTCCCGCTTTGTTGGCGGTCTTTTAACACCCAGTATATTTGTAATACAACTTATTTAAATTTTAAAGACAATACACAATGTTTTATAACCATGTAAATCGACTTCTTAGATAATAATACTAACATAGTAATATTTAATTTACATCGTAAAAAGTTTTACTACCTAAGTATTTTGTTACCTACATTGTATAGTTTAATTTAAGCGTAAATGTGTAAGAGATCCCCACTCCACTGGAAAAAGTACTAAATAGTGATTCCCTATTATATAAAATCTATTTTAGGTTGTTGTTATGTTGTTTGATAAAAAATAAAAATAGAACTACGGCAAATCTTAACTTTTTATTCTGGCATGAATCGTCAACAACCGAAATATCTCTAACACCCTATTTCTTCAGCAAAGACCTCCGTATCTCTTTTGCGTGCTCCCGCGCCCATGCGGTGTCCGCTTTAGCAGTGGCCAGTGAAGCAGTGGCGGACTCGACCACCTCGGCTGGGCAGTTCGAGCAGCTGGATAGCCACGACTCGAACTGAGAAAAGAAAGCTGTTTACAGAAGTGAAGTAAAGTCGGCGCAGGCCCGGATCGTTGAATTATACATAGAAAAGATGAGGATACGGAAAAGTCTGTCAGTTTACAGGCTGACTCTGTTGTGATACCATATCTTCCTCTTCAGATGACTAAGATGCGTATACGTGTACTGGTGTACTTTATTACTATGTACTTATACGTAGAGACACAGGAGATGTTTCGGGCGCCCTGTGTGGCTAATTCGCAATAGACAAATAGATAATTGGACCTAGTTCTGCAGAAATGAGTTATGAATGCAGCCATACTATTTTTGACATGGCGAATTTTTTGCAAAGACCGCCATGTCGATATCTCACTTAACGGCGGAGATACAAGTTGCAAAATCACGCCAAAGACAGCCATTCGCACTAACAAATTATGTAAAAAACAGCCATCATGGTGTAAAATGCAGCCAATTTCGACATTATGCGAAAAACCTATTTTGCAGAACTCAGCCATCTTACAAGGCTATTTTTTCCAAAATTCAGAATGATCGGAGGTTGGAAGCTCGAAATACGTAAAAAGCAGCCAGCTTAGGATGGCTGTTTTTTACGAAATTAATTATGTGTTTACAATGATATTTGGCAGTTTTCGGGAAAAAAAATCGTATACAATTTCAGATGAAGAACTCCAAAACTAATTAGTGAAGTTCCAAAGGACATTATTTTTCACTGATTATTACTAATTGACCAATTTAATCTTCACACTGTGTTTGTACAATTATCTTAGATTATGTAAATAAAAGATTACAATTTTCCCATAAAAAATACTATTTATATGTTATCCCATACAAAGTCCCTTCGATTATTTTTGCAAACAGAGTCGCGCGTAACCTTTTCGACGACGGGCGCGTGTAGTCTTTTCGACGCCTCCGCCGCGGTCTAATCAAAAATCTTTATTAAATCACGGGGCGCTCGGAGAAGGTAGACCTAATAGTTTATTTTAATTGTAGTGAACTAAGAAGAGGCTACTTGGGATAAGAAATCATTGTGACTAATCTAAACCGAATTATGAACAAAAATGTATAAAGCGCGGTCACGCTCTTTTGTGAGAAATCTACTGAGACAGGACGATACTTACCCATTTGTTTAGTGAATTTCTCAACTCAGAAACCTGGCCTAAGTCACACGCGGTCGAAAAAGGTGGCGTGCTGCGAATATTGTGCTCGTCTCACTCTGGTTTCTGTCTTTAGCTTATAGCCTAATCTCTTTCGCTCCATGATTTATAAGAACTCATTTTTTCCGATGCCATTACAAGGGAAGGGACTTGCCGTCTCTTCCTAATTGTTTACCTCAATCTTACGTCCTGAGATACTGAGGCACTGCAGCGTCCGAGTGGTCAGTTCACTCATATAGTGTACTCGTAAGTCGAAGTGCCTCTAGGTAGGTAATCGTATGAGGTAGTGGCTATCCTTGGGTGTCAGAGTTTTTAGGCCACCCAAAGGGCCTCTGACATGGTGCCACTGGGCGCTGTATAAACTAGGAATGGCCTAAGTTAGTGCCGTAATATCAATCACAATTTAAACTCAGACCTTAGATTAAACCTCGCATTTTGTATGAAAATAAATCGACAGATAGGGTTTAAACTAGCCTTTTTGGTTTAAGGCTGGAAGATAGTAGTGTGGCGGGAAATTCAAAATTTTCCCAGTTTTTTACATTTTGTAGCTAAACTGAGCTATTTTTGTTCAGCGATTTTTCGTTCGCGAGAATAAAACCGTATTCTTTTCATTATTGTAAACAAGAGAACAACAGTAATGCAGCCGATTATGTGTTCTGGTCTACGACAAGTTTTTTGGGTAGTACCACTGCTTCGTAGACCAGAACACATAATCGGCTGAATTATTGTTGTTCTGTTGTTTACAATAATGAAAAGAATACGGTTTTATTCTCGCGAACGAAAAATCGCTGAACAAAAATAGTTCAGTTTAGCTACAAAATGTAAAAGTCTGTGAAAATTTAGAATTTCCCGCCACCTTGCTATCGTCTACCCTTAAACTGTGATTTATATTACGAGCCTTATGCCCGTTTTCACCAACCACCCCTAATTTTAAAAGACCTTTTAACGAAAATTATCTGCGCCTCTGCAAGTCTAGGGGTCATGGATGAAGGACCATACGAATTCCACTCACAAGCGTTATGAGTTGAGTGTGTATGATCCTTCATCCATGCCCCATAGACTTGCAGAGGTGCAAATAACTTTCGTTAAAAGGCCTTTTAAAATTAGGGGTCGTTGGAGAAAACGGGCATTAGTGTTAAGTCCTAAACCTAAATATTTCATCGGTCAACATTTCCAACCCGATCTTAATTGCGTTGACAGAATTCGCACTCACCCATTAGGTCAATTCACGTCAAGTAATTAGCGTAACCTTGTCACAAACGAGAATCCGCACAGAACGCTCTTCAAGAAATCAAATGAACCTGACAGAATTGAAAGGTTTAGTATTTGATTTTCTTTTTTAATTGATAGCAGAAACTTGCAAGGTAAACCGCTTTTTACCCGACTACGCGAAGCAAAAAGGAGGGTTATGATTTTAGCAGCGTATGTATGTATGTATGTATGTATGTATGTATGTATGTGTGTATGTGGGTATGTATGTTTGTGTGTTCATCTGTTCCCTCGCATAGCCTAAACTACTCGGCCGATTTCAACAAATGAGGTGTCGTTGGATTCGTCTTAATCACCCAGGTAACATAGGATAGTTTAATTTTGAAAAAAACCAAGATGGCGGCTGTGCTGTGCCCCAAAGTGGTGGACTGTCTACGACGATTCGTTCACCGTATTTTATTGTAGGATTTTCTTTATATTAATTTTCAATGCGCTATTTTTATTATATACATTTTATACAAGTTTAAATATTCTAGTGTCTTTTAAATGGATTTTATGTACAACACTCTAAGTAAGTAAATTATTTATATTTTGAATGCATCCATCTGATTCTGTCAAACTAATGTCAATTTATCTGTCACTTCTTTCCTATCTCTTTTCTAACCACATACTGGCGCTCTGATTTATTTCTCTTTTTAATTGATAATACAAAATTCCTTATTTTCAAACTCTCCTTTTTATTTATCTTTGTTCCGTGACGAACATGGACCTAAAAATAAAAATTATCGGATACCATCGTCATGGGTATCAAATGAAAGGGCTTTAAAAGACCTTTTCAAAAATGTATAACACATGTAGCGTCAACATAACAAATAGAACAAAAAATTCCAAAATGTGTTTTTTTTTTGCCTTTCTTGGTTCTATTCTGGGTGATCATCCAAAATGACTTACTAAAAAGCTCAAAAAAAAAAGAAGTTAAAAACTAAAACCCGACTACTAAAAGGCTCAAAACAAGACCTGTTTATCCTTAAAATAGACTCATAGATAATTAATCGTAGTCGGAGGACACCACATTCGCATTTGATAAACCGATGGCCTCCGACTACGATTAATTATCTATGAGTCTATTTTAAGGATAAACAGGTCTTGTTTTGAGCCTTTTAGTAGTCGGGTTTTAGTTTTTAACTTCTTTTTTTTTTTTCCTTATTCTTTCAATTAGCTAAAACTGTGCAATGCAATTCAGGGCAATTTTTAAATAGCTTTATTGCTGAAACGCGTCAACTTATAAATGTGATTTCCAAAAACTTTTGTTCTATGACTTTTCGAAAAGCTCGATATTTTTTATTTATTGAACGTTGAACGTATTGAACGCTTATTCTTTAAACGTTTGCATTTATACCATTTTAGCGCTGCCTGCGCGGTGCGCTTTCATGCCCCTCCACTCTGAACGTTACGTTAGTCAGTTTTATGAAATGGCCTACTGGGGCCTTAGCCTGTAACACAATGGCGTATCAATGGCGTCCCAGGTACAAGGACAAAACCGGGATTTTTTCGTTGTTCTCCTATAACCAGCGAACTAATCCTTTAGAATCAGACTCATAATATTCTTTGCTGTACTACAAAAACATTAAAAGGACCGACACTGGACCGACAGCATTAAAAATCGTAATGAAAACTGTCAACCGGGAGCCCATTTTGGCATCATTGCGTTTGCTTTACAGGCTAAGGGCCCTGGCGGTTCACTGAAAAAATAAAAAAAAACTTTTTTGTGAACCGACGCGACAGGAGAAAATGGACCTTCTACGGTCCCACTACGTGACCTTATCAGTGTGTGTTGCCAAACATCGAGAATGGACCCTAATGAGTGTGTGGAGTGTTGAGTGTTTGACCCGGGTCATTTGGGCCACGGCAATTAGTCATTAGCCACTAGGGGGTTGGCTTTGATGCTGAGAGGGCGAATCGTTTGACATGGTTAAGTAGTTAAAGCCGGCGACACGCTTGGATACTCTTTTTTGTTCGATTGACGCACTTATGTCGCGCGCGATAAGAGCTACCATGAAGTATCCTAGCTTGTTACTGACGCTGATGTAACATCAAAAAGCTAGCAATTTATGTGCTAATAACAACAGCAAAGTAAGTTTTTACGAGCCAGTAAGATGTAAAAAACCCTTTTGTTTCGGTCGGTATTCATCTACACTAATATTATAAAGAGGAAAAGTTTGTAAGTGTGTATGTATGTAGAGGGTAATTTCCAAAACTACTCATCCGATTTTAAAAAATCTTTCACGAATGGGAATCTACGTTATCGCACATTTTTATTTTTTATTGTGATAACGGGAAAGAAAATAAGTCTCTGCGGACGATGTCGCGGCCAAAAGCTAGTACTAGATACAATTGCACATGATCTCAAAACCGAAATAAAACACATTGATCACATCAATCAAGAGCGAAAGTCCAATTACTCTTCATAACAACACTTTTCCTCAACATAGGTAACAATTTTTGAACGCAAGCCAAGTAATTTCTCAGACAATCTAAAATCACCCCGACCTTGACTGAGTCACTAAACAAACGTTGAACTAGAGCTTTTCTAGGCTAGGCCTTGACTTCATGATAAATGACCAAATAAAATGGAGATCCCCAAAAACCCGTTTACGAAATTTACGAAATGAAATAACCTTTAAAATTTTGCCAAAGTGGAATTTCTGTTACAACTATTTTATTTTGTGACTTCCACTGTGAATCAAAATCAAATAAAATATATTTATTTCCCAGAAAAAATAAAAAAATAAACATTTTTACATTGAGCCCTGTACGAGGTGACCCTGTATCGCAGGCGCTCGGTTACGTTTGTGCAATAAGTATTTCCGTTGTTCATGTAAAATTTTGCCAAGACGAGACCCCGCGCTGTCGCCAAGCTTCTAGCTCTAAACGCCCTAACTCTATAAGCCCTTACTTCACAAACTCTATACCTTAATCAAAATATGTGGCTTGGCCGTTTCGTTACCTACTAAAAGAACTATTGTATAACAGAAAAGTAATGAACAGTGATACATGTTTCACCTTACGCCCAATGACGGTACCGAATTGGCAAAGCCACATATTTTGACTAATCATCATTTCCATCATTTCCTGAGAATTTTGTTGATGTGGTATAATCCAAACCCAAGTTATGAGGGTTAAAAAAAACGACGAAGTGCTTCGAGAAAAGGTAGTAGTGCCCCCTTGAGCTTCGCTACTCGTCTTGGCGGATAATACACAAAAGGCTTTGGCAAATCATATTTTCGAAAAGGAATGTTTTCCGTACGTTGAAATATGCGGAAATAGTAGGTATCTTTTGATGTCGTAAACTCAGGAGCTTGATTTTTGTAGGCTCCAAGGGACTGAAGACTTGAGTATGTTGATGTAAATTTCAACCTTATACCTCCACGCGTTCTTGAGAAAAAGGTCTTGACAGACAGACAGACAGACGGAAAACAAACATCCTATAATGGTTCCGTTTTTCCTTTTGAGGTCCGGAACCCTAAAAATGGCTTGGATTAAAATTAATAATTACAAAAAAGTACAACCTTTATTATTGCTAAGTATTAAAATACCATAAATAAACTAGATCAAGAGGTAGGTACCAGAACTTTCTCAATGCACATTGTAACGGTATCAGAACAATTTCTATAATAACACATAGTGGGCGTTCGGCACTTAGAAACATGCATTGAACAATGCGCTTCTTAAACCTATGCTTTTCTTAAATAAAGCATGCGTGGAGCACAGAGTATGGGAATTCTCTTTATAAACACACTGATACATGTCACCAAGGCCATGAGATGTGACTTCAAACATTTTAATCATCGGGAAAGTTTTCACCTATTATGTTTTCCTTTACAACAATACTTGATAAGACAATTTAGTTTTTTTTCCCAAAATTTTATATTTTGTAGCATTTTGTAAGAGCTGAGAAGTTCAGTTAGAAATCGTCGAAAAAAATCATTCCTCCTCTTAACAAAATATTACTGTATGATAGTCTCATAAAGAATTCGGAACCTAAAGTTTTTTGTTCGAAAGTCCGTTATTGGCTTAATCTTATCTTTAGACAATATAGAGAAACTAATTTAAATATTTTTTTATTTTGGTCCAGTAGTTTTGTTTTTAAGCGCTAAAATGTTTTGTTCCTATGACCGCCAACAGTATGCAGACCGTCGCGTGACGTCATAAAACTGTATCTTTGAAACGTTGTAAAATCCTAACTACTGAACCAAAATAAAAAATATTGAAATGAGTTTCTTATAATAGCCAAAAGTTTTGAATAAGCCAATAACGTCCTTTCGAACAAAAAACTTTGGGTTCCGAATTATCCCACCAAAAACATTTTCATGTAAAAATGTTGCCAAGACAAGACCATACAGCTCGCACTGTCAAAAAGCTATCAGATCTCATGTAGAGCTAAGCTTCTAACTCTACAAGCCCTAACTTTACAAACTCTACACCTTAGTCAAAATATGTGCCTTGGCCGATTCACACTACAGTTTGACATGCTGTCATGTGTACAAAAATATTATTATGGCAATTATTTGTGAATGCGGGATGATAACACCATTTTCTTTAGGTTTGACTTATTGTAACACATCGTATCTTGTGTGGTATATCGAGATCTAATGCGAGATTTATTGACTTTTTCTCGTATTATAATAGATGCAAGTTTGAAGGGAAAATTGAGGTCAGAATTACATTGAATGTAGAGCTATAAATTTCAACTTTGACACGGTCAACGCAGGCTGGCAAAATCTATCTGAATCACTTTGGATACCGTATTATTATCAGAATTTATGACAAAATAAGCAAAGAAAATCTTAAGTAAGTGTGGGGCACGAAACTTTTTGGGCAAAATTCGAAATTTTAAAATTGAATAGTTTGTAATATACTTTTGTTTGGCTCAACCTTCAGTCTGATTTTGATACGTCTTGTGGCACTATTGTACAAAGAGAAAATTGTAAATAAAATTGATATTTTCGACACGAGAGTTTTCCTGAAAGCATTGCATAGCCCGCCACAACTGGTGACCCCGGACGCTGAAAAAAATATATGAAAATGCCCGATCCGCAACCATCGAAGTCGGAGGAGCCACGGAAGACGGAACCTAGGCCAAGTAAGCTACAGAAGCCTGAAATAGCTACTGTATCGCTAGACACGCCTGCTGAGATGAGGCAAGTCGAAGTTTTATCGAAGCTAGTCGAAAAACTAACGTTAGAGATTGCGGAGCTGCGTGAAAGGAGCGCATACAGAAACCGTCGTCCCTTCATCCGACGCTACCGATCTCACTCAAGGAACGGCGCAAGATCGCGTTCGACGTCGAGGAAGCATCGAACTCCTCAAGATCCTGACTGGCAATGTCGCTTTCATTTTCGCTATGGGGATAATGCGAGCCGATGCGAGTCCCCGTGTGCAAGAAAAAACAAGACGTCGAAAAAAAACTAGTAGATACATCGACCGCGGCGGGCGTCGATGTTATAGCCAGTAACCGCCTTTGTGTCACGGACAGACAAAGTCGTGAACACTTCCTCGTGGACACTGGCGCCGAGATATCCGTACTAGCCGTTAAGAAGAAGGGCAAACCGGTGCAGGCTTCATACAACCTCTATGCAGCCAACGGGACAACTATAGCAACGTATGGAGAAAAAACGCTACAACTCAACTTGGGCCTACGAAGAAACTTCACGTGGACGTTCGTCATCGCAGACACGAAAAAGTCAATCTTGGGAGCCGATTTCCTGCGACACCATCGTCTCATGGTAGACCTTCACAGAGGAAGACTGGTAGACACAGTGACAGAACTATCTATCAAAGCGCCTGCAGTAACATACAATGAACCTGCGATCCATCTAGTCAATGAAACACATCCGTACAGCGAGCTACTGAAGAAGTTCCCAGACATACACAGGCCCCTATCAACAAAGATACCTCCTAAGCACGAAGTAACGCATCAGATCGAGACTACTGGACCTCCACTCTTTGCTCGACCACGCCCACTAGCGCCTGAAAAGTATAAGGAAGCGAAGAAAGAGTTTGAACGAATGGTCGAAATGGGTGTATGCCAACCATCTAACAGCCCATGGGCTAGTCCACTTCACGTCGTAAGAAAGAGCAATGGACAGCTACGCGTATGCGGAGATTATCGTCGTTTAAACGCTGTGACGATTCCAGATAGATACCCCATACCGAGAATGCAAGACTTCACTTTTCATCTGCATGGCAAGAAAATCTTTTCAAAGCTAGATATCACGAAAGCGTACTACTGGATACCGATGGCAAGTAAAGAAGATACGCAGAAAACAGCCGTTACAACCCCGTTCGGCTTGTTTGAATTCACAGTCATGACCTTCGGACTGCGCAACGCATGCCAAACTTTCGTGCGTTTCATGCATGAAGTACTACGAGGCCTAGATGAAATCGCTTTTGCCTACGTCGATGACATACTGATCTACTCCGAGAACGAAGAAGAGCACAAAGCACACCTACAACGTGTCTTTGAACGCTTAAACGAGTACGGCGTTAGCATCAACGCGGAGAAATGCGAGTTTGGAAAAGAAGAGCTGAATTTCCTTGGCTATCGAGTACCAGCCAACGGCATACAACCGCTAGAAGACCGAGTATCAGCTATATCTACGTACCCGAAGCCGACAACGATTGAAGAGTTACGAAGATTTCTTGGAATGCTAAACTTTTATCGCGACTGTCTACCCCGTCAAGCCGACAAACAAAGAGAACTGAATAAAATGTTGCATAATACGAAGAAGAAAGACAAGACACCGATCACTTGGAGCCCGGAAGCAGAGGACGCGTTTGAACAATGTCGTGACAGCATCAAAGAAGCGACGATATTGTCTCATCCGATCCCCGGTGCTGATCTCTCGATCATGACAGACGCAAGTGACCGAAGTATGGGAGGCGTGCTCCAACAGAAAGTTGCAGGAAGATGGACGCCACTCGCTTTCTACTCTAAAAGCTTGAGTGAGGCACAGAAGAAGTACAGCGTGTACGATCGCGAACTATTAGCCATGTACACCGCCGTTAAACATTTCCGACGTTACATAGAAGGAGTTGATGTGACTATCTACACAGATCACAAGCCACTGACCTACGCGCTTACGAAGCCGCCGAGTAACTGTGATACGCCACGAAGAGAGAGACAGCTACAGTTTATTAGCCAGTTTTGCAACAAGATCGCCTATGTAGAAGGCGCGAACAATCCTGTGGCAGACGCTTTATCTCGGATCAATGAGATTCAGTGCCCTAGCTCGATCGATTACGAAGCACTGGCCGAAGAGCAAGACAAAGATCAAGAGTTACAAGATCTCTACAAGAAAAGCAACTTGAAGTTTACAAAAGTTACTCTACCTGGACTGAAGAAACCTATTGTATGTGAAGCATCAACGAATACGCCGAGGCCATACCTGCCGATGTTATTCCGTGAAGCAGCCTTCAAAGCACTGCACGAGATAAGCCATCCTGGTATACGATCTACGAGAAGACAGATGACTGACAAGTTTTTCTGGCCGGCGATAAACAGAGATGTGACATCATGGGCGAGAAGCTGCATAGGATGCCAGCGCGCCAAGATACACCGTCACAACGTCACACCACTTGGACAGTTCCCAGAGTCCAACCGTTTCGAGCACCTCCACATCGACATTGTAGGACCGTTGACACCATCCAATGACTACCGGTACCTAGTCACGATCATAGACCGATGCACAAGATGGCCAGAGGCAATTCCTGTCCGAGACATCACCGCAGAAACAGTCGCCAAAGCACTCTACGAAGGCTGGATTGTACGTTTCGGTTGCCCGCTACGAATAACTACCGACCAAGGAAGGCAATTCGAGTCGTCGCTATTTCAAGAACTGATGAAAGTACTCGGAGTGACTAGAATCCGTACCACTGCCTACCATCCTCAGTCGAATGGTCAGGTTGAAAGATGGCATCGAACACTAAAAGCTGCGTTAATGGCAAGAGGCTCAAGCACGAGATGGTCAGAAGAGTTACCTACAGTACTACTGGGTCTACGAGTTGCTCTACAGCGAGAGTCAAACATGAGTCCTGCGTTATTTACCTACGGTACTACACTAAGACTGCCAGCAGACTTGTTGTTGCCAACGAAACCGCATGCTAACGATGCAGAGTTCGTACGCCGCCTCACCGATACGATGGAAGCAATAAGGCCGGCGCATCAGAATAACAACAGTAAACGTGCAACGTTTTTACATAAGGATTTGTCTACGTGCACGCATGTTTTCGTTAGAGTGGATGCTACGAAAAAGCCACTAACGCCACCGTATGATGGGCCATACGAAGTTTTAGAGAAACATGAAAAGTTCTTCAAACTTCAGTATCCAAGACGGACTACGCTGATATCCATAGATCGGCTGAAGCCAGCGTTTATGTGCTCTGAGGAAGAGTTGACCACGCCGAGTGCCTCTACCTCCACTCAAGAAGAAAACCTGAAGAAAGACTACGTTACGCGCTCCGGCAGAACAGTTCGTCGAGCCGTACGCTTCACTTGAAGGGGGGTAATGTGGGGCACGAAACTTTTTGGGCAAAATTCGAAATTCTAAAATTGAATAGTTTGTAATATACTTTTGTTTGGCTCAACCTTCAGTCTGATTTTGATACGTCTTGTGGCACTATTGTACAAAGAGAAAATTGTAAATAAAATTGATATTTTCGACACGAGAGTTTTCCTGAAAGCATTGCATAGCCCGCCACATAAGTATTTAACGCAAGTAAGTATTTTACTTTATTATAACAGGATCTACAGGGTGCACTCTAAGTCGATAGCGGAAGTTTAAGTAGGCTGTCTACTGATCAATACAAACAACTTGTACTAGGTGGCGAAACAAATGGAGCGAAAAAAATATCAGCTGTTCCATACAAAAGGTCGACTCAGTACTGCGCCAAATGTATGAAACAGCTGATATTTTTTTAGCTTCATTTTTTTCGCCACCTAGTACACCTAGTAAGTTTTTTGTATTGATCACTAGACAACCTACTTAAAGTTCCGCTATCGACTTAGAGTGCACCCTGTAAAATGAATAAGATTTTTTTTGACAATTTTTTGGTCATAAAGTAAGGCTCTTATATAAAAAAAAGCTTGTGTTAAACTTGGTTTTACACCAATGTGCAATCAGCCCTTATTTCTTTATAATACGGTTCATTAAATGGTAGAGGTATATGCTTGAGTTAGTTGTAAATAAACCGAAGCAAAGGCAGCATCCATTTCCTTGTTAGTGCGAAGAAGTGAGTGAAGAAGTATCACAAAGCAAATAGCACTCCGAAATGATAATGCATCTCGAATGCGCAAGTCTAACATCACCACAATACAGAGCGTGGTTACGATACTGGCCGGTTGCAGTGGCGCCAAGCTTTTCACCAATAAACTGGCGCGAAAATCAGTCGAGCCCGCGCCGCGGTCGGTCGTTCCCAGGCCGCTTTTTTAGCGCGATATAAAAAAGAAAACATGAGTCGAAATTCAAAAATGTTGCTGCTATTTATTTTTTCCTTCTTTTTCTCAAATCCAACCAGTGCCTACTTTTTAAACGAAGAAGAGTGTTTGAACTATACAGTCTATCCAGTGCAATATGAGCTGACTTTATTTCCACAAGTTTTAACTCACGAAAATTCGTACTACGATTGCGATTTGACTGTAACGGTCATAGCTAATGTTCCAAATGTAAATCGGATAGAATTAGATGCCAAGGACTTGGAAATAAATAGAGAGTCCGTGCATGTTTTGAACCAAAATGGCTTAGATATAATAAACAGTGTTAGACCTTACGAATACGACAGGAGAGCGGGAAAGATCTACTTGTACTTGAAAGAAGACTTGGAGCCTTACAGTTTGAGGAATGCGAAGTATCACATTAAGATATTCTTCAGGAAGTTCTTGAAGAGCGAGAAAAGTGGCATTTTTGTTGTGACTTATGAAGAAAATGGACAGCAGAAGTAAGTACCTCATATTTCATTTAGTTTTTCAATATTCTTGATAGTTTTCGAATGATAACAATTTAGTACTTGTAAAAATACAATGGAAAATATTGTGGTGAGATGTGTGTACAAGAATATTCGTAGTTTGTCCCTTAGTACGTAAATTTTAGAGAAAACACGAAAAGTTTGTCCCATTTCAGCTTGATAGGCCCTGCCTGCATACTTATTTAGGGGTAAAGGTGTGAAGAGGTATGTTTTTTGAATTAGCATGAACTATTCGACGCTCATCGATAATTGAAAAGAGTCAATCTATGTCAGTTAGTTTGCTATTTCAACCCAACTAGGTATATTCTAGCTTACTAGCTGAATAGGTGTACCCAACACAGTTAAGTAGAGAACACTTAATTGTACACCAGAAAAAATAATATTTACAAGAATTTTCTTAAACTAAAAGTACAGATGGCGGTATTATCGGTAAAAGCGATCTCTTCCAGACAAACTTTAATCCAACACACAATATAATCCAATATTTTATTTTGTAGAGTGAAGGTCAAATCTTTTCTAGGGCTATGGATAAAGATATAAGGTACAATGATAAGGCAGAAGTTCACGGTCATCGGGTCAAAGGGACGGGTTTCCTAAATCAGACTAGTATTGATTTGTATACTTATATTGAAACTATTGCCAGTTCAGACACATAAAATTAATGTGAATGACTTTCATCCCGTCTATAAAGTCAAAGGGTCTTATTCAATATGCCTTATATAGATAAATTATTTACATTGAACGTATATAGTAAGTATTTAGTTAATCTTCACTAACTCTGATCGTTCTTGGAGAAGAAGCATGGTAAAGAAACTACAATAAAGTAGATACGTAACAATATGGCTAAGTGGCTAGACACAGAAATAATATCGTTTTCCCCAAATAAAAATAAACTACATCAACTACAGATTGAAAATAATGATGGTGCACGAAAATAGAGTTTCAAGTTTGTCTAATTTATATTAGGGGAAACAAAATGAATCAACTTTCCCGCATTATTTTTCGGCGAATTTAAATTGAACGTACACAGTTTGACCTTGGTGCAGCGGATGATATCACCTCAAGTGTGTATTTTCGTCTGGGTTATCATTTATGCTAAATGCAATATTTTTTTCATTCGTACGGTATATTCGGAGGGTTATCATTTACGCTAAAAGCCATAATTTTGCCATTCGTTCGGTATACTCGGCATGTCGTTCGGTAGGTAAACTGCTACAAGGTCTTGTAGTAATGACCAAAAATTGCTAGAATATACCAGTAACAAACTTTTACTACGTTTCAACATAATTATCACCGGCATAATTTATTATTCTGAACGTAAGATCCCAAAAAGAGCGGTGTGATAAGTTTTACCGCTATGTACCTATATGATGTATATTTGTCTGGCTATGTGTCAGTCTGTCGACCCGTAGCTCTTAAACGAGTGAACCGATTTGGACGCGGTTTTATTTTTCATTTGAAAGCAGGTTTTCTAGCGTGTGCTTAGATAATATGTTTGTGGGCTTTTCCCACATAAATTATTTATTTCGTTTTGCTACAGAAGGAAACGCAAGCTTTGTTTGACAAGACTGTTTTATTTTCTTTTTCTGTCGAGAGTGACGGCTGACGGCTGGACCATAGAGAACTGGCCCGGCTGCAGGTCCGCGTTGCGGGCCACCGCAGGGGCGGATTCGCATGTAGGTCGCTACATCAAAATCAGTTCAGCCGTTTATGAGAAGCTTATTTGTAGTTAAAATTTCGGGTTATTATAATTTTTAATTTAGTAGGTAGTTATTCTTGCCATTTCCTAAATGCATCTATCGGAAGTTGTTTAGAATCACCACTAAAACAATGGCTCTGCAACACCAATCTTGCAGTTCGTAGAATATAAAGTGCAAAAATTCATTACATTCCCAATAAGGTCTCCACCTACACCATTTTGTCACGTTTTCTTAGAAGTTTAGCCAGATGTCACTATGTACAGTCAGCCACACGCTAGGATACCCCTTTTTGTTCGGTTCGCCCTTATGCCGCGCGTGGTAGGACATACCATAGGGTATCCTAGGCTGTTGCCGACCGTAAGGCAATCTAACTCTCGGCACCTTTGTTGATGATGGAATCACGCTTTGACACTTAGATTACCCACAATCGCTCTTGGTGTATCAACAGACTGAGAGAGAGGAGAGAGAGAGAGAGAGAGAGAGAGTCAGATAACTGTATCGCGCGCTATCAAGCTCGAGAACGGCAGGCATCTCTTTTCTTGCGTATCTTTGTTTGGATTTGTAATATTATTGCGAGCATAGAGATATTTTAGGGCATACGCAGATGGTTTCAAGATATTATACTTTTTTAGAACACAATTTTTTAAATTCATTACTGACTCAGTTGAAAACGTTGACCGACTTGCAAACATTGTGTTTGCATCTAAAAACAGTAATTTCTTTTGTTATTTTTTAACCGACTTAAAAAAATGAAGAGAAACTCAATTCGATCCGTATGTTTATCTACTTTTTGCAAAGTGTATCGATTTTAATGATTATTATTTTTTTTAAAGGTTATGTCTACTTCCCCTGTGGTCCCCAAAATGGTAAAGATCTGATGAAGAACTTCGAAGATGGAACTCCTCAACGCAGCAGTCCTTTCGTTATAGGTAGTACACACGACAGCACTTCGACGCTTACACGCGAGCACTCTACTCGGTTACGTTAGGGGCGACTTTACAACAAAAGTGTACAGAAAAGTGCTGTCGTGTGTACATTACGATGTTATTAGTTGGTTGTTTTTGAGATCAACAAAATGTCGTCGTCTGTGTGAGCCTTCGTTGATGGATCATGCAGACCGCAACCTTGATTAGCGGTCAATCGGTATACAGATGTGGGTGGATTATGTTCTATGTTTACTACTAATTACTAAAATAAGCGATCCTGTCCTTACAGCGGACGTAGATGGAGTGCAATAAAGTGACGCATCTTATGTTCATTGATGCGTTCTGTACGGTTGGCAAGAAAAGTGATATTTGAACGAGCGAGCAAAGCGAGAGAAGTTCTCCGGGTCAATCCAGCGCTTGTTTGTATGTCTGTATGTTTTTTCTATTAAATCACGGTTTTACTCACTAGTAATTTGTCGGTGTAGCCGACTAGTTTCGGTTCTCATTCGGAGACCTTCTTCATGGAGAACGAGACGGCCCTCGCGACGCCACGGCTAGTCTCGAACTGCGTTTGAGTAGCCGCTGCGCGCGCGCCGAGAGCTGCGGTGTTACTAGTGAGTAAAACCGTGATTTAATAGAAAAAATGTGCAGTGCTCACGAAAGTTTAAGTTATAAAATTGTCTGTATGTTGTATGTATGTATGAATTCGCTTCGCTCGCTCGTTCAAAAATATAGCATAAAGTCAACGTATATCCAACTCCATAATGGAGCTACACAAGCACTACAACTTAACCCATAATCTAATTCAAATCTTTGCTCTTGGTATGATGGATAAGGCATACGGCGGCGCCGGCGCATACCAGCCGACCTTTCCCGCCCACTCATGGCTAGACATCGTTATAATATAGACAAATTGGGACGTAGGTGTTTTGTACGCGTGTGGTCTGTTGGAACACTTTTGTTCTTAATCGCCTGACAATGGTTTTGTTCACTTTAAAATTAAATGACAGGCTATAAAGAAAAGAGACTCTAGTTGGCATTTTAATCCCAAATTTATAATAATGAAATTGTATGGAGCCCCTTAGCTCCCCCCCTAAATCCGCTCACTGGCTGTTAGAATAGTAGATGTAGGTGCTGGGCAAGCCTACTCGATCTAAAAATATTGTTTCAGGCCCTGCAGCGCCGAGTGGTCTCTTCATCCATCAAGTGTGAGTGAAGGTGCCACTGGACGCTGTATTAATCATCTCATTACGTAAATGTAAAGTTCAGCCTTAGTTTAGTCCAGCAAAGTTCATAGAAAGTTTAATTTTTTTTTCAAACTAGGTAATTTCGTGTGAAAATTTAAAAAGAGCGGGATTTTTTTTAAATAAAAAAAAAGTTTCTATGTTATTAAAAAAATTCTAAACCGTGACCAAAAATCGGCCGAAATGGGACCGCAGCCTTGACAAGTCCCCATCCGTTCAGGCTATTGATTGACTAATTAGGCGTAATGCCTATAAATCGTTCCGGGTCCTTAGTCACAAGACGAATGGGGTCAGGCCGGGCTATACGCAGATAAGTTTAGCTACAGGTAGACCTGATTGATGTTACTAGTATTTAATATCAGGAGATTAACTCTGCGTAGAACCCGCTTGTGGAAACGCGGGTAGCCGTTGCTCCATACAAAAAGTATAAAAAGGGAGACCTGTTTCCTCCCTGGATAATTATTTTAGAAAAAATATGTTTATGCCATTCAATTTATATGTACCTCTGCCATGTCCCTATGTTTTCCTTTTTTTTCTATATATTTTTTAAATTAAACCGGTGGTCTTACGACTACGAGGTAGGCAATCCAATCTTACGCGATGTTTTTGTTCTTGGTCGAATTTGTTCCCTTGATAGAATCATCTTATTTTATCTCGAAATTTTGTCAACGTTACCATGTTTGCCAGTAGACTAGACTGCTGTTACTTGGGACACTGCTCCAGCGTACATTTAGAGTATAACAAGATAAAACAAATATAATTAGTGATAAATAAATACGAGAATACCCTAATAATTTAATTGTGTGAAGAATGTTTTTTTTTAATAATTTTAATTTTAATCATTTTATTTTTGAAATTTTAATTGTGCGTTATTATAATTATTTCTTCTGATTTTCTGTTGTAACTGTAATATAATTTATTAATTTAATTATTATTTTTAAATGTAATGTAATTGATTTATAATATGGGGTCCATGCTGCCTGAAATAAATTATTTTGTTACATCTACTAACATGACCTTGCGTCCTATATTTTTTTAATGCCGTTGGCATCAAATTCACATTCTTATGACAACTGAATTAGATAAAGTTAACAGTTTCACGCGTTTAGTAGTGAGATAACGTTCTGTATTATATTTTCTAGAGGTATGTAGATGTAGTGTGCAGGGATGTGATGGCCTTCTTCGGTCTGCTATTGTATCCGTGGGTCGCCGGTTCGGGTACTTCTTGTCTGATACAACATATTTTGGCCCGGTTTCCTAATTGTGAACTATACCAAGAAAATACTTAAGTATCGTTCTGTCCCCTTGTTCTTCACGTTCTTTTGTGAGAAATCTGCAGAGACAGAACGATAAGCGCCCGCTTAGCGAATTTATAAATTGAGAAATTGGAAGTTTGTGACCTAACCATTTTAAGTCAATGCTCATGAGCACAATAAAATTCACTGGAACAAATACCAGTTCGATAATAATTTAATTAATTTTGGTAGAACATCACGAGAATAATTGCATTGTTTTCGCTGAATTTTTTTCAGCAATCTACAATATTTACAAAATGTAATGATGCCAATAGTAACATAACTTAAGGCTCAATGTGGAATTCACCTTGTCTACGTTCGAGTTTTTATCGCTAACTCCATATTGAGTAGTGAATTCTGAAGGACTTAACTAATTCGGATAGACGTGCTCCATAAATGTTTCGATAATGTTGACCTATGATGGCAGACGGTCTATTTGTATGTATTTGGCGTGAGTCAAATGCAGGAATGCATTGTTTGGTTATGGATGACGTTCGCTTCCTTGTGGTGACTATTTTAAGCTTTACGGTGGATCGAAATATCATAAAAATAGAGTCCGCGCATTCTTAAATAATCCCTGTTCATACCTAAACTTCACAAAATAATGGGAAATAGTTATGAAATTTGTAAAAACAAATAAAAACAATCATAACTTCTAAACCACGAAAAATCGCTGAACATACATGGGATATTTTTGGGTAGCCCTAAGGACGAGGAATCTAAAAAAAATTCTTGACGTCCTTATTTGAACCATCCTGTATATGGGGTATTTTTGGATACCCCTAGGTGCGAGGAATCTAAAAAAACATTTTGGACGTCCTTATTTGTACTACCCTGTATAATATTAGTCAAATCTGACAACCGCCTTCACCACGGTACCACGGTACTGCCACGCCTTAGATTTCTGTGTAAAACGAGTTTTAACCTAGTCCCTTCTATTTCAGGTACATGCTGACGACACGCCTGTCTCCGGACAAAGCGAAACACTTTTTCCCTTGCTTCGAGCACCCGCAGTTCGAAGCAGGGTTCCTGTTGAAGGTCATCACGCCAGCCAATCAGCGCAGCTGGTACAATACTAGCCTGTTCATAGCAGAGGAGTTGAGACGTTCAAGGTAGTGCTTTCTTAAACTTTCGTGGTTGTCAGACATAACGAAAAACTAAAACCTTTGCATCTACATAATGATTACGTAATCTACGTGATTTATACAGTGGTTATTGGTACCTTCACTCACACTAGATGGTTGAAGAGACCACTCGGCGTTGCAATGCCTGGGACATTGTTTTTAGATGGAGTAGGCTTGCCCAGCCATCCTGACCTATACCATCCTGACAGCTTAGTTGGCCTAGCCCACAGGAAAGACAATTTATTCTTTTACCTCCCTGATACGTCCCGACCACCTCCTCTTTTCTTCTATCTTTTTGAACGAGCGAAGTTCTCCGAGTCTACTGGAACAATCCGGCGTTTGTATGTATGTGCGTTCGACGATAACTTGAGTAAATTTGGTCGCATCATCGTGAAATTTGGTAGGCGAGTAAATTAAATTAAAATATTTTTTAAATTCGAACATGAGCCACATCGGTTGAAGGATTGCCGAGATATGGGGTTGTAAAGTTTATATGCAATGCGCGCGCGCCTGTGCAAATGGGGTTAGCAAAAAGTTACACACTCGCGAGTTCATAGTTCGGAGCGAACCACTAGTTATTTTAAGAGATGTAGAGGAGCTACTGCGACCAAAATGTGATTAGATTGACATGAACAATGAGTAAGTTTTGAGTCCCTGACCTTCAAAATTTAATGGCAACGCTTGAGTATACGATAGGTACATGGCACCCCGCGGAGAAGGTTGATTGACTGAACATTATTGATCAATGACATTCTGTATTAGAATGTCATTGTTATTGATCATTAAAATATACTCGATCGATAGGCATGTCAAGTTGAAGTAATAATAAAAATGATTTCAAAGGTATTTTAGAAACCTTCCTTCTCCTACATCCTGTATGGTAATACATGCTAAACGAAGGTATGAATGCATCATCGAACATTTTTCCCAAGAAACATTACTTGATATTTATCTAGAAGTGCTGTCGGGATATGGCAAAAATAAACCAAGGAAACATTTAGGGTGGCATTAATAGTCGTCGACTCAAGATCGAACTCAAGTAGGTGATCTCAGAAAAGTCAAATGCAAGTCAAACCTTGGTTAATGTCAATGTCAATCTCAAGATAGTGTCTATTAATATGGTGACAGCTACTCAAGTTTGACATTAGTCAAGGCTTGAAATTAGCATTTGACTTTTCTGAGTTCACCTACTTGAGATCGATCTCAAGTAGGTGATCTCAGACGACTATTAATACCACCCTAAGTCGTATTATGTTCTCACAGACATATAAAATGGGCCGCCATCGTTTGCTCGACAGATTCTAAAAGCTGTTCAATGGACTCCATTACATTTTTTTCAAACCAAACCATTAATAAGAAGACTTTCTCTCAGTCAACTTTTTCTGCAGCTGGCTAATATTGACTGCTTTCCCTGCTCACATGTGCAATGTCGTCTAGCCTTAAATGGTGCTAGACTAGCCGCCAAGATGTGTGCTCAGTGGGAATCGTGTCAATTACTTTGTACTTTGTTAGGGATACGCAAGAAATATCGATGTTCTAAGCTTGTATCGATAGTTTCGCTTCATTGATAGGTACTCTATGAATTGATAATTGGCTCCACACGTATTGACTTGTCTTTCCTGTGGGCTAGGCCAACTAAGCTGACAGGATGGTATATATATGCTGGCCAACTTAAACAATGACCGAGGTACTGCAGCGCCGAGTGGTCTCTTCAACCATTTAGTGTGAGTGAAAGTGCTACTCAACGCTGTTTAAAACATCTCATTATGTAAATGCAAAGGCCTTAGAAATGATAATAATCGGTTCTTTGATTTGATTTGCATTTTCAAAATTACTTATACAAAAACTTGTCTTGACACTTTGTGGGTTACTGTCTATACGGTCTGTCTACTATGTTTTGCTGTAAAGTCACCTGTATCGTAAATCGTAGCCGAGTAAAATGCAGGTGTATTAGTATCAATACCTTAAATTATTAGTCCTGTACAGTCAACAGCACGTGGACCCTAACACTTTCGTCGCAATGTTACCCGTAACGTAACTGAATAGAGTGCACTCGTGTAAGGGTCTACGACAAGAAGGTAGAGTCTACGACGTAGACGTAGACTCTACGTGTTGTCGACTGTGCGACGCTTGTTAGTCGATACTACAGGGTGCACTCTAAGTCGATAGCGGAACTTTGAGTAGGCTGTCTGCTGATCACTACCTACAACTTGTTCTAGGTGGCGAAAAAAATGGAGCGAAAAAAATATCAGCTGTTCCATACAAAAGGTCGACTCAGTACTGCGCCAAATGTATGAAACAGCTGATATTTTTTTCGCTCCATTTTTTTCGCCACCTAGTACAAGTTGTTGGTAGTGATCAGCAGACAGCCTACTTAAAGTTCCGCTATCGACTTAGAGTGCACCCTGTAATTACGATATCGATACTTTTGGATGTTTTTCGTATCCTTAACTTTGGAGCGAAGTCGACATCGATTAGCGAGGGATATGGTTATGTACGGGTATTACCTATATGAATGGTATGATACTTCAATCTTTCTTTTAACCTGAGAGAAATCTGTACAAAAAGTGCCCCTCCAACTCGCCCAGAGTACTTAGTTTTCATTATTGTATTTGACCAATGCTAGTTATTTTTAGTGCACCGGATATATTTTTTTGTAATCCGTTTCCAGAGTGTAGATCGAAAGAATTTAAAAGAGTGGTGCAGCTTCCACGTTGGTAGATTATTTCGCTGGAAACTTATTCTTTGATCGCATATAGCTTTATTTCCCATTTTCAAGCATCATATTTTAAATTCCGTAAAAATGCCTTAAATAACATGTAATGATAATCAATAAAACATCTAACCAATATGTTTTTCCTTCCTCTCCTCAGCCAAAAAGACGACTCAACGATCATCCAATACATTCCATCACCGCAAGTAGCGGTCTACCAAACCGGCTTCCATTATTCAGACTTCGCTAGCAAGGCTGTATCAGCGAAGAGTACCAACGACACTCTTGTCCTATGGGCTCCTGGTACCAAACTGCCGTACTACAAGTATATCCTGCGGTTTGGGCAGTCGATTCTACAAACAATACATGAGTATTCCACGGTGAAAAGACCATTGGTGAATGGACCGATAAACTTGGTAGCTGTGCCAGCAGATTTGAAGGGCTATGAAAGTGGAAGTTGGAACCTTTTGACGATTGCGTAAGTTTAAAAACCATCATCACATAAATCACTAGAGTGTTTTTGCGTTAGGTATATACTCGTAAGTTCACCAATATGGAGTACATACCTACAAATGTTTGGCGTTATGTTCATAGTCATGTCTTCTGCAAAGATAATTGAAAACATTGATGTTTATCAACATTTATGCTGTCAAATTATAATATTTCTCAGTTAAGTTCACTCAAGGAGAGTCAAGCTGCTCCTTAGTAGGAGTCTAATTTTAGCTTACCTCTATATTGTTATTATAATATAAGTAGGATGATGCTTACCATTTGGGTGCTCAATGCAGGAGTATTTTTAGTTCGATACAAAGTATAAATACATCGACTCTACATTAATTCGGTGAATCGTGACCTTCATTGTAAGGACTTTCGATTTGAATACCGATGGCGGCATGTAACGTACTATTTTTATGTTTTGTTTTTACCGAATTTCATCAATTTTTGTTGTACAATCTAAATAAGTTGGATCTATTTACCTATTTTTTAGCGCAGAAAATTCGCCATTTTATTTTTCCAGCAGGTTAATTTCTTATGAATTACCATATTTTGCTAGTAGGACATAACTAGTTAATGAGTATTCACGTGGTCCCAAATGTGGATAAATACCAGTCATTTTAGCAAAATGTATAGCAAAACCTCGGAATGAGAGATATAGCAAAACCTCGGAACGAGAGATAAATTTGTCTCAAAGTCTCATTAAATCTCATGTCGACGACGTGAGCTATTCACGATCAAACGTCACAAAAATCGGTTTTTCGTGATTATCTAGGTTTCTATGACTCCAATGATGTTGACTGCTATTATAAAATTGTAGAGTATTAAATTCTTGACACATTTTGGTTGAAGTATTTTTTATACACTAGCGTTTTTGGAATAGAGAGCTAAAAGCGCGTAGCTAGACCAAGCAACTTTACTAGAGAACGCCAAAATGTAAGTGTTACACGAGTTACCAGCTTATTATATCTCATTCCGAGTTTAAATCCTTATATGCTTGCATTAACCTTGTTTTTCTTGTGGAGTTGGCCTACTAATCAGAGATATGAAAATAAGAAGACCATCTTTCTGAAACTTTCAGGGACCACAAGCTAGCCTTCTCGCCGCAATACACAAGCATCAAGCAGAAGGAAGAGATTTCGTACCTTTTGACGCAGCAGCTAAGCCGCATTTGGCTTGGCAACCCTGGTGAGAGGGAAAGGACGAGATGGAAGCAGGAGTGGTTCAAAGAGGGCATGGCTACGTACTTGGGGTACTATTTTCTATCTCAGGTTTGTATTTGTTGTGTCATTTATCGAGTCATTTAGTGATAACGAGTAAAGGTATGATTTGACTTGTTGTCATTGATTTACTACCCCCTTGACTGGCAGAGCGACCTTCTGCCGGCTCCAAAAGTTAGGTTACACCGCTCTTCATTCTAAATGGCCAATCGAAAGTTTGGTAGAGTTTAGGATATCCATAAGTCATTAGTCTTCTTCTTCTCTCGTGTCGAAAGCGTCACACGTCGCGCTCCCAAAAACGTGCCACCTGGATCGCGCTGGGGGTCGCCTCCAGGAGATCCTGCCAGCTGCACTGTGGAGCATCAGGGCAGGTATGAAGTTGCGACGTTGTTTGTGCGGCTCCACATCGGCACAAAACATCTGCATCTTCGGGCAGTATCCCCCACTTTCTCATGTTATCCCTTGTGCGGGCAACACCACCACGGATGCGGTTAAGAGATTTCCACACGCTACAATCCTCTCATCCTCCTGGCGGCAGTTTTATTTTGTCGGAAGTCCAGTGCTTACGAAAGTTTAAGTTTTAAAATTCAAATCTAAATTCTTTTATTTCCATCTCCACTTCACAGTCAGGCAACTCCTTCCAAGATATGAGCGTCTACGGTTCGCAACTCCGGACCAAAGCCATGACGGTAGATTGGCGACCTGAAACTCCAAACCTAGCTTCCTTCAACCATACCCTGGCCATCAACATACCTTCGCGCTACCAGCCTCTGGTAGCCTGGAAGACGGCCTCACTGCTTTGGATGGTTGAAAACTGGCTGGGCTCGGAGAAGTTCCATCCGGCCCTGGTGAAATATATCAACACCAGGTATGACAAATTTTCTAACTTGATGGACTACAGCACTACAGCTCAAAAATCCTTGAATTTTTCTTTTTGCACTCCTTTCTCGTCTTTCTTTAGATTTTTTTTTTAGTTTTTTTTTCTATACCACTCGCTGAATGTGAAGGAAAACATCGTAAGGAAACCTGAGCGTATGAGGCATTATACCCTCAACGCAAAAATTGCCAACCCGCATTGAGCACGCGTGGTGATTAAGCTCGAACTCTCTCTCTGAGAGAAAGCCTTTGCCCAGCTAGTGGGACATGTACAACTGTACACGCTACATCTTACTTTTTTTTTCTATTTTTAGTTTTTTTTCACGTGTTTACGGCAATAAAGGTTTTCTTTACTATCAACTATAATTTTGTGGCCATACGAAAAAAATAAACATAAATAGCATAAATACACGAATATACAGTTAATTCGGTCGGAGAGATTTTGTAATATGGCACTGCTGAAAGCTTGCTAGCTTGGTTCACTTTTGTGTAACTTCTTCAATGCTAATCACCGAATAAAAGTTTAACAGAAGTGTAGAGTAAACAATAATCTCTTTTTTATCAGCTGCAACGTCCACAACACTGCGACAGCACGTCATTGAAAAGAAACCTATACCACAAAAATGTCGTCAGTCCATTCAACATAACAATTTATTTATTGCAGAAGAGGAAAGTTCATCTCAGTAGAAGACTTCGCGACCTTCCTACAATCGGAGACAATGGAGTGCGAGTTTTTCAAAGGCTACACGGCGGCCGACGTCCTGCACTCGTGGTTCAGACAGCCAGGCTACCCTGTCGTCAAAGTCATCATTTACAGGAATGAGGGGACGCAGGATATCGTTTATTTGGAGCAGGTAAACTTTTTGTGACTACTTCCTACCACAACCTAACCAAAAAATACGTCTCAGCATCACGTACCGCCTACGACTACCGTTGCTTTGAAATTTCCATAATCGAAACTTTACTGTTCCTTGCCAAGCGAAATAGGTGTTCGAAGCTGGCTATCTCTGTCTGTTCCCTTATGTTTCTGAGCCAAGACTTTCTTCTTCTCCCTGCACGCATCTTCCTCTCAAGACTTTCTGTCTAGAAATCTAGAATTGATAGACAGTATATAGGTAGATACTCTTTTGGTACACCAGAATAAAGTGTTCGCTTTTTCTCAATCCACAGAAACAGTTCACGTTCAGCAACAACTCGCACCACAGCCACCGGTACCTCATCCCGATCTCCTATGTGACCCAGTACACGGAGAACTGCTACAACTGTTACCAACCTAAGTTCACAGTCGACGACACAGGGTATACCTTCAAGGAGAACCTCAACGGAGGATGGATCGTTCTGAACAGAAACGCTTCAGGTTGGCTTTGGACATGAATTGTGCTTGAGAATTTACTTCGATCAAGATTTGGCGGACAGTCTTGTAGGCGCTTGCTCTATCTAAAAAAAGAAGATTTTTGACTGATTGGATCAATGTCTAATGTCAAATGACAAAGTCAAAATATGATGAAGATAGATTACTGACAAAAATTGAATGAATCACGCAGGAATCACGCGTTTTATACACATAAAACTTTTATAATAAACACTTCCTATCCTATTCTAAAACAACACTTTTAAAATTGATTCAATAATAATATGTAACGAAGTCCACAGCTATAAAAATCAAAGTTCAATTTTAAGTCTATATCATTAATTATTGCAAAGTTTTATAGTCTGTCCATATTCATCAGATATTTAAACACCAAGTTTGTACAAATGAAGGCTAGATTTGACGACAAACGGATATTGCCGCCGTGCCGCCATATTCCACGGCCCACCCACTTATTAGCCATGGCAATGTCCAACAAGATCAAAACGTCTCGTAAATAATCGCAACAACACTTGCAGCCGTTGTCAAGGTTCTCACGAAGCTTGTGTGCAATTTAGCACGATTGTTAACTATTTTGGCTCATCGTCGGTGCTCCCACGCTTGCTGGATTAGTCACACAAAGCGTTTAGCTTCCAGTTAACGTAATAGTCTTCAGCAGTAATTTCATAAAGATAATTAAGATAACCTAGGAGTCTAGTCGGCGCGTCTTTTCTCTGAAAAATCCACTAAAAGTGATCCTATAATGGTTCCGTTTTGCCTTTTAAGGTACGAAACCCTTAAAACTGTCTTGGTACACTGCAAACAGATTTTTCTGTAGGTGCCTAATTTCAAAGAAATTGTGTCCCTCAACTTTTTTTTTTTTTTATATATTTCCTCTTTGTCGGTAGGTTGTAAGGCAGAAGTCTCTCTACCTACATAATAATAATAATATTATGAAAAACGGGATTGGATTCTTTTGAACACAGAATTTTTTTCACTTTCAGGTTACTACAGAGTAAACTACGATTTTGATACGTGGAAAATGATAATCAACACACTGAATGGCCCAGACAAACGTCGAATTGATTCACTGAATAGAGCGCAAGTAAGTTTTGTATTTCCTTGAAGTATTGATAAAGTCATTCGGGAAATACTCGAACTTCGAACTCACGTACGAAATACCTTTTTCTGCACTTTGATTTAGACATCTATACCATTTCTATACGTCATTATACCATGACCACATTATGGAAATAGAGCAGTAGGATAACTTAGGCTATGGAAAACGGAAATCGGAAAACACACGACAACACGTCAGACTGTACACACTTTTGTTGTAAAGTCGCCCGTAACGTAACCGATCAGAGTGCTAGCGTGTAAGCGTCTACGTGCTGTCGTTCCTGTGTACCTACACCTGTGAAGCTGTGTTGACCAGCGAATGGAAGCCGTGAACTTCGTCGATCATTTTGGGCGCGTTTCACCCACCTTCTCACAAAACATTGCATGGCGTGTGAAGTTAGAACCTTGGCTCTCATGAGATCTGATAGCTTTTTGACAGTGCGAGGTGTATGGTCTCGTCTTGGCAACATTTTTACATGAAAACGTTTTTGATGGTATAATACGTTTTTCTTTCCTCAGATAATAAACGACGCATTCGCCCTCTACATGTCGGGTGACGTAGACTACTACCTAGCGACGGAGATCCTTTCCAGCCTCGAGAGCGAAGAGAGCTTTGTGGTGTGGGAGGCGGCGCTGAGCGGCTTCGAGCTGTTGCGGATAGATGGCGCTAGCTTGCGGATGAGTCGGCAGCTCTATGCTGAGTGGAAGGTATTACAAAATAAAAAAAATAAAAAGACTGCAGCGGGGCCTTAGCCTGTAACGCAATGGTGCCAAAATTGGCTCCCAGTTGACGGCTTCAATTACGATTTAACTAGTGGTTCGCCCCGAACTATGAACTCGCGACCCCATATAAACTTAACAACCCCATATCTCAGCAACCCCTCGACCGATTTGGCTCATGTTCGAACTTAAAAATTCTCTTGGCCTCATTTACCTGCCTACCAAATTTCATGACGATCCGACTAAATTTACTCAAGTTATCGTCGAACGAACATTCATACATACATACATACATACATACATACATACATACATACATACAAACGCCGGATTGTTCCAGTAGACTCGGAGAACTTCGCTCGCTTCGCTCGCTCGTTCAATAATGCTTTTGTCATTTTAATGTTTTTGTAGCACAGCAAGGAATATTCTGATTCTAACTCAAAAGATAGTTCTCTGGTTGTAGATGAAAAACGTGGAAACCCCAGTTTTGTCCTTCTCCTGAGACGCCATCGACATTACAGGCTAAGGCCCCTGGTGAAAAGGTACCTATACTATTACTAGTAGTTCGCCCCGAACTTTGAACTCGCGACCCCATATCTCAGCAACCCCTCGACCGATTTGGCTCATGTTCGAACTTAAAAATTCTCTTTACCTTATTTACCCGCTTACCAAATTTCGTGATTATCCGACTAAATTTACTCAAGTTATCGTCGAACGAACATTCATACATACATACATACATACATACATACATACATACATACATATATACATACATACATACAAACGCCGGATTGTTCCAGTAGACTCGGAGAACTTCGCTCGCTTCGCTCGCTCGTTCAATTAAGCCATTGCCCTGATTTCGCGTGATTTCCCGCCGTATTTTGAGGAGTTCCTTCTTCATCTCCGAAGTACTTCATCATGTCTTCATCATGGAACTACAAAAAATATACCTTTATAACTGGAAAATATACCCTTTCAAACCAAAAAATAATAATCAAACTTTTGTGCTTTCATGTAGTACTGGTTTTACACACTACCTAACACGGACAAAAACACGTTACGAAGAAGCTATTTTGCTGCTTCGTGCTAGCAAACCAGCCTTTTTGCAGCCTGTTTTTGTCCGTGTTTGCTAGGATGTTAATACCACTGCAAAGAGGCAATTTTGCTGCACCGTGCTAGCAAAAAAGCCCCTTTTGCAGTGTGTTTTTGTCCATTTTTTCTAGCGTGTAAAACCAGCATTAAACAACGCTTTCTCAAAACAAAAAGTTTTTTTTAACTACAAATAATTATAGTTCACTCTACCTAAGTTCAAAATGTAAATCTTATAGAGTAAATAAAACTTTTCATTTCATTTCATTTCCACCTTAGGCCTTCATGCGCGAGCTGATATCCCCGATCTACCGCCGCCTCACAACGGACCTAGATCGCGATGATCAGACCAGGGTATTCAGGAGCCGTATCATCACCTTCGCTTGCTCCATCGGTCACACGCCGTGTCTGAGAGACTTGGAGGGCGCTATGGATCGGGTTACGAGGACTATGTAAGTTTTTTAGTTCGATTCCGAGTCGGTGGTATCGTAGGCCTTTTCCCCCTTTTGACACTTATCCTCATCTATAGACAACGCCTACTTCACTCGCTGTAAGACCCTGTCCAGAATGCGAGGGCTCACACGCGCGCGTAGTCACTCGCGCGTTTCCGAGGTAGTAAAGCTACATACACTTATACAAGGTGGCGAAAAAAATGGAGCGAAAAATAAATCTGCTGTTCCATACATAAGGTCGACTCAGTACTGCGCCAAATGTATGAAACAGCAGATATTTTTTTCGCTCCATTTTTTTCGCCACCTAGTAAAAGTTGTTTGTAGTGATCAGTAGACAGCCTACTTAAAGTTCCGCTATCGACTTAGAGTGCACCCTGTAGTACCTCGGGAACGCAGGAGTGTCTACGCGCCAGTGCCCTCGCGCGAAAAGCGCTTCGTATGGACAGGCTCTAAGACTCCAGCAGCTCGGAGCCCCACTGACCACATCACCAAGACTGCACACCCAAGACCCGGCGGCTGATGCCTCCAGAGAAGACGCACGGGGCAAGAGTGCCAACTCAAAACCCGTACCTACTACTGCGCGGCCAAACGGCCGTAGCAGACGACCACTGATGATGACTTCACTCGCTAATGCGAAGGAAAACATCGTGAAGAAACCCGTGGCTTAGTTGGCTCCACACGTATTGACTTGTCTTTCCTGTGGGCAAGGCCGACTAAGCTGTCAGGATGGTATAGGTGCTGGGCAAGCCTACTCCATCTAAAACAATGTCCCAGGCACTGCAGCGGCGAATGGTCTCTTCACCCATCTAGTGTGAGTGAAGGTGCCACTGGACGCTGTATAAATCATCTCATTACGTAGATGCAAAGGCCTACAAAATGTCGTCCAACCGTCGGGCTGCCGATCAATGCCGGTCTTCTCACTGACAGCCACACGTCCAACTCTCTGTTGCCACTCTGTCACTCACTTTTTCACTGGCCATCTTCTTCAAAAACTGCAGCATTCTAAATTCAAATTTACAGGTACCTATTTTCAATTAATTTACCTGTAAGAAATAACAAGCATTTTCTTGTTTGAAAATGCAACAGAAACACAATTTTCTTTCCCTTTACAAAATTCTCAGTAAATAGCAGGTACGAGTACAATCTTCCCCCGTCAAGATAATCTTTTTAGACGTTTCGATAACGAACCGGGAAATCCCTTAACTGTGCAGAAAGGGGAATAAAAGAAAGATTACTGAATAAACTTTATTGAACAAATTGATTTAGCTTTCGGCATTTGTGCTGACGAGAGTAAAGTTGTTATAAGGTTTTTCACCCCTACTCTTCTTACGACACATTATGTATTTCGGGTTTAACACATAGTTTTTTTTAGCCCCCTTTTTTATAGAATTGCATACAATTTCATAGATTTATCCGAGTTTCACTAAAACTCCGATAACTCCTCTATAATAGTTTACGTCTGATTCTAGTTCTGTAAAGAGTTTTATAATCCTGATAAAACAACAGCAAACAAGTTATGAAGAAGCCGTTAGACGTTAGAAAATTGTATTATAGAGTGTTTGAATGAGAAATCTCGGTGCTTTACATCTGTTGCGTGAATTATACAGAATCCAGTTGTACCTACCTACACGCACACTAAACAGAAAGGCAAATGAAATAATAACCTGGACAACATAGTCGTAAACTAATGATAAAATCGCGGTTGGTTTTAGGCAAAATTTATTACCTTATTTATCCCGACGTTTCGGCCGCGTTACAGCTGCCGTGGTCGCGGGTCTAGGCTGGTTTTAGGCAAAATTAAATAAGGTAATTAGTTAGTCTCTGGACTTCAAAATATTTTACACTTTATTTTGATACAGGTACGATCCAGATCTTCGTGAAATATGCTACTACGTTTTGTTGAACGACACCCGAGGATATGACTCTATCAAGCCTGCCAACGGTTTTGAAAAAGAAGATTTTGTATTAGCTGAACATTCGGTGTAAGTAAAGCAAAAAGTTTAATCAACTGGCTGAATTTCGAATAAAAGAAAAAAAAATACTTTCTTTTATTCTAACAACAAAACAATAAATTATTACAAACATTGGTTCCTTGATTAGAGATTCTTTTGTTTTGTTATAAATGTGGCTTTCTGTAGAATATTTTTTTCTTGTAATCAGCCAGTTCCATATTCCTTTAAACTTAGTAAAAAGGTTTTGCCCGGTTTCTGAATTGAGATTTTTACTAAGCAAATATACTTACGTATCGTTCTGTCACGCTCTTTTGAGATAAATCTGCGGAGACAGAACGATACTTACCCATTTGCTCAGTGAATTTCTCAACTCAGAAACCGGCAGATAGACTTTTTCACGAGTTCTGAATTTTCGTAAGATTTTAACACCGTTATTTAATTGAACTAAATCTATTACTGCTTTATTCATACTTAGGTACAGAGAGTTAAAAATAACAAATAATAAAATTACTCACAGGAAAGAAGAAGCTCGTTTCCTGTACAAACTACCAAACGAAAAGCCTCGCCTTATGCCCTACATCGAAGCTACCACCAGAATCACACATGTGCCTGTATCTGTAAGTGATTTTAAGTTTTTGTTTTTTTCTAAAGCACTAACCTGTGCTAGGGAACCTTTTTTGTTATTAAGTTGAAATAATTCGCTCGGGACGGGACTTGAACCCGGAACTTCTTGCATACCGTGGCGCTCTACCGTGTGGTGAGGGTCCAAGTACTGTCCCTACTTATTATAAATGTTTGTAAGTTTTGTTAGGGAATCAGCTGTTTTGGGCAGTATGCGGTCACTACGTCACAGATAGTCTAGAAAAATAGATCATGTAGAGCAGCTGTCAGCATATTAATTGACACTAGCTTGAACTTGACATTGACATTAGCCGACTTGAGACCTTGGCTAATATGGCTAATGTCAATGTCAAGCTCAAGCTAGGACAGCTACTCAAGCTCGATTGAGTTTGTTTTCTGAGATCATCTACTGGAGCTCGAGCTTGATCTGACGACTAATTAATTCCACCCTTAGGGTGGTATTCTAGAACGCTACTTAAACTCAGTTTAAACAGAGTTCAGACTGTCGATAAAACAGTGCATGTTTTGATATGAAGGGAGGGATATTCTCCCTCCCTTCATATCAAAACATGATATGAATATCATATCAAATCAAAACATGCACTGTTTTATCGACAGTCGACACTACTAAACTCTACTTAAACTGAGTTTAAACAGAGTTCAAGGAGCGTTCTAGTTTGAACTGAGTTTAAACAGAGTTTAAGCAGCGTTCTAATTTGAACTGAGTTTAAGTAGCGTTCTAGAATACCACCCGTAGTGTGCAATTCAGTATTTTTTTTTGGTATGAGATAAAATACAACCCTTTTTATTTGGCTTTACATATCTTTTTAAGATAAGATAAGATAATCATTTATTAAATTGCCATAACAAAAATACAGGGTGATTTAAAGAGTAAGTAAGTAAGTAAGTAACGAAGATATAAATTAAATTAAAATTAAAAACTAGGTGGTCGTTATGTGTCATGGCAATGAAAAAGGTTCTGAACTCAGCGTATGCTACAGGTATTGCATAGAAACGACCAGGGGCCTTAGCCTGTAACGCAATGGTGCCAAAATGGGCTCCCGGATGACTGTCTCAATTACGATTTATTAATGCTGTCGGTCCAGTGTCGGTCCGTTTAATGTTTTATTAGTACAGCAAAGAATATCTACAGGGTGCACTCTAAGTCGATAGCGGAACTTTAAGTAGACTGTCTACTGATTAATACAAACAACTTGTACTAGGTGGCTAAAAAAATGGAGCAAAAAAAAAATCTGCAGTTCCATATAAACGCTCGACTTAGTACTGCGCCAAATGTATGAAACAGCTGATGATTTTTTCGCTCCATTTTTTTCGCCACCTAGTACAAGTTGTTTGTATTGATCAGCAGACAGCCTACGTAAAGTTCCGCTATCGACTTAGAGTGCACCCTGTAGAGGATTAGTTCGCTGGTTGGAGGAGAACAACGAAAAAATCCCGGTTTTGTCCTTCTACCTGGGACGCCATTGACACGCCATTGTGTTACAGTCTAAGACCCCTGTACCGCTTTGTACCTATACTTATCCAATTATCGCCTTTCTATCTTCCCGTCTGTATCAATCTATTTCCGCTTTCTATTTCAGACTTTGAAATCACTGCCATTGGAAAACAAACCGCAGACATCCTCGAATTCTCTACATAGAGCTTCAATACTCACTGTTATAGCTGCTCTAGTATTAATAACCTTAGCGATAGTGAGATAGACTTTATGTTAATTATTGTATGAAAGACGATTACTGTTTGTGCCTTATAGTGTAAGGGTCACTGTTTCTAGTCATAAAAATAACTCGGCTAGGTAAGTTATTTTATTTTCTAAATTATTGTCTGTGTTAGTACCAAAATTTTTAAATATTGTGGATGTTATTGCAACATGATTGCGAATCTCTTAACTCTATTATTTTGTAAGAACGTATCTAATTAGTAAAAAAATATTTATTTTATTCATCGTAAAGACTGACCATAATTTGCCCTTACTACTTTGTTAATAAATTACAGATTAGGTAACCATTTGTGTAAAATGAAAGTTCGATATGTTTCTTATACCTAATTTATTTAAAGAAATAATTGTTACAATTTGCAATATGTACATATTGCATTTCATTTTATGTTTGTTATTATCTAAAATGTAATGTAAGTCTTAAGTATAAATTTTCCAAAAATAAGTCTTCATAATGAAGCAAGAGGACGCATTTGCTTCATTTAAAGACTTATGTACTAATTGTCAATATTATAATTAATTTAAATAATTTAATAAATTTAATTATAAGTTTTACATTAAAATACTGTGAGTAAAAATGCAGTAAAAAAATCTAGGAATACTAAATTCTTACCAACTAAATTGGATAAAATATTTCGTTAAGGTATAAATTAAAATAAACACTTAACCTACCTTATTCTCGTTGTGCAATTTTGTTATTTTATCTTAATGTTTATTATCAGTAATCCATATTAATTATTTTGATTAAATACGCAACCAATTTTAATAAATAACCAAAAGCTTTTTTTTATTTAACCTAATTTTTATAATATAATGATTACGTAACTATACAACGTGTTACAAAACATCCTAACTCTTTTTACAGGGTGTAACCTACTGGTCAACAGGATGTCAATTCTGTAAAAAAAAGTTGAAAAAAACAATTTTTATTTTATAACCTCAAAATTTAAAAATTTTCATAACATTTTTGTTCTTGGTATTAGCTCAAATTTAAAAATATGCTTGTGGGTGTAGGTGCATTTGCATAGGTTTGAGTTGCTAAAACATTGTGAAAGTCAATGAAAACAATATTAAAAAAATACTTTTCTTCCGCTATAGCGTTCACATTTTATTAATTTAAAAATCAACGGAACGTCATAGAGCAAAAAAAAAATTTTGGTATTGATCCCTATCACTGGGTGCTATTACCCTGTAAAAAGAGTTAGCATCTTTTGTAACACCTTGTAGTGTTATAATTTATTATGTGTTACTACTTACGTGGTTCTTAAACTTAAATTAAACTAAACTTAAATTAAATTAAACTTAAATTAAATTAAACTTACTTTAAATAAATTTCTCAATCAAAACAATCTCATTACAAATGACCTCGTAACGAAACGTGATTCCTGCAACTCAACTCACTGAAAACTTCGATAGTTATCGCTCAAGATAACACGAGTTTCAAAGACTTGTCAATCTTGTCGTACATACCTAATTACCTACTAATGCAATTGTAAATAATTAATACTTGTATAA
This sequence comes from Zelleria hepariella, assembly GCA_949319315.1. Classification (NCBI taxonomy): domain Eukaryota; kingdom Metazoa; phylum Arthropoda; class Insecta; order Lepidoptera; family Yponomeutidae; genus Zelleria; species Zelleria hepariella. Next base: position 15,264,907 of record OX439387.1, read on the forward strand.
TAATAGTAAACTTTAAAACTACAAATAGTTTGAAGTATCTAATAACAAAAAACTTTACTTAAAAAAAAGTTATGATCATCTACTTTGTTCAAATGACATTGACTTTTACAACACGTAGTGTAGCACACGTTTATAATTTTTACAACTTAGAATTCGCAAAAATTGCTTCTCTCCATGATTTGCAAAATAATGACATTTAAAAATTTTACACTGACGAATTGCTTATCAAGTCAATAGTTCCTCTTGAGGCTGCCAGAGCTATTAATTATAAGAACCAATAGAAATGAACGCAAGATCGATGTTTTCAGCAAAAGAAAACAAGACTTAAATTCATAATACTCCTTTTCTATCTTACATTTATTTTGGCTCTTCCTACACGGTTGGCCACAGTCTAGGATACCACAAGGTAGCTCTTACCGCGCTTAGCATAAGGGCGCCAATCGAACAAAAAGAGGTATCCTAGCGTGGGGCTGACTATACTATGTAGACGGCTTATGCAGACTTGCGTCAGTCAGGGTTAGCCAACTAACTCTGAGTTAATTTGGCATTTCCATACAATTTTTCACGTTACTAAGAGTTAACTGGTTAATCCTGGTTGACGCAAGTGGACCTTAATGATTGAAAACATGCACCACCAGCGAAGCCACTAGCAGGACAAAGGATACAAAGTACGTGTTTCCGTCATTCTCGTCTATCCATTCGTAAACGTTTTGCAGATGCACGTCATTCCACAGAAGGTTTTCCCTGGCTTGTTCGACGGCGCGAGTAGCTGCCTCCAGAGAGTCGTCAAGGTCGCTGTTGATGGAGTTTATCCAGATGTCGAACTGGGAAAGAGATGTCATATTGTCGGTACGAATTCAAAACTAAATGGACCAAATAATGTATCCTAATACCTTCTTTCCTTTCTTAATAATTATAAATAAAATCGTAAAATTTGGATTTTTGGTATAAGTGCATTCATTCGCCGATGCTAATAGGTTATGGTTTTCTTTATTACCTACTGAAATGATAATTTTCACATAATTTAGAAATCTAAATGACACATTCTGGGAAATATACAATGTTGGAGAGGGGACATTCTGGGAAAGGAACATTATAGGAAGGGGACATTTTGGGAATGGGAGGTTCTGGGAATGGGGCATTCTGGGAAAGGGACATTTTGAACCTGGGGAAAATTTTGGGAAAGGGACATTTTGCAGCGGAAGGAACTAAACTAGGGCTCCATAGGATAGCAATGATTAGGTAATGATTGAAATACTAAGCTTCAGTAATTTGACACCACCCCTGGGGTGATTTTACTGGATACCGGGCTTATTGAACTCAGGTTGACCTACCAAACAACCCTGCTACAGTTATCAAACTTCACACTGAGTTAAATTCTCGATAGAAATAAAATCATTTAAAAGTAAACGAAGAACAAGAAAGTCAATACTTACAGAATCAGTAAGATCGCTGTCGCCAACATTCTGAGCCATCAGGTAGATGAATTCTTCTAATCTCTCTGCTCCTCCGTACCTGAAAATGTCATATTATAATTTATACAGAGAAAGCTATCTAATATTATTATTGTAAGGGCAAGCAACGAAAGAGAATCTTTGTTGTGAGCCGAGAAAAAACAACATTTTGTTATTATTTAAGCTATTAAACAAAACAGAGCTCGTGGTTTCTTAAAAGCACTGGCGTGCGTTGTTAAATCATAGTATTTCCCAGATATCTTCTTTTTTTATTTTTATATCAAGCCTGTATCGCGTCCCACTGCAGGGCAAAGGCCTCCCCCCTCTCAGCCCAGATTTTTCGGTCCTGAGCCACCTCTGACCAGAGTAGCTACCACGAGTGCGAAAAAGCTGTGCCGGACGTCTGTCATGTATCCTAATACTATAGTAGCAAGGTTGTTTATCCAACTTATCACTTTCAGTGACAGTGACAGTAAGCACTCGTGGTAGCTGCTCTAATATCTCTTTAGCCAAGTATATTTCTTTTGATGATAATTTGAAGGATTACGCCGTTGTCCTGTTAACTTTACTATCTAACGTTGTTGTCGGTTAGAACTGTCCGACAACATTAGAAACGAAAATAAAAATTCTGACAACTGATAGTATCATCAACATTTTGTTACTAGCTTAAAAAAAATATACAGGGCGTCCCACGGCTATGCCACATGGAGGGAAAGTACCTTGAATATTGTAGATGGAACATTTTACTGAAAGAAGACATTATTTTAATTTAAAAAACAATTTAAACTGCATTCATAGATATTGAAATAATTACATGGTTGAACCGGGAATCGAACCCGTTACATGAGAAAAAATATTACCCTGTAGTTTTATCATACCGATCGAAAGGCTTCATCATAAGGATTATTTTTTGCTAATTAACATAGTGTCAGAAATAAAAGGAAGACCATGAATTTTAACATTTTTAACACAACATTAATCAATTTATCAATGAAAATCACAGTAACAAAAGATTAAAAGTGTGAAAATGAAACACATTTTTGAATTATTTCTTTATAATCAGCCAGCCGCATTGCGATGGACAAAATTTTACGCGTCTTTCGGCTCAGGATACGGCTCGATTTGTTGCATACTACCAGGTAAATGTTAAAATTCATGGTCTTCCTTTTATTTCTGACACTATGTTATTTAACAAAAAATTATCCTTATCATGAAGCCTTTCGATCGGTATGATAAAACTACAGGGTAATATTTTTTTCTCATGTGACGGGTTCGATTCCCGGTTCAACCATGTAATTATTTCAATATCTATGAATGCAGTTTAAATTGTTTTTTAAATTAAAATAATGTCTTCTTTCAGTAAAATGTTCCATCTACAATATTTAAGGTACTTTCCCTCCATGTGGCATAGCCGTGGGACGCCCTGTATGTAGAGTATCTGAGGTATTAAAACAGCCAAAGTAGAAAATGACTCACATATTCCTTATAGCGTTGGTGTTAAGCCGGATAAACCTGAGGGCCAGATCAGTGTTCTCGAAGCCACTATCTATGAGGGCCTTGAAGAACTGCGCCCGCTCCTCCACGCCGAAGCGGCCGCCGTTCGCTGCGGTGTCTTGGAGGGTGCTAAAAGAGGAGATTAGTACCTACAGTCAGTATCGTTTTCTCCAAACTCCTTAACTGAACAGGACTCCACAAACGTTCAATTTTTGTTTGCATGTGCCGCATTTAAAACAATAGGAAGGACTCAAATCTTGCGAGATGAGAGCAGCTATTCACAACATTTTTTAGCGCACACATTAGGTGTCAAAGGTTTAAGAATTTCAGACACGTAACGTTACTACAGCACATTTGACAGATTTTGAACAAATGGACAAGCATGTCTCAGACACTACACTTTTACAGATTTTGAACAAATGTAAGTAAGTAAGTAAGATATTTATTCACAAGATAAAACACAGTACAATGATACTAAGAACAAGCATGTCTCAGACACTACACTACAGGATCTGAATAGACTCACATATTATACGTAGATTGGGCGGACGTGATACTAGGGCTACTGGGCTATGTCGTCGGACCAGCTGGCTGGTGGTCTACCAACCGATCTCTCTTACCCACCTCCAACCCCCTTACCTAAGCAAGAAGTCCTGGTCAGAGGAGCAGGCCAAAGATTTCACGATGACCAGTCTCTCGTAGTGGGACGACTCCACATCAAATCGGTCCCAGAGTGCATCTCGGGCGGTAGCGTCTCCCTCACGCATCATGGTGCAGTACACCGCTGGACGGATGTCGTGGGGGATGCCAGGGTTCCTAGAATCAAATGGAAACTTCAATCGAAATGGAAACTTTGGTTCCTTTAAACAAATGGTGGGTGGTGTTGTCGCCGTATTTAGAGTATGCTGGAATTACTGAAATACATTGAGAACGGTGATCCTAATGGTAGGAAGTATAGGTAATTGTCCTCACGCATTGTCGTGCTGGACAGATATCGTGGGAGATACCGGTTTTAGGAATCAAAAGGAAACTTCAATCACGAATTCGAGTCCTTGGAAACTATTGGGAACTTTGATCAAAATTGTGGGTGATGCCATCTTCCTAGTTTTAGAGGATTCTTGAATTGATGGAATAAATTGAGAACTGTGATCCCAATGATGGGGAGTGTTATCTCCCTCACGCATGATAGTGCAGAGTCGTGCAATAGACCAATGGACAGGAGGTGTCGTGAGGGATGCTCGGTCCAGAAACCTTGATCCTGAGGATCCTAGAGTGGAGACCATGGCAAAATACTAGTATTCAGTGCTCAGACGCAGGGCGGATGACAAATATCTAAAGACAGGCAGACTAACTATGACATAAGTACAGCATAGTATCCCAAAATACGTTTTATTGGATTCGGAGTACCAAACGGAACAAGAATAAATATATTTTGCCCTTAATCCTATTCCTCGTGATACCTAAACGTAATAACACTTTTGTATACTGTATACATTTGACAATCAAACAATACCACTATTGTAGTCACGATGTGGAACGGGTATCATAGCACGAGTTGAGTAAGCTGGCTTAATCCTACAACTGTTGTGAAGTGGTTGTGAACAATCGAATCCGCAAACAATAGGGAACGCACGATGCCTGACGCCACCGTACGAATAGGTTAAGTGTTAACAATAGTCTAGTCACGTATAACATTTTGTAGCCACTTCTTTGTCTACAGAAAATAACGCTGACGTGTGGAAAAGCATGTGCTTTTGGGGGAAAAGAGAAATTGGTTAGCAAAAAACATAGCATAGCTTTGAAATTGTGACCTCAGTATTTTAGCATTAAATTTCCCAAATATTTTAAAAAGAAAAAAAAAATACCTCAACTTAAGATAGAATGAAGAAATATTTAATTTCGTACTCCTGCGTAGGTACCGAACTACTTTTGTTGTATGCACTGCTATTTTGGCAACCGACCTCTACCTCAAGTCTCAAAAGGAAAAGGTCACGCAGTCTTAGCTTTAGTAATAAGTCAAAGAGGACATAGTAAAAAAAAATATTGAAGTCATGAAAGAAAAAGTGTGATCAGTTTCAGTTGTGTAGATGGAAAAAAAAAGATTAAAAGTAAACCACTCGAACCAACCAAAAAGTTGTGACGTAATGAAAGAAAAAAAAAATTGGTCGGAATGGAAGAAGAGGACCAACAATAATAGAACCACAAGACACGGTAAGAAAAAAACTTTCAACTTAGACACTGAATGCTCGTTGGAGTTGGGGTCATAGAACCAGTCTACAGCAGCTTCAAGGCTGGTAGTTGGCAGCACAGGCGTGTTTCATGACCAGACCACGGGTAATGGACGTCAAAGCATCTTATAGATATTAATCTCCTATTATTATTTCTTATAGAGCTAGAAGAGCACTGTTTCTTTTTCCCAATAGTCAATAATGTAGGGATAAAAATAGTATGCTAAAATTCCTTTTACTGTTAGAATGGAAACAAACCGAGCGCGATCAAGTTGGAGCGTGAAGTGTGACGCTTTCGACAGGAGATAAGAAGAAGACGGTACAATGCGTGCCACGAAAGAAGAGACTTGAGACTCCACGTGATTTGACACACGCAGTGACGATGTATACGTCTCTTTAGTGGTATGAGGTCTGAATGCGAGAAGGGACCGGGCGTCATCGGGGCGGCGGAAAGAGGTGCGGGAGGAGCGGTCAAGTCTTTTCTTTTGTGGCACTTATTGCAACAAAGTTCAACATACACTGAAGGCTCGTTGGAGTTGGGGTCGTAGAACCAATCTATAGCAGCGGCGATGCAAGGCTGGTAGTTGGCAGCACACGCATGCTCCATGACCAGACCACGGGTGATGGACGTCATGGCATCCTCGATGATCAGCGGGTCCGGATAGAAGCCGAGCTCGTTCTCTACTGCTGCCACTGTTCTTCTGATCATTCGCTATAGAATGGAAACGGTATTTTAAAATACCATGCGATAGGCTGGACATATTAAACGACGCATTGCTTTAACCGGTTATAACTGCAGAATAACTGTCTTGTCTTGAATTCACTGTCAATTTATGTTTAAGATAATGGATAACATAACCAATATAAACTCATACAGGGTTCATCATACGCGAAAATCGCCAATCTGCATCTCTCTCTCTCTCTCTCTCTCTCTCTCTCTCTTTCACTCTCTCCGTCTTTCTCTCTCTGAGTAGGTCTTTGCCCATCTAGTGGGACATGTGCAATTCTACAGGTTACATCTTACATTTTACAATGATACAGGTTACATCTTACATTTTACAGGGCTTAAAACCGTTCTGTTCCGTCCATGATACAAAAAGATACCTAATAGCACGAAAATTTTATGAAATAAAAACACTGGTATAGTTACACTCTAACTGCTCTAAATGCTGTTAGAGCTCCAGGATTAAGAATGATCATGAAAGTCGTATAAAATATGCGTAATTTTAGGTAAAATACACTTACCTCATAAATATCAGGGTCCAAATCTTCGTCATCATCCACCATCATTTCCAGACGTTTCTTGATGAAGTCCATGTTTCTCAGGTACGCTTTCCAGACTGAATAGTCAGTTTCGTGTTCCATTGTCAAGACCACGCGAAAAGCGATATCGTAGTCCAGGCGGCCAGCCCTAGCCAAGTTGAGGGCGTCGTCGACAAGCTAAAAATTCAAAGATAAATAATAACATTAATTTCCGTCTTCTTGTGAATAATTTCACTGTAGAGAGTTTGTCCATTATTGTTAAAGAGCCTTGACATGGAGCTCTCATGCTCAGTTCTATTCATACCAAAAATTACTTCTGTTTATCAGTTTTCATTTAATGTTAGTTCGATAGTAAATGGAGGTTTCACTTACTTTTATTTTGTCGGAATAGCCTATATGTTTCTACATGTAAGTAAATGGAAATATTGAGAATATGATGTTTACTTCTGTTTCACTTTTCAGTGCACTGGATAATGTTGATATAGGTACTCACAGTGGCTCGGTTCAAGGGATGGATAACAGCACGTGATTCCGGATCTTCCAAGGCCATGATGATTCTTTCCCATAGCTCGAAATCGTAATTGACACGATAGTATCCTGCAAGAGGAAACCAGATTAATGACTGCTTGAAGAAAATAATAGAAATACTATGGTCCGACGACGTGGCCCGAGTAGTCAGCAACAGGGTTGTGAGAAGTGGCGGGAAAAATAAGAAGCACAGTGGGTATACTGTTTGAAACTTTCATTTTTATAATTTTTAGAGGATGCGACTTTTAGATTCAGCAATAGATGTTAACGCAAAAGATGTGCTTGAGAAAATATACTGGCGTAGAGAGGAGAGAATAGAAAACTACTATGGAGGAGGCCAAAATAAGTAAAGTTGTTAACTGCATGGCGTTTTGATAATGACCCTTTGTAATAATGCAAAATAAACCAACCTTGCCCCTGTATATTGGCCAGGAACCAGTCTTCTTCGTCCAAGAATAAGTCGATGATGACATTTCCGTCCAGCACATTTTGGGGCGCAGTGTCTTCGAAGTTTGGGTTGACGCTGGTCGTGTAGGTGATGGGGATAGGGTACGTTATTTGGACCGTATTGGAGAAACTGAAGCGTTCCTATAAGGAGATAAGGGTTAGATTTGTTTGCTCGACTTGAAATCTCAAAAACACTTGTTTCAAACAAAAAATCGATAAAACTACATCTTAGATACGTAATGAGATGATTTTTACAGCGACCAGTGTCACTCCTTTCACACACACTGGAAGAGTGACCACTCGATGGTAACATTTGATACATATTTCAACAAGATGTACGGAGCAGACGATATCTTGTCGAGATTTTGAAGTTGATCCTATCGTAAAAGTAGCTTGTTTACCTAAGTTTAACGAGATTGGTGTAACGCGCTATATAGAGCATTTATCTAACCAACCTGAGTCAGAATAACGCCAGCAGTCCTGAGCTGCACATTGACTACGGGGTAGTTGCTGGCCGTCACCCATGGCTCGAGGAACTCTTCAATGTCTCCGATCAAGGCGTTGGGTGAGCCGATCCAGTCGCTATTCACCGCGTCGTAGAAGTTCAACGACGTGTGTGGCTGCAGTGCCCTAAAAACGATCAAAAAGTCAGAAAAAGTCAAAGTAAAATGTTGACCTCGATGTTAAAAAAAACTACACCTTGCATCCTGCATCGCACCAGCTAAGTTTCTATTTTTGAGTATTAAAGCAGGCGTAACATTTGTCTAGCTGCATAGGTATTTCACCTTATTAATTGTTGAGGTACACAAGACAGCACATAGACGCTTACACGTGTGCACTCTATTCACTTATGTTACGGGCAACTTTGCAACGAACGTATAAGCGTCTACGTAGTTTCTATACCTATTGAAGGCAAAAGATATCTAGAGAAGATGATGAAATCCTATTTTCATAGCAGCTAAGCGTTGCCTCCACCTCAAATCATGCAACTAATTTATTCAGGTGCAAATGAAACCACGTCCTTTTTTAGAAGTTTGCATCTCACCTATTTTGATTTGATTTCATTTTGATTTGAGTATTTCAGCTTCTGGGAAGTAAAGAGCAAAAACTAAAGGAAATTCATAAATATCCTCTCACCTGACATTCAACAGAGCCCTGGCAGCGGCTTGCAGAAAGTCCACTTCCGGATCCGCATTGGTCTGCCCAAGGACATTCTTGAGCATGTACATTATCACTGGTGCCTTAAACTTCAGCAACCCATTCACATGGTCTCTAATAACATCTTCATTGAAGAGGTCCCCTGCCGGTTCAAGAGGCAAAGCGTTGGAGTAGCCGTCTCGGAGTAGGCTCTCTTGGATCATTTCGGCGACGAAGACAGCGTTTATATCGATCACTGTGTTGTCGGTCTCGATGGCGTTGGTCTGGAACTAATTGAAAAGGCTCGATTAATTTTATTATGATGCTAAGAGCATAGAAGAGACCTATACTTAATGCTGATATTATACGATACGATGCTTTGGCGGTGGCGATAGGCTGATACTCAATGCTGGTGTGGCGATAGGCTGAAGAAGAAGAAGAGCATGACCTACCAGGGTATTCAGTTTTGGCCCATGGAGTAGCGAAGTCAAGTGAGTAGCAAAGTACGATCAAAAATTCGCGAGGATTCTGGATTACTCATGTTAGCTCTTATTGCGTGCGACATTTAGTACATCAATCGAACAAAAAGAGACATCCTTTATACCCTGTCGCGGGTTGTATTTAAACAGTCAAGTGTTTCGTGGGCTTCATCTCGGTGACAGATGAATTCAAGTGGTAGATATTTGCAAGAGAGCGTTCGGTAGATAATCTTATCTACCGATATCCGATCTATCTGACCTCCTATATATGGTGCGGTGCCCCAAATTTTGCGCAAAGTATCTCACAGATTTGATGGAGGTGGCATGCGGCTTATATTAATTTAAAAAAATAATTGTAAAATACATAGTTTCCTTCCAGGCTTGTAGACCGTTGCATCTACGTAATGAGATGGTTTATTATGCAACCTCCAGTGGCACAATCACTGACACTAGATGGGTGAAGTGACCACTCGGATGCATTTTAACATGGAACGGAGGGTTACTTACGTCTCTGAGAGTCTCAAACGCAGAGTGTGTAGCCAGCCCCGTGTTGATCCACTGGTACCGCCAGTTCTCCGGGAAGATGACGTAGCCAAACCACTGGGTGGAGATGGCCTTGGCGGTCTCCACCATGACGGTCTTGCGCTGGGTGCTGGCGTGACTTTGAGCTAGCAGGATGTAGGGTTCCCTGGAATTGAGGTCAAGTTATAGTTTTTTTCTCAAGGATTTATTGTTAGAGATCGTTTAAATTGATACTGCGTCCCCTGATGCGCGTAGTAACTCTTATCACAAAGGTATGAAGGCTTTGAGGCTAATCATTAAAAGTTACTTACTCTACGATATGCTTTAAGTGCAACGTTGAGTAAAGACAATAAGATCTCCACTTACCAAACAGCAACGCTAGACAGCGCATTCCACTCCTTCGTAATATCAGGCATGGCAAAGATGTCCAGCCCCTCATTCTGTCCTTGGTGGAGTTCGGCATAAGGCCTCATGGTCCAGTCCTCCATCCTGCTCAGAACGGCATTGATGATGTTGATCGACTGAGCTTCCTGGCTGCTGAGACCGGAGCGGATGAAGAGACGACCGCCGGTGATGAGGTTGTTCACGTTGACGAAGTTGTGGGCGACCATGCCCCAGCGGTGAGGCGGGCCTAGCATCGGGGTGAACTGGAATTGGTTGCTGGGGAAAATATAAACGTGGGATGTGAATGAAACAGTGAAAAACTGACGTTCCACCGCCGAAGGACGATAGAATGTGTTGCTATCGTGTGTAGTGATTGTGCTGTAGAAATAGACAATGCAGGATGCGAAATCGTGAAATTGTGGAACACCTCTCTCCCGTTCGAGAAGTTCTCCGAGTCTACTGCAAAACTTCTGCGTTTGTATGTTTGTATGTATGTACGAATGTCTGTTTGATGATAACTTGAGTAAAGGTCGGATCGTCATGTTCTGTAGGAGGGTAAAATAAATCAAAAGCATTTTCAAGTTCGAACATGAGCCAAATTGGTCGAGGGGTTGCTGAAATATGAGGTTGTAATATGAGCGCGCATCTGCGCGTATGATGTTAGCTAAAATTTACACATCTCGAGTGCACAGTACAGGGCAAACTACTTATGTAAATAAAGAAAACAGACTGATGGAAATACTTACCTCTCTGAAGCCTGGAGCTGAGAGTTGGTGACAATATTGTTGTAGTTGATATTCATAAAAGTGAACGAGATCGTTGACTCTTGGGTCGGTTCATCCATGCACGGGAACACGCTCCGCGCGTAGATTGGGTTCAGATTCATGGCCAAGTACGTGCTAGGGGAAAAAAGATATTATATTAGTCGCAATAGGTGTGTGAAATTTTCGTTTAGTTTATACGATAGTTTTTCCAGAGCAACGTCGTGTTGTTTATATCCGTGACACACTAATAGATAGCGTACACAATAGCGTAATACTTGGAACATCTTTTGGGGTGAAGGTAGTCAGTGTAGATACGCCCTAAGAAGTAATTTCCTATGAATCATCTCATAAGGGAACAAGTTTGTACGAGAAATATTTAACCAAATGAAACGGTTAGTCTAAGTTTATTTTGAATCGATCTGACGTTTTTTTACAATAGAAAGTAGTGCGCCAGGCCTTAAGAAGTAGAATATATTTACTTATCGCCGTATTCTCCTCGATAAAGCCCTCTGCCGTCATTTCGGATGGTCCCAGTATATTCGATGAGGAAAATGTACGTCGAGGCCATGCCTGGCGGCTCAATTGTCAGAGTTTCATCTTCAGTGGAGAATGTAGCTGGCAACGGATTTAGCAGTGTGTAAATCCCATACGTCACTGACTGCACGTTCAAGTTTTCCGCGTGAAAAACTATATCATCTTCTCTCGTAGCAGCATCCAGCTCTATTCTTATAATGGCTCTTCCGCTGAATGTATCACCGCCGTTCGGAGTTATTTCTATCGTGTATAATGGGGCTGTTTGGCCCGGTCTCACTGGTTCATTTCGAGTGAGTGTTGAGTTTCTTACTTCATCAGTTTCCGTTACATTATACGTTTCTTCGACGTCTAAAGTTTCCGTTGTCGTTTGGGGAGAATCGACTACATTCACTCCTCCTCCCTGGGATGGAATTTCTGGTGCATCAGTTGTTATGTAAACTGAATCTTCCACTATGATAGAGTCAGTGGTTGCTATTGGAGCATCGGTGGTTATGTAAACTTTGTCTTCCTCTATAACAGAGTCGGCAGCAGCTGTGATCACAACCGGAACATTTTCCAGCGGTAGAGATTTGGTAAACACGCTTAGGCAAACTAAGTAGAGTAGGAACGGTAACTTCCATTTTAACTTTCTTCGCGCCATTTCTTTGGCCCGGTTCGAACTAGAAACTCAACACTTCACTCCGTACTTGGCCCATGCGTACACTACGGCGGGTTTAGATCAGAAAATGAAAGGTCTTACTCTATCGAGAGAATTCTTTGGGATCACTCAACGAGATAGTGGGATTGGCGATAGTGTCAAAAGAATAATGTTGATAAGAGATAATATGACATTTCCCGGCACTTTGCAATACATCTCTATCACTACATTTTTAAGATCGGATATTTAAAATACACTTCTGGTTAACCAATACACGAAACTAAAAGTTTAAAACCACGGGTCTTCAGACACTAATAGATACTATAGATACAACTACTTGTATGCGGTAGATATATCATATCGATCCGAAAACGTACGTCTTTCAAATTGAAGCAAACAATATTCTGAGTCCATTTAATACAGAGTCGATGAATAATACATCGCTATTCGATAACGTTCCTGTTCTCCAGGAATATTTACCCATATGTGTGTCGACTATATTCCTATTTAGATTGGGCCTATGATTTTGATTGCATTTTCCTGTAACGGTATCACCTAATCACTGATATATCATCGCCTAATCTAACAATATAGTTGGAGAGCTGGTGACCAATCGAGATATTTTTTCGTACAAGGCTGGGAGTTAGTAGGCTGATAGAGTAGACTTCGCTGAGTCTAGGAAAAAAAATTTTTTGGTCCGGTCGCGGTTGAAAGTTAGATTTTTTCGACTTTGAAAGTTTAAATGTATGGGTTGAGTCATTTCTTTTTTGTCTACAAGGCTGGGAGTTTTTAAGCTGCCTTTTTAGTCTCCGCTGATCACGAAATCACTATTTATTACTAGCCAAACGCGGTAGAAATATTGTTTTTATAACCCAGAAAGTGTGAATTTTTGGGTTATAAAAATCAAACTTTCAACCACGCTTGGCCAAAAAAACAAATATTTTCTTGTTCAACGGAGTCTCAACAACTAACCTAGAAGTTTCTAGCCTTGTACGACAAAAAAAATATAATGAACCCATACATTTAAACTTTCAAAGTCGAAAAAATCTAACTTTCAACCGCGACCGTGCCAAAAAAATATTTTTCCCAGACTCAGCGAAGTCTACTCTATCAGCCTACCAACTCCTAGCCTTGTACGAAAAAATATCTCGATTGGTCACCAGCTCTCTAACTAATAGCACAGATGATGACATGATGGTCAGTTTCGGACTAGCTTCAACGTTTTACCTGTAATAAATAACGTACAGGTAATACAATACCTTCTTTTCCTATTACTGGTAGAATGATGTTAAAGAATTAATTCCAAAAAAAGTGAAACAAGATGTTAAGAGTTATTATGAAACTTTTAGCCCATAAATAGCTATAAACTTTTGGCCCATAAATGGCTATAAACTTTTAGCCCATAAATAGCTATAAACTTTTAGCCCATAAATAGCTATAAACTTTTAGCCCATAAATAGCTATAAACTCACAGACCCTGAGCCTATTTCTTCTGCGACAACTTAAATTGCGTGTCTTTGTAACACGCTGTATAATAATAACTACAAAGAGTTATCGTTTTACAGCGTGTTACAAAAGTAAATGGGTCCTGTCATACTGAAAGGGGTTTACTCATCAATACAAGTAGCTTTCTCCCTTTAGCGTGGACGATAGCAACGTGGCGGGAAATTAAAATTTTTTACAGTCTTTTACATTTTGTAGCTAAACTGAGCTATTTTTGTTGAACGATTTTTCGTTCGCGGCAATAAAACAGGTATTCTTTTCATTATTGTAAACAACAGAACAACAATAATTCAGCCGATTATGTGTTCTGGTATACGAAGCAGTGGCACTGCCCAAAAAATTTGTCGTAGAACAGAACACATAATCGGCTGAATTATTATTGTTGTTCTGTTGTTTACAATAATGAAAAGAATACCTACTTTGTTATTGCCGCGTACGAAAACTCGCTGAACAAAAATAGCTCAGTTTAGCTATAAAATGTAAAAAACTGTGAAAATTTTGAATTTCCCGTCACGCTGCTATCTTCCAGCCTTAAGTATCACAGGACCTTTTTTGTCAGAGCTTGTAGAGTATACTTTAGTTTTAGTTTGTGCCAGACTACAACAAGAAAAATGCAAATAGGTACTTACTTGTCGTCGTACGATCCATAATACAGTCCATTCCCGTTTTCATTCAGCTGTCCTTCGTATTCAATTATGAACGTGTACAAAGAAGCGACCTCACTCTCTATCATAAGTATCTCATCATCTTCAATCCAAAAGATGGCAGGTCTAAAGGTGGAACCTCCTCCGATAGCGAAAACTACTGACGCGATGGTCAAGCCACTCACTTGAAACATGATAGGTTCTTCAATAGAAGTCGAATCTGTTATAACGACTTGGGCTATAACACGTCCACTAAAAGTTCCACCAGCGACATTAGGGTCGATTTCAACAGCATAATTTGTTATAACCATTCCGGGTCTTATCGAGTTTGTACGGAGGAATGGATCGGTATTTCTGATCAAGGTTTCGTTCGTTTCAGAGACCATTAAATCTAGTTCAAGTATTTCAGTAACGTTATGTTCGTTCTCAGCATCAATGGGCTCAATCGTTACTGCATCATTTTGGTAGTCATCAAGGTCTAAAAAAATATCTTCAATTGGTGTAACAACTGAGTTGGTATCCATTTTTCTTTGTTGGGATACTGTGTTGTTTGCGTTTGTATCATTTTGATAGTTATCTAGCTTTTGAAATAAGTCTTCTATTGGTTTGATGTTCCTTGTTTCGCTTTTCTTTTGCTTTAAGTCTGTATCAATGGTATAATTTTCTGTAGAGGAGTCATTTTGTGCGGGATTCTGGTATCCATCTAATTCTCCAAAAATATCTTCAATGGGCCTGACAACAGAACTTCTTAGGAGGTATTCAGTAGGAATAGGGTCAGTTGTCGTTTGATAATTGTCGTCTTCAGTAGTGAGTTCAGTTTCTTCATCATTTTGGTATCCATCTAATTCTTCGAAGATTTCTTCGATGGGTCTGACAACGGTTTCACGAATTGTGTTTCTTTTAATTACGATTTTTTGTAGGTGTTCAATAAGGAAAGAGTCAGTTGTTGTTCGATAGTTGTCTTCAGTAGAAGTTTCAGTTTCTGTAGCATTCTGGTATTCATCTAACTCTTCAAAGATTTCTTCAATGGGTCTGACAACTGTTTCACTATCTACGCTTCTTTTTACTAACACCTTTCGAAGATTCTCATCAGGCACAGGTTCAGTTGTTGTTTGATAACTATCTAGTTCTTCAAATATTTCTTCAATAGGCCTTATAACAGAGTTGTCAGACATTTTAATAAGGAAATAATCACTACTCTGTGTATAATATGATTCAGGTAATACTTCAGTTTCGGTATCATTTTGATAGTTATCTAGTTCCCCAAATATTTCCTCTATAGGTCTCACATTTTGTTCTGATATTTGTCGTCTTGATCTAGTTAGCTCTTCTATTGGGTTAACGGCATCAGGAAAATGTTCTGTTGACGTGTTGTTCTGGGAATTGTTAAGGATCTCACCTGGGATAGGTTTACCAACTCCATTTTGAACGTATGCGTGATTAAAACTTACAGTAGCTTCTTGATAATATCCATCAAGCTCTTGAAATATTTCTTCTATCGGTCTCACGGGAGATCCCTGTACATCATCTTTTTTTTTTAGTGGAACAGCTTTAGTGTTTAGAAGCAAACACATGTACAACGATATCACTTTTAGCATTAACATCTTGCGCGTAAATATTAAACACTGTTTACACAACACTCACACCCCATGATTTGGTCGCATTCAAAGATGAATCACTACTAAAAGGAAATATTTGAATTCTGTTAAAACAAATATGGATTCACGGCCAATTCGCCAGTGGCTCTATTTTCTGAGTTGATAAGTTGCGAAACGTACGAGAGGCATGTCAAGATACTCTTGAAGCGAGATAAAACAAATCATTGAGTGCTCTGATCAATTTTCCTGTATAAGATAAAATAAATCCTCTCCTGCAGAAAATAAAAAAGTTTATTTACAATTTCCACAATTTCTTAGTCGTACTTTTATTGTAGGTACTAAAAACTTAAAGTTTTTGCTTGACTTCACTGTACTTAACACAGATCTCTTATCCTAGATTTGTGAAAAATAAATAAGACTGTACAAAACGATATATGTTACCACTTTAACATTAAGCCTTGTCTAAACCTGTGCTTACTTTTATCAGTGAATTGTCATCCTGGTGATCCCATTCTTTCTAAATGCGTCAGTTTCTACAGCATGGTCACCATGACCAATAAAATCTAGTTCTTTCAGAACGACAATACAAATGAACTAAATTACTACTCTGCCTAGACGCCCAAGTCTGTGGTGACAAGCTAAACCTCCCACCCTCTTAAAACAAGAGGTTGTAAAGAGCAACGGTCAAGACGAGGCCAATGCTGGCCCTGTAGCCGTTGGCGTTGCTTCCAAAGTTGGCCCTGAGCCATCCGTCGACCAGCCCCAAGTTCTCTTCGTTCCAGGTGATGGCTGCAGCGATGTTCTCTCTGATGGCTGCGACAGACGCCTGCTCGCCAGCGGTGAAGGCCGACTCATAGCGAGCGGAGAATTCTTCAATCTGGGGGGAAAGTTTTTAGCGTTTATTTATAAGTAAAATCTTAAGACCCTGGTACCCTGTAAACTAGCGCACCCAATGAAAAAAATCATATATTCTTTTTGGATGCGTTTTTTGCTAAAAAACGAGCCGTCAAATGAGAATCCCTAGGCTAAACTATTTTTAAAACCGAAGGTCTAGATTCCAGATCCTATATAGAACCTACGAATAAATCCACTTTTATTCGTAGGCGCTAGTGGTGATATACCTCTACCTTATGGGTCGCTCTTGTCATATTAAATTTAAAAGTTCTTTGATTTTTTTTGTTCGTTTGTTAATTTTTTTGTTTGTTCATTCCGTCGATCGTTCTATTTGTCAATTATTACACGTGAAGGTATACTTTAGCCTCCATTTGGCGGTTTTTTTAAAGCCCTCATAAGAACTACCTAATTGTTATCCCGGTAGATGGTATAGTATGGTATTACATTATAAAATGATATCTTACCCTGTCACTGTGTTCTTCCGAAGTTAACCTTCTGGACAAAGCGTTCAGAATATTGGTTGTGCCAGTCAATCCTTGCACCCTGAAAGAAAACCGACACTTAGTTGAGTCATTAAAACCTATACGCGAAATATCAACCTTATGTCAAGATAAGGTCAAGTATTAGGTATATTATATTGGATTGTATTATCTTCTCTTATCTTGTCTTGTACCTACTGTATTGTATCGTAATATAATACGTAAGTTTTCACCTCGGTTGGATCTCGGTGAAGTGATCCATGACGAAGTCCAAAGCCGCTTCCAAGTTCTCGGGACTGGAGTTGATGACAGAGACGAGGATCGAATGCCTGTCTTGCTCTCTCACGAGGGAGTTGTCGCTGATGATTTGGTTCAAGAAGCTGTTGAAAAACAAATGAGAATGATTAAACCCCACATTCACTTGTTTCGAAGATAGAAGAAAAGAGAGGTAAAAGAAGACCACTGGGAAGCTATTTCGACCAAATTAAAAAGAAAGAGGATATTATCATGATTTACCAGGCTGGCACGCAGCAACAAGAGTAACCACTAAATAAAACTAGTTGCTCGATCTGAACTTATAATTAACCTCATATCTCGGCAACTCCTTCACTGATTTGGCACAAATTTTTATTCACAGAATAATATGTTTGTCTTATTTACCCGCCTATCATGTCATCACGCCTATCATCACGCCTATTTGTATTCGTATGTATATATTCATAAATTATGTATAATGTTACCTTTACTTACGTAAGTTTACGTAAACTCTGTTAGTGATATCTAAGTATTTTAATCCTACCATATCTCTGTCTTATTGTGCATCTACTTGCTACTTTATTTCCGCATCCAGTCCTGTCCATCCCAAGGTTGTCTGGAAGAGATAGCTTTTAGCTATAAGGCCGCCATTTGTACAAAATTTTGTTGAAAAAGTTATCTGTTATATTCTTTCTGTTGTGCAATAAAGAGTTCTCTATCTATCTATCTATCTATCTATCAAATTTAATGACGCTCTGATCAACAATACTCGATTTATTGTCGATCGAACATACATACAAAATAATACAAATGCCGGATGTTCAAGTAGATTCGGAGAACTTTGCTCGCTCGTTCAGTGAAGTGAAGTCGTCGGAAGTAAAGTTACAGTGAAGTAACTTACAATTCACGTCTCTCAGGGTTAGAAGTGCATCCCAGGGCATTGAGCAGGATGGACTGTTCGCTGGCGTCTTGGCTGGCGATGTACTGGTCCCAGAGGAAGTTGAAGTTGTCGACGTCTCCACCACGCAGGCCGGAGCAGAATACCACGGTTTGGATGTCAGGGTTCAGCCTTTGAGCTGGTGGATAAAGGGAAAGTTTATATTTGTTTGGGTATAGGCCTTTTCCCCTTTACGCCACCCTCATTGGTCTCACGTTGCGGGCATCCACGGGTCTTCTGTTGCTTAAGAGATGTTATCTGACCAACGGGCTGGTCTGGCTACTGACCGCAAGTAGGTCATATTGCTCAATGTAAAGAGTTCAAAAAGTACCTAATTCACAACGCGTTGTCTCGAAAGCTTGTTTTCATACTTCCTATCTTAAGCCAGGCTTACACTTCGATCCACTGGGTTATTATTATTTTGTGTCATTCCTGCTCAGGACGTGCAAAGACCGAGGGCATAAGCTTCAAAAAGTATCCGAGGTTAAGGAACTTATATTCTTCAGATCTAGGATTTACTATTCCGAGAAGACTTGTGCGTCATACTTACTAGGGTTGTTTCTGAAGTTCTGCAGCAGCTGGGAGGCGGTGTCGACGCAGTCCTGGTTGCCATGGCGACAGTTGATGTTGAGAATGATGTTCCTGTGGTAGGCGGTCACGTGCTCTTCGTTCGCGGCCGCGTTGAAGCCGAGCGACGCGTAAAGGGGAGCTGAGAGCTCGAGGAGGTATTCCTGAGAGAGAAAAAAACGATGGGTTTGACAATTTTATCTGACGACAGAAAAAAAGCCGGATTGGTAGAACTGCCAGTCTTACAAGCGTAAAATTCCAGCATCGAATCGAACCCCAGTGTGACGTCAGTTTATTTCAAAGTTACGTACATTTGGCAATAATCACAACCTAGCTGGCTAACCAAGAGTGATACTGCTGATATTGCTTATTTATAGTGATACAGCTGTGAAGAAACACATCGTGAAAAAATGTTGCTTAGTTGACTCCGCACGTAGCTATTGACCGTGTCAATTATTATTCTTGTGCACTTAGAACCATCTAAAAATATGTCCCAAGTTCTGTAGTATTTAGAATAGAAAAATAGAATAGAAAAATATTTATTTATAATCCAAAACACACATTAGGTACAACAAGACATAGATATTAACACGTTACAGACATAGTGTGAGTTGGCTATAAAAAGGATCTGGCTCAGCATATAGTTACGGGTACTCTAAAGACATCTTAAGAATTCCCGCAACGCTGGTATTCTGCCAGATCCTACCGCCTAACATTAACTAAAGAGGCTGTACATTGCTAAAGCCAACTTAGTACAAATAAAAATTCAAATTAAATTAACTCCCAAGTTTTACGGAGTAAAGCAAAAACTAAACTAAACTGAAGGCTAAAAACAAGAAAACTAAAAATAAACATATAAAACCAAAAACCAAATAACCACAAAGTGCTTATTAGAATTTACAATACCTACCATTCATTGCGAGTGTGCCCCTGTATCATTATCTAAAATATCCACCGTGAAACTAACGGTTTTTTAAATGTCAAAAAATAGATTGGTCATTTCAACAAGGGCCACTTTCGAGAGCTTTGACGCTCGGAGGTTGAGTGGATTTTTTTTACATAACAGAGGCGCTGTTCACAGTTTGTATCACAAAACTACAAATTATAACCCGTGCCATCAAAGAAACGATATACATATATAAATGGCGGACACTCTCGCGCTCTCCCGCTTTAATCATATCTCCGTCTATACTCATACGTAACGATAGCAAAGTCATTTTAGGCAGTCCTGATTAGTCACCTACGCTTGGCTAATAAAACACGCCAAAATACGTTCGCCTCTTATTGATTTTTAATGTTTGTAGAGTTATTTCAATATTGTAGTTTACGTTAAGTGTTGTTATTTGTTGAGGTTTGTATTATTTACTACGTTTTAATATTTTTGATCTTATTTTCATAAAGATTGTTGTTTAATCACAAACCCAACGTAGAACAATTACCTAATCAATAAAGAAAGCATCGTAAAACAATATTTCGTAACCAAAAATGTAAGAAAGTTTTAGGTATGAACCGAAATCGTATTTTCGTAACCTCTTTTTCAGACCTTACCATAGGTACCCGCCGCCATTTTCATATCGTTTCTCTATTGGCACGGCTTATACCTACCTAGTTTATAAGGGCGATTCTGTCCAAAACCATACCAATCTGACAGCACCAAAAGTGACAGACAATGCACCAAAGTGACAGATAATGCACCAAAGATGACAGCCATCTGTCACCTTAGTACACTATCCGTCACCTTAGCGCCGTCAGACTAGCAATAGTTTTAGACAGAATCAGGACAGAATCAAATAGTTTTAGACAGAAGAAATCAATTTAAGGTGATAACCTTGATTATCTCAACATCAGGCACTACAGTGATCAGTCAAACTTCAGCAAGAAAATCTTACACTGATCAGACGGACAGGGAAAAAAGCTGGATACCAACCTGGAACAGACTGTAGGCAGGGGTACCAATAAGGACAGAGTCCAGAGTGGTGAAGGCGGCATCGGCGGCAGCCCACGGGACGTAGTCGCTCTCCTGAACCAGGTAGGTCGATAGGTCAAAGGCATGGACGTAGGCCTGGAAATAAAAGTATTGTTTATAATAAGGACCTGCATAACTAGGAGAGAAAGATACACGTCGAGATAGAAATATAGGGAATATCACCATTTAAATCATTTAAAGTTACTAAGACTAAAGTCCGGATGCCGAGCAGAAAGAATTTCGTACATTGACCTGGGGCCTTAGCATGTAACACAATGGCGTATCAATGGCGTCCTAGGTAGAAGGACAAAACCGGGTTTTTTTTCGATGTTCTCCTACAACCAGCGAACTAATCCTCTAGAATAATAATTAGACTCATAATATTCTTTGCTGTACTACAATAACATTAAAAGGACCGACACTGGACCGACAGCATTAATAAATCGTAATTAAAACCGTCAACCGGAAGCGCATTTTGGCACCATTGTGTTACAGGCTAAGGGCCCTGTTATACGCGTCTATGTCACTCCCGCGTAATTATATTGCCATCTCGCTCGTAAAGATGCAATGGCTCTTATGGTAATGGTGATGGTGTTGTCTGAACCTCAATATTATTAGCTGTAAGGGGCTACCTAGAATGTTTTTAAGGTGACACAAATATTGGCCCTTTATTAACCAAAAAATATTGTCATTCTAAAGCGACACGAACAAAAGCCGGCTTCTTTGTAGTCAGAGCAGCTACCACGAGTGCTTACTGCCACTGCCACTGAAAGTGATAAGTTGGATAAACAACCTTACTACTATAGTGTTAGGATACATGACAGACGTCCGGCAGACGTCCGGCACAGCTTTTTCGCACTCGTGGTAGCTACTCTGTTTAAACTCTAATTTTTAAATCGAGTCCACGGAATGACAGTTGTTACAAAGGCTTTATCTGTCAGTACCATACTAGCAACTGTCATTCCGTGGACTCGAATTAAAAATTTGAGTTTAGTTTTAAGTTCACCGTAACAATAAAAACATTACCCTTCGTGCTTACGAAAGTCGAGTAAAAAAGGTGAAACTTTTTGCATAAGCGATTTCGCCTGCAAACGATATTTCTTTTCAAAGATAAAACAAAATGTATTTGGAAACTTTATCGGGGATGAAGTGGGTTGGACCCTAGATAATGCTTTCGATTTGCGTACCTTCAGGATTTACATTTACTTCTAAAGTTTATTTTACCTGGCACGTAAAACTAAGGCAAGTTTTTTGTGATATTATTATCGTTTTAGATAGATTTCAATCAACTAGATATTTGACAGCAGTATCTATAGATAAATTGGTGGGTCTCATGATTATTCATAGAAAAATGAAAAACCTCTAGGGCGGACTTGCGCCAGTCAACTAACTCTGAGTTAATCTGAAATTTCCATACAATTATTCACGTTAACTCAGAGTTAACTGGCTAACCCTGGTTGACGCATGTGGACCTAGATTAACCAGTATCATAGTGCTGTCTGATAGCGTAAGCGCCATCCTGCCTAATTGGTCCCTCCAATTCGGAAGGCAAAGTTTTTTGTTCGAAAGTCTGTTATTGGCTTAATCTTATTTTTAGACAATATTGAGAAACTAATTTCAATATTTTTTATTTTGGTTCAGTAGTAAAAGAATTAGGTAAAAGATTCAAGATAATAAAATTGGTCAAATTATCCGGATACACCACTGACGCCAATGATTGAGCAAAATAACAATTAATTGCTCCATCTGTCTGATTTGTAGCTGGTGTAGGAGAACGTTGAAGAGAAACTTCTTCGGTTACCAATCTTCGGATAAAATGATACCTAATAATGATAACTGAATCGGAAAATTCATTTATCAAAAGCTTAATTTCCTTCCTACTACCGTGTATTATTTGCAAATTATCTTTGCTATAGATTAAACCATTGCTTTTCCTGTATTTGTACAGATTATCCCAAATTTCCATCTCAACTTTCTTATTTGTTTTCTAAAACAAACTGGGGTAGAGGCAATCGAAAAGCAATTCTCTGAACAATCCAATAGAGTCCTAAATCTGATAGGGCGTTTTCTATTTATGTAGCCGGGCAGAAGCGAAATTTCATTATAATAAATCGTTTGGCCCTAACAGAACGTCTTAACTGGTATAAATCGTGTTCATTCGTCAGTTTCGTTAACATTGTCGCATTTGATGACATAGTAGAAGAGACAAATACACAATGATTTTGAGTAGCTTCCTTGTGACTTGTGTCAACTGTGACTTTCTATGTGTTTCCAGATACTCCACGCCCGCGTTTCATATAACTGACATAAATATTTTATTATGACAATTCGATGTTCATTGATAGGTCGGTTTGTAAACAAACCTTTTTTGTAACCTCATGTCAAATAATAATAAAATATTTATGTCAGTTATATGAAACGTGCACCTGTTTGGTATTGTCCCAAGTTTGAATACTAGGTAGGTACGAGTATCTGACTACAACATTTAAAAATTTTGAAAACCCCTACATTTTAATTTAAAATTAGAATATCTCTTATACGGCTGAACCGATTTTGATGTTTCATCATGTTTCAGACATGTTTAATCAACTTTGATGATTTTGACTTCAAATAAAAATAAAACGCATCCATTTCGGTATTTTCGGTTCACCCGTTTAAGAGCAGGAAAAGGACCAGTTTTTTTTATTGTATGCCGGTACGGAAACCTGAGTGCGCGAGTCCGAATCGCACTTGGCGGGTTTTTAGTTGCAAAATACATAGACGAATGAACAATTTTAAATTAATTTCGCCATCAAAACAACGCTAGTTGGGACGTCCCCTAAGGTCTCGAGATATCGGCGGATAGGTGGCTCAATCGACCGCACACATTAGATGGATTGCCTGAGATTGCCCGCGATAAGGCAACTGCGCCTATCTAGCCGTGTGATTCAGATATCCTGGGGCCTGAGTTTGTAACGCAATGGTGCCTTGATAGGCTCCCAGGTCTAGGCTTCAATTCATCATCATCATCAGCCTGTTAACACCCACTGCTGAGTAAGGGCCTCTTCATGCTCACGCCACATCTTACGATCCTGCTCATGCTCACACTGTTTTTCGGCTACTTGGGCTGTGTCGTCAATATGCTGGTTAGGATTCAATTACGATTTATTAATGCTGTCCGTCCTTTTAATGTTATCAGCAAAGAATATTCTGATTGTAATTCTAGATGATTAGTTCGCTGGTCGTAGGAGAAACACGAGGAAAATCCGGTTTTGTCATTCTACTGGGAACCTATCGACACGCCAATACGTTACAAACTCAAGCCTCTGCCTAGCCATAGTTTGGTTCATCTTTGAGTTCGATAGGAAATTTTAATAACTAGTAGGTTCAGGTTTTTTGTAAAAAGCGGGCTCGGCATCATCACTATTCATCACTTAGCCCAAATGACAGCCTACCATATTATTATAGGGCAATGACATTGGAATGTCATTGTTATAGGGGTACAGGGTGTTAAAAGACCTTGAAGCTGAAGTGTCTATAGTGGACCATTTCATAAAACTGACAATAATTCTATGAAAGGTTACAAAAAAGGTTGGTTCACTAACGGACTTCTCACTGTAAGTACATGGAAATTTCTTAATAAACTATGATTTGCAGTTTTATGAAATAGCCCACTGGTCAAAGGCAAAGCCATTTGCTAGGACAAGACCTAACTCCAGTTAACGTCAACTCTATCGATCCGTAGTACCTACATCCACTTCTTTATTGCTTTTAATATAAAACTTGTGTTATTGTTAATTTTAAACATCTCAGTTTTTCCACCTGCCCCAACAAGCTAATCAACGAACAAAACTTTGCTTTGCGGCATATTTTTATTGGAAACTTTTCACTTTATTACCACATTGATTTGTATGCAGCGGCGGTTACTGTGGAGCCCCACATTCCCCGACGCAACTGGTGGACTACAATTTCCATCAAGAAGCACTGAGTCTAAGGTCACCAAAAGTTGGCGTTCCAGTTCCTGAGCTCATTCCTATTCTAAGAGGAGAGTTACTTACGCAAGAGTGTTACAAAATGAACACTTGAAAGAGAATCGATATTCTATTATGCGGTACAGGTGTAGAGGGCTAGGGAATGAGGCACTGCGTTGTCTGCATTTATCCAATTCGGGGGAATGACCGAAGTGAAGATCAGTTGAACGGTTGCGTTCACAGAAACGGTACAGTTCGAACATGAGCCAAATCGGTCGAGGGGTTGCTGAGATATGGAGTTATACACTGTACAGTTTATATGCAGTAGCTAGCGATGAATCAATGTGAAAACTAACTACCTACCTATCAATAAATATTTTACCACCTATGGTTACTTTTAAATAAGCTAAGTTTATCTATAGACGTTAAGGAGGAATGTGCAACACCCATACAAACCATGCGGTTTAGGGGTGTAAAGAAACTACGTTTAGTTAATAATAAAAAAAATATATATTCAAAACGCGCGCGTTTGTGCGAATGGCGTTACAAGAAAAGTTACAAGTCTGTAACTGTGTGGTCTCGCGTTCACAGTTCGGGACGAACTACTAGTAGTTTCAACATAGAAACACCAGCAAAGAGCCATCATTACACAAAAGGAAATTAGTTTTTCGCCACCCCCTTTACTTGTTGGTGTTGCCGATGTCTAGGTACATATTGTAGACACTATGCTAATGAAGCCGTGGTTTCATTAGAGCTAGTAAGACGAGACTCAGCTTTTGATTTGAGAGGATTTCACCTGTCTAGGTCTAAATGCTCGTTATAATTTTGAAGCCATCATTAGAATATTATATTTGCAAAGGAATTCAGAGTAATAAAGATAAAAGATCTTATACGGATTTTGCGGTCTCATTTTAAATATTATCATAGCTATTCAGCTAAAAAACCTCTTCAATAATTGTAACATTTTATTGTTGCTAAAAGGCGTCGTAAATAAGTCGTAAACTCGTTTATGTTCTACCAAAATGTATAGTTTAGGTGCTATGATCTTTTGATTAGAAAAAAAAATACTACAGGAAATTTGCTCATGAGCCTAAAAAGTACCTACTTTGACGTGTACCATAGGTACTAGTGTCCTACTGAATTTCTTCCTTAAACTGTGACAGTATGACTGTATAGTATAGGTACATACAACCTTTAGCTCTAAGAGACAGCCCATTGTTTATTTATAGGTCTAAATTTTTCTCTTTGTTTTGGACTTCTATTCTGTTTTTTAAGTTTGACTATTCGCTCATTTATGTAAAACTAACTATTTAGTTATTTGACCTGCCAGCTTCCCTATGAAATAAATATAAAAAAATATATAAAAAATACAGGGTGTTAAAAGACCGCCAACAAAGCGGGAAACCACGTATTGTCCTCATCATATCAACCATTTTTGCCCAAGGAACTATGCCTGGGAAATCAACGGTTTCCGAGATAATGAGGTTCAAAGTCGGACTTTTCAAAAAAAATTTTTTGCAGAACTGTACTCAGTATTTAGTACTTAACATTTGTTCTCAAGAAGCCATATCAAAATTTTGAATATTTCTTGCATAAGACGACGTTAAAATTGCAACCCGCAATGTATTCTTAACATCGGCACCTCGAGCGTAAGTAACAAAAGTTTATGTCAACGATTGCGCAATATGACTTCTCTGCGTTACACATCCATTGCCTGATAAAATATTTTCCAAAATTATAACCTAAAAAACCAAAATCATTTCCCAGCAATAATTTATCGAAAAAGTACTTTGTTTTGGTGTCTAGTATGCGTACCTTTCGGGTCTGTTGGCGGTCTTTTAACACCCTGTATATAATATACCATCGACGTGCGTTTTCTCTTTTTAACCGACTTCGATAAAAAAAGGAAGGTTCTCATTTCGACGCGTCTGTAGGCTTTCTTACATTATAGCATAACTTACCAGTCGACCGTTTCTGGCCAGGTTGAAGGAGTCGTCGATCAGCTGGGCGCGGTTCAGCACGTTAATGATCTGGTGGTTTGAAGAGAGGACCTGGGCAAGCCTCTCCCAGTTGGCAGTGTCATAGTTCACTCTGTAGTAACCTTTGGAAGATGATAAAAAATTAAACTCCTACATTATATTTATAGGAGGAGAGGGTGATGACCATGCTCCTCATATAAAGAGAAAGTTCCCGCAAAGCAAATGTCATGCTTGGAACCCGGCCTGGTCCAACCAACAATGGTTGGAATTTGTATAAGCTCTGAACCACGAAAAATATTTTGATGGCTCAATTCAGGATTTGATGGCCAGGGATCCCAAGCCTGCGGGCCGGTGTGAGAAGTCGAAGATGGTCGACAGGACCCAGTTCACCGACACGTTCCTATACAAGCTCAGAATAAGATCCAAAGAAAGAAATAGCTCTAGCGTGTAACCCAGACTCCGTAGAGGAGTAAGGGCATAAATGAGAGAGAGAGAGAGAGCGAGCGAAAGGGAGAGACTTCGGAAAAGAGAAAGAGGACTGAAGATCCAGGAAGTAGTTAAAAATATGTCAAGGAAGATCTGAGGAGTACAGGCAAGAAAAGAAGAAAACATCAGTCTTAGAGAACGAAACCCAGAGACAAGAAGGTATAAGATCCTTACCAGTCTGCTGCTTGTTGAAGATGAACCAGTCGGCCTGGGAAAGGCCAGGGATGTCGATGGAGAGCGCGGGGAAGCTCGGCGGCACCCAGGCCTGCGGGGCGGTGCTCGAAAAGTCCACGTTGGTCGACAGCACCCAGTTCACCGGCACGTGCCAGCGGTTGGTCGATGTTAGCGTGCGGTCGGTCAGGAAACGTTCCTAAAGATGTAGGGTGGGTTAAAGCCTGAATTATTGAACGAGCGAGCGAAGCGAGAGAAGTAGCTACCACGAGTGCGAAAAAGCTGTACCGGACGTCTGCCGGACGTCTGTAATGTATCCTAATACTATAGTAGTAAGGTTGTTTATCCAACTTATCACTTTCAGTGACAGTAAGCACTCGTGGTAGCTGCTGTATCGTTTATCAAAACACGTCCTGAGTATGCAACCTTTTGCTGCTTGATGATGCGCACTACTCGTGATTTTATTGGACCAGCTGATCAAAGCATTCGTAGAGCTGTAAATCTTAATATGGGCGGTCATCCTAAGCCAGCTAGACTAAAATGTTTCTCTACAAAATCAAGCTTATTGATATTGAATCCAAGGATGCACACTTATGAGCTGTTTAAAAATGTGTGTGTACATTTGTAAAGTCGGCCACAGTCTCAGATACCCCTTTTTGTTCGATTGGCGCCCTTATGCCGCGCGCGGTAAGAGCTGCCATGGGGTATCTGAGATTGTGGCCGACTGTACAATCGAGAAAGAAAACCCGTAGCAAAGACGTGACTTCAGCACTCACTTGCGAAACGAACACGGAGTCGGCGCGTTCGGCACTCCTGCGCACGTTGATGACGGGGAAGCCTCCCTGGGTGGTCCACAGGTTCATCACTGTCGACAGCTGATAGGGGATTGTGTGGTTCGACTGGTTCAGGGCCGTCTGGAGGGCTGCGTACAGATCCGACGGGGTGGCAGCTCGGCGAGACCTGGAGAAGATCATTCATTTATTTATTCTGGTGTACCAAAGTGGATCGTGGCCTCCGCAACCAAAAGACGCTAGCTCTCCCTGTCTTGCGCTAACTGTCTCCAATCCTCCACCTGGACCTCACGCAGGTCTCTTTCTACCGCATCTTCCCAGCGATATTTGGGACGTCCGACCGGCCGACGCCCTCATATGCTCTCTTTGCAGCCCGATTTTCTCCCATACTCTCGATGTGGCCAAGCTAGCGGAGTTTTGCGGTCTTGGGGATTACCTGGAGAAGTTATTTATTTGTTTTGCGTATGGCATGCAGCGAATACGAGTATCAAAGTGTGAAAGAAAGGCTATTAATCCATTCTGTCACTTCCACATCAGCCTCGTGGATCTGGTATAAAGATGGTCTCGCTAAATCGTTTGAAAGTTCGTTTTTTGTAACCACTTGATCGAAGTTTGTAACCCAAAAATTTACACTATAGAAACCGGACAAGTGCGAGTTTAACTCGCGTTGAGAGGGTTCCGTGCAATATAAGCAGCCTAGAAATTTCCAGTGTTGTACGAAAAAGAAACACTCAAGCAAACATTTACACTTTCAAAATAAAAAAAAATCGACCTTTCAACCGCGACCGGCCAAAACGTTTTAACTTCATCTGTGGTTCGTAACATCGTACTCGGTATCGCTGCAAAGCTTACCATTTGAATCCTTTAAACGCTGGCTTGGGAAAAGAAAATTCAAATTAGGTATTATACTTCTTTCTACCACTAAGCTATCTGTATTGTGACTAAGCTACTTCTGATCCATAATATAAAGTAAAGTTGTTTTACAAAATTGTGCTACATTTAGTTCATCGCATTTGGTTCGAAACTCGAATCGGATATAAAACAAGAATAACTAGTGGTTCGCCCCGAACTATGAACTCGCGACCCCATATCTCAGTAACCCCTCGACCGATTTGGCTCATGTTCGAACTTAAAAATTCTCTTGGCCTCATTTACTTGCCTACCAAATTTCGTGACGATCCGACTAAATTTACTCAAGTTATCGTCGAACGAACATTCATACATACATACATACATACATACATACAAACGCCGGATTGTTCTAGTAGACTCGGAGAACTTCGCTCGCTTCGCTCGCTCGTTCAAAAAGGATATAAAATAGATATAAAGGTAATTATTTAAAAATACAAAAAAAGCCCCGAGCCGCGATTCAATCCGTTTTTAACCAAATGATCTGTGAATGCGGCGAATAATTAGACTTTATTGAACGAGCGAGCGAAGCGAGCGAAGTTCTCCGAGTCTACTGGAACAATCCGGCGTTTGTATGTATGTATGTATGTATGTATGTATGTATGTTTGTATGTTTGTATGTTTGTATGTTTGTATGTTTGTATGTATGAATGTTCGTTCGACGATAACTTGAGTAAACTTAGTCGGATTATTACGAAATTTGGTATGCGGGTAAATCAAGCAAAGAGAATTTTTAAGTTCAAAGATGAGCCAAATCGGTCGAGGGGTTGCTGAGATATGGGGTCGCGAGTTCGTAGTTCGGGGCGAACCACTAGTTATTCGTTTCAGCGCTTCGGTGACTTTCAGTGTCCATTTGCATGAAATCAGTTTTGTTACACCAATACGTTTGTGAACTTGGCGCAACCAACTGACCCTCCAGGTGCTAAGGGCACAGTTAGGTGTCGCAGGGAGACATCGATCTGTATTTGGCAGGAGCCGAAGGGGGCTGTATTCTATTGCTTTCATTACACTGTACTCACATGGTGCGGATGTAGATGGAAAGACCATCGCGGAAGACCTCAGGTGTCAGGAAATGCTGCATCATGCGGATGACGGAACCAGCTGGAAACATTATTATCATTCATCATCATCATCATTTTCAGACAATATTTGCCCACTGCTTGGTATATGCCTCTTTCCCTTCACGCCATCCTCCAGGGCCGGTTCAACTAGCGATTTTACTACTTTATTTTCCAGATGAATGTCATTTTTTTTTAAGAAAATACCTACGTCAAACTAAGAAAGCATAACACATCCGGTTTAGCCACATACCGGCGAACGAAAAAATCATGGAAGCATTTCTTCAAGCTAATCCATCATCTGAAATCGGCACACGCAACGCATCAACTGGCGCAGACAGCTTTGTTAAAAATATTTTAAATCAATAAGAAAACAAGAAACTCCGTCTTTAGATAGTTTGAGAACCATTATGCATTAGGTAATTTCTCAGGGCTAGTGAGATCTCCATGTTTTCTTCTGCTCGCCGGCACATAGGTACCTATTATATCCGAGTGACATTACTCAGCAGAAAGATATTGCATTGATGGTGACATTTTAATATTGTTTTGATTGACAGTTTTTGAGTTCCATTGGCATAATCCGTGAATCATTTCCTCGCGTGCTGATTCATAAAGAGCATAATAATTTATTCAGTACAGATTCAGGCTACTGAAATAGTCAGTATTCATCAAAACTATTTATAACTAAAAGCCTGGCCTGGTTTTCCTTATTTTGATATGCAATACAGAGATTTTAATTCAGATACTTAATAATTATGTTGATGTACCTTTCGTACCTCCATGAAATATTTTTCTATTCTATTCTATTCTAAAATGAAATAAGACAGGAAGTTCAATTCAATCGTTAACCTTTACTTTGGCAACCAAACTTGCCTTCAATATTTCTACTTGAAAACTTCGTTTTACTGGATTTAAGACCATAGTATTTTCTACCTAGGGTTCAAAATCTTATGGAAGAACAATCAAACTATTGAAAACTTCGCAAGCGATACAAGATGGTTGGTAGACGCAAGCGATACAAGATGGTTGGTAGAAAAGACACTTTGCGATCAATAATTCGATATGTACGATGTTTTTTACTATAGGTTTACTATGGTTTGTTATCAGCTCTACATATTGAAGGGTCTTTAGGACCACAAAATTCGAAACAATAAATAATAAAATTAGAGCTGCAATACCTTAAATTATGAATAAACTGAATAAACTGTGTTTGTCTGAGGGTGTGTGTGTGCGTTTCTGATTGTGTGAGGGTGTGTGTGTGCGTTTCTGATTGTGTTTTTTGGTTTTTACTTTGTGATATGTTTATTTTATTTAAAATTTTTGACGAAGCTTTTGTGAATTGTATTATGATTTTTATTGTATTTTTTGACATTTTGTTTGCATGAAATAAATATGGTATTCTATAAACTGACTAATAAACTTTAGACAAAAAAGTACTTAACATACGTAACTATTACACATTCGCGTGAAATATATTACACTCCTTTGCTTGGGCAATCGGGTAAAAAATCACCAGGTATTTACGTCAATGTCAATAGAGATCTAAATTGCATAAATTGTATCGAAAGTTTATCCATTTTCCAATAGTTGTACCTAGACTTGGAATTGGAAAGTTCTAGATGGATAAGCTATTTAATACACCGGTCTCGTTCGTTCGTTGAAGTGGGATTAATTTTCTTTGACGGAGTTGTATTAAACTTTTAGACCAGATCACAGATTTCGTCAAGTTGAAATGCATTGAAGCAGTGCTGGAAATAATGTTCTTAGTTGTGATTTGTTCAACCTAAGATTTGATAACGTACGTAGATATTACTATGCTGAATTAAATAAGGCCGATAGCCAGGCAGTGAGCAGAGGTTGATAATCATGATAAACCAGTAGAACAAATAATGTGCTTCCTCACATTTCTGGTAGGCCACCGAGTTGAAGGTGCCGAGGATCTCGGAGGGGGTGAAGACCTCGAAGGTCATGGGGTTGACCGTCAGCACAGCGTCGCTCTGGAACACGTTCTGCATCGCGATCACGAACTGGTCCATCATGCGCCATTCGGGGAGCACCTGGAGAGAAAGAAAACTCTTTGAAGTGATGGTGTCTTTGGGTATCTAATATTGCAAAGACAGCTAAAGGAATATGGACGAGCTTACCTTGTGATAGAAAGGGTTGGCGTGGAAATGTATAGTGGGATTTGCGCATGGCCTCCATAAACATATTATAGATGTCTAGGCCTTTGTCTATGGTGACTTCCAATGAAGCGGCTTAATCTTAGACAATTAATGCAACGTCCAGTGGCATTTCCGCCCACAGTAGATAAGTGAAGTTACCACCCAGATTCTACATGTTTGGGGAATTTTCAAATTGCAGGAAAACATGGTAAAGAAACCTATAAATTAGTTGGCGTCACCAATATTGACCTTTTCTTTCTTATGAACGAAGGCGACTAAGCTGTAAAGGATGATATAACTACTAAGAACGCATTGCTTCGCTGGCTAAGCCACTGGTCGCCAATCTGGAAAATACTACTTAATCAAAGACTCACGAAGTCAGTAGCGAAGTTTTCGAAGAAGTTGGCGAAACCCTCGTTGAGCCAGGTGTAGGTCCAGGACTGGGGCCCGACCTCATTTCCGAACCACTGGTGCACGTTCTCGTGGCAGATGATCCGCCCGATGTTCTGCCGCGTGTTGGTCGTCGTCACGCCATCTTGCACCAGCAGGGCGACCTCTCTGTAAGTTACAATAATTTATGGTATTTGGTTGATGTTGCAGACAGCCACCTGTCCAAATACTGACGTGGCAAGCTAATAACAAAGAGATAGCAGGCTACCTGGAGGCGTTCGGTTGAGAAAGAGGCATCAACTGGACTCGGTTGGAAGGAGCCAGAGCCTGCCGCGCAAAACCACGGAAAATGGAGATCCCTTCTTCGAACCCTATGTCCCTGATAAGGATATCTTTATCATCATCATTGATTGATGTTGAGATCGCCAATTTTGGTCTTCATTTGAAAGCCTTATTAATAGAGGAGACACATTAAAACCCGTGTTACGGGTTATTTCTGATATAGCGAGAATGTTATGGCAGAAATTGTAATCGAAAGGGACCATGGCCTGACTTGACCCAAAAGACCATTTTTGACCACTCGGTTTTGAAGCTGAAGAAACATGACAATTGACATGAATTAAATTTGTTTAATTTGTAATTAAGTTGAGTGGAATAGATTTTTGCAGAAATAAGTTCGCCTTGTACACCTTTTTTATGTTGATTATGTTTTCATGTGTGCAATATAAAGTTTTTCATTTATTGTGATGTACCGGATTTTTTACCTTGCTGACCGTAGTTTCAATTCAATTGAGTTTCCTTCAGGGATTCAGTTGAAACGTATCAAGTGACAGACTATTACATGGCTTGGCGATAAAGTGTACCTGCAGAAGCCACGTCCCATCAAATTGAATAAAAAACACCCTCACATTTTACAGCAGAGTTTTACGGTCTCATTTTACGGTTACATCCACTATCGAAAATGGGACAATATTCTTAGTTTAAAGTGGCCATAAAATGGTTTCGTAGTGTGCTTAAACATCCTATTTTATGGTGCAGTCACACTTGAGAGTAACAAAGATCTTGTCGACAAGCTTTCGATTTCTTGAACCCATAACTGCGTACCGTTTTTTTAACCCAAGCAGTCGCTACAAAAGGTTTCATTCTAAGTATATCGTGGTGTGTGGTATAGTGGTGATAAAATTTGAATTAATTAACTAAAACCAGAGTTAAGTATCATGTGAGTTGGACTCAGGCTTAGGATCTTTAATAATTACTATAGTGTAGTTGTAGTAGTAGGTACGAAACCCTCTTTTATATAGGCTGACCCGTTCTTGGCAGGTTTTATTTTCCTAGTGGTGTAACTTGCATATAGTGACTTGCATGGTGTGACGTCGTCTTTCCCGACTTACACTGGGCTAGCAGGTTTTGTGGGAGTTCTAAAAGTTCCCAAGAGGGTAATTGCCCGGTACCGTTCGTAAGAAGATCTTTGCACATTGCATTTCTACGGTATGTGAAGCTTAACTTAATTTATACTTGCCAGTTAATTTATAAATATCGTGGCACCGCTAAGGGAAAAAAAACCTACCAATGAAAAATGCGTTCGAGGCAATCATCAAACAAAATCAAATAGAAGTGTTGCAATGCTACAATGTGCACGTCTTCTTCTTTCGTGATGAAACAAAAGAGCTCGCTTGGTATCGCCCTAGGTCCGAGGTAGCTGATTACCAGTGATAAAAAAATTGTGGTACCTGATAAAGACATACCGTTGGAGTCAACATAGAAATATTTTGCATGTAGCATTTTTTTTATATTTTCTAGGTAATATTGGCTACATTTGATTGTTTCCTTCTTCTCCTTATGCTCGATCCTCCTTATGCAAGACGATCGCTCTAACAAATTAAATCTAAGAATAGTATTGTTCAGTGCCCGCTCGCTAACCTTTCTTCAATACAGTGTTTAACTGTACCCAAGCCAGGACTATTGATTTAACCACCAACGCCATTCCGACTACCAGCTACAACCCTAATACAGTAATACATTCATAATACATAGTCCACCACAACGTTCTCCACATACCTTTCTGCGTGTTCCTCATACTGTGCCGCACTACCTACCTGCAAGTCTGCAACATCGTCGTCCTGATGGCCACGTACACTAATAAACGTGGTCGAATGCATTATTTGATGTACTCCTCGATAAAAAGGAAAAACTGCATCTTACCTGTAAATAACCAGTCCCCAGTTCTCCATAGCGCCAGCAGCAAAGTCCGGCACAGCCACCTTGTCAAGCTTGGGCAGTAGGTAGGGGAAGTCGGTGTACTCCTCGAGCGCCACCATGTTCCTTTGGCCGAAGTCCAGGGCAAACTCGGCGGTGGTCTGGGTACCTGGGAATAGAAAACCGCATCGTCAACATGTAGAGTCAACTAGTCAACATACTGTATATTTTTTTAGGGAAGAGACTGCCCCCCCCCCCGACACAGGGAATCCTAGTGGGGGAGGCAGTTCTTTTTTGTAAAACTTTATTTTGTTTCGAAATAAATTGATTCTTATTCTTATTCCTAACATCAGTTCCTGTCATGCCTAGTCAAGGATATGGGTCTGTCGATTTCGGTCGGTTCTCCCAATATGGTTTAATTTATTTATTAAACAGACAACAATGGTCCAAAACAGTTAGTATGCTTATCCTATGTTAGTACTTAAAAGTTAGATTTGTTTTTGTGGTACGCATACGTGGTTATCAGCTACCGTTTTCAGGATGCTGTTGCTACTATCCCTTACTCTGCGAAGAAGTGACGCCGTTTTTTTACGAATAATGGCCTTAGATCCGTCTGTGTAGGCATACATAAACATTGCTGACGCACTACAGTATCGGGGTAGCCGCAACAGCACCCTGAAAGCGTTATTATATTGGATATGCAGAGCATATAATTTAAGTTTAAGGTTCTCTGAAGGACTGAGATCATATTC
The DNA here is from genome assembly GCA_949319315.1 of Zelleria hepariella. Classification (NCBI taxonomy): domain Eukaryota; kingdom Metazoa; phylum Arthropoda; class Insecta; order Lepidoptera; family Yponomeutidae; genus Zelleria; species Zelleria hepariella. The sequence goes on from OX439387.1 coordinate 15,300,465, forward strand.
TAAGCGCGGGGGAAGATTCGGGTCTTTCATTGTTTCAGTCTTGACGATGTTGCTTTGCTTTGCTTTACTTTGCTTTACTTTCGATGCCTCGCTACATTCCTTGGGTGCATTCGTACAGTGTCCTGTCCCGTCCATCGCATCCTGAGCGGCTACCACGAGTGTTTACTGTCACTGTCACTGAAAGTGATAAGTTGGACAAACAACCTTACTGCTATAGTCTTAGGATACATGACAGACGTCCGGCAGACGTCAGGCACAGCTTTTACGCACTCGTGGTAGCTCTTTACGCTCTTTATGGCCTTACAATGCGCTTACACTAACTAGCCTGATTAGATGTAAAGGCTTCAACAGTGACGTCAATATACCTGGTCTGGAGTATACACGGAAGGGGATGTGGTAGAGAGGGTTGACGGCATTCTCGATGTACTCAAAGTTGGAGACGAGGTAGGCGAGCAGGTAAGAGGACATCACCAGCGTGTCGTCGAACTCGTGCTTGGCCCAACCGGGGACTTCCTCTCTGAGAAACAAATTGTAATTGAATGAGCGTAAGCGTGGAAACAAATTTCTTTATTTCTTTTAGGCAGGCCAAGTCATTATTCCATTTCAAAAATCCGCTTTGGAATCGTACGGTAAACTACGTATGTGTGATTGTGTGTGACAGTTCCTAGTACCTATAGGATGGCTGCCTTCGTTTCGACTCGAAATTCTTAAACGGATTCACGACTATAAATAGTATGTGGTCCTGCGAGGGAATGACCATTAAATATAGTGCACTATAAATAGTTCGCGTGGGATATCGATTAAAATAAGAGCTACACAGCTCTAGTTTCCTACAGCGATGACATGTTGTTTGTGGAAATAGGTGCCGAGTGGCGTTTTTTGTATTTTTAAAGCGATAGTGGATGCCAAATGATGGCACTTGTACGGTAGTAAACTGAGCTAGAGCAGTACCCTAAGATGCATAGTAGAAACATGCCAAAGATTCCGCTCAGGAACTCTCGGTTTCTATACAGATATTGTGACCAGCGTACAGCCACTAGTTAGGTTTAATAAGTGAAGTATGACGGTTCATAACGAGGCAATACTGGCTTGACAGACTACACTGCTAGCTCAGTGACACTGCCAACTTACTGCGTAGCATTTTCCCTCAGAGGCATGTTGCTCCTGACGACGGTGTAGGAGGGAGGCGCGTAGATGGTGGTCCTGAACACAGCCTTCAGGGCTGGCTCGTCGTAGCAGGGGAACGCGCGCCGGGCGAAGGTAGGCTGCAGCTGTGACGTCACGAGGTTGCTGGAAAAAAATTGCGAATATTAGACACTTTCTTTTGTCTGCGACTTCGTCCGCGCAGACTTAGTTTTTTTTCCGTTATCATAATAAAAAATAGCCAGGCACTCAGCGATAACGTAGCTTCCCATTAGTGAAAGAATTTTTAAAATCGGATGAGTAGTTTCGGAGATTGCCCCCTACTGTATACATATTACTTACAAACTTTTCCTCTTTATAATATTAGTGTAGACTACCGTCTTCTAACTACTACAGGGTGCACTCTAAGTCGATAGCGAAACTATAAATAGGCTGTCTACTGATCAATACAAACAACTTGTACTAGGTGGCGAAAAAAATGGAGCGAAAAAAATATCAGCTGCTTCATACAATTGGCGCAGTACTGAGTCGACCTTTTGTATGGAACAGCTGATATTTTTTTCAGTCCATTTTTTTCGTTACCTAGTACAAGTTGTTTGTATTGATCAGTAGACAGCCTACTTAAAGTTCCGCTCTGTAGTGGCAGTCAGATCGAGTGGAGTTGCTCAACTGTACTGGTACCACGAGTGCTTACTGTCAATGTCACTGAAAGTGACATGTTGCATAAACAACCTTACTACTATAGTATTAGGATACATGACAGACGTCCGGCGGACGTCCGGCACAGCTTTTTCGCACTCGTGGTAGCTATACTGCTCACACCTCGCTCATAAATGACTGTTTTAATGCGAGTCGTACTTGCGTGAAGCTTATGATGAGTTTCCTCTTCACGAATGATTTCCGTTTTCTGTAGAAATTTTGACTACGAATTTTCGTTTACTTTTTGGTGATTACCATTAGCAAAAGTTGAGGAAGTCGTCCATCACCTACAGGTTTGCTAGACAACCAGCTAACTAGACTAACCAATTTCTAAAATACCCTTTATATCATCGGTTCTTATAGTAACAGAGTAAATACCTTTAACACGAATATCATCATTGCCACGAATCAACGGTCCGTAAATTAATCGAAAGCCGATCCGGATTAAGCAAAAGCAACAAATAAACGAATATCTGGTTACTCACATGGTATTTCCATTGGTATCCGCGTACGTGGAAACGTAAACACCGAACATATTGGGGGCATAGAGCGCCCTGTAGCTGATATGCACTGTGTACGGTTGCATCGTAGTCATGGTTCCATTCAGATTGATCCTCAGGAAGTGTGTATCGTCGGTCGCAAGCGTGTAGCTGCTGAACAGATCTGTGGTGTCATCTACTTCGCTGAACACGCTAATGCTGTCGATCTCTGTCTCCATAGCGTGGAGGACTATTTGGCTCGTTTCGTAGTAAGGTATGACTCGAATGGAGACATTTCCGGAGAAGTAGTCGGTGAATCCAGGGTCGATGAAGAGGCGGACGTCGTAGAAGGTGGGGAAGGATTCTCCAGGTAGAACGTAGGCCGCGTTCCTCTGAGTGGGGATCAGTGAGGACTCCTTGATTTGGACCGGGGTGGCGAAGGCTGAGCCTAGCAACGCTAGGCAGAGTAGGGAGTACATGGCTGGAAGAAAACAAAAGATTGTTCGTGAGGTTTCGAGCAGTTGTCAATATAATATCGTTAGACTATACCTTTGAATGATTTTATTGTGCGTTAATCAAGCAAGAAGGGTTATCCTAGCGTGTCTTTTATAAAAATAATTAACTACCAACTACGGCAGAAATGAAGTTCTCACCAGACTAGCCCACACATTCAACAACTATTTTGAAGATACAAACCCATTTTTAAATTCAAAATTTGTTTTCAAAAAATCCATCACTGCGATATTGAATAAGGAAGAAGAGTAATAATATGTAATACAATATATTTTTCTATATGTTTTATGGTTCATATTTATATGTATATATATATATTTAGGTTTATTTATTTATTATAATATCTATTTATGTATTTTTCATATTTCTTATACTTAGATTTAGAATAAGCAATAATATTAGGTATGTTATTTTCTCTTAACATGGATGTTGACAATTTGGTCAAATGATTTACTTTTAAAACGATGTTTGGTATCAAAATACTAGCTTGTGACGTCCTATTATTTTCTAAATGTTTCATTGATTCAAAATTATTGTGTTAAAGTTTGGATGTTTGTTTTGATCCCTATTATTATTATTAGTCACTGCTCAAAAAAAAAAGTAATTTATACCATATCTTAAGTGGAAACCTTTAATTCGCGCCTAAATTATCTTTTGACTAGTTAATAAGAACTGTAAATAGCTGGTTGGTTTTCTGAATAAACGAAATAAAAAAAAAATTAAAAAAATTGATACATGACTCTACAAACAATTCATCCTCACTAAAACCGACCTACAAAGGAAGGGTGCAGAAATGAGCTTTGGGAGAAACAATGTCTTTGTTTTTTTTCCTGATAAGTTATGAAGTATCTTATCCGCCTCTTATCTGATAATTGAATCGACCAATATTTATTAACACTGCATTTATAATATGGTTAGTAAATCCAGTATTTGATTACAGAAATGCAATTAAAGCTCGTAAGTAATACCATTTTAGCAAGTAAACAAGGTTTTGTTTATGGCAGGTGGTAGAAATGGAGCCCCTATCTTCATAGTGGGACAACATAAATTTTCATTTGCGCGCGCATTTCCCTCCTTGGCAAGTCGTTTGTGATCATTGAGATACGATTTATAACTGCGATCACAGATTACAAAAAAGAACAGATGCGACTCCCGTCATACTTACCCCCGGAAGTTAGTCGCGCTTGACAGCCGATTCCATCACGCTGCCTATATGACCAAAAGTCGATAGTTTTTTATCGATGTACTAGGGATGGGGTTAAAAAAATGTCGATAAAATACTACCCTTGGTAGTTTTATTTATATTTTATTTCTTAGGGTTTAATTGAAGAAAAATATATGTCATTTAAGAAGTTTTATTCACTGATCTTGAAACGTACCAAATTTTTTTGGTCTTCACTTCACTAGCCTATGGAAGAAGAATCTGGTTCTGGTTTCATGAATATGCAGCATATTTCTATTAATACATTAATACATTTCAATGTATGCTTCTTCTAAAGCTAATCATGAAAATTATCGGTCGCTTGTTTCCGTTGCTTCGTTTCATGGCCATGGAGTAAATCGTCCTCTTGGGGTCCTATCGAAGCTTGGCAGCCCTCAAGCGCCGCGCAGGGCGACAGTGTGCGTCCGACGAAGGCGCATGTCTCTCCACTTGGTGGCTGTAAATGCGAAATTAAAAATACTTTTAATAAAAGATAACAAACAAACTTTTAACAAACATAACCCATACATAAATAAAGAAGAGGCATCTTTAATGGTAGACCGTGCCTCACACATTGCACTAATGAACAAATCTGCTAATGGCTTGAGAAGCCGATTGCAGAATTTATCTCAACAAAGACACTCAACTTGTGTCTAAATCACAACCTTTATTGCGCCTGTCTACCTATTCTCTAGGCTAGTCAATAACTATTTGTGATACAAGTATGTAGCATTGTTCGGTGCGCTGACTAATGAACGTTCCACGCATGCTAACAGGGAGCTTCTATAGTATAGCTTGATTTGTTTGAATTAATATTCAATAGTTATAAATACCTTGTTTATCCTGACGAGATGAATTATCATTTTTTGTTCCTTGACTAGAATCTTCTCGGAACTGTATCGCTTAGGTATTGGTATATGACGATTCTTGTAAAGTTGGAAGCTGAAACAAAAGTATTTAATTACTGGTATATAAATGCTGTTACTGCCACATTGGCAATAGAAAGTCACGTTCGTATCATCGAACGCAGAAAAGATGCATCTTTTATAACAACCTTCGGATGGTGGGTCAAGTTGGCATAAACATAACCTCTAAATGAATACTGATACACTCGAGTTGTATTAGATAGTGTATAGTGTTAATTATGTTAGGTACTTACGATATGAATACATAGCAGATGGTGTGGGTGAAGAAAATATCATCAGACAAGAAGAATGTAGTCTTTCGAAAGCAAACATGCTTTCGGTTGAAGTCGGGTATTTTTCTCAATCAAGGAATTGCTGGATACGTTCATTTCAACTTTTAACTATTAGCGTACACGGTAATCATTCCCAAATAAGTATAAACACTTTACGGCCGCGAAATCGCAAAATATAGTTCTATTTCTAATAAAAGTATATTTTCCTTTGATAGCTGCGCGGTGTTGCCAACTATTTTTTTCCGCGACCATGCAACCCCCTAAACCTCCAGAACTCTTTTTTTTGCACCAAACCATTTCTTTTAATATGAGTACCTATTTTGCATTCAAATGCGGTTTTTTGATCAAATATTACTTTAGCACTTCCTTAAATTGCTTTTGTGGTAGCAAAAGGATTTCTAGATTACTTTTGTCCCCACTTGAGATGAATAAAAACATTGATAAAATAATATAAATCCTTCTAAATTTCACCAGCCACATTGATTGTAGGTAACATTGATTTCTTTGCCTACGAGACAGGGGGTCCAAACCACCAACCTAGTGGTGATTCCACTAAGGTGGCAACACTGACGTGCAACACTCAAGTGTTCTCTCTCGCTCTCTCTTTCTCTGACTCTCTCTCATTGCGATGGAATCTGGCTTCACTACCGCTCGTTCATTTGAATGAACGATTCACAGGGCTGACTGCGATAGCGGTGACTTAAAATAGTTGGACGCAGAAAGAGCTCTCAGCAAAAACTACAATCCTCAAGAATTTCGACCGTGAAATGTTGGGTGAGCCAAATTGGTACATTATAATAATTCTTTATTCCATATAATTCATACCAATACAAATTTAAAATTTTAAATAAAAATATTAATATAATATGTAAATAAAATAGGATAAAATATAAAATTACGTTATTAATAAGCTATTTATTACCTTTATTATCAAAACTATTATCAAAGCAAACGAAATAATTTGATAGAAAATCCTTTATTTTTAACCGACTTCAAAGAAGGACGTACTCAATTTGACCCGTATTTTTTTTTAGGTTTGCTACCTCAGAAGTTATTTTTTTATGTGGACCGAATTTGATGATTTTTTATTGTTAGAAAGGGTATACTTCCCGTGTAGTCACATACAAAATGATGAACATCTGATGAATAACTTCGGAGATGGAGAGGGGAACTCCTTAATAAGCTATTTATAAATTTACCTTTATAAATTTGACCCGTATTTTTTTTTAAATTTGCTACCTCATAAGTTATTTTTTTATGTGGACCGAATTTGATGATTTTTTTTTTTATAGAAAGGGTATACTTCCCGTGTAGTCACATACAAAATGATGAACATCTGATGAATAACTTCGGAGATGGAGAGCGGAACTCCTCAACGGCCAGCAGCAGACCACTCGGAATCAGTGCTTCAATTCAATTCCTGTATCAAATACACTTTTTTTAAATGTAGACTCCATAGTGTCCCACTGCTGGGCAAAGGCCTCCCCTTTTTTCTTCCACTCCTCTCTATCCTCGGCTGCCTCTTGCCACCCCGGCAAAAAGGTTGTTAGGTCGTCCCGCCATCTCCGCCTTGGTCTGCCGCGGCGCCGGTGCCCATCTTGTGGGGTCCAGTCGGTGACGAATTTCGCCCACCTATCCGGACCCATGCGGCAAACGTGGCCGGCCCAGTTCCACTTCAATTTGGCGGTTGCAGCTCCAACATCCTTGATTTGCGTTTTGGCGCGCAGCGTGGTGTTCCGGACCCGGTCAATCCGCTTTACACCTAATATGCCGCGCTAAATACACTTAACAAATTTAAAATGTTCACATATCAAACCCTAGAATTAGGAGCGACCTATCTAAAACAGCCAATTTCCTGTTGACATTCATAAACGTTTTGAAGATATTTTTCTTGAAAAAAAAATAGGCGGCGCAATTGTTTTCAAGCAAAATATCTTGCAATCTGTTATGGATATCAACATGAAACTGGCTGTGTTAGAAAGATCTCAACTAATTCTAGGGTTTGTTATGTGAACATTTTCGATTTTTTTAGTGTATTTGATACAGGAATCTATTTTGTGCATTTTTCTTTGCGCGCGGGCTAATTCACTATGCCCAGCGCCGTAAACCTTTTCACCAGTGAAGTCGGTTTTGAATGTTTTGTTAATTTGCCCTAAATGAGTACGCATTCTATTGTTTTTATCTTACACGCAAGAAATCTATAATGATTTATCACTGCTCTTTAGAATATTTCTTTTAGCCTACAAAATGTATAATGGTTTTCGATCTGCGTAGCATGATGAAGAATAGCTTTAGGGTACTGGTAGAGCAGACTTTCTATTATACTCCAAAATTGTGGTTAGTTGTAACTAGGTGAAACGTGTTTCGGCAAGGCGTAGTGAACCCGGTTAGTCTTTAGAGCAATTTCGCTAGAATATTATTGTAGAGTCGGTATTGTATGAGCTGGAATGAATCATTTTGAATTGTCTTTGTTAGTACAGTCAGCCACACGCTAGGATACCCCTTTTTGTTCGATTGGTGCCCTTATGCCGCGTGCGGTAAGAGCTGGCTTGTGGTATCTGTGAGTGTCGCCGACCTTACAGCAATATTACTTGCAACATTGATGTTCCTTTGTTACTTTGTTCACCGCTTTAGTCGAAACTACGAGTACTTTCCATTGATAGTATTTCGTTCTTCTGATAATAAATTGTGTGACTTATTTTATGACGACGATTTGCAAATCAGTATTCTAATCGCACGTGCCGCATTGAGGGCGTATTTTTATTTTCCTTAGATATTTCCTTTGATTTTGAGAATCCTATTACCGAACGTATAATACCTACGTTCGATAAAAGGAACTAACTATGAAACAGTAAATAATAAAGTATGCCAATGATGTTTCAAATGTAGGTATTTGCCCGTTGTGAGGCTTCCAATTATTATTTAAATGTGCTTGTTTCTTGATAGGATCAGGCAACAAAGTTTTAATTACCCATACTTGAAAATAACGGCATTTTCCCTGTTTGAGAAAAATTAAAGTTAAGTGTAATCTGTGTAATTTATGTCATTACGTCGCCTCAAGACTCAGCTTTTGAGACTTTTGAATCAATTTGGTATAAGAATTATTCCAACTTCATTCAAAGGTAATTTTCACCAAAATTGGTCTGTCGGGCACTCAAGAACTGAGGCAGCGATAGTTGAAAGTTTGTAAACTTCACTCTGAAGCACTTTTCATGCGCAAATTAACTGTCATTTTCGTATGACTTTCATTCTATGCTTACAAACTAGGGCCCCAGTTGTATGGAATTTCATCACGTGCAAATACTTTTAAGTACTTTTCACAAGAAGATTGTATTATCAATAAAATATTTGACGTACCTATAGTTATCTCGAATCGACGCGACATATCCGATAAGATTTAGATAAAGATTTTTTTTGGTAAATACCTAAACGAAAGAAGAAATTAACTCACTTGTATGGACCATAATTTTTTGGTACTTTGAATTAGATTTTAGGCTTGAGGTGAATAGACAAAGAAGTAGTTAAAATACACTAAACTTGTAGGTATTGAAATTGTAAAAAAAAAACAATGTGATCGTGGTCTGGGTATTAATCAGTGTTTATAAAACGTACCATTTTGTCTAGGGATGTATCCTAAATTGTTCTGGGCAAATAAACATACAGAAAAAGTACAAACTAAGGCTCTTGTTGCAATAAAACGCCTCATGCATGCATTTTTTTACCTTCACTTCATTATAATAGTCTAATAGAACGCAAAAGAGACCTTTACTCAGCATTGGATTTCAACAGGCTGATGATGATGATGAAGAGAACGCAATTTTTTTTAGCCCTTTTAGTGATTCAGTTTTTTTATGTTAAAGGCAATAATTTAAATTAGTAGTATAGGTATGCATATAATTAATTTCTCGCACCTGTTGTCACGACAATACCTTTTAAACAATAACTTTTAAATAAATTATATTATTTTAGTACAAAAATATAGGCACCACACATACCTGCACACTGTGCGTAAGCCACGAGGTAAACTAATCGTAGAAATAAAGTAATTACAAAGATATTGGAAGGACGAACGCTATCTAAATCTGTTTTTATCAAATAATAGCAGTAAAAATTATAATGATTATCTTGCGTCTATATGTTGGTGCTAATCCGATATGGTGTTGGTAATTTGGGTAGACTCGGCAATAATTGATGACTAAATTGTCATTCAGACTCGAAGAATTCATTTCCTACTATAGTTCAAAGTTTAAATAAGTTTCTTTCATTTAATTAAAAATAATATTTCGTGTGCGCAACGTCGACATTCGGCAGAAGACCAAAGTCGAAGATGTGGGCGCGCGAATCTTAAAATTAAAGAGGAGATGGGCAGGGCATCTGGCTAGACGGGAGGACGGACGGTGGACTAGGGCAGTCACGGAATGGTGGCCCAGAAAGGGTCAACTGTCGGTGGGTAGACCGAAAGCTCGATGGGTCGATGACATTGTCAAAACAGAGTGGGAGGACAATGGACGAGATTGGCTTTAGACCGAGGGGGTTGGCGTGAGAAGGAAGAGGCCTACGCCCAACATCATCATCATCATCATCATCAGCCCACCTTTGCCCACTGCTGGGTATAGGCCTTTCCCCCCTCACGCCACCTCTCACGGTCCCTCGCCATCCGCATCCATGGACCCTCCGCCGACACAACGATGTCGTCCGACCATCGGGCTGCTGGTCTGCCCACCGACCGTCGTCCACCAGCCCAACACGCCCAACAGTGGACTTTATTTATGGGCTGGATAGATAGATACATAGAATATTTTGATTATCTCAACAGGCATGTGGTGTATCCCTTCTTGCTCCAGCTGTATCTGTATGTATATTTACCTTCCTATATTATGGGTGGTCGATCATGGCAAACCAAGGGTGGTATTAATAGTGGCATCTCAAGCTTTGCGTCAGTCTCAAGCTCAAGCTTGAGTAGCTGTCAGCATATTAAAAGACACTAGCTTGAGTTTGACATTGACATTAGCCAAGGTCTCAAATCGGTGATTTTGTTTTCTGAGATCACCTACTTGAGCGCGAGCTTGAGCTGACGACTATTAAGACGGAACGCGGGTAGCCGGCTGCTCCATACAAAAAATACAAAAAGGGAGACCTGTTTCCTCCCTGGATAATTATTTTAGAAAAAATATTTTTATCCCATTCAATTTATATGTTCCTCTGCCATGCCTTTTTTTATTATTTTAATTATTTAAATAAATTTTAATAAAATAATAAAAAAAGGAAAACATAGGGACATGGCAGAAGTAAATATAGATCGAATGGCATAAACATATTTTTTCTAAAACAATTATCCAGGGAGGAAACAGGTCTCCCCTTTTGTATGGATAGAGGTTACCCGCGTTCCCTCTAAACCTGCTCCGTCTTAGGCCCTTAATATCAAAAAAGGTCAGCATATAACATTATTCACATGCGAAATAAATAAAGGCCCGGTTTCTGAGTTGAGAATTTTACTAAGCACATACTTACGTATCGCTCTGTCACGCTCTTTTGTGAGAAATCTGCAGAGACAGGACGATACTTACCCATTTGCTTAGTAAAATTCTCAACTCAGAAACTGGGCCAAAGTCGGATTATTTTGCTTTAACTGTGCCTTAAACATAATTGTTATTATACCTAACGGGCCTTACACATCGTCCCAGGTAGATTATGCTGTAGCATAAATTATTTGTAATCTTCAGATGAAGCACTTGGTAAGAACTCATTTTATGTAGAGGGACTGACTGCCGGTTTCTGATTTGAGAAATTCGCTAAGCAAGTACTTAAATATCGTTCTGCCTCTGAGGATTTCTCACAAAAGAACGTGACAGAACCATAGTTAAGTATTTACTTAGTAAAATTATCAATTCAGAAACCGGGCCTGAAACATTTCTGTATCATCTGAGTAACAAAATACTTACATGTTATGCTTGCGTTCTGCTGTTCGAATAATACCCCCCTCCATATTTGCAGTAGGCCGAAGCAAACAAATGCAATTCAGCAATAAGTCACAATTTGTCATCATGGAGCGTGACATAATAATCCGATGTTTTATTATCAATACAGCTGATAACATTAAAGCCTCCAGGCGATAACATCGGTTATACTCGTACTCAAACATTGGTCTTGCTTGCACACCTGAAAAAACGAAATATTTTTGTTTACAATAATAAAATTAATTATGCACACCTTCTGCTGAATGCACTTGTAGCGACCTCTATCGGTCGCACAGAAAACTGCTACATACAGTTAGGCAACTACTTACTCTACGCGCTACTAATCCTGCATCGCGTCAGCAAAATATTGCTCGTGGCTGAGCACATAAATTTTCAACCATGGTCGGTTGGACCCGGCCGAGCCCCAAACAAAACATCTGCTTGGCCAAAATTATAACCTAAAAACCAAAATTATTTCCCAGCAATAATTTATCGAAAAAGTACTTTGTTTCAGTGTCTAGTATGAGTACCTTTCGGCTTTGTTGGCGGTCTTTTAACACCCTGTATAGAATTAAGCAAGAGTACCTACTCAACTCTTACTGCATCTTCACCAAATGAAAGGAATAGCTTGGGAATTATTTGCTGTTCGTTGGCTTTGAAGCCTTATAAAAATCTGCTCCATACGTTGGTGCAATGGCAATAAGACTTTAGATGACTTTTTTTTCACTACAATATTTCATTAGCGAATAAGAGGAGCTGGTGATCATGCTCCTCACTATAAAGGGAAATTTCCCTTGATACTGAACGCATTACTACCAAAAAAAGATTTTGAAAAGTCTGATTTTGAACCTCATGATCTCGGAAACCGTTGATTTCCCAGGCATAGTTCCTTGGGCAAAAATGATCCTTATGATGAGGACAATACGTGGTTTCCCGCTTTGTTGGCGGTCTTTTAACAGCCTGTATAGCAAATTATACATTTTTTTCTGAAGATCTGGAGTAAAACGGCCAGATTTTTTTGCAGATTGTCGCAACTATTATTGAACGAGCGAGCGAAGCGAGCGAAGTTCTCCGAGTCTACTGGAACAATCCGGCGTTTGTATGTATGTATGTATGTATGTATGTATGTTTGTATGTTTGTATGTTTGTATGTTTGTATGTATGAATGTTCGTTCGACGATAACTTGAGTAATTTTTGTCGGATCGTCATGAAATTTGGTAGGCAGGTAAATGAAATTAAAAGAATTTTTAAGTTCGAACATGAGCCAAATCGGTCGAGGGGTTGCCGAGATATGGGGTTGTTAAGTTTATATGGGATGAGAGAGGGCGCCACTTCTGCCTCTCAGTAACAATAAAATAGTGCTAAACAGTGATTTTAAAAGTGATAAAAACGTAAATCTAATCATAAAACAGTGAAAGCAGTGATAAAAACTAACAAAAGTGAACTATAAATACAAATTCTGTTTGGAAACAATATTGTGGATATCGGACGTAAAACTCAGTGGAAACAATAAAAATAAACTTTTACGGGTCGCGAAATAATCCGTAACAAGAACTCTATTTTAATCCAATAAATCCAAAAATTTTGCTTATTGCTAAGGTCCAAAGTACACCAGATTAGAAAATACAAAACAGCGCCATCTATTTTAAAAAAAATGTTATTCTACTTCCTAACAGAGGGCGTGACAAAACATTTTTTATCAGAGCCATCTAGTGTTCAAAATTATATACCAAAAAGTCCTTATGCTCAACAATAGAGGTCGCTTTACTTCAAAACTACAAGAGAGTCCTATACAAAACTTAAAATGGAAGAAATACTACACTAAACTACAAAAAATCCAAAATGATCTAGAGGCACAAAAACTTGAAATAAGAAAAAGCGGCGAACAAGTTACAGAAAACATTCAAAGAATGTTTGGCGAAAAACTAAAAATGCTAGAAGAAAAATCTGAAAATCTTGAAATATTATTATTAGGTTTATATGGGGTCGCGAGTTCATAGTTATGATCATTCATTAGGAAATAAGTTTACGTGGTCCGTCCAATCGGACGAAGCAGTAGGAACACTTTTGGGTATCGCAACCAAACAGTCGGGTAAAAAGCAAAGATCTTGTATGTTTGTATGTATATGAATGTTCGTTCGACGATAACTTGAGTAAATGTAGTCGGATCGTCATGAAATTTGGTAGGCGGGTAAATAAGGCAAAGAGAATTTTTAAGTTCGAACATGAGCCAAATCGGTCGAGGGGTTACTGAGATAGAGGGTCGCGAGTTCAAAGTTCGGGGCGAACCACTAGTTATTATAATTTATAACTCGTATTTCATAAAGTGTCGATGCTATGCTGATAGGCTCCATGGTATAAACAAAGTATAAGTACCAAGTAGGTACACGGCGTTTTCCTTTACCGCTCCGCGAATGAAAGAAATAAAAGTCGCTCGCTCGATTTCTAATAAAAAGGCTAATTTGTTTACCAAAGAGGCAAAAGCCGGAGGTTTTACTCCGGAAATTGAAGAGGCTGCTGGGGTAATAGTACAGTCGCGCATAACGGTTTTATTTACTAAGGTCCGTTTTTTCAATAGCCAGATAAGCACTATTCCTAGGAATAAATTTGAAAATAGAACGAATTTTGTATGGGCTATTATTGGTCGAATAAATTCGGCCACAGTCTCAGATACCCCTTTTTGTTCGATTGGCGCCGGTTATGCCACGCGTGGTAAGAGCTGCCATGGGGTATCTGAGATTGTGGCCGACCGTACTTTATAACATATCAAAAGAGGAACTGGTAACCTTTTAAGTGAATTAAACCGTTACGTACGACTGTACTAAAGACCACGGTAAATCAAACGTCGCCCGTAATGATTTCCATCTATACATGGATTACCAGTCTTTTCAGAATTTGGAATAGAGTAGGAGGGTTAACCGTAAATTACGCCCGATTTCTGCAAGAGCGATCAAATGTCTTCTTCTTAGGGTGGTATTAATAGCTGAGTTCACCTACCGGCCGTAGCATGTTAGAAGTCGCGCGCGGCGTTCTTTATTTGTCACTTGTTTTAACGCTTACTACAGGGTGCACTCTAAGTCGATAGCGGAACTTTAAGTAGGCTGTCTACTGATCAATATAAACAACTTGTACTAGGTGACGACAAAAATGGAGCGAAAAAAAAATCTGCTGTTTCATACATTTGGCGCAGTACTGAGTCGACCTTTTGTATGGAACAGCTGATATTTTTTTCACTCCATTTTTTTCGCCACCTAGTACAAGTTGTTTGTATTGATCAGTAGATAGCCCACATAAAGTTCCGCTATCGACTTAGAGTGCACCCTGTAGTGCGCGCGCTGCACCAGGTTAAAGTAAGCATGGAGCATGCGCAACAGAGCTAAAAAACACGCGCGCGACTTTTTGTGGAGTTGTATCCACCGATCCCGGGATCAGATGGATGTCTCCACGGATCCCGCCGAGTTGTCTCCACCGATCCCGGGATCAGTGGAAACATCAAAATTAAGTTAATGTTTGTATCCTGTGATCCCGGGATCGGTGGAGACAACAAAATAAAAATATTTTTGTGGAAACTGATCACGCTGTACAGAAAGAAAAAAAATCACGGATGAACTAATTTTCTTCCGCGAGTTTTTTCCCGAGTTTTGCAAGAAAATAATATATTTGATGGAAAAGTACTAGGCTTGCATAAAGTCGTAGGCGTTTAAGTCTCTTACATTTCACATCATTCATTCGTATGATGTGAGCAGTGTAGGCACCTACGTCTTTATGTAGGTAGGCCTTGTACTTTACAACTTTATATAAAAATTAAGTGTGGACCATGGGAATCGAAGATTTATAGGTAGGCGAACAAAAATTACATACAAAATTAAAATTAAAACAAAACTTCATCCAGATCGTGTACACACGACAGCACGTCAGACTGTACACTTTTGTTGTAAAGTCGCCCCTAACGTAACCGAGTAGAGTGCTAGCATGAAAGCGTCGGCGTGCTGCCGTGTGTACATAATCTAACTACTTATTTTCTAAATTTTTCGAGTCAGCGTCCAACAGTGATAGTGCTATTTTCTAACTCATGTAGCATGCATGATATCCATCTGTCACGAGAAATTTATTTTTCATCTCCCATGCTCGGAAAGTACGCTGTTACTTTAAACATGCGATCGTAGAAAATCCTTTTTTAAACCATTTTGCATTTTTGTGCGCTTTGAAATTTGAACTCGACGCCCTAATAAAAATTAATATAAGGAACTCCTTCAACTTGTAGCGTTGCCTAGCAACGGGTTGTTGATTTTATGACACTTCAAGAAGATACGATTTGTAATCAACAACCCGTTGCTAGGCAACGCCACATACTCCTTTGTGAAGAAGCAAAGAAGAAGGAAACTCATTTCACTAACCTCTATGTAGGTACCTATGTCTATTATTTGTCTCGCATGGCTAACAAAATCATTTACTCGCTTCTGTGAGATGAAAAGTTTTGTGTTTCATGCTTATTTGCGTCTCATGCTTCTGAATACCTCGCTACATACAGGTTTCTTTTTTTGAACCACGCACGCACGCTTTTTGAACCAAACCTTCGCTAGCTCGGTAGTCAACACAAGCACTCGCCGCAAACAATAATTTTGCATTCTTGTATAACAAAATAACTATTGGTTCGATGTATTTCTTTATCTTGGAAAGATAAGAAAAAACAGAAGAAGGTTCAGCAAAAAACACAAGAAGGTGTCATTTTCGGCGACCGCCTCACCCGCGTCCAGCACGCGCACGGCGCGCGCCGTAGGTCGCCGTGCCGCTGAGTAGGTCGGACTCGGTGTGCAGTTCGGCACCATTATTGGGAAAACAAGGCAACCTGTGAACCCTGAGGCATTGAGCCTAAGGCACCTACGACTTTATGTAGACTTAGTATCGGTTACGTTACGGGCGACTTTACAATCAAAGTGTATGTCCCGACGTGCTGTCGTGTGTACTTTTTCATCAAATATCTTTTCTTGCAAAACTCCGGAAAAAACTCGCGGAAGAAAATTTGTCCATCCGTGATCTTTTTTTTCTTTCTGTACAGCGTGATCAGTTTCCACAAAAATATTTTTATTTTGTTGTCTCCACCGATCCCGGGATCACAGGATACAAACATTAACTTAATTTTGATGTTTCCACTGATCCCGGGATCGGTGGAGACAACTCGGCGGGATCCGTGGAGACATCCATCTGATCCCGGGATCGGTGGATACAACTCCCTTTTTGTGACGTTTTTGACATTTCGACGCACCATTTATATCATCGTCTCCCGAGGCCGCGACTCATTCAGCAATTTGCGATTTTTCTTATTAATCCTGTAGCAAGAGCTATTTTGCCACGGAATTTTAAATATGATTAAATGGCATAGATTTTGGTCACGCATAAGCTCACGCTCGCATTTGCGACCCAAAGTCGCGCGCGCGCCGCCACGAAAAATGTCTCGATCTAAAATAGGTGAACTCAGAAAAGCCAAATGATAATGTCAAGCCTTGGCTAATGTCAAACTTGAGAAGTGGTCAAAGTGGCCTGCACACACTTTCAATACCTATTTCATTAGAATCAATCAAACAATTCGATAAACCGATTAAATTTATCAACAAATATTCCACTTACAATCATGGTTTCATGCTCAGAAATCCTCAGACCTACGAGTATTTGAAGGTGACACGACTCTATAATAATATCAAATATCCTTAGTCTACGAAGTCTAAATCTAGGTACTTGAGAAATAGGTAGGTACAATAGAGCCTTTATTGCTAGACTTGGCGCAAAATTGTCTTGGTATTTGTACGGTCGGCCACAGTCACAGATACCCCATGGCAGCTCTTAAGGCTCGGTATAAGGCTAACTAGCGCCACCAATGTTTAAAAAATCATATCTTCCTTTAGAAGAAGTTTCTGAAAAAATCCTAAGATGAGCCTATGCGCCATGCTTTTCTAGATTTTTAAGTGTAGATACCCTCTTCGAAATTTACTTTTAAGCTAAAAAATTTTCGATAACCGTCAAAAGCGGCCGTTTTTGGCGGTTATCGATTTTTTTTTAGCTTAAGACTAGAAATTGAGTTGGGTACCTACACTTAAAAATCTAGAAAAGCATGGCGCATGAGCTCATCTTAGGATTTTTTCAACATTGGTGGCGCTAGTTAGCCTTATACGGAGCCTTAAGGCCCCGTATAAGGCTAACTAGCGCCACCAATGTTGAAAAAATCATATCTTCCTTTGGAAGAAGTTTCTGGAAAAATCCTAAGATGAGCCTATGCGCCATGCTTTTCTAGATTTTTAAGTGTAGATACCCTCTTCGAAATTTACTTTTAAGCTAAAAAATTTTCGATAACCGCCAAAAACGGCCGTTTTTGGCGGTTATCGAAAATTTTTTAGCTTAAGACTAGAAATTGAGTTGGGTACCCACACTTAAAAATCTAGAAAAGCATGGCGCATGAGCTCATCTTAGGATTTTGTCAGAAACTTCTTCTGAAGCGAGATATGATTTTTTCAACATTGGTGGCGCTAGTTAGCCTTATACGGACCCTTAAGGCGCGGTGCATAGCGAATATCCCGCGCGCCAAGAAAAATGCACAAAATCGAGTCCTGTATCAAATGCACTAAAAAAATCGAAAATGTTCATAATTATATCAAACCCTAGAATTAGGTGAGACCTATCTAACACAGTCAGTTTCATGTTGATATCCATAACAGATTGCAAAATATTTTCGCTGAAAAAAAGTGCGCCGCCTATTTTTTTTCAAGCAAAATATATTCAAAACGTTTATGAATGTCAACACGAAACTGCCCCTCTACCCTTGACGCTATTGCGATCCAATTGAAAAAGTTTAAAAATTAATTTCTCTTTGAATTCGCATAGTAATGCTTTGATTTTAAATACTTTGTAACGTTTATTCAAAGGTAAGGCTGTTTTATTCAATAAAAACACAAAGTGCGTCTTAATTTGTAAAATATTAAATTTTGTAAATTGCGCCATATTGCGGCCGCATTGGAAACATGCGTCAAGGGTAGAGGGGCTGGCTGTGTTAGATAGATCTCGCCTAATTCTAGGGTTTGATATGTGAACATTTTCGATTTGTGTAGTGTATTTGATACAGGAATCGATTTTGTGATTTTTTTGCACATGAATAAAATTATTGCACAAAATCGATTCCTGTATCAAATTACCGGAATCGATTTTGTGCATTTTTCTTTGCGCGCGGGCTATTCACTATGCGCGCGGTATAAGGGCGCCAATCGAACAAAAAGGGGTTTCCTAACGTGTGGCCGACTGTACATTATTATTTAGGCCCTTGATATTAGATTAATGATACGTATCCATCGGCCAGTGGCACGACCAGTCATTCGCGAAGCAATGAGGGGCCACTCAGATCTAGATAGTTCGGGACAAATTCACAAATAATACTTTGACTTTGGAAAAAACTAAATTCAGTGTCCACACCTAAAATAGTATTTTAACGAAATGTTTATTTACTGACCACAGGCTGCCAATGGAAAAAAATCAAATCTTCTTTTTGGATGCGTTTTTTTGTTAAAAACTCTTTATTAGGGTATCAACGCGAGGCTTACCTATTTTAGGACCTAAGGTTTAGATTCCAGATCCTAGAACCTACGAATGAAATCTTTTATCGCCAAAAGTGGCCACAAAAGGCGGTAAAAGAACCCTTCGTGCGCGGGTCCGACTCGCACTTGGCCGGTGTTTTTTACGACAGGTAAATGTGCAAATGCAGAGTAGATCCAGCTCGGTGGCCAAAGCCATGCATATTTGAGTCGGCTTCACGTTTTCTATGCAATCTGGCAAGCCACGGGTGCCATGCGCTAGAATATTCAAACCATACACGGTGGCATAACGGGGAAAGCCAGAAGGACGTAACCCTAACCCTATTATATGGCAATCTATTACTAGTGGTTCGCTCCGAACTGTGAACTCGCGATCCTATATCTCGGCAACCCCTTAAAGGGCCTTAATCGATTTGGCTTATGTTTGAACTTAATAATTATTTTTTCATCTCCTAAGCTCGGAATGCATGCTGTTACTTGTTGTTACTAGTCATATTCATAGTCGTAGTCATAATATTCATATTACGATCGTGGAAAAGCCTATTTTAAACTTTCTGCATTTTTGCGCGCTTCGAAATTTGAACGCGACGCCCTATGATGTCATACAGAAATCCCACCAAAACTTTACCATACACCTTTCACGCCGCGCGTAGATTTGACTGTAGATAGCTTAAACACCAATTACACGCTATAAATTACTAGATATTTCCTGCGACTTCGCCTGCGCTGATATCGCCAAGAAGAAAAAAACTAAGTCTGCGCGGACGCAGTCGCGTGCAAAAGCTAGTAGACTATACAGGGTGTTAAAAGACCGCCAACAAAGCGGAAAACCACGTATTGTCCTCATCATACTGAACATTTTTGCCCATGGAACTATGCCTGGGAAATCAACGGTTTCCGAGATTCCGACTTTTTTTTTGCAGAAATGTATTCAGTATCTAGTTCTTAACATACCTTCTCAAGAAGCCATATCAAAATTATGAATATTTCTTCAAAAAACGACGTTAAAATTGCAACCCGCAATGTATTCTAAACATCGGCACCTCAAGCTTAAGTAACATAAACTTATACCTACGCTTGCGCAATATGACTTCTGTGCGTTACACGACCATTGCGTGATAAAATATTTTTCAAAATTATAACCTAAAAAACCAAAATCATTTCCCAGCGATAATTTATCGAAAAAGTACTTTGTTTTGGTGTCTAGTATGCGTAGCTTTCGGGTCTGTTGGCGGTCTTTTAACACCCTGTATAGTCTCTGCCTACTTTGTAAAGTCAACGAGGCCAAATAGTCGGAGACAGAAGTGACAAATTCAGTCGGAGCACACTTCCCCAGATGTACCCACTTGTCGGCAGCGGAACCACGATGTAGGAATAGAGCAAGAGAATATATCGGCCGTTTCCTTAAAATAGGTATGTATATGCCCGATCGGTCGGTTTATACATTGTAACGCGTATTATACCTTCAACCGTCCTTACAACAGTTACCTAGAGAACGTTTTATTGCATCAGAAAGAACTACGACTATAAAAGTATAAAAACCAGCCAAATGCGAGTCGGACACTGGACCGAGGTTTCCGTACAAACTTGTGAAGGGGATACAAATTGTTTTTATTTTTCGTCCTAAATCGTGTCGTAATAATCGTTCTTATGAAAAAGGTCTTGACAGACAGATAGATGGACAACAAAGTGATCCTATAATGGTTCCGTTTTTTTTTTCCTTTTGTGGTACGGAACCCTAAAAAAGTACAAACGGTGGTCATATTGCTAAAAGTGATCTCTTGCTTGCTTTTATACCTATCTGCTTGTATTTGAAACGGGTCGAATCACGGTGGTTTTTTACTTTTAAAAACTACAACATGCTTACTTTTTTTTTAAACTACATTGACTCGATCCAGAACCGAATTACAAGTACGTGTAAATATCTTAATTCACCTACCTACCTTTAAACATGTACCGCTATTCAAGGCGCGTTTGCGGTAGATATTCGGCTCTCTGTATGTAGATAAACTACTGTTTCTTCCTAAATTGTGGCGTAACGCCATAAAACTTCAGATTGGTCGCGGA
Organism: Zelleria hepariella; assembly: GCA_949319315.1. Classification (NCBI taxonomy): domain Eukaryota; kingdom Metazoa; phylum Arthropoda; class Insecta; order Lepidoptera; family Yponomeutidae; genus Zelleria; species Zelleria hepariella. Next base: position 15,321,300 of record OX439387.1, read on the forward strand.
ACTCGCGGAGTCTGTCAACATTTCTCGATGTGGCACAATTTGTCTACGGATATTGGAAAATCTGAGATGTTAACCGTATGCAGTGACAAGATTATAAAGTGGGTATTACGAAGACGCGGGGAACAAAACCAGGGGCCTTAGCCTGTAACACAATGTTACCAAAATTGGCTCCCGGTTGACGGTTTTAATTACGATTTATTAATGCTGTCGGTCCAGTGTCGGTCCTTTTAATGTTTTTTGTAGTACAGCAAAGAATATTATGAGTCTACTTCTAGAGGATTATAGTTCGCTGGTTGTAGGAGAACAACAAAAAAAAACCCGGTTTGGTCCTTCTACCTGGGAGTTGGGGGGACGCCATTTATACGCCATTGTGTTGCAGGCTAAGGCCCCAGGGGCTTAAGTCTGTAACGCAATGGCGTGTCGATAGCATCCCAGTAGGAGGACGAAACCGGGGTTTCCTTGTTTTTCTCCTACAGCCAGCGAACTAATCCTCTGGAATTAGAATCAGAATATTATTTGCTGTACTACAAAAACATTAAAAGGACCGACAGCCAGCATTAATAAATCTTAATTGAAGCCGTCAACTGCTTTGTTTCCGTATCTAACGGAAAAACTAATAGTTGGAGAGCTGGTGACCAATCGAGATATTTTTTCGTACAAGGCTGGGAGTTAGTAGGCTGATAGAGTAGACTTCGCTGAGTCTGGGAAAAATATTTTTTTGGTCCGGTCGCGGTTGAAAGTTAGATTTTTTCGACTTTGAAAGTTTAAATGTATGGGTTGAGTCATTTCTTTTTTGTCTACAAGGGTGGGAGTTTTTAGGCTGCCTTTTAAGTCTCCGCTGATCACGAAATCACTATTTATTACTAGCAAAACGCGGTAGAAATATTGTTTTTTATAACCTAGAAAGTGTGAATTTTTGGGTTATAAAAATCAAACTTTCAACCACGCTCAGCCAAAAAAACAAATATTTTCTTGTTCAACGGAGTCTCAACAACTAACCTAGAAGTTTCTAGCCTTGTACAAAAAAAAAAATATACTGAACCCATACATTTAATATTTCAAAGTCGAAAAAATCTAACTTTCAACCGCGACCGTGCCAAAAAAATATTTTTCCCAGACTCAGCGAAGTCTACTCTATCAGCCTACCAACTCCTAGCCTTGTACGAAAAAATATCTCGATTGGTCACCAGCTCTCTAACTATAATGGGGATTCCGAACGCAGCAACTGCATGTAAATCTATAAAAAATCCGGACAGAAAAAAACCGTATGTGTTTGGTAGGTCCACAAACTTTTCATGCAGTCACTCCGTTCGAAATCCCGATTCGTTTTTTGTTTTCGTCAGAAATTCCGTCCGTATGTGGCTGGCCTAAGGATCAAAGGTGCCGCATAGAACACAGTGAATGCGAAACGCAGAATGATGTAGGACAAAATTCTAGACCGCTTGACGTGGGTTCGGTGCCTAGTCGTCATTAGGAATGGATAAATAGGAATGGATGACGTAGGCTAGTCAGTCAAATAGCCTATAAAATTATAAATATTATAATTATAATCAAACAAAAGTGTTTGATACAAATACGATGGCTTGATACATCAATAGATAGATACCCTGTCTCATAAACTAGGAGTGTTTTAGAAGTCCAGTTAACCCATTTCAGCCTTTAGTTAGAGAGATTGACATTATGAATTAAATTGTAAATTAAAGTTTTTTAATTGTTGGAATAAAATTTCGTTTATTTCTACCACGTTTAAAAAAACTATGAAGCCAACGCTGAAATATAAAAAAATGACGTCTTATCATGTTGCACCTAGACCTTGAAAAAAAAAACCTCGCAAAGCCTTTAAAATATGTGAAGTGAATTGTGATGGATGAACCAGTGTGATCGAGTCAACCCTCATTAAAACAACCCTTTTCAAAGGGTTCATTACAAAAGGCGAGTTGAAACAAACTTTTCTCGTTTCTTAATTTGGACGCCTCTCTTCCTTCTTTTCTATTTTTGGGCCAAATAATGCTCATTTTGTTCTTACTGTACCGATATGGAAAAGGTAAAAGTAATTTAAAGCTTTTAAATAAACTAGTGGTTCGCCTCGAACAATGACATTCCAATACAAAAGTCATTGGCCTCGAACTATGAACTCGCGAGTGTAACTTTTTGCTAACACCATTCGTGCAGGCGCGCGCGCATTGCATATTAATAAACTTTACAACCCCATATCTCGGCAACCCCTCGACCGATTTGATCATCTCATGTACAAACTTAAAAATTCTTTTAATTTAATTTACCCACTTACCAAACATGATGATTCGACAAAATTTACTCAAGTTATCGTTGAACGAACATAAATACAAACAAATAGACTCGGAGAATTTCTCTCGCTTCGCTCGCTCGTTCGGAAGCAATCCAGGTAAACATAGGTATGCCTTTTAAGGGTGTTGGTTGGTGTCTTTTCTTACTCTTAAGGGGATAAAACTAAGCTACGACTTAAAAAGTTTCTTAGGTGCTAGATAGCGTCCGCACGAGCGATATTTTTGTACACACGACAGCACGTCAGAGTGTGCACTTTTGTTGCAAAGTCGCCCGTAGCGTAACCGAGTAGAGTGCTAGCATGTAAGGGTCGACGTGCTGCCGTGTGTACCTTACTTTATTATGAACACAAAAAAACTTATTTCTGCAGAAATAGCTTACATTCAACCCTTCATACGAAGGTTTCAGACCCTGAAATGCACTGAAAATAAAGAAAATGTTGCGGGTGCATGTCATCGGCCAAGCCCAAATTGAATTGAAACATATTCTTTAAAAAAATAACACCAAAACTCGTCCTTCGCTCTACAGGGTGCACTCTAAGTCAATAGCGGAACTTTAAGTAGGCTGTCTACTGATCAATACAAACAACTTGTACTAAGTGGTGACAAAAATGGAGTGAAAAAAATATCAGCTGTTTCATACATTTGGCGCAGTACCGAGTCGACCTTTCGTATGGAACAGCTGATATTTTTTTCACTCCATTTTTTTCGCCACCTAGTACAAGTTGTTTGTATTGATCAGTAGATAGCCCACTTTAAGTTCCGCTATCGACTTAGAGTGCACCTTGTAGATTTTCTCCCAAACAAGGCTTGTTTTGCATGAGTCCGGAACTGACGCTTAGAACAATGTGTGGGTGTTCAATAACAAAGATATTACGCCCGCGTAGTCTTTTGTTTTTTACCCCAACAACAGTTTTATTTAATGAAAACCAAAACCGGCCAGTTACAAGGGAACAAAATAATAATGAAAAAGACAAAAACAATATCGCATCGACGGCATAGAATATCGATATTGATACGCAGCCCGTGTCCGACTACTACAGCTTGTGTTGTATGCTCGGAAACATTCCCGCTCCTGGCATGTTTCCACTGGAAATATTTCCGGAAACTTTCCGAAACTTTCCAACGTTACCATAAATTCCCAATACATTTTTTTTATTAATTTATGCTAATTCATATAGTATAGTTAGTCACGTGACATGCATAGTGTCTTTTCCTTGCAGTGCTGCCTTAGGGATACTGCATGGAATCGGTATTTCATATTATTTGGTGTTTAAAGAATCCAAAACCATGTATGTACAATTCAGTAAACAAATATTGAAATATCTAAGGTTTAAAGCAAAGTTCCCGTTAAATTCCCAGTTGGGGAAACATTGCCGGCAATGTTTCCCCAACTGGGAATTTAACGGGAACGGAGCCCTTGTCCGTCCGTCTACTACAGCTGGCCGCGTCGGTAGAAAAACAACACTTTGTCCAATATCTAGGGGACATGAGGACGCGTTTTTTCCTGTAGGTACCTTGTGCAGTCGGCACGTAATGGCTCGTGTGGTGGATTCGGCAAAATCTGTAAGACACACTTTTTGTCTCTTCCCGCCATTATTGGCTCAGTGTCCTTTTGATTTTGAAGAGCCAGGAAGGAAGTCCTCAAATTCAAATCCTCAAAACATGTTTTAAATTACTTACTAAGGGAAGTGAAGTGTCCGTCGCAGGGAAACAATAAGCGGGAGTATAATCCGTGCGGGATCAGAATGGGATAATACCTTTTGGAACTGAATCGAAATGACAGTTCGCGAGAGGCGTCAGTAAAAAAAATTTTAGTTCTACGTTCTATCATAGGGTTATGAAATTGGAAATACACAAAAATGTTTAATGTTTGTAATCTGAAAGGATTCAATGTTATTGTATTAATTGAATAAAACGTGATAAAACTCGAGCAGACACCCACGCGCACAGAAAACACAAGCAAGTTTCGACGCGAGTTTGCCATAGACAACTAGAGTTTTCCGAAATGCTGACGCTACAGGACCGCGAGCTTCTCAGTTCCAAAAGGTATTATCCCATTCTGATCCCGCACGGATTATACAAGGTATCTAAGGTCCGGACGCCAAGCAGAAAGAATTTCGTACATTGACTTGTTATTACGCGTCTCTGTCACTCTCGCGTAGTTATATTGCCATCTCGGTCGTACAGATGCAATGGCCGAGTGAGATGGCAATATAATTACGCGGGAAAGACAGGGACGTGTAAATAACAGGTCCGGACTTTAGCAGCATCCACTATGTAGGCGACATATTTTTCCCAGACCTTGCTACGAAGCATGAAATTGCTCATGCGGTGAAGCTATAATGGCGCCAAACCGAAGCTGACAACTAGACCAATTATACAGCAACCACATGAAAAGGTTTTCCATTTACAGGCCGGCCATCAAATTAAAAGTGTGTGGCCACCAAATTAATATTCGAGGTAAGGACCATAATGATAATTATATGTATGGGAGTAAGAGCAGTTTTCCTTAACAGTTAAAAAATGAATTAAAGGCACTCGATAGATGGCTCTGATAAGCGTGGCTGATAAATTTTACTTCCTCCTAGTGATTCACAGATTAATTAGCTTGGCCATTTCCAAAAGGGTTTCACGACTTTATGTCGCTCAATTAAATTTTAAAACTTCCTATCTTCCCACCTCTGCAACTATTAATATTTGTGTTACATTATATTCTGCGTATAAGCGCCATGTATCAAGCGGTTTAAATTCAGGTTTTGACTGGCAAGGAAAGCGGCTTATCTTTTGAGTCCGAGTCAAGTAACTGTCGATGCGAATTTCTTCAACTAGTCTTCGTCTAGGTATGCGAGAGGTTGCGGGTTCAAGTCCTGTCCCGAGTGAATTTTTTCAACTTATTATAAATGTTTAAATTATTCCCTAGCACGTTTTAGTGCTTTAGAAAAAACAAAAAATGATTTTAGCTTCAAATTAGAATTATTATGTCATAAACGGCTAAATCGATTTTGATAATATTAGGTAAGAACATTCGCTACAAGCTTTTAATTAAAAAATACCGCATCCAAATTGGTTTACCCGTTTGAGAGCTACGGTGCCACAGACACACACACACATAGCGGTCATACTCATAACACCCCTCTTTTTGGGTCGGGGGTTCAAAATGGCAACCGTAGTACTACCTGCTGTATATTTTGTGTGCAGTATCACCAAACTACATTTATTCCGACTGTATGTCTAACTCTAGGTTGTCAGACGAGACATAGTAGTTGGCCGTACTATAGTACGATTGATGACATTGGCAAACAGCAATGGCCTAAATATAGCAAGCAACTGCTGACTAATGACAAAATAACTGCTCTTTAAAAACTATTTAAAAAAGTTCGTTTGTATTTTTCACAGATTCAGTAAGTAAAGTAATAGTGCGGTGTGATTTGTTGCTATTATGTTTTGAAAGGCGAAGTGTTAATAAAAATTGATTAATTCGCAAATAATTCAAATCGTAAAAAATCACTCTTTTCGGACTTTTGCCTTTGGTTACATACAATAACCGAGCTGAGTGCCAATTTTCAACCTTCTAGGTCATCTGGAAGTGGATTTTAGTTTGTGTCTATAGGTCAGTATTAAAAATGACGATTTTTAGACATTAATATCTCAATAACCGTTTCATCTGTATTTATGAAATTTGGCGCTGTAGTTAATCTCAGTCTCAATCAATCTGCCAAATTTCATGTGTTTATGTAAAATAGATAAAGAGTTATGAAGGGGTAAAAAGTGTAGCCAAATGGTTCGGGTAAATATACACACGGTGCGTTCGCCAGTTTTTTCCTTGAACTTGGCTTGATCCTTGAACTTGGCTTGACACGCTACCGCGTGTCTAGATAAGTTCGCCGTGTACACTACCACTTTCTTTTATAAATGTAATTTATGTTATAATGTTTTTCATGTGTTCAATAAAGTATAAGTAAAGTTTAAAGTATTGTTATAGTCAGTGAGATAAATCATCAACATTTTCATTTCACATTTTGCCTACTGCTGGGTATAGGCCTTTTTACGCCACCTCTCTCGGTCCCTTGCCATCCGCATCCATGGACCCTCCGCCGACACAACGACGCCGTCCGACCACCGGACTGAGAGTGAGCTCACCGACCGCCATCCAGAGGCCTTAGCCTGTAACGCAATGGCGTATCGATGGCGTCCCAGTAGAAGGACAAAACCGGGATTTCCTTGTTTTTCTCCTACAACCTCTAGAGTTAGAATCAGAATATTCTTTGTAGTACATTATTTTAAGATTATTTTTATTTTTTATTTTATTTAAAAACGAAAACCCACAGAAATACAGTTGTTATAATGCTTCTTTATATAAATTACTAATGGAGCCTATAAAGAATTTCACTAGTAATGATTTTATGTAATGATTTTTAGGAATTGTGAACTGCCATACTTTTTTATTGTACAAATTGTGATGTAATAGTAATGGAATTTATGAAATTATCTGTTTTTTAGTTTTTAATTTATGGAAGTGTATTCCAAAATAAATGTTTTGAATTGAATTTTATTATTCTTGTGTTTCTACATTCGAGCTACCATCGAGGATTCGGCACGAGTTTACTATATTTCGGCTTGCAAGGGTGTCGATGAAGGAAGATAGATGGCTATTGTTGCCGAAGGGTTAGTTTAAGTTATGATGTTAGGCAAAGGCTCAGGTGACAAATTCGTTGAAATACGAACCCAAGAACAACAACTTGGGCTCGAAAGTAATCTACATAAATATTGGGTAGATACTGTTACACTGCCACTACTGTATCCCATGCTTCAACATATTTTATTTCCTTAACCCGTTTTACATTTAATATTGTATTCGGTGGGTTACCTATCTGCTACCACGAATATTTTTGCCCCTATTTCACTGCTTACATTCCCTCTGAACCACGGAATGGACCGGTAATGGAAAAATAACTCAACCGGCCTTTAAACATTCACCAAACACGTAGTTGCAGAAGCCCAACAACAATTCCTCAGCGTTGAGCTATTGCAACAGAAGTACCTACCGTAGGTACAGTATAATCAATACAAAAATACAAGTTAAAACTAAACCCCGAGTATCAAAAATTAAATTAATTAAATTAATACTAACACTAGAATAAGTTACTATTATAACTAACACTATGGATTCGTCCGAAATAAAAACTTTTGAATTGAATTGAATTGAATTGAATTGAAAAAACATGAAACATTTGACTCATATTTTATTAATACTTATCCCTTCAAAACGATACCCGATTCTCATCAACTGGTTCCCGATAGTATTTTTTTTTGGTACCATCCCCTTAGAGCCCACCACAATACAATACAATAAGTTTATTTACAAAAAAGAAAAATACAATACAAAGTACCACGGCCGCCACCTACGAATCGTATTTCGTAAAATAATTTGTGCTGATGCGACACTAATTATTTTACGAAATTACTTTCGCATATTATATCGAAACTACTTTCGTGAAACTGATTTCAACCTGCATGCCACTAATTTCGTAATGTAATTCTCGCTTAAAGGTTAGTGAAATGAGTTTCCTTCTTCTTTGCTTTGACAGATGAGTATAAATTGGCATTGCCTAGCAACGGGTTGTTGATTTTATGTCACTTCAAGAAGACTACAACCCGTTGCTAGGCAACGCCACAAGTCAAAGGAGTTCCTTATTTATTTTTATACAACATAGAGCGCAGCGTTTCAATTTCGTAGCGCGCAAAATCCAGATAGTTTAAAATAGGATTTTCTACGTATGTTTCATGTTTAAAGTAAAACAGTATACTTTCCGAGCCTGAGAGATGAAAAAGCATTGTATGTACATTTTATCGTTGCAAGTATGTGGCCAGACATCTATTTTATTCCATCGTATTTTGTGTTGGAGGCTTTCTCTGAACCGAGAGTCACGTTCATGTAAATTTGAACACGTTTATCATCGTATGTTCCCATAAATTAGGTCCGTCGCTCTACTTTTGGCCCTGTATAAATGGGCCTAAATTGTGAATAGCATTTGATTTAACCCTAATTAATCCACTATTGATAGGAGTTCGTCCCAAACTGTGAACTGGCGATGTGCTTTACAACCTTATCTAAATAATATCTCGGTTGGCTCTTTTTCAAACTGAAGGATAAAAATTTTACAGTTTTTTTTTAATTGTAGCTAAACTGAGATATTGTGTGTACCTTTTTACCAGTGACAGCAAATAATGGAACACAGTATTTATTTTTGATTATCATCATTATCATGTTGTTTATTATTTTCCGAAGATTACCCAAAAGGGTTTGGCTCGGTCAGCCGTGTGTCTACGTTTTCGGGTATTTTTTTGAACTGATTTTTAACTGGGTCGGTCCAAAACAGGGGCAGTAACTGTATCCATAAATTACATCACGGGAGCGCAGGGTTGCCATAAATAAATCGAGGAGCGAACATTTTCATCCATCGGCTACAAAATAAAAATACACAGCAGAAGGTCTACAGGCTAAGACGAAGCCGATTATGGCAAAAATCGAAGTTCGATTTTTGAGAAATGTACTGCCACCCAGTTCATTTTACTGCCACCCAGTATTCATAAATTGAACTTCGATTTTCGCCAATGGTAATCGGCTTCGTTTTAGCTGGTAGACCCCCGGGATACCTACTACAAAAAGGTTCCGCCATACTTTAGTAGTTAGGTAGTACGTCCTCAATGCGACCATCTTTCACTTCAACTCTGAAATGAAATATTATATTGAGCTGTTCCATTATGTCCAGTATTTGTTACAAATAGCACCTTTTAAAAACTGGGCCTAAAAGAACTGCACGATTTATCATAGGATAATATTAAGTGCCCTAATATTTTTTTGCTTTTACAGTATTGGAACAACGATTAAGATATACGATTATTCAGATAAAAATTAAAAAGATGTTGATACAATAATAAAGGGTGACAAACTAAGCATATACAGCGCGAAAGCATGTACAAAGTTGAAAGCATGCACATTATGTTTGATGATACGAGACTTTGTCATTTAGGTAGTTAAATTGACGCAATAACTATATTGCCCGGTGTTTATAGGGCCTGGTGGTAGACGCACTATAGAACCTCTTAAGGCTCGGTATAAGGCTAACTAGCGCCACCAATGTTGAAAAAATCATATGTCCCTTCAGAAGAAGTTTTTGACAAAATCCTAAGATGAGCTCATGCGCCATGGTTTTCTAGATTTTTAAGTGTAGGTACCCAACTCAATTTCTAGTCTTAAGCTAAAAAAATTTCGATAACCGCCAAAAGCGGCCATTTAAGCGGTTTTCGAAAAATTTTTAGCTTAAAAGTAAATTTTGAAGAGGGTATCTACCCTTAAAAATCTAGAAAAGCATGGCGCATAGGCTCATCTTAGGATTTTTTCAGAAACTTCTTCTAAAGAAGAATATGATTTTTTTAACATTGGTGGCGCTAGTTAGCCTTATACCGAGCCTTAAGGCGCCGTGCATAGTGAATCGCCCGCTCGCAAAGAAAAATGCACAAAATCGATTCCTGTATCAAATACACTAAACAAATTGAAAATGTTCACATATCAAACCCTAGAATTAGGTGAGACCTATATAAAACAGGCAGTTACATTTTGACATTCATAAACGTTTTAAGGATATTTTGCTTGAAAAAAATAGGCGGCGCACTTTTTTTTCAAGCAAAATATCTTCAAAACTATATAGCAAAATATTTTCAATTTGTTTAGTGTATTTGATACAGGAATCGATTTTTTGCATTTTTCTTTGCACGCGGGCGATTCACTATGCCCAGCGCCTTAAGGTCCAACGATAGCAGCGTGGCGGGAAAGCCCATTTTTTCATAGTTTTTTACATTTTGAATCTAAACTGAGCTATATTTGTTCAGCGGTTTTTGTTTCGTGGCAATCAAGTCAATCTTTTCATTATTGTAAACAACAGAACAACAATAATATACAAACAGAAGTCATTACGCCAGGAGATGTGGTGATGAAGCTTCTATCCCTTTTGTGCATTCGCCTACAAGCCTGTTGCGCGTAGCACCGTAGCTCGAACCGTAGCACCTCTACGGCGTAGCCAGTGATCGCGCCCGCCTCGTAGCTTCCGCCCGTATCTAGCGGGCGCCTTGTTCTAACCCACTTTTGGAACGCGGATTTGAATTTCGAAAGTTTCCTTCCTCTTTCAAGTATGGAGAGAATTAAAAAGTAGTCTCTCGATGTTTTTTTAGTGACCAGTTTTTTCTTTGGAGTTCCGGTTTTGTTTATTGTTTTTTTTTAAAGTGTGCCTGAGTTTAGTATGTTTTTGATTTTAGAATAGTTCTGCTGAGCTATGGTGAGTTTTGCATTTTCTTTATTTATTGTTATTTGTCTAACTTTCTGAAATAACTAGAATCAAGATTTTTTAAATCGTAATAGAGTGTTATGCATTACATAACAGCTGCTGCTACTTGGAATATCCCTTGGTGGTTACAAAACACAAAAACATTTTACAATATACTTTTAAAATGGAAAAAAAATAACTCAAACACATTATAATAAAATTATAATATAATAATTTATTGGTAGGTAGTTTACAAATTCTTGACCGTAGTACAATTAAATACTTAGTGAGTACGAGTACCTACTAAAAAAAAATGCTGGAAATTTTTGTCTTTTATTAAGTGTCGATTTCGGAACTTTACGTTTTAAGTCCAATATATTAATTTAACATTTTTTTCTTACAATAAAAATTGTATAGATATTTATTGCTAGGGGTATCCAACTGTGGGCCGCCTTCGGCAAACTTGAGGAGGTGTCCAATCTGCCACAATGCCATAAGACCAAGGTTTTAAACCAGTCGGTACTGCTCACTCTCACTTATGTTTCTGAGATATGGACTCTTACCATGGACGTTGTGAATAAAGTAAACTTTGCCCAAAGAGCCATGGAGCGAGCAATGCTCCTCAAACAGTACAGTCGCCTGTGACGGTTTGATTCACGTAAAAGGTTACTGGCTGCCCTTTTGTTATATTATAAGTCATATATTATAACTCTTACAATTCCTAGCCCACCGCAAATATAAAAAAAAAAACTCATACATTTTTTGCACTGTTTATTTTAAAATAATTTCGGTATCGTAATATTCTACAGCCTCATTAGAAATTGCAAGACTTAGGTTTTTATATGCAAAATTTTGTACTAGTTATAACATATTAAAAGGGCAGCAGATAATATTTTACGTGAATTAAACCGTTACGGGCGTCTGTACATGTTTTTTTTTTTTAAAATAAAAACTGCTGTAAGTTTTTTTTCGGTTACCCACCGCTCCCTGATTGCATTCATGCAAAATCTTCGCCTACGAGCAAAACGAAGCTTACAACTTTTTTAATGCCACTTAAAAACTACTTACGTAGAGTGTCGCGACAAACGAAACAAAGTAAGCAAAGTATTCCATTGTAATAAACACAATTCTTGCTTGTCAAAGGAAACTGAAACTCGGAGTTGATCAAATATTGTTGTTCAACAAGCATATTTTTAGGGTTCCGTATCTCAAAAAGCAAAACGGAACCATTCTATGATCACTCGTGCGTCTGTTTGTATGTCCGTCGGTACAGCCAATTTACTCCGAAACTACTGGATTGATCGAGATAAAATTTGGTACGTTGGTAACCCAAACACGGATATTGTGAAATGTAAATAAATGAGTTTTAAACCACCTTTGGGGGGTAAATAAAAGAGTTAAAAAAAGTTTTGCAAACTTTTTTTATGTGGCATCAAATGAAAGGGGTCCTTGAGAGAATTACATAAGTATAAAGCTATTTAAAATTTGTCCTGTGTTGATAGTAAAGTTGAAAGTTGCAGGCTCCCACGGTGTTGAAATATCAGAAACGACTAATATAACTAAATCGTAGTAAGAGTCCCGTCTTAATAGCCACGAAAGTTTAAAAAAGCATATTTTAATCGGACTCTGCGATAATAACGGTCCACGTCAAGAATATAACCTGTGACCTCTGAGAGGCCACCAACGGTCCAAAGTTCAAAGTCACCGTCGATAATCGTACCTGTGTGTAACCTTTGTAAAGCCACCAGTCAACCACAGGCCCTCTGGGCAATCAGTACTGCGTAGTACAGGGTTTCTTACACTTTGAAGTTGCGGATGCTTTTCAAAATTGAAAAGTCCAACGGACCTCTTTGCAATTTTACGTAATCTCGCAATTATTGGGGAATGGTGACCTCGAAAGGGGTAGAGATCGGTTAGCAGACCACAAGCCAGATGGACAGAAAGCAGTGGTTGCGTCTGGCACATGATTGTAAGAGGTGAAAATAAATTAACTAGTGGTTCGCTCCGAACGACGAACTCGCGACCCCATATCTCAGCAACCCCTCGACCGATTTGGCTCATGTTCGAACTTAAAAATTCTCTTTGCCTCTTTTACCCACCTACCAAATTTCATGACGATCCGACTAAATTTACTCAAGTTATCGTCGAACGAACATTCATACATACAAACATACAAACATACAAACATACATACATACATACATACATACATACAAACGCCGGATTGTTCAAGTAGACTCGGAGAACTTCGCTCGCTTCGCTCGCTCGTTCAAATAGGCCTTTACTAAGCAGTGGATGTCAACAGGCTGACGATGATGATGATGATGATCTTTTTTTTTAAACTAGCCAAACTAAATCCTCAGCACTCATGCCTAGGAGTGCTGAGTGCTGAGTGCACTCATGCCTAGGACCCCAAAGGGGTCATCCGACCGCAGGTTGAGAAACCCTGGCGTAGAATACTCGTATAAGTTTGCAGTCTGTAACCGCAAGAATGCTTTTTGTCAGACTGCGGAGCGGTTACGGTTTTTTTAAAGGATTTAATGCTCGCTCAGAGTTAGCGACGGAGTTTGTTCCAAACTATGATTCAGCTAAAGCGGTCTGTGGTCGGAATGGTAATATTACTTAGAACTTAAGTTCTAACTTGAGGATGAATTGCATAAGCATGTTTTCATATTCTGGTGCTTACTCGCTAGTTTGTTCTATTAGAAAAAGCTCTAGACAGCCAAGGCATTTTTTTAAATCCTTCATCAAAAGTTAGATCAAAAGCAGAAGTATAAATAATTTCGGATGAATACGAAAGTAGAAATGTTTATTCTTTTTTATCAGACCGATAGCTACTACAAATGCACAAATGTACGTCACTTTAAAATTAACAAAAGCCAGCACCGGTATTCGAACCTGTGATCTCACGCTAGCTTGAAGGTGCCACTTGACTCTGTATCATGTAATTAAGATAAAAGCGAGTAAGTTCACTTGAATGTTAAAAAAATGAAACAGAGGTGAAATGAAAAGAAGTATTTGTGTTTTCAAACATTTCAAACCTCGACCAAGTTTGATGCTCGTATGTATTACCGCTTTCGCAATAGTGCAACAAGTATAAAAATAGTATGGAGACACATTTTTTTGTATTCGAAACAGGTCGAATTACGGTAGTTTTTAGGTAAAAATGTATTACCTTAATAGTAGTCGGTCACGTGAACAATCAAGTTAACGTTTTCGAACAATTGATTTTTGAATCGTCATTAGATTTCAAGTAGGGAACTTTACAAGTAGGGTTTTTGGGTTGTTATTTTTTCAACTTATTAAAAATGTTTAAAAATATTCCGTAGCACGGGTTAGTGCTCTGGAAAAAACAAAAAGTTGTTATGCAATTTTATGTTTGTTTAACACCAAAAACCCAATGTATTAATAAATTCCCAGTGTTAGATTGCAATTAACGTCCAACCAAACGGAACTACAGGGTGCACTCTAAATCGATAGCGAAACTTTTTTTTTTTCTTTTTTTTTTTCGCTACCTGATACAAGTTGTTTGTAGTGATCAATAGACAGCCTACTTAAAGTTTCGCTATCGACTTAGAGTGCACCCTGTAGTAAGCGGAGGTGAATGTTACAGAACTAAACCCTGGTTAATTAGTTGAACTTAACGGCTCAAGATTTAATTAGCATTTTGATGTAGTTGGTACACGGTTTGACCTCTATAAATTGTTTTAGGTCCAACAAAAGGTAATACAGGGTGTTACAAAAAGGTCCTGTCATCAGAAAACAAAAACAACTGCTTCATACATTTGATGCAGTAAGTATCGAATGCTGTTATAGAATAGCGGACTTCTTTTTCTAGATATCTTCGTTGCCATGATTTTAAATGTGCCTTGTATTTGATGTATTTGACAACCCCCTTTTGTATTATAATACAATTTTTAACACCCTGTATAATTCCATTTTAACTCACAACTTTAATCGTGAAGATGTTGCCTTTGTGGCACAAATATTTCTTCAATGTCGTTCCATCGCATCTTGGATTTAATTACATAATTACGTAGAAAGGGTAAATTTGATGAAATTAAGTACGCAATCCTCAAAACACTGATGCATCTGTGCTGGCTGTGTCTGACAGAACTGTTTATCACTCAGACCACATTTAAATTGAAAGCGTTTAGACAGACAATACATACGTATTTATTTACTCCACACGATATTTTCACATTGAAACAGCTGGACGGGTTTAGTTGAACTTTCTCCTATCTATCGCTTCAACACCAGAATAACTCATAGGCAGCAGGCGACCTGTTATAGGCTATACAGGGCGTCCCACGGCTATGCCACATGGAGGGAAAGTACCTTGAATATTGTAGATGGAACATTTTACTGAAAGAAGACATTATTTTAATTTAAAAAACAATTTAAACTGCATTCATAGATATTGAAATAATTACATGGTTGAACCGGGAATCGAACCCGTTACATGAGAAAAAATATTACCCTGTAGTTTTATCATACCGATCGAAAGGCTTCATCATAAGGATTATTTTTTGCTAAATAACATAGTGTCAGAAATAAAAGGAAGACCATGAATTTTAACATTTTTAATACAACATTAATCAATTTATCAATGAAAATCACAGTAACAAAAGATTAAAAGTATGAAAATGAAATATATTTTTGAATTATTTCTTTATAATCAGCCAGCCGCATTGCGATGGACAAAATTTTAGGCGTCTTTCGGCTCAGGATACGGCTCGATTTGTTGCATACTACCAGGTAAATGTTAAATCATGGTCTTCCTTTTATTTCTGACACTATGTTATTTAGCAAAAAAATATCCTTATCATAAAGCCTTTCGATCGGTATGATAAAACTACAGGGTAATATTTTTTTCTCATGTAACGGGTTCGATTCCCGGTTCAACCATGTAATTATTTCAATATCTATGAATGCAGTTTAAATTGTTTTTTAAATTAAAATAATGTCTTCTTTCAGTAAAATGTTCCATCTACAATATTTAAGGTAGTTTCCCTCCATGTGGCATAGCCGTGGGACGCCCTGTATATGTGCTATAAGCTATAAATTGCAAGCTATTTCCCATGGCGTAGCTAGGTAACCAGGGGCCCTGGGGCAAGAAACAAACTGGGGCACCAACTGACTGTTTAGGTTTCATCATCATCATCATCATCATCAGCCCACCTCTGCCCACTGCTGGGTATAGGCCTTTTTCCCCTCGCGCCACCTCTCACGGTCCCTAGCCATTCGCATCCATGGACCCTCCGCCGCAATGACGATGTCATCCGACCATCGGGCTGCTGGTCTTCCAACTGATCGCCGTCCAGTTCTCGGCCTCCACTCTGTCACTGCCCTTGTCCACCGGCCGTCTTCCCTCCTAGCCAGGTGTCCTGCCCATTTCCACTTGAGACCCGAGATTCGATCACCAATATCGTCAACCTTCGTTCGCCGTCGGATGACGACATTTGGTACTCGATCCACGAGTCTGAGGCCTAGCATGGCTCGCTCCATAGCCCTTTGTGCTACTTTTATATGGTGCCTGTTCTTCTTTGTGAGCGTCCATGTTTCGGCCCCGTATGTGAGAATGGGCAGGACACACTGGTTAAATGTTTTGGTCTTTAGACATTGTGGGATCTTTGATTTGAATACATCGGCAAGTTTACCAAAGGCAGCCCATCCCAGCCCAACCCGTCGCATGATCTCTTTTACCTGGGAATCATGGCCAAAAGATAAACGTTGTCCAAGATACACATACTCATCAACTACCTCTATTGGGCAGTCACCGACGATTATGTTCGGTACAGATAAATTATGGTTGGACATGATCTTAGTCTTGGACATGTTCATTTTAAGGCCAATCCTCAGGGATGCTTCATGCAGTTCTGCGAGCATGCACTCGAGATCTGCGGCGTCTTCGGCCAGGATGATAATGTCGTCAGCAAAACGTAGATGAGACATGTAGGCACCGTCGATTTTGAGACCCCTCTCGCTCCAGTTTAAAGTCTTCATTATGTCTTCCAAGACGTTAGTGAAGAGCTTGGGCGAAATGGTGTCTCCCTGACGTACGCCCCTGTTGATGTTCACAGGGTCTGTCAGATTATGTAACCGCACCTGTAGAGTGGCGGACCGGTACAACTCCTGGAGGATATCCACATACCTCTTATTGATATTGCAGCGATGGAGAGAGTGAAACACTGCCCAGTGTTCGACACTGTCAAAAGCCTTCTCGTAATCGACGAAGGCGAAACATAAGGGCAGGTTGTATTCTCGGCATTTTTCCATCAGCTTCATGTTTAGGTTCATGTTTAGGTTTATCAAGTCAAAATTATTCTTATTCATATTTATTGCAAAATCATTTACATAAGGTGTAACAGATCGAATTTTATTAGTAAATTATTAAGTTGAGTACATGACACCCTGTAAGGGCACAACAATAATTTAAGTTTGCATTATGACATTTTTTTTAAATTTGGTATGCAGGGTAATCTAAGTAAGGACGTTCAAACATTTATTTTACATTCCTCGCCCAAACCAAGTATCCATTATCCAGCCTTGCAGACTTTTTAGCTAGTTCAGTACGGTTTAGGGGCAGGGTCCAAGGGGGCCCCCTGACCTTGGGGGCCCCGGCACATTGTGCCGTTTTGTCCTATGTAGCTACGCCTCTGGGTAGGTGTTTCCCGCGACTTCGTCTGCGCTGATATCTAAAACGAAAAAAAATAAAGACGAAGAAGTATTATGAAATAAAGACGTGGTACACGATGGGACTCAAACCTGGGACATACCCCTTGGTGGTCAAAAGGAGGCCACCACCGCAACTAAAGTACGAGTATCAACCTAAATCCGGATCGCGTCGACCAAGTTCCGGATTTGCGGCGTCAAAGCGATCGGTTAACCAAACTAAACAGTGAATTAAGTCGGTATTATCTTACATCGCAGTTGCTAAACTAAACTAACTGGAGAACTAGCGGACCCAGTTTCACCGGAGACTTTGAGAAATAATTAATATCAGACAAAAAAATATGAAAACTTAATCGCATTACAACCCCTCTACCCTTGACGCATTTTTCCAATAAGGCCGCAATATGGCGCAATTTACAAAAATTAATATTTTACAAATTAAGACGCTTTTTGTGTTTTTATTGAAGAAAACAGCCTTACCTTTGAATAAACATTACAAAGTATTTAAAATCAAAGCATTACTATGCGAATTCAAAGAGAAATTAATTTTAAAACTTTTTCAATTTGATCGCAATAGCGTCAAGAGTAACCCCCCAGGCCCCCATAGTGGTATTAACAGTCGTCGACTCAAGATCGAATTCAAGTAGGTGATCTCAGAAAAGTCAAATGCTAATGTCAAGCTTTGGCTAATGTCAATGTCAATCTCAAGATAGCGTCCATTAATATGCTGACAGCTACTCAAGTTTGACATTAGCCAAGGCTTGACATTAGCATTTTACTTTTCTGAGTTCACCTACTTGAGATCGACCTCAAGTAGGTGATCTCAGATGTCTATTAGTACCACCCTTAGTCATTAGAAGGGAAGCTCCTTGTTACGCAAAATACATAGGATTGTTTGACACTGAAATAATGTTTCAGTGTGCAATTAAATTCGATAGTGGAATTCGATATTTCGATAGTCGATAGAGTATTTTTTTTGTACTAGTTGGCAAAAATATATCAGCTGTTCCATACCATAGCCCATACAAAATTCGTTCCATTTTCAAATTATTCCTAGGAATTGAGCTTATAAATATGGCGATCGAAAAATCGGACCTAAATAAACATTATTCTGATACAATCCTACTCAATTAAATCGCGTAATTTATCGCGTTTAAATGCCAATGGCGGCCCAATTTGCTAATGGTGGTTTTAGCAGTTAATTATTTAATAAAAAGACAGAGCGGCGGTGAAAATTAATCTGGACGACTGTATTCGACGAATATAAATCGTTGTTGTGAAATCGATTGGAACGACACAGAACGACCACTTCGTTGTACATTTTTTCATTTTTTCTCCAAAAAAACAAAAACTGAAATAAAGCATTTCAAAAGTACATTACAAAAGCGGATTTTAATTTTTCAGAGTAGATGGGACAAACCGTTAAATCACCTTGATATACTAGTATATTTTTTATTTTGCTTATTTCTTTTTATGAAATCTGTAAATAAGCTAGCAAAGAGTGCACGAGTAAAGTGGACTTAGGCCGCCCACAATCCCCCTTTATTCATATACAGGGTGTTAAAAGACCGCCAACAAAGCGGGAAACCACGTATTGTCCTCATCATAAGAAACATTTTTGCCCAAGGAACTATGCCTGGGAAATCAACGGTTTCCGAGATAATGAGGTTCAAAGTCGGACTTTTTAAAACTTTTTTTTTGAAAAAATGTATTCAGTGTCCAGTTCTTAACATACCTTCTCAAGAAGCCGTATCAAAATTATGAATATTTCTTACAAAAAACAACGTTAAAATTGCAACCCGCAATGTATTCTAAATATCGGCACTTCAAGCTTAAGTAACATAAATTTATACCTACGCTTGCGCAATATGACTTCTGTGCGTTACACATCCATTGCGTGATAAAATATTTTTCAAAATTATAACCTAAAAAACCAAAATCATTTCCCAGCAATAATTTATCGAAAAAGTACTATGTTTAGTTGTCTAGTATGCGTGGCTTTCGGGTCTGTTGGCGGTCTTTTAACACCCTGTATACGTAAACCTAGCCTAAATATATGTATTTTAATTTTGAATGGATGATGAAAAAAAAATAACTCCATGAGTACAAAAAATCCAATACTTTTTATGTACCTGGTCTACTTGTTACGGGTTTTTTTTATTGAAAATTACATATTTATTTAATTTTTTTGTAGTGTATTTAGGCCAAGTTACAAAAAATCGAGGAAAAAAAAAACAAAAACTGAAATAAAGGCGACGTACATTACAAACCCGGTTTTTTTTTGCCAAGGTTGCACGAGATCACAAGCTTGGATTATTCATTAGGCCAACATCATAAACAAGCCAGCAAAAAATCAAAACTACCGGATTTAACGCAAGTTCTAAAACTAATTTCACCGGATTAATAGCCCAAGGTGGGCAGTTGGGCACATTCTAGAGTCACTACGCGTGGCGTGCCCCTACATAATATTGTAAATTTTCGCGTTGAGGGTCAGTTTACGTATTGTCAATTTTACGTTGGGTTTGTGAACACTAAATGGGTGAAGTGACCACTCGGACGTCTGCAGTGCCTGGGACATTGTTTTAAGCCAATAGCGCACTAGCGGCCAGGTCGCAGCGGCCAGTGAGATACATACATAAGTATGAAATCGCCATGGGCCACGCGCACCAGGGGCCTTAGCCTGTAACACAATGGCGTATCAATGGCGTCCCAGATAGAAGGACAAAACCGGGATTTTTTCGTTGTTCTCCTACAACCAGCGAACTAATCCTCTAGAATTAGACTCATAATATTATTTTCTGTACTACAAAAACATTAAAAGGACCGACACTGGACCGACAGCATTAATAAATTTAATTGAAATCGTCAACCGGGAGCCCATTTTGGCACCATTGCGTTACAGGCTAAGGGCCCTGGCTGCAGCGGCCAGGTGCGCGCGGCCCACGGCGACTTCATACAAATGTGTGTATCTCTCCGCCGCTAGTGCGCCGCTAGTGCGCTATTGGCCTTAGATAGAGATACAGACAAACAGACACACGATCACTGGGCAGACTTTCTACATTATTGCTCTCTGTGTTATTATTGTGGTAGCAGCCCTTTATAGGTTGGAAGCTTTGGAAGCGGTGATTGATTTCGCTTTCAGCTACTCGTCAGAGGTACAATTTTGTACAAATCAAGATTAGTCAGTAAGAGTAATGGCCCTGACAAGACTAGCGTAGTCTTGAAAGCCAGGTCGGTGTCGGCAACACTTTAAGACTAAAGGGCCAAAAATCATAATTTACAAAATTTAAAACCATAATATTTTTTTTCTTGATTCCGTCTATTTTAAGATCTGTTTTAAATTCTAAATTTCACGAAATTTCAGTTTCCGTCCCAGTTGTTTTGTTAAAACTTCCCATTTATTTGATATCCCCCAAAAGGCACCGATTTTACTCTAAAACTTCATCGTGGAGATTTTCTTTGATGTAAATAGAGCGAAAAATCGCCGAATTTACTCTTGAATTTCCTAGTAGATAATTTTTTTTGGGGGTATCAAATAAACAATTTTTCGGAACTGTTCAGCCGCAACTTTCAACGAAAGAGCCGCAGGTTGCCGATTCCTGGCCGAGCCTTTAGGGATCCTGTGATAAACGGCGGGAAGTCAGTGGTTATAATGAAAATGTTTCAGGTAATAACTGTTCTCAACTCAATATTTAATGGACACAATAATTCACAAGGCTTAAAGTCAACTGTGGCTGACTGTACCACTGGACGCTTTATAAATCATATCATTACGTACGTAGATTCCATGGCCTATATTTAATCCTGTCTCAACTAATCTCTTTAGTTCCACTACTCCTACACTACTCGCAGACTGCTTTGTGGCTTAAAAACGATAATCCTAAAAGCAAACGATAATCCTAAAAGCAAAATACAAAGGCTCATCCTAGAAGTTTCAAATGAAGCACATACTCATTGAGGTATAAAAGATGGAGGTACAAAACAATTTCTAAGAAGTTAAACAGTAGAGAGAAAATTGCGACGTACAGACGTGGTTAATTACTCTATCCTTGCCTTGGAAATAAACTGTATAGCTACCACGAGTGCGAAAAAGCTGTGCCGGACGTCCGCCGGACGTCTGTCATGTATCCTAATACTATAGTAGTAAGGTTGTTTATGCAACTTGTCACTTTCAGTGACATTGACAGTAAGCACTCGTGGTACCAGTACTGGTCGATATCCTTTCAAACTGAAAGTATGAGAGAGGAGATCACTATAGTTGTTTTTGGCTCTTTATAGGAATGTTTCAAGAATTCGCGCTAAATTGCAACTGAAGCTTTTATGGACTCTCACGTAGCTATTGATGCTTAGTTTGCGATAGCATTTCAAACTATAATCTTATAAAAATAGAGGTCATGAGAGATAGGGACGGACCACTCGCTACATAATGATAATGTTTTTGCATCAAATTAAAAATAGCGTCCATTCGTACCTTCCTTCACGCACACTAAAGGATAATTTTTAAATAGCTTTATTCCTGAAACACGTCAACTTTGAAATGTGATTTCCGGCAACTTTTCTCATAGCTCGATACTTTTTAATTACTGAACGTTTCATATTATCCTTAAAAAGTTGGTATTTGTGCCATTTCAGCACTCCCCGCGTGGCACGCTTTCGTGCCTCTCCCTCCACTCTCTACCACCTTTCCAGCCTCTCCTTTACCTGCTTGAACACTCTAAAAAAAATTTTTTTGAAAAGGTTTCGTGATTTCACCATAGTCGTAGAACAAAAGTTGTTGGAAATTACATTTAGAGGTTGGGGTTTTCTCGCTTCGCTCGCTTGTTCAATAAAGTTTAAAAATAGCTTCGAGCAATGAAAACAGTCTTTATCTTACAACTTTCATCCTATCGGGAAACAATAGTGTCTCACCAACCGGTCGAATGAATTTTTCAGATTATCCATATTGTCAAAAAATTCAGAGAATAAATGTTTTGACAGTCTGCTTTATCGGAGTATCGCGTTATTGTTATGAATAATTTATGGCCCTCTTTAGCATAATATTTGTGCCCATTATTTTTACTCGATTTCAATTGCAAGATCGGGCCTTTTTATTTATGGCATTTCATTCAAATGTTATCCATTATAGAAACCACTTTTCATCCAGATTTAGGGTGGTATTAATAGTCGTCTGAGATCACCTACTTGAGCTCTATCTCAAGTAAGTGAACTCAGAAAAGTCAAATGCTAAAGTCAAGCCTTGGCTACATAAGCATTTGACTTTTCTGAGTTCACCTACTTGAGATCGAGCTCAAATAGGTGATCTTAGACGACTATTAATACCACCCTAAGTTAACTCTTTATGGAACGCAAGCGGCGATAAACCTATCCACAAGATGTAATATGGATTTTATGTTTCAAAATTCAGTGCGGCGAAATGCAGTGCCACCAGATGGGCTAAGGAACAGTTGATATAGGTACTTTGAGATTTCAACGTTGTCCCCATCGTAACTGTGAAGAACGATCCCCTAAAGTTTGACAAGACTTCCGAAATAGCGTCTCAAGTTAGAAGAACCCTTTCTCTTCACCCTTTCTCATCTTCGTACAACGTTAAATCTACGGAACACATTACAGACTTGCCCAGGTTGTAGGTTTAGATACCTTTTACGATCATTACTGTTACTGTCTCCTCTACACAACGGCCCGTACCTATAACTCTTTATACCTAGGCCTGAGGCGACCTTGCGTGGGTTATTTCGAGCCCTCACGCTGAATTACACACAGATCCCTCCCGCCATCATGGATGCGGCCTATCAGTGCGTTACGAGGGGCCTTATTGTGATCACGTGATTTGAATAACTGCCCGGGTAGTTTGTTTCGATTGACGTTCAAGATGTTACTATTGTTAGGGCTGTGAGGTCTACGATAACTTAGAAGCCAGGAGATCGTGAGATCGTACGACAAAACTATCGTGACGAAAACTTATCGGTTTATTCTATCAAAGGCGAACTCGCCTCACGAAAACGAACAGCCAACTATTCATATTCATATTCACATTGTGTGTTACAGATCGAATTAGTTAATTATTAAGTTAAGTACATGACACCCTGTAAGGGCATTACAATAATTTAAGTTAGCCTTATGACAATATATCTTTGAATTATTTATCATGCAATTTATATTTTACAAAATTTAAAAGAAAATTAAAATCACTAGGTAATTAAAAATATTACAAATGCCTTCAACAAGGTTGAGGGTTATAGAAAACTTTCAGTTAAAAAAATCACACATTAAAATTAAGAATGCATTCAACGTGGTAGAGGGGTTGGGAAGTATTCTTCGAAATTATAGTAACATTTATTTATTAAAAATGTTCGTAGTTTATCAGTAAACGAATTAATATTAGCGTCATGTTTTATATAATCTGGTAGATCATTATATATTTTTATGAATGCGACATAGGACATAGGGACTGTTTAGGTAAAGTTTCATTGTTGTAAAGGGCGCTACTAATTTATTTTTACGGCTGGGGGGATTGCAATTTTAATACAATCGATAGTATTGGTCTAATAGCTGGAGATCAGAGCGTAGCATCAGACTCCGGGTTAGGCAGTACCATCTTTACAAAAAATACAAACATTATGGGCACTAGGTACTCTATCCAACTAAATTATGCTCATTTGTCTGTCTACGTCCTTTCGACGCATAAAACCATATACGCGAAACTCGAGGTTTACGTGTCATTACCGAAATACTAGACAAAGAAAAAGCTTCTAGAATATACCTAATAATCCTAGAATAGTCCGAGTGAAGATGTTCAATGGACTTGGAAGCGAGAGACCCAAGTTCGATTACCGGTGCGGGCACGTACCTATGACTTTAACTTATTTCAAAGTTACGTTCATTGTGAATTTATATCAGCTATCAATTATTCTATTATTCTGTAGCAATAACACTCGCTAACCCTGAAGGAAAACATTATGAGGAAACCTGAGCGTATGGGGCATATTTTTACCCTCAACGCGAAAACCACGCGTGGTGATAGATATCGAACTCTTTCTGGCTTCATGCCTTTCAGGCCTTCTTTCAGGCCTTTCAGGCCTTCAGGCCTTTGCTCAGCTAGTATGGCATGTACAATTCTACAGGCTACATCTTAAAGATGTTCAGAAGATCTGTAATAAAGACATTTAGGTAGAGCCTACTTTTATTGCAGGATGTGTTAGATCGAGGGTAATATTTAGGTATAATAATTTTAGTAGTCCACCCCAAACTGTGAATCTCACGATGTAATTTACAACCCCATATCTCGGTAACCTTTTTGGTTCATGTTAGAACTTTTAAAAAAACTTACTTACTCTAATATGACAAAAATTCAATGAACGATACTCGACTAGAGTTATTGTAGAAAAATCATTAATCCTACATCATACAAAGATCTAGCTCTAGCTTGTTAAAAAATAGAAGTTAAAAACTAAAACCCGACTACTACGTTAAGGCCATCGGTTTATCAAATGCGAATGTGGTGTCCTCCGACTACGATTAATTATCCATGAGTCTATTTTAAGGATTAACTGGTCTTGTTTTAAGCCTTTTAGTAGTCGGGTTTTAGTTTTTAACTTCTATTTTTTAACAAGCTAGTGAAGATCTCTTGAAAAGTCCAAGTCCTTTGCATGATGTAGGATTAATAACACGAAACCCGGTGAAAAGTGGGTTTTACTGAACTTTACCCTTTGAAAATACAAAACAACTGAATTTCCAGTGTGAACTGAACACCTACACGGCATGAAGTTGCAAAGATTTCACTCCTCATCCATAGGTACACACGATAGCACGTCAGAGTGTACACTTTTGTTGTAAAGTCGCCCGTAACGTAACCGAGTAGAGTGCTAGCGTGTAAGGGTCGACGTGCTGTCGTGTGTACATGTCTTAGAAGTAGGTTCATTCTCTTTCCGTCCGAATTGAATGAGCACTAAAACGATTTAGCGACTCGGTCTCACTCGGCTTCGCCGCGACATAGAGAGCGGCAGAAAGTTTTCTTCGGGTACATTTTGCGATAGGCTACATGTCAGAGAGCATATGAGAGACGTCCCGTAGTGCGTCGGCCGGTCGGACGTCACAAATATCGCTGGGAAGATGCGGTAGGCTTTAGCCTGTAACGCAATGTCGTGTCGATGGCGCCCCAGCAGAAGGACAAAACCGGGGTTTCCCCGTTTTTCTCCTACTAACAGATAACTAGTGGTTCGCCCCGAACTACGAACTCGCGACCCGATTTCTCAGCAACCCCTCGAACGATTTGGCTCATGTACGAACTTAAAAATTATCTTTGCCTCATTTACCCACCTACCAAATTTCATGACGATCCGACTAAATTTACTCAAGTTATCGTCGAACGAACATTCATACATACATACATACAAACATACATACATACATACAAACGCCAGATTGTTCCAGTAGACTCGAAGAACTTCGCTCGCTTCGCAGGCTCGTTCAACTAATTAGAAAGAAATATTAGGTTCAGAATATTCTTTGCTGTGCTACAAAAACATTAAAAGGACCGACAGCATTTAATAAATCGTTATTGAAGCTGTCAACTGGGAGCTGATTTTGGCACCATTGCGTTACAGGCTAAGGCCTCTGTGCGAGCTCCAGGTGGAGGATTGGAGGGAGTTAACGCAGGACAGGGTCGCCAAGGTTTACTTTGGGTCATTGAATGAACATTATACAGCGATATCAGCGAAGAAATGTAAAACAATACCTTGAATGTCGAAAAAAAAATTGCATTCTTACTCAATCCACCTTACTTACTAAGGGCCGGTTTCTGAATTGAGAAATTCACTAAGTTAATATTTTAGTATCGTTCTGTCATGTTCTTTTATGTGTCATCTGCAGAGACGGAACGATACTTTAAGGGTGGACGATAGCAACGTGGCGAAAATTTTCAAATTCTTTACATTTTGTAGCTAAACTGAGCTACTTTTGTTCAGCGATTTTTCGTTCTCGGCAATAACATAGTATTCTTTTCATTATTGTAAACAACCGAACAACAATAATTCAACCGATTATGTGTTCTGAGTAGCTACCACGAGTGCGAAAAAGCTGTGCCGGACGTCTGCCGGACGTCTGTCATGTATCCTAATAACATAGGAGTAAGGTTGTTGATCCAACTTAGCACTTTCAGTGACAGTGACAGTAAGCACTCGTGGTAGCTGCTCTGGTCTACGAAGCAGTGGCACTTCCCAAAAAACTCGTTGAAGAACAGGACACATAATCGGCTGAATTATTGTTGTTCTGTTGATTAGTGAAATTCAAGTCCAAAGTTAGTCATCAAATTCCAATGAAGAATGTCCGTGGGTCTGTTAAATCACTTGAAACTTTATGACCGTGTAGCCTAAAAAAATTGAAATACACCTGTTTTCGTTTCATTCAAATCGAGCCAGTAGTTTTAAAGTTACGACAGTTTTAGTTTCCGTCCTTTTGAAGTTTTTCGCGCGAGCGCGGCAAACTCGCGTGACGTCACAACTCCACACGCACCCGACACATACACCGTAAAACTCATTCAAACGGCTGTATCTTTGGAACCGTACCAGGTAGCCAGTTGAAATTTTCAGAGATTATGTTTTATTACGTTGGATTACCCAAAAAATTATAAAAATAAAAAAATATAAAAAAATAAGAGGGGTCCCCATACAAAAAACGTTGTTTTATACTTTTTGCTCTATAGAAAAAACGATAAGACATACAAGCATCAAACTTGGTATGATTATAGGACTTACTCAATAGTATAACAAAAAAATATAAAAAACGGTCAAGCGCAACTCGGACTCACGCGCCGAGGATCCGTATAACCAGTTTTTTTTATTGTATGGTGGAACGGAACTCTCAGTGCGCGAGTTCGACTCGCACTTGGTCAGTTTTTTGTGTGTTTAGTCAGTGTTACAGTAGTGTTTTAATATAATATTACTTATTTATAACGTTAAAAATTCGCTAGGGACAGGTTTTAAAGCCGCAAGCTCTGTTTAAAATATTCCGTAGCACGGGTTTGTACTTTAAATAATATATTCTTACTTAGCTATGGATGAAAAATTACATGACTAAACACACAAAAAAACTGGCCAAGTGCGAGTAGAAATCGCGCACTGAGTGTTTCCTACCGCCATACAATAAAAGAAACTGGTTATACGGACCCTCGGCGCGTGAGCCCGAGTCGCGCTTGTCCGTTTTTAGGGTTCCGTACCCGAAGGGTTCCACACGGACCCTATTACTAAGACTCCGCTGTCCGTCCGTCTGCCCGTCTGTCTGTCCGTCTGTCCGACCGTCTGTCACCAGGCTGTATCTCATGAACCGTGATAGTCAGACAGTTGAAATTTTCACAGATGATGTATTTCTAATGCCGCTATAACAACAAATACTAAAAAACAGAATAAAATAAACATTTAAGGGGGCTCCCATACAACAAATGTGATTTTTTTGCCTTTCTTATAGATGGTAAGGAACCCTTCGTGCGCGAGTCCGACTCGCACTTGGCCAGTTTTTATATTATTTTGTTATACTATGGAGTAAGCCCTATAATCGTACCAAGTTTGTTGCTTGTATGTCTTACTGTTTTTTCTATAGAGCAAAAAGTATAAAACAACGTTTTTTGTATGGGAACCCCTCTTATTTTTTAATATTTTTTAATTTTTATTATTTCTTTGGTAATCCACTATAATAAAACATAATCTCTAAAAATTTCAACTGGCTACCTAGTACGGTTCCAAAGATACAGCCCTTTGAATGAGTGTTACGGTGTATGTGTCGGGTGCGTGTTGAGTTGTGACGTCACAGCAGCTGACGACCGCGCGCCCGTCGCACAGGTAGTTTAAAATTAAATATCTCGAAAACTATAAGTCGTATCAAAAAAAAATTTTCACCCGATGTTTCCATTTTTTATAGAGTGTATGGTAAGATAAAAATTAAAAGTTGATGGTATTCTTCATTTAGTCCAATACCTTATCGAGTGGTAAGAAGCGGGCTTTTGCGTGTTTCTACTTTAGCCTCTGTGCAGCGGAGTGGCTCGCTCGCAAACAACTTTAGTGGAGCAGAAACATTGCGACGCGCTTATAGTTAGAGAGCTGGTGACCAATCGAGATATTTTTTCGTACAAGGCTGGGAGTTGGTAGGCTGATAGAGTAGACTTCGCTGAGTCTGGGAAAAATATTTTTTATGCCCGGTCGCGGTTGAAAGTTAGATTTTTTCCACTTTAAAAGTTTAAATGTATGGATTCAGCATATTTTTTTGTCGTACAAGGCTAGAAACTTCTAGGTTAGTTGTTGAGACTCCGTTGAACAAGAAAATATATTTTTTATTGGCCGAACGTGGTTGAAAGTTTGATTTTTATAACCCAAAAATTCACACTATCCAGGTTATAAAAAACAATATTTCTACCGCGTTCGGCTAGTAACAAATAGTGATTTTGTGATCAGCGGAGACTAAAAAGGCAGCTTAGAACCTCCCAGCCTTGTAGACAAAAAAGAAATGACTCAACCAATACATTTAAACTTTCAAAGTCGAAAAAATCTAACTTTCAACCGCGACCGGGCTAAAAAATTATTTTTCCCAGACTCAGCGAAGTCTACTCTATCAGCCTACCAACTCCCAGCCTTGTACGAAAAAATATCTCGATTGGTCACCAGCTCTCCAACTATTATTGGATATTGTGGAGAACATTACCTGAGGGAAGACAAAGGACAAAGATAGAGAGTGTCAAAGAGGACAGTTTACAGCCCGCACTTACCCACTTCTGGGTGTCTACCGGCTAAGACGAAGCCGATTACCATTGGCGAAAATCGAAGTTCGATTTTTGAAAAATGTACTGCCACCCAGTTCATTTTACTGCCAACCAGTTCATATTTTTATAAATCGAACTTCGATTTTCGCCAATGGTAATCGGCTTCGTTTTAGCCGGTAGACCCCCTGGGTATAAGGCCTTTTCCCCCTCACGTCATCCTCCTCGGTCTCTACTGCGTGCTTATTCGCTAAAAAAAACCGCTTAGTTGCTACCAGTAAGCTGGGACTACTGTAGGCCTGATGGCTTTGGATGGCCAAATTACTAACTTGGATGGATGTTTTTTGATCGCCAGATTATTAAAATATACTGTGAACTTCAAACGCGTTTTTCTCGAAACTACATTTTGGACTTACCGTCTTCTTCCTTATGACGGCAGCGTAGCGGTCAAACGTATAACACCCCCCTTTTTGAATCGGGGGTTGAAAATGAAACAAAAGCATTTTAAACTAGTCTGTAACTCAATGGCTCGCTTCTCGGCTCTCTGTGCAAAATGTTCATACCCATTCTATATTATTATTAGGTAGGTACAGTTGTTTTATCTCACGAAAGCGGATGAGCCATACTTGTAGTTGTAATGCGTATAGACGCGCGCTCTTGTGTGCGTAACTTCATGCTGACTGTATTTGATGGATAATTTTGGCTCGAACTGAGTAACACTAGTGACTCGGCTGGCGACTCGGCCGAACGAAACCGAACGCTCCCGAGCTTACGCACGCAAAGACAATGTGCAACTAATTTAAACACACAAGTATGGCCTATCCGCTTTCGTGAGTTATAACATCTGTACCTGCAAATACCCGCCGACATGCAAATTCAGCACAGATGCAATTTGTCCGCAGCGGCTGCCGGCTGCAGCGGTGACGTCACGCGCCAAGATGGCGGCGCTTCCGGCGGCGGCCGGCCCAATCTGCCGGCCGATAGCACGCCGCCCCCGCCGCTTCCGCCGCTCCGCCGCTGCCGTCTGATGGTGGGCCTCTATCTCTAACGTGTATTTGATGTGGCTTTAATGCCTACTAGACACTACGTGCCTAAAGAACGTTACACCCAGAAAGCAAAGGCGTGGTGTTGACGTGGTGGAGCCAAAGGCGGTTGTCAGCTAAGATCCAATGACAGCAGCGTGGCGGGAAATTCAATTATTTCACAATTTTAAATTTTGAAGCTGTATTTAGCTATTTTTGTTCAGCGATTTTTCGTTCCCGGCAATGAAATATTATTCTTTTAATTATCGTAAACAACAGTGGCACTGCCCAAAAAACTAGTTTATTGTCACCTTTAAAAGTAGTCGTTATTTTGGATTTGTGGTCACCTCAGTTGGTAGGTACTGACGCCTGCCATCGCCATGCGTCGCCACGGTAAAATCCATCGGATATTGTAGCAGACTGCTCGTGGCCAACTTTGCTGTTGTATGTGGCAGCGAAAATACGTATCATTTTCTCTATTTGAATATTTTAATGCAGCTTTTTGTAGTTCATAGTGACAGTCAAAGGAAACTCTATTTTAAAATCTAGCCTTTTCACTAAAATGTTTATCAGTGGCTATCTGTTTGTAGCAATAAGACCTTGAATTAGACATTTCAATTAATCAGTTAAATCTTCCAACACTGAATGATTCGTAAAGGCATAAATCTACTCAATTAGTTTTGTGAAGAAGTGATAGATGTATAAACAAAAAGTATTTTCGCGATCAGCGGAGTCTAAACATAGAAGCTCCCAGCCTTGTACGGTCGGCCACAATCTCAGATACCCCATGGCAGCTCTTATCGCGCGCGGCATAAGGGCGCCAATCGAACAAAAAGGGGTATCTGAGACTGTGGCCGACTGTACGACAAAATAAGTTGATTGGTCACCAGTAGTGAGGTGACAGTGAACAGTGGCTAAGGTGACAGTTTAGAGTAGGTAAAATGGGCCGCGTGCTAAGCCTTCAGCTCTCCAGCTAAATTCACAGATACAGCGATTTAAGAATCCCCTGAAGCTCTGCAGCCCTCTCGCTCGCACTTTTCAACATTTTAATTGATTGTAAGAGAATGATTAAATTTTGGACGATAAAATATAGTTGCAGACATAGATATTAAGCTATCGACATGTAGACATACTTTAAATTTCACATTTATAGTTAAAAAATAAATCGGTATAAGGCTAACTAGCGCCACCAATGTTAAAAAAATCATATCTTCCTTTAGAAGAAGTTTCTGAAAAAATTCTAAGATGAGCCTATGCGCCACGCTTTTCTAGATTTTTAAGTGTAGATACCCTCTTAGAAATTTACTTATAGGCTAAAAAAAATTCGATAACCGCCAAAAGCGGCCGTTTTTGGCGGTTATCGAAATTTTTTTTGCTTAAGACTAGAAATTGAGTTGGGTACCTACACTTAAAAATCTAGAATAGCATGGCGCATGAGCTCATCTTAGGATTTTGTCAGAAACTTCTTCTGAAGCGACATATGATTTTTTCAACATTGGTGGCGCTAGTTAGCCTTATACGGAGCCTTAAGGCACCTTTTTGCTCCCTCCTTAAGCAAGTAAGCCACGGATAAACCCGGGAAAACCGAGTAGGTACCCATTTTCTGCCTAAACATAAAATCCGAAGGGGGCGTTAAAACGATACTTCCTTATCGCAAAATAATCTCCAAGTTATCGTCTGGATTGAGCTCTTAACGCCGTCACGTTCACACCTACCTGTCTTTCACCGAAACTCTGGTGACAAGCCGCAAGGTGGATAGAATGGAAGGTATACCGAAGGTTCGTATTTCCTGTGGGCTAGGCTGACTAAGCTGTCAGGTTGGTATAGGTGCTGGGGAAGCCTACTACATCCGAGTGGTCTCTTTACCCTTCTAGCCTGAGTGAAGGTACCACTGGACGCTGTATAAATCATCTCATTAAGTAGATGCAAAGGCCTTTATTATACCGAAGGTTCATTATCGCTTTTGGTGCACAAAATTACTATGTATATCCGGAGCCAACCATAGTATACTATGTAGGTATATCCGTTTTACCTTCCGTAACAAAAATGTACCTTAACGTTGGTGAAAACCACATCAAAATCCGTTGCGTAGTTTAGGAAGAGTTTTCGGACATACAGACAGACAGACAGACGGTGAAAGAGGCTTTGTGCTATGCTAATTCTTATCTTATCAGTATGGGGCCAGGCTGAGAGCCCGGGACACTTCGACCCAGTGGGATCTTTTGTGTCACCCCAGTCCTTATTCCTGCTCAGGACGTGCAAAGACCGAGGTTATGCTCTTTAGGGAGTCAATGTCATCATCATCATCAGCCTGTTAAAATAACACCCACTGCTGGGTAAAGGCCTCTTTATGCACACGCCACCTCTCACGATCCTGTGCCAGGCGTAACCACTGTTTTCCGGCTACTTGGGCTAAGTCGTCGGACTATCTGGCTGGTGGGTGTGCCAACCGATCTCTTCCCCTCTGAGGTCGCCATTCTGCAATGGACTTTGTCCATCTGCCATCGGTATGTCTAGCCAGGTGTCCTGCCCACTTCCACTTCAAAGAAGTTATGCGTTTTCCGACGACGTCTGCCACTTAAGAATATGAAGGGAGTAGAGAAGAGATATTTCCAAACGGACTTTCTCCACATTCCTCTTCAGCGTCACCGTCGTTCATTTAAATACTGATGAATAGGTGCTGTTCAATACGCTTGACAGTTTGTTCGTTGAATAGGGCCGCCCTTACGGACCGGTTTGATGGAGGACCCACGAAGTGTTTCATAAGCATAACAACATAAATTATGTCGCGGTAAAGTTGTGATGTCCGTAAAATTATGAAAGTTACGATTTCCTCAATATTGCCCTTTTAGAGAAGGACGCTTCTAAAATCCTTGTTGGATGCGTAGGTTCATGACCAACCGCACATAAACCTTACAGGTTTCAGCGGTTGGCATGTAATTTATAATTTTAAGTACTTTATATGCAAATAAAAATATAAAAAAAATAATATAAAAAAATTTTACCTACGTGCAAAACTACTTAATACAAAAATGTAAAAAACGCTCGACATTTTATAATTTAAAATTAGCATATCTCATAAACGGCTGAACCGATTTTGATAAAACATATATTAAAAAACCGCATCCAAATCGGTTCACATGCTACTGTGCCACAGACAGAGACACACCTCAGACGCATACACACACCCTCACACACATACACACACCCTCACACAGCAGTCAAACTTATAACACCCATCTGAATCGGGGGTTAAAAATTATGAGCAGTTTTAGTCATTCCCTGATCCCTCATCATGAAACTCCCCTGCCCTCCTTCTTCGCCCTTTTAGAGCGGGCTAATCACAAAATCCTTTACAAGTGTATGCCTACGTTGTTTAACGAGCCTACATGCCAAATTTCAAGTTTCTAGGCTATGTACGGTCGGCTAGAGTCACAGATACCCCATGGCAGCTCTTACCGCGCGCGGCATAAAGGCGCCAATCGAACAAAAACGGGTATAGCGTGTGGCCGACTGTACCTAGTTTCGGAGATTGCGTGATTTTCAAATCATGGTGTAACTTTTTTAGATTTTCGTTTACATAGTCCTAGGATACTTACAAGTTAACGACTATTGGAACTTTTCTACGACACATACACAAAACAATATTATTTAGGTGGCTACGGCCCGGGAAAGCCCTTTAGTGTGGTGACCAAGGAGTGTTATTAATTAATGTTGGCAAATAAATAAGGGTTCTTTTTGCAAAATAAAGATGTAGGTACTAGTCTCGGTTAGCATGTGATATTATAAGCTTGTACAATAAGGCCATTTTTCCTATGAATTAGGTATTTGTCAAACCACTTCCTAACCAAAAGTCTCAGTGCAGATTCATTAAGACGCCGTACGTATCACAACAAGCGCCGCCAATGGAAAAAAAATCATATCTTTTTTTTGGATGCGTTTTTAGCAAAAAACGCTCCTGCGATTTCTCAACGCGAGGCTTAACTATTTTTAGGACCTAAGGTTTGGATTCCAGGATTGGATTTCCTACGAATGCAATCGATTCTCCCAAAAATTGGCCACTTTTGGCGAGAATCGATTGCATTCTTAAGATCTGGAATCCAAACCTTAGGTCCTAAAATAGTTAAGCCTTGCGTTGAGAAATCGCAGGAGCATTTTTCGCTAAAAACGCATCCAAAAAAAGATATGATTTTTTTTTTTCATTGGCGGCGCTAGTTGTGAGACGTTTTTCATATTAAATTGCGCCTGTTTTTTTAGGAAGGTATAAGGTCAGGTCTTGACCAATTGTAGAGATAGACTCCGCTAGAAACTGTGAAAGTAAACTCAAGACTTTGGTATTGATTTATATGAGGCAAAAATGAGCAAATAAAGGTTTGCTGATCTGAGGCGAAAAAAATGATTTTTCTGTCTCGGCACGCCTTTGAAGATTCCGTCTGTTTGTCATCTAATAAGGTTGCATAACACAAAACATAAAATGGATATTGATCAATAACGAATCCGGAGCCTTACCAACCGCGCTTCATCTTCCACTTCACTGCCCGCTGCACTTTATCTCCAAGTTCTATTATATAATGTAGCTTTAGACGTGCGAAAAATGTATCAGTGAAAGATCTAATAGATTTTTATATCGATTTAACGGTTTTAAGATCTAATAGATATTGTATCTTTTGGCTCTGCTATACATAGATCTTTTATATATCTTTAGATCTTGTAGCCTGCGAAGCGATTCGCATACACTACATAGCTCTAGCTCACCATAATAACTCTATTAAATCATGAGTTCGTTCTAGTTTGTCGATCGATTGCCATCCGTAATACGAGTAAAAAAGATAGAGTATGCATAGATCTAAAAGATCTATGCAAGGCGAGATGAAATCGCTCAATAACTCACTTCGAGAAATAGTAATGGCAGAATATCTTCTATTAGGAGAAAAGAATGGCAAAAAATATGGAGCAAAAACAAAATCTGCTATTCCATACATTATTTGTAGTGATCAGTAAACAGCCTACATAAAGTTCCGCTATGGAATTCAATTGCACCCAGTAGAGATACATTTCTTAGACTCGCGATCTATCACCAGTTATTGAATTAGCTAGTTAGTTACTGCTTAAAGTAGGTAATCCAGAAAATATAGTATTGAGAGAGAGAGAGAGAGAGAGAAAGAGAGAGAGAACAGTTAGTTAGTTGAGTTAGTTTTGATAGCATTTGTTTTAATGTTAGGCGCCTCTATCCATAGTTAAAACTAAAAAATAACAGTGGCATAACTTTCTTTTGGAGTACAGACACAGATGGATTGTGTCCCATGTCTCCTGTGTCTTTGTATCTCTAAATGGCGATCCGCCCATGCCTATTTCCTTCCTCAAAGCAATAAATAATGGCAATATTTTCCCTCAACAGGACACTAGCGGCAAGAGGAGAACTGGGGCACCTTATTAAGAGTCTTCTGAACGAACCGAGACAATAATTACAAAGAGCCTTTATCATGAGTCGGTACTCAACCGAGTCTGGCCTCGTCGAGCCTGCGGATGTTAACCAGACCACCCCCATTTACACTATTGGAACCAGTTTTATTACACAATGGTGAGTGTTTTCAAAGTCAAAGTCAAATATTTGAGTAGGCGACATCTCGGACAAAATATTTTCGGACACTTTGGCCGAAATGTCGCTTTGTATTTTTAATATTTTTGAGGCGACATCTCGGACACTCTCAAAATATTGAACCTGTATCGTACAGTCAGATACTAAAGTATTCAAATATAATACACAGAGAAAGAGCGTTACCCCAGCTGCCTATTTTAGGATAGCTAAAGCAGCTTAAATGAGCCGTTGTCCTTGTCAGTTAAAGCCTGAATTTAAGCACTCAGACCGCGTTCGGCTCATTTTTGATGAAAAAGTACTAGGCTTACGTAAGGTGCTAGGAGGATAATCACCTCAGTTCTGACATCATTTTGTTCCTAACTAGCCCCGCGTAATGATGTGAGAACTGAGGTGGTGATCCTTCTAACATATTATGTAAGCCTAGTACTTTTCATCAAAAAGGGGAGAGCAAATGTTGAAGACTGCATGAGTATACAAGATATTATTTGCATGTGGGTATGTAACATTTTTATTAGTCTCCTCATAAATAAGATCTCAGGGAGTTTTTTATCCGACTGTACAAAACAGCTTTATTTGTTAGTGTCCGAGATGTTGCCTCATAAATATTAAAATAATGAAGCGACATTTCGGACAAAGTGTCCGAAAATATTTTGTCCGAGATGTCGCCTACTCAAATATTTTTTGTCAGTGTTCAATAAATAAATAAAAGTAGCGATTTAAATTTAATCAATATTAGGTACTATGTACTACTAAGTAAATTTTTTGTCTTGGAGAAGAAGCATGGTAAAGAAACTCCAAGGATCTTTTTAAGACGAAATAGGACGCACAACTAGCGCCGCCCATGAAAAAAAATCATATCTGTGGCCACTTTTGGCGAGAATCTTAAGTTCTAGGATCTGGAATCCAAACCTTAGGTCCTAAAAATAGTTAAGCCCCGCGTTGAGAAATCGCAGGAGCGTTTTTTGCTAAAAACGCATCCAAAAAGAAGATATGATTTATTTTTTCATTGGCGGCGAAATGTGCATCGTATTGCGTCTTAACCCCCGATACAAAAAGAAGGGTGTTATAAGTTTAACCGCGATGTGTGTGTGTCTGTCTTTCGGTCCGTGGCACCGTGGCTCTTAAACGGGTCAACCGATTTGGATCTAGTTTTTTTTACTACTTGAAAGCAGATTTACTAGCGACGGTTTTTTGACAGTCATGTTTGATCAAAATATTTTCAGTCGATATTCTAATTTAAAATTAAAATGGGTGGGTTTTTTTTTATTAAGTAGTTATTGTTGCCTATAAAGCGTCTCGTAGAGATACAAGGTATAATGAAAAAAAAAAACAATATGTGCTTTCGACTATGGAAAACTTGATTTACAATCTGTCACCAAGTACCCGGCTGATATTTGTGTCAAAACTAACGGGAAATGGTATACAAAAGGACAGACAGGTGATTCCGTTTTTTTTTTTCAATTAAACAAAAGGCCATGTCAAAATTTGGTGAGAATCTCAATAAAATTTTCAAATTTTCAGCAACGAAACAGCTTTTATCTAAGCTTATCTAATAAAAATGCTGTTATCCAAGTTTAACACGGTTCGATACTTTCCGTCGACCACGAATCCACGAACAAAAGCCGTAATCATACCAAACAGTATCCTTGCATTACCACCCTTGCATTTTCGGATTAACTTTGCGTTAGCAGATGGCCCTCGTTACTTTTTGTTCGCGGCACAGACATTTGTCTAATGGACCAAAAATAAAGTAAGTGTGGCGGGCTAGGCAATGTCGTCAAAGGAAACTCGGAAGCAAAATTAGCTATTTTACATTGATAAAATTGCGCGCCAAAAGACGTATCAAAACCAGACTAACGGCTCTGCCGAACGAAAGTATGTTTCAATTTTTGAATTTTGAATTTTAACCCAAAAAGTTTCGTGCTCCACTGTAAGACATCGCAGCTTACAAACTATGATAGATTCTAACAAGCGTCATTCCGTGTTTACCTATGTGTTCTCGGAAATAAAATATTTTTAATTTTCACTTTCACTTTTTCCTCACCAGGAAAATGCAGCGGTTAAAGCAGCGCACGTGCCTCCAGTCTTCTAGCAGCTACCCGGACTGCGCAAATGGCACCAACTACACCGAGATCTACTATTTCAACGCGACACTCGACACAGTACTCAGCACCGACGACCTGGTGAGTAGACCACCATAAAATACGGTCTATTGGTTCATTTTGAGCGTAGGATTCTCGCAATCTGCAACCTTATCCGGCAATCTTACCGTAGGAAAGGCTTTACAGCAGTGCATTGACAAGTTAGAGTATTTTACCACCTCTGGTACCATTACATTTATGCAAAACCGTTGACATTCTTCTAAAATAAGTACCGAACTTGGGTACCGAAGCAAGAGGGTACGCAGCAAGGCCAAGCAAGCAAGGCTTGGCAAAATGTGACATTTTTATAACCACTGTGTTGGTTAAGAGGCCACTCAAAATAAAGCGTGCTGTAAAAAAAGAAACAATGAAAGAGAGGAAAGAAAGAGAGAGAGAGAGAGAGAGAGAGAGAGAGAGCAGCGCACGTGCCTCCAGTCTTCTGGCAGCTACCCGGACTGTGCAAATGGCACCAACTACGCCGAGATCTACTATTTCAACGCGACACTCGACACCGTACTCAGCACCGATGATCTGGTGAGTAGACTGCCGTAGAATATTGTGGTTTATTGGTTTGAGCGTAGGATTCTTGCAATCTGCAACCTTGATTCTTAAGCAGACTGTTCTGATAGGGCAAACCACTTGAGCTAACTCGAGTCCTATGTTAGGCTGATTAGTCGCGGCGGATTTAAATTGTCAATTGCTTACCCTGTGATATTACCTTGCTAAAAACATATGTCAATTCGGAAAATCTGCCAAAATCCAAGGAGATAGGATTAGATAGGATAGATTCATAGGTACGGTCGGCCACAGTCACAGATTCCCATGGCAGCTCTTACCGCGTGCGGCATAAGGGCGCCAATCAAACAAAAAGGGATATCCTAGCGTGTGGCCGACTGTACTTCTGGACATTTTTAATCAAAGCGATCAAAGTGATGTTTTTTTTACCAAATCGACGCCTATTCATTTTATTTGGGACCGATATCGTCATAATCTAATTTAGAACCAGGAGTGATTGCCCACCCGTACTTAATTGTAAAACACATACAAATCAAACACAGTAACAAGGCTTCTAAAAACATCAAACGTTTACGTCATCAATGATGTTGGTAGTACGCTATGAACACCAATGCTAATTCGGGCTGTTTTCCCCGAAGTCTCTCTACTTGCGCCTATTTTGCGTCAGGTGGGATTTTTGATCCTTGCCAACCCAGCTCCTCCAAAAAAGTCCAGCAGTGCACGAATGTTCCGGAGCACTTCGGGGAGCGACCCCGGCGAACCGAGGTGGGTAGCCCGGTAGTTTGCCAGCTCCCTGCATTCCAGCAGGACATGGGTGGCTGTTTCGTGTATCTTCATGCCTGGAAAAAAATAATGTTGATTGTTTTGAACAAGCATCTTTACTCCATTTGAGCTTGCAAAGATCTTAAGGCGCTGGGCATAGTGAATTAGCCCGCGCGCAAAGAAAAATGCACAACATCGATTCCTGTATCAAATACACTAAAAAAATCGAAAATGTTCACATATCAAACCCTAGAATTAGGTGAGACCTATCTAAACCGGCCAGTTTTGTGTTGATATCCATAACAGATAGCAAGATATTTTTCTTGAAAAAAAGTGCGCCGCCTATTTTTTTTCAAGCAAAATATCTTCAAAACGTTTATGAATGTCAACACGAAACTGGCTGTTTTAGATATGTCTTACCTAATTCTAGGGTTTGATATGTGATCATTTCCAATTTGTTTAGTGTATTTAATACAGGAATCGATTTTGTGCATTTTTCTTTGCGCGCGGGCGATTCACTATGCACGGCGCCTTAATTAATACAACTAAGCTGTTTGTTGTTGCTGATCTTGTTTGTTGTTGTGAAAGCCAAACTTGCACGTTTGGTCCAATTATTTGGCGCCTCTGATTACACCTTTGGGGATGTAAGCGTGAGTGTGTGTACCTCTGTGATGTCCCCTAATGGAGGAAGCGCAAACATTTGCGTGGCCCGCTTGCCGAGCCACCCTATCGCACTACTATTGATTGAGAATCTACCTCGTGAACGAACGTTCGCTCGAAATGAGGTTTTAACTTTGTTGCGATTGCGAAAAAGTTCGCAAAACGCTTTTGGCACGGATTTTTGTGTCGCTTTTTTTAAGGTTTATTTTTGTCCGGGCATCGTTTAAGATGGAATAGATCCTTTCAGCTTAGGGTGGCATTAATAGTCGTCGACTTAAGATCGAACTCGAGTAGGTGATCTCAGAAAAGTCGAATCAAGCCTTGCCTAATGTCAACGTCAATCTCAAGACGTCTATTAATATGCTGACAGCTACTCAAGTTTTAGCCAAGGCTTGACATTAGACTTTGACATTTCTGAGTTCACCTACTTGAGATCGAGCTCAAGAAGGTGATCTCAGACGGCTATTAATGCCACCCTATCAGCCTATCTCACAGGCCTTGCAGCGTCCAGTTCCCTGCCATCCAGTATGAGTGGAAATGCCATGAACGCTGTATAAATCAACTACTACCTCTATAAAATAAATGCATAAGCCTAAGTTTATTTTTATATTTTTAGTCTGACGTGAGGAAGTGCAGTGAAAAATTCAAGCGATACATAATCTCATGGCTGGCGCTTATTTGTAGTTCCATAGAGCACCATGTTATGTCCATTTGTAAAATCATTGTTAGTCTACAGAACAATTCCTTTTCACTGCCGTTTGTCGAACGAATTTTCAATCGAATAAAAATAGTTAGGTTAGGTTATCGTATGAGGTAGTGGCCACCCGTGGTGTAAGTTTTTAGGCCGTTGATCCCGGTGGTTGTTATTAATAAACAAAAACCCAGACCAAATCCGAAGCACGGAAGCGCTAGATATTATTGCAACTAGCGGTCACCCATAAAAAGTTGTCCAAATAAAAAAAGTTATTCGTATATTATGTTTCATACCCGCTTTGTTCTCACCTAGACTTCAATAAACCACCGTCATCATAAACGACACACGCAGCTGACGCACCTAACAAGGCCCCACTTTCAAAAGAAAACCATACATAACGCAAATTGACGTGCGAAGTTGCATGTGCTTATCGGAGGGGCTATGCTAGCTACGCGTATATCTACCGAACCAGGGCCGCATGAAGCCACTAAGCATTAAGCCCCTAGGTAATACAAGACGCGGGGCCCCTCTGCAATTACTCTCCAAGTCTCGACTATTAACAAAAATAAATGTAAAGACTAAGGTTGGTATTAATAGTGGCATCTCAAGCTCTGCGTAAGTCTCAAGCTCGAGATTGAGTAGCTGTCATTAGGCAAGGTCTCAAGTCGGTGATTTTGTTTTATGAGATCACCTACTTGAGCTCTAGCTTGGGCTGACGACTATTAAAGCTACCCTAAAACACTACTTAAACTATTTTTGACTGAAATCCTGGTTGGTTTATTTGGAAATTATGTTCCGCAAAAATACGAGGCGTAAAGTAAGTAAGATGTAGCCTGTACAATTGTACATGTCCCACTAGCTGGGCAAAGGCCTTCTCTCAGAGAGAGAGTTCGAGCTTAATCACCACGCGTGCTCAATGCGGGTTGGCGATTTTTGCGTTGAGGGTATAATGCCTCATACGCTCAGGCGTAAGTTGTGAATAAAAAATATTTAACAGCATATTATTATTAGTCTTAGAAAATTAGATAGAGCTCGAGATATCACTGATTTCTGTCTAAAATTATCATTCTGTTGTCGTGTCAAACGTGAAGAATAAGCTGTGTGAGAACATTTTGGTAGGTGTACAATGTTTTATTTGTTTTTTGTGTGCCCCTTGTATACAATCAAATGTGTGTGTGTGGTTTTTGCAAATAAATTAAAAACTAATTTTAAAAAATCTCATGGGTGCGGGGCCCCTGGGTATGGACCCTTAAGTAGTTAGTTACCTACATTGCTAACCCGGCCCTGACTGAACCGAACGAATGTGCTCCCGCTGAATCATGTCAGGGCCGCGTTGTGCATGGAACTTTTCACGTATTGTTGGCAGATTGTGGTAGATACCTAAGTACACGAACGCTATAGGTAGAGCTTTATGATTTATGATTTTCGACGGTACGGTAAGATAACTGAGTAACCGATTGCCGGCGGAAAACTAAACCTCTAAAATAACGGTGACGTCGATCTTCGGAGGGGTTTACTCATAAATACAAACATATTTTATTTTATAAACCGCAAGAATCCCCTGGAGCTCTGCAGCTCTCTCGCTCGCACTTTTCAACATTTTAATTGATTGTAAGAGAATGATTCAACTTTGGACGATAAAATATAATTGCAGACATAGATAATGAAGCTATCAACATGTGGACACACTTTCACAACGGAAAGATCTTGTATTGCCACAGTTAATTAACTGTGTTTCTATATTTAAACATTTATAATAAGTTGAAAAAATCCACTCGGGACAGGACTTGAACCCGAGTGATTTTTTTCAACTTATTATAAATGTTTAAATTATTCCCTAGCACGGGTTAGTGCTTTAGAAAAAATAAAAAGTGTGTTTCTATAAATAATAAAAACAGGTACCGTATTATTTCACCATTAAACACCGAAGCATTTACTTCTTCGTTTCCAAGAAAAGAAATAGAGGCAAATTATAGGCCAAGAGAGCGTCCCTGAGGTTCTTCATTAGCAAATTATACCTATCTGGATGTATAATTTGTGTTGCTTGACAAGCATAAGACTATTAGATACTTTAGCTGCCCAGAGGCGGACTAGCAGTCGTCGCCGCCCTAGGTACAGCTTAGTATATGCCGCCCCCCTTATCAGCGTAACATCTACGGAGACGTATAGGGTTGCCAGATGTCCGGTATTTGAGCGTATAGTCCGGTATTTTCGAGGCCTGTCCGCTAAAAAATAAATGGTCATACCGGACAAAACAATGTCCGGTATTTTGAGGAAAGTCGGTACTACTGGTAAGAAGCGCCTACGAAAGTAGGCACATGAACTCCCTCAAACGCAAATAACGCCATCTCTCCTAAAACTAAAATAACTACTTAAACCAAAATTTTGTTACTAATTTAGTTGAATGTTGATTTATGCAAATATTATTAGTATTAGTTGGGCTTGGGGTTGTCCGGTATTTTTTGAACTCACCTGGCAACCCTACAGACGTATAACATATACCTTGGTATGTAGATGCGGTATTTGTCAAGCCAAGTTCAATCCAAGGAAAAGGAACCTGGCGACGCACCGTATGTTATATTACACGAACCATTTGGAGCTACTTTTGACCCCACACGAGTTATGAATTTACTTTCTGGCCAACTATTAAACTTATCGAAATCGGTTTAGAAGAAGTAAAAACATTGATGGTAATTGGCAATACTGTAAATCTGTACGATGTCCATATTGTAATTCAAACTATTTTTTTTTCCGTGTCTGGAGTCTTCATACTTTAAATGCTTCACTGTAAGTACTGTTATTAAGAGTGGTATTCTAGAACGCTACTTAAACTCTCTTTAAACTAGGGTAGGTAATCGTATGAGGTAGTGGCCACCCCTGGTGTCAGAGTTTTTAGGCCACCCAAGGGGTCTCTGACATGGCTTAACGATTGTTATTAATCAACAACAACCGGGACCAACGGTTTAACGTGCCTTCCGAAGCACGGAAGCGCAAGTCTCTTTAAACTCAGTTCAAACTACAACGCTCCTTGAACTCTGTTTAAACTCAGTTTAAGTAGAGTTTAGTAGTGTCGACTGTCGATAAAACAGTGCATGTTTTGATTTGAATATCCCTCCCTTCATATCATAACATGCACTGTTTTATCGACAATCTGAACTCTGTTTCAACTGAGTTTAAGTAGCGTTCTAGAATCTACATGTTTCACAAAAATATATTTTTTACAACGATTAGCCGCCCGCCCCTAATATCTGGCCGCCCTAGGCCTGGTTCTAAAGTAAAATCCGCCACTGAGCGGCGTGGTAATGGGGTAACCTTTAGCAAAGGCGCAATTCCTAGTAGACATAACTAGAGATGCTACTATAAATTATAATAAATGCCAAGGTCTGTTTGTGGGTGTGTCCTTCTTTCAACAGCAAAGGTGGAGCAAATCGCTGTATTTTTTTGCATTAGGTTTAGGAAGTGTATTACTATTTCGCGGAAACAATCTCATGCAGAGCAATCTCGTAATACACGAGTGCTTTTTGGGTACAGGCGGTCTGGTTTATGTCGTTTTATGGTGTTTTCGATGAAGAGGCTTGCCCAGCACCTATATCATCCTGAAAGCTTAGTCGACCTAGCCTACACAAATAAATACCGCGGCGCCAAGTAAGCCGCGTTTTTCCTCACGATGTTTTTACTTTTGTCAAGTGGTATTTTGCTCATCATCATCAGCCTGTTGTTGTTGATATGCAGTGCTCACGAAAGTTTAAATTGTAAAATCAGCCTGTTAACACCCACTGCTGAGTAAAGGCCTTTTCATGCTCACGCCACCTCTCACAATCCTGTGCCAGGTGCAACCACTGTTTTCCGGCTACTTGGGCTATGTCGTCGGACCATCTGGCTAGTGGTCGGCCAACCGGTTTTGCTACTACAAAATAATGTACACGACGTAACTTTAAAAATAAACAGTTATAGTCACATGCCCGATTGCCCGCGCTAGGAATCTTTCGCGTCCGATTCCATTGTTCTACCCAGTACCACCACTCCACTAACTCTGCTCTTTCTTCCAACAGCAGGCAGTTCTACCACCGTTTCCTCTGTGGCTGGCGGCGATCTTTGCCTCTCTGCTGGTGCTGGTGATCCTGCTGACTGTCAGCGGGAACGTCCTGGTGCTGCTGGCCTTCCTGGTCGACCGGACCATCCGCCAGCCCAGCAACTACTTTATCGCCTCGCTGGCCGCTACGGACCTGTTGATAGGTATGTTTCAAAATGGCAAATTCACTCTTCGGTGGCCCATTTCATGAAACTGACAATGAAAATTGAAGCGGCGTCTGGAAGAAGGTCCCGAATTGAAAATTGTAAATTCATCCGGAGGTAAAAACACTTTATATTTTTCTATAACATCTACAAACTAACATTT
This sequence comes from Zelleria hepariella, assembly GCA_949319315.1. NCBI lineage: Eukaryota > Metazoa > Arthropoda > Insecta > Lepidoptera > Yponomeutidae > Zelleria > Zelleria hepariella. Next base: position 15,366,141 of record OX439387.1, read on the forward strand.
TTATTAATGTACATAGGTAATTGGAAATCAGACTAACCTAATGGATTGTATAAAATAAAACGATAAAAGATTATGAGAACATATTAATAAAAAAAAAATACAACCTTTTTGGGCCCATATTCAACAAAATCTTCATCATCATCAGAATAATTAGTATTATTAGTTGAGATCATGGGTTGGACTAACCATTAAAAAAATAAACTCATTTTATCCATGGGTGTGTTTTATTTTGTTGTTCCTACTATAATTTTGTGGCCATACGATTCTTAAAATCCTTGATCGATCTGATCTTTCCCCAACGTAAATATCACCCTATTGTCCGCAGGTACAATCTCGCTGCCCTTTTACACTGACTACGTCCTCAAAGGCTACTGGCATTTGGGCCCGCTGCTCTGCGACCTATGGCTGTCAGTCGACTACACTGTCTGCTTAGTGTCACAATACACCGTATTGCTTATAACAGTGGATCGATTTTGCAGTGTCAAAATAGCGGCTCGCTACAGAGCTTGGCGGACTAAAAACCGAGTCATTTGGATGGTAACAGTGACGTGGATCATACCGTTTCTTCTGTTTTTCACTACTATTTTTGGGTGGGAGCATTTTGTAGGCTATCGCGATCTGCAGGAAGGGGAATGCGCTGTGCAGTTCCTAAAAGACCCAATTTTCAACACAGCCCTTATTATCGGGTATTATTGGACAACGCTTTTTGTCCTAATCTTTTTGTACGCGGGTATATTCAAGACGGCTTACGATATGCAGAAGAAAAGCGAAGCCAAGCAGCGAAAGATGCAATCGATGGTCGCTTTGAGCGCTGGTGCTATGTCAGGAATGGCAGGACGAGCCGCTGGGATATCGGGCCTAACCAAAGCTACAATATCTAGTGAGGATCAGGTCAAAGTGTCGGAGAGTATTCGTAAAGATTCAACTTCCAAAGGATCCTTAGCAGCTCCATTGTTAACCCTTGGTGGTTCAACAGATTCCAATTCTAGTCAAAAGTCTTCAGCTCACAAAAGCAGCGCAACGGTCACTGGAACTTCGACCACGGCTGAATCCGATGGAGATAAGAAAGAAGATCAGGTGGAAGCAGAAAGATCAAGCAGTCCAGCATTTGATTCAGACGAAGAAAGCACAACACAAACCAATATCAAGAAACGTCCATCAGTGGCCAACTTAGTCATGCAAACTGGAGCTCTACAACTCCTGAACAATATGCGAATGAACGGTGGTATGCTTATAAAGACGGATGCTAAACAGCCTCCACCGCTGCCACCAAGACTAGATGCTGATAAGCCAAAGACTTCCCTATCACAAATATCAGAAAAGAGTCTCTTGGACACGGATAACCCTGAAAGCAACGATCATTCACAAGCAACCATACCCTTATCTCAAGTGTCTCAAGCTTCCAAAGCTTGTGTTAATTCCCCCACTTCATCAGGTATTGCCACGCCTTCAGAACAAAAAGAAGTTTCGACCACCATCGCTCAGAGAATCATTCCCCCTCCTTCAGAATTCCGCTGCAGTCCACCTGTGTCTGAAAGTCCGCCTTCTCTCTCCGAGTCGTCCAGGGCTAGAACAATGCGTCTCGTTAAAGCTGATGGTAGTTCTTATGATGTCTTAGTAGGAATGGATGGCGCTGATTTAAGGTATATGGACGAGAGTTCGGTTATCCTAAATTCACCTACGTTTGAGAGCCCTCCATCTTCGGTCACCTTTCCAACGGCCACAGAGCCATCTTCGCCGCCAACGGCCAGTTCTGGGAATGTACCAAATACATCTCTATTACAAGCTGCACTGATAAGAGCGACTGCTGAAGCTAAAGTGGTTCCACAGCCAAAAACCAAGCCTTCACCACCACCGCCAGTCAAAGTTAACACAGAGGTTAGTCTGACGGTGGGGGAGCGTCCAAAACCTGTAATCACGCTCGTGTCATCGACATCCAACAACAATGACCAACAAAAGAACGAACAAAGTAAAGTGACAAGATTAACTCCAACGGTAAGTCCTGCCGTAGAAAACAGCGATGTTTCGAGCTTGGTGACCGGGTCTGGACGAGGTGACTCCAAAAGAGACTTTGTCAAAAATATCGGGAAGAAATTGAAGGTCAAGCGTTCGAAACGTGAAGGGTTATTCCCGAACATCGGACGGCAGAAGTCAAAGTCGGAAAATAGGGCAAGGAAGGCATTTAGGACCATATCTTTTATTTTAGGTGCTTTTGTCGTGTGCTGGACGCCGTATCACGTGCTAGCGCTAGTCGAAGGCTTCTGCACGGACCCGCCGTGTATCAACAAGCATTTATACATGTTTTCCTACTTTCTCTGCTACGCCAATAGTCCAATCAACCCCTTCTGCTATGCACTAGCTAACCAGCAGTTCAAAAAAACCTTCACAAGGCTGTTGAAGGGTGACTTCCATATCACATAGGGGTCGGTGAGGTTTGTAGGGTATAAGAGAGCGTAAACAAATCGCACAATTTTTCTGTACACGTTTGTATGGATAGTTCGATGGATATTTAGTTGTAATTGGAATGAGATGCTGACAATATCTGACAGCTATACTAGACAGATGAGCAACTGCTCGAATGATAGCAAATTTGTGGTAAACCCAAACGACTCCGACGTCCACACTTTCGCTAGATCTTCTTTCTTTGTGGCGTTTTTGGTATTCTTTGTGTATTTTCTACAGGTGACCTTCTGTCTAGTTTAGCAATTTGTGGTTGTAGTCCGCTTGTACGTATATTTTAATTTAAAAGATGTTGTTAAGAATAAGACAATACCCAGTTTTAAAATATATCAGTATGTGCTTTTGATGTGAATAGAGTGTTTAATTAAAAAAACTTAGGTCCATGTGTAGAAATTGTATAGACTATGCGGAGTAAAGAATAATAAAACATGTATAATATTATTATGTAACTGTCAATAAAAACCTGTACATAATATTTCTTCGTTAGTTGTGTGTTACTGGGAGAGATGTTGTAAACTTGTTTAGTTAAATAGTTATCTTAGTATATAAAGTTCAGAACTGACAATAAGATGTTAGATCGTGTACATAAGGTTAAGATAAAATATTATAAACAGTCTCTTATTTTCGTGGTAGATAGTGGTAAAGTCTGTAATTTCTATTATAAGTAAGAATGTGCTTTAAAGTACGAATATTTATTTCTTATATACTTAAGGACTATACCCACTTATCTACTTTCCGGGCGTTCTGAGCTCCGAACATTTTGGACACTAACCATTACCAAGAATTGCGGAGTTCTGCAATTCTGCATGTGGAGTATCTGTTATGGAGCTTTAATGAAATTCTCAGAATATTGTGCAACAATATTCTTTTGTTCGTAAGATCGAAGATTTCGGAATGCAGGAACTTTGATCGGTGTGCATAGGTCCTTCGAAGGTGAATTTTCAATTACGCTTAAAAGCTTTCAGCCTTGAGCCCTGCTAAAGTTTTTTAGCGTCAAAGTTAATTACGAAAATAGTCAATTATCCGTTAGACAATCGATGTATCTATCTATAATTATTATTATGGTTATGAATATTTTGTCAACACCGACGCACTGGCCTAAGAAGGAGTTTTTATTATGTATTTATCAAAAAAATATGAATCTCTTAGTTTTATGGAAGAAACCTGACTCATAAATTCTCATAATAAGTATAAATGTATTTTGTTATATTTCCATTCAGTTCAATTCAATTCATTCAGTTCAAAACCTCTGTAGTCAGTACTAAAAACTAAACGTTATAGCATTAAATCTTAGTTAAAAACAATTATAAATCAAATCAAGATGAAAGACAAAAGTGACGTAATAGTAGTTAGGTTTTGAAAAATAAACAAAAATAATAGTGTACCTACCTAGTTATAGAGAGTACAAAACTTATCATTTAAATGTTTAGAAAAAAATACCTCAGAATTTGAACTTTTTCACCTAGTGTAAACTTGACTTTATTTTAATCTGTGGCTAAAACTCTTGTGTATGTATTTAAAAGATTTCACTCCTTGAAATTAGGACAGCCGCAAAAGAAAAAATATCTTCGCCTTTATCGTGTCAATAAATATAATAATGTAAATAGGCTTTATACGATGCTCCTTCAGTAAAAAGTCGTTTATACGTAACAATATAAAGTCGGAAAGGATATTAATTCAATAAACCAGATAGTGATTTCAATATACTGTGTTTTACTTATACCAAATTCCTAACGCTTGTTTTTAGGGTTCCGTACCTGAAAAGGAAAAAAAATAACCATTATAGGATCACTCGCGTGTCTATCTGTCTGTCCATCTGTCACACTCAATTTGCTCCAAAACTACTCTGAACCGATTGAGTAGATATTTGGTACAATTATGTAAGTTGGTGACCCAAATACGGACGTGTAACGTAATTTATAGAGGAATTTTAATTATGGGGGCCACTTTTGGGGGGTAAATTAGAAAATAAAATCGTCGTCCGGCCTAACCTTCCGTATGCTGAAAATGGGACCAAAACTTTATTTAATTGAATTGGTTTATCTTACGCGCCACTTGATTGCAGAGGAACCCGCAAAATTAATCAAAGTATCTTTCATAAATTTAATCATGATCACTTAGCTTCATATTAATCAAACAGTTTGTTGGTAAGTCTAGTCTAGAGGGCGAACTTTCTGGATGAGTTCTAGTTTGAAAGCCAGATAATTTGAGATGCGAGATAAAGTTTAGTCGAGGAAAAGCGGCTCCACGGTAATTAAATGTAACTTATCATCATCATTTTCGTGACTTTTGTCCTGATGTTTAACAATTTTAGAAATTTCAGTTCAGAATTAAGTTTTTTCGACCAACACAAACGTAACCGATTTTTTTTAATTTTGAAGCCGATTATTTAAAAAAATAACTCGTTTACCAAGGTTCTTTGGTACCAACACCATTATGTTCCTGACAAAAAAGTTACAGCTTTACTAATCATGATTTTTATTATTTTGATGAGCAGATCGGGGGGTCTACCGGCTACGACGAAGCCGATTACCATTGGCGAAAATCGAAGTTCGATTTTTGAAAAATGTACTGCCACCCAGTTCATTTTACTGCCACCTAGTTAATTTTTACCCGACTACGCGAAGCAAAAAGGAGGGTTATGATTTTAGCAGCGTATGTATGTATGTATGAAGGGAGGGAAACTTCCGGTTTACTTAATTTAGCAACTTTATTCGTCTTTACATCTTCAAAATCTTCAACTTCACAACTTTTCCCTGACTGACACCAACTGACTCCTCGACCTTCTCGTTTTTCCTAAATTCTAAATTGAAATCTATCTTCTTTCTCCCTCTCGCCCACACTTCATTTCACGCATCATCTTATATTCCGACAACGTTCCTTTCACATCCCTATCGTTCATACTCCTTTCTTCCAATCCCACATCTATGTATGTATGTATTTATGTTTGTGTGTTCATCTATTCCCTCGCAGAGCCTAAAATACTCGGCCGATTTCAACAAATGAGGTGTCGTTGGATTCGTCTTAATCACCCAGGTAACATAGGATAGTTTAATTTTGAAAAAACCAAGATGGCGGCTGTGCTGCGCCCTAAAGTGGTGGACCTAAAAATAAAAATTATCGGATACCATCGTCATGGGTATCAAATGAAAGGGCTTTAAAAGACCTTTTCAAAAATGTATAACACATGTAGCGTCAACATAACAAATAGAAAAAAAAAAAACAAAATGTGTTTTTTTTGCCCTTCTTGGTTCTATTCTGGGTGATCGTCCAAAATGACTTACTAAAAAGCTCAAAAAAAAAAAATAGAAGTTAAAAACTAAAACCCGACTACTAAAAGGCTTAAAACAAGACCTGTTTATCCTTAAAATAGACTCATAGATAATTAATCGTAGTCGGAGGACACCACATTCGCATTTGATAAACCGATGGCCTCCGACTACGATTAATTATCTATGAGTCTATTTTAAGGATAAACAGGTCTTGTTTTAAGCCTTTTAGTAGTCGGGTTTTAGTTTTTAACTTCTATTTTTTTTTCATAAATTGAACTTCGATTTTGCCATAACAAGAGCTTCGTTTCTATGAAAACTTACACAGCTCCTCCTTATAACAGTAAAATACAGTGTGGGTAATTCGGTACGCAAAGTTTTTTGTTCGAAAGTCCGTTATCGGCTTAAACTTATCTTTAGACAATATTGAGAAACTAATTCAAATTTTTTTTTTATTTTGGTCCAGTAGTTTTGTTTTTATGCGCTAAAATGTTTAGTTCCTATGACCGCCAACAGTATGCAGACAGTCGCGTGACGTCATAAAACCGTATCTTTGAAACGTTGTAAAATCCAAACTACTGAACCAAAATAAAAAATATTGAAATTAGTTTCTCAATATTGTCCAAAGGTAAGATTAAGCCAATAACGGACTTTCGAACAAAAAACTTTGCGTACCGAATTCATAATTAGTAAGGCTGCTTGTGTTTCCAGTGCATAAGCGATAGGTATATTCCGCGCGGGATGAGAATGGGATGGAACCTTGTCAAAGTCAATCGAAAACATACTTAATTTTACTTTGACAAGGTTGCATCGACGCGAGTTTGCTTACCCCGCGCGTCTTAGTTCCAAAAGGTCGCATCCCATTCTCATCCCGCGCGCATTATAACTGCAAGTTACATAATCAAGTTGCCGGGTTCCCCTATAATAGACAGGCCACGGAGAAAGTGAGTGACAGTATCGTGATTCGTGACCAGAACTATTAGGGCTAAAGGTCGAGCGGCAATCAAGGCCCTGACATAGTAAGTGAGATGGTATTCGGGTAGGAATACAACGTGTTACAAAAGATCCTAACTCTTTTAACAGGGTGTAACCTCCAACAGGATGGCAATTCTGTAAAAAGAAGTGGAAAAACAATTTGTATTTTATAACCCCAAAATTGAAAAAATTTCATACCTTTTTTTGTTTTTGGATTTAGCTCAAAAAATATGTTTGTGTGTGTGGCGCATTCATTGATGTTCCGTTCTCGGGAACATTGCCAATCGCTGGAAACATTGCTGGCAATGTTCCCCCAACTGGGAATTTAACGGGAACTTTGCTCTAAACTTTGGATATTTCAATATTTGTTTATTGACTTGTAAATGGTTTTCGATTCTTTATACACCAAATAATAAGTTACTAAACACATAATTCATACGAATTTCATAGGTAGTACGGATTTAAGATGGATTTTTAATGGTACACCGATTTCATGCAGTCTCCATGTGGCAACACTGGAAGGACAAGACCCTTATGCAAATATGCATGTCACTTGACTAAACAAAGCGATAATTGAAGAATTAGCATGAATTAACAAAATAAATATCACTGGGAATTTATGGAAACATTGGGAAACATTCGGAAACTTTCCGGGAAAATTGCCAGTGGAAGCATTGCCGGGAGTGGGAATGTTTCCAAGCGTACATCAATAGGTGCATTAACATAGCTTTGAGTTGTTAAAACCTTGTGAAAGTCAGTGAAAACGGAATTAAAAAATAATTTTCTCCCGCCGCAGCGAATTATTTAATTTACAAATCAAAGGAAAAAAAAATCAAAGGATTCAGCAAAAAAAAATAACCGGTTTGTAATAAGAGTTAACTGCATTTGTAACACCTTGTATTGGGCGGAAAAACGCAGAAAAATTACGCGTGAAGGGGAAGTGTGTGATAGCAACCTGTTTATGAGACTCTTTTAATGTTTTTTTAGGGTTCCGTACCCAAAGGCAAAATGGCTGTTATTTGAGTGTCTGTAAATCTCTACTTCGTTCGAATAAAGAAATATGCATATTTTTATAGAATTTCGATTAATTTTTATTAAAACACAAAATTTTTTTCATGACATGAAATAGCAGAAAAAAGGTTGTGTAAAGGCTTTACTAGGGTGCACTCTAAGTCGATAGTAGTCTATCTACTGATAACTGCAAACAACTTGTACTAAGTGGCAAAAAAAAGGAGCGAAAAAAATATAAGCTGTTCCATAATAAAAGGTGTTACAAAAGTACCTAACTCGTTTTACAGGGTGTAACATACTGGCCAACAGGATGTCAAATCTGTAAAAAAAAGTAAAAAAAAAACAATTTTTATTTTATAACCTCAAAATTGAAAAAAAATCATAACTTCTTTGTTTTTGTTATTAGCTCAAATTTAAAAATATGTTTGTGCGTGTAGGTACATTTAAATAGCTTTGAGTTGTTAAAACAATGTGAAAGTCAATGAAAACAATATTTAAAAATACTTTTCTCCCGCCACATCGTTCACATTTTATTAATTTAAAAATTAACGGAACGTTAAACAGCAAATAAAATATTTAGGTTGTGATCCCTATCACCGGGTGCTATTACCCTGTAAAAAGAAGTAGGTACTTTTGTAACACCTTGTATAAGGTAGACTCAGTACTGCACCAAATGTATGGAACAGCTTATATTTGTATTGCTCTATTTTTTTGCCGGTTAATAGGTTTGTATTGCTCTATTTTTTTGCCGGCTACACGTTGTTTGTAGTGATTAGTAGACAGCATTAAAGTTTCGCTATCGAATCCGATTGCACCCTGTAGAATAAATGTGTTTGTAGCTTTACGAACATATTGATTTCTTCAAGAAGCATTAGGTGAGGAAGGCATTAATTTTGTTATGATACGTGTACTGAATAATGATCACAAAATGTCAATCAAAATGTCAACCAAAATGTCAACATGCTTATTTAATTCCAATAATAATTAGAACTCAAACAATATTTCGATTATGATTCTCAAGTATACTCCACAGTGACAAAAAATCTGTGAAAATTTGTATTGGCTACCTCAATGCGGTTTCAAAGGAGTTGGAAGAGGAGCAGAATAAAAGGATTTCGTTTGGCTCACATAAAAAAAAATGTATCCGTTTTTGCTAAAAACGAGCCTTCAAATGAGAATCCCTAAACTTAAGGCCTAGATTCCAGATCGGAGAACCTATGAATAAATCCCGCCGCCGCCAAAAGTGGCCGCTTTTGCGGGGCGGCGGGATTAAGAAGATATGTTTTTTTTTCATTGGTGGACGCGATTCCCTCATCTTAAGGTTGGACGATAGCAACGTGGTGGGAAATTCAAAAATTTAACAGTTTTTTACATTTTGTAGCTAAACTGAGCAATTTTTGTTAAGTGATTTTTCGTTTGCGGCAATAACATAGTATTATTTTCATTATTGTTAACAACAGAACAACAGTAATTTAGCCGATTATGTGTTCTGAAAATTTTGAATTTCCCGCCACGTTGCTATCGTCCTACCTTAAATACCCCCACTCAAAGAACAGCCAAGTGAATCAGAAGTTGGTCAAGAAAGTTGCCGATTCACTAACTTATCTCCTTTTTCCTTTTGCAGACGACGCGACTGTAAAATAGTGAAACGTTTCAGCTTTGAGAAAATCAATGTTTAACCCCCGACCAAAAAAGAGAGGTGATATAAGTTATGTGTGTGTGTCTGTCAGGGTGTGTGTGTCTGTCTGTCTGTGTGAATATCTATCGCACCGTAGCTATTAAACGGGTGAACCGATTCGAATGCGGTTTTTTTAATTTGAAAGCAGGTTTTTTTACCGAGTGTTCTCACTAAAATCGGTTCAGACGTTTAGGATATATGCTTCATAATTTTCAGCCCACATTTGCCCACTATTTGGTACAGGCCTTTTTCCCTTCGCGCCACCTCTCACAACCATCCGCGTCCATGGACCCTCCGCCGCTGTGACAATGTCGTCCGACCATCGGGCCTATAATTGGCATCCTTATCAGACCAAAAACTATGTACCTAATTATAATGTTTATTGAGGATTCTGTTGGCTTCCCTAATTTAATAAATAAATAAATCCCACGTCTCTTCTGTGTGACTGACGCCTAAGAAAACAAATTCGTTAACACAAAAAACCAATATTTTTAGAACAAGCGAGCGAAGCTGCCTAGGACATGTGCTTCGCCACGACAGGTAGGTACCGACTTCTTCAAGTAATCATGATGGGCAAGATTGAAGGGAAGAGGCGTGTTAGTAGAAGAAGAAAGTCGTGGCTCAGAAACATCAAAGAATGGACGGAGATAGCCAGCGTCGAACATCTATTTCGCTTGGCAAAGAACAAGAAAGAATATGAAGAGCTGACGGCCAACCTCCATTAGTGGAGAGGCACGCCAAGAAGAAAGAAGAGCGAAGCGAGCAAAGTTCTCCGAGTCTATTGGAACAATCCGGCGTTTGTAAGTATGTTTCTATGTTTGTATGTATGAATGTTCGTTCGACGATAACTTGCGTATATTTAGTCGGATCGTCATGAAATTTGGTAAGCAGGTAAATTATTACTTAAAGAGAATTTTTAAGTTCGAACATGAGCCAAATCAGTCAAGGGGTTGCGGAGTTATGGGGTCGCGAGTTCATAGTTCGGGGCGAAACACTAGTATTGACCTATGAGCGGACCCATAGATGTATTTGTGTACTACACTACACGGGTACAATCATTATTCGTTACAATAACGGAGAAGCCCGGCGATGCGAAGAACAATGCTTGTCAACGCCGTGAACGACGAAGGCTCTATTTCTATGGGTTTGAATGGTAGGGTGCGTGTCATTGTTTACTATTGTGAACACACATGCTGTTTGGGGAATAGTCCAGAAGGAAAACAACTCGTGTGACTTTAAATTAAATATATTTCATTATTCAACCATTTAGTTTTAACTAAAAATTAACTATACAACGTACCTTTTAAAATAATCCGCAATTACGATCATCGAGGACACTTCACGAATTTACACTGGTAATAGCACCAATTTACTCCGATATGTATTTAATCGTTGACGGTTGAAATGATTTAATTTATAGTGGCTTTATCACAGCCGGAACTAACACGGAGGTATTCCCACCTCGACGGTTGACGAGCGATTGGCACATGGCCGCGTCGCCAGCCGTTTTATATTGCAAAACGGCGGGTGGCGCCAAAGTCGTTTAGCACTTCTTTAGAAAACATAAATTATTACGAACAATTAATAAATATCGCTGACAGTTCGGCCATCTGACTAATTTGTACGTCCTCGTACGAAGTAAACTTTATATAATAATAATATATTTTTTTTATTATTATTAAAATATGTCAATTAAAACAATTACTTAGGTAGTGATTTGATAATAAGTTTGAGTTTTACTAAGATTGTATTGGAAGACACTATTTATTTTATATTATTAAATATTTGACTACTTGATATTATAATAAACTATTGTTTAAATCCTTGGACTTCCGATGAAAGAATATTCCAAAGACTCACCGTTCAGTTCCTAAGCCATAATTAAGAGGGGAAAAACGAACTGGTGAAACGAAAAACCCTCTTGGCTTCATAATGGGATATACAACAGTCATTTACATTTGTATTTAAATATGAAGAAGGCTACGTGCCGCTTACCTATAGTTTCAGATTTACATTTTTAATATGATAAACAATGTAACTGTGCAATTGATCAGTAATTATTGAGTGAACAACAATCTAATTTACAGAATATCACTGGAAGCGAAATTAATAGAATGAAATGATATTACTAAAAGCAAGCATCAGATTAATGGATCCTAATGATCTGATTAATTATACAATAAAATATATCTGAAACCTTAGGCCTTTGCATCTACGTAATGAGATGATTTATACAGCGCCCAATGGCACCTACACTCACACTAGGTGGGTGAAGTGACCACTAGGACGCAGCAGTGCCGGAGACATAATTTTTAGATGGAGTAGGCTTGCCCAGCACCTAAACCATCCCGACAGCTTAGTCAGCTTAGCATAATGTCTAAGTACATATTATGGTATATCGTAATACTAAAAATATTCTGTGAACTAGATAATATAATAATAATGGCAACAGATTCACTGTCCTGAATACCCTGGTAACAGGCTAAAAGTCTTGAATACCATACCATGGCAAGAAGCTCACCATCCCGAATACAAAGGCAACAGGCTGACCGTTCTGAATAACGTCCTGAATACCCTGGCAACAGGCTAAACGTCTTGAATACCATACCATGGCAAAAAGCTCACCATCCTGAGTACAAAGGTAACAGGCTGACCGTTCTGAATAATAATTATGGCTACCCTTAATTTTGGCAACAGGCCCCTCGTCATGAATACCATGGCAACAGGCATCTATATTATCATGAATACCATACCACGGCAACATACCCCCTATCCTGAATACCAAATACAATAATTATGGCTAATCTTAACTATGGCAACAGGCCCCGCGCCATGAATACCATGGCAACTGGCCCCTATGTCTAGAATACCACACCGTGGCAAAGAGTCCCATGTCCTGAATACCACGGCAACATGTCTCATGTCCCGAATACCAGTACAGCATAACATCTTAAGATTGCAACAGGTAATAACTACTTTATCCTAAATACCAGTACAATAGAACTTACAGCATCTTAATATGACAACAGGTCTCAACGACTATGTCCTGAATACCCGTCTAATATCACACAAATCCCACATTGACACAATTTTGACATAACATGAAATGACATTTGACACAACTTTCTTCAGTAGAACAAACTCCTAACCTTAAATTAGTTAAAGAACTCCGGCCATGCTATGTTCTGATTTCAATCGTTACAATGTAAAACATTAAATTATTGTCGTGATATTACACTAAAATAATATTCCTCTTGGTAGGTAACTGCCACAAATAATAACAATAGTCCTATAATACATTAATGAGTGGTGGTAGCCTAGTGGGCAGAACCATGGACTCCGAATTCAGGTGCTGGCACGCACCTATGGCTCCAATTATTTTCAAAGATAGGTATCAAAACACATTTGTGAATTTGTAGCAGCAATACCATTCGCCAATAGTGAAGGAAAACATCACGATATAACCTTAGCATCTGAGGTATCGTGTAATAATATCCTCAGCGCGAAAATTGCCAAGCCACAGGGTATACGCGTGGGGGCAACTCCCGCTCCGAGAGAAGGCCCTCGCCCAGCAGTTGTCTTTAGCTATAGCTTAGCTAAGCTACTTACTCCACGGCATTAAATGAAATCCATCTCGTTAGTATTAAAGAACATAATTTTGGAGTGCGACTGAAGAAGTAAGCGAGATCATACAGCAAGAAGCACTTGACTACTCTTTCTTGAAAAACAACGTGTTTGCTGCGAAGTAGGTGCCAGAATCGAATTTATTATCAACGATGTGAATGTCAATCACAGTAATTTGAAAAAATCTCTTATTTCAATGTAGATAAATTATTGACTTTGCTTATCAAATCAACTAGACATTCACCAAACATGTCTGAATGTTAAGAAGCCTTTGAGATATGGGTGTACTGGCGGATGCTACAAATCTTCTGGACCCAGAAGTCCGTAACATCACATTGCTGCAGAGAATGAGGAAACTAGAGTATTCTGGCCATATATTGCGTTACAACACGTACAGACTCCTTATACAAGGCTACCTACTGAGCAGAAGGAGAACTGCAAGACCCAAGACATTCTGGTTGCAAAATCTGCAGAAATGTTTCTAGGAAAGTAATGGCTCTTTTTTTTCGTTTGGCAGCTTTAAGGACAGGATAGCCAAACTGATCGCCATCATCCGGTAAGTGAATGCATACAAAGAGGAAGAGGAAGAATTTGTTAAGATTTCAACAATATAGATGAACACCAGATCAATTTCGACCTATCTATCGACAAGGAGGGATGACTGAATATAGTAGACGATATTCAAGAAAATTATATTCACTTAACCCTTTGACTATTTAAATCCATTATGTAGAACGAGTGGTAGTATTTAACGACATCATTCTCTCCTGTATGAACAAAAACCCCAAAAAAGACTGGGAGCCGAAGCTGTTAATCCACTAATCCCATATCGATAGAGCGACCGTATTATAAATACCAAAAACTACCTAGATATTGCAAGGTCGATAGGTCTCGGTGTGATAACAAGCCTCCTTGCGTAACTTGTACCTGCATTGCTACGTGACAACAACAGTGCAACATAAGTCATTAGAGCGCTCGAGTAAGTTGAGGAAACAATGTAAAGGATACCTTAGTCGATGTTTAAAGGAGCAATTAGAGTTCCGATGTTGTTAGTTATACGTAAACAAACCTAAACCAAACTTTACAATTGCCTAGGTATACAAACATCAATTGTTCAGTTCACTAGACCCTGTAAGATTAAGATTTATGTATTTCAAAGTTAACAAGATTTCATACATAGCAAGTGTAAGCCACGGGGCAGTTACCTTGGTTAGTTAGAGACCCAAACCAAATCTCTAATTTGCAAAGATGGTGACTGCCACAGGAAGATAAGATGTAGACTGGCATTTGTTAAGGATGCATCCTTTCCCCGTTCCTCTGAAATCTGTAAATACTTCCAGAAAATAATCCAGGAAGCAATTGAAGATCTGGAGAATGTCCATGAGCACAGCAGAAAAGCTGTGCTGAATATGAATGTGTCGAAGATTTAAGTTCATGATTTACGCGAGTGGGCCTCAATCTCAGGCAGACTTACACATCTGAGCGAAACTCGTAGAAAGAGTCGACAAATACAAGTATCCTAGACCATGTTAAGAAACTCATAGGGGAACGATACCGAAATAAGAGTGCGTATCGAGATTTCCCGAGCGTCATTCATGACGATGAAAGAAGTTTTGTGCTATCAACAACGCTTCATAAAACTGCTACTGCTTGGCGTTCTTTATGGGTGCGAGACATGGACCATGAAGGAGACTTGAAGCATTTGGGATATGGTGTTATCTAAACTCCGGATCAGCTGGATTGCACAAAAGTGGAATCAGTCAAGCAGCGAAAAAATTGCCTACTTAGGGCACATTTTGAAAAATAAATGATACCAGCCGTACGATGGTCCGACGATATCAAAGCTACAGCAGGCTCAAACTGGACCACAATAGCTACAGACCGGTTTATATGGAAAAGACATGAAGAGGTATACGATACGTCCAGCAGTGAACGATATTAATATTGAAAAAGAAGAAGAAGAATTTTTAAAAGAGCTACCACATTTGAGTACTCGCCGACTCGGCATTGACTCTCAGAGCAAGCAAGAAAATGCAAAAGATAACAAACAATAACTGTATAAACTCTGAAACCTATAAAAGGAAAACCTTTGACCAAACACTACGAAAAAAAATGCCGTACCCTTCATTGCACATACCAATAAACTGGACTGTAAATAGTGATGAAAACTTACCCCAGATGCATTCATATTATATACCCACGGAAATACATATTTCGAGAAGCGTTCAATTATCCTACTTCCTACTTATATTATAAATGCGAAAGTTTGTGAGTGAGTGAGTGTGTTTGTTACCTTATAACGCTGAATCCGCTGGACGGATTTGGATGAAATTTGAAATGTAGATAGCTGAGACATCAGAATAACATATAGGCTACATATTATCACGCTTTGGTGCTTAGGAGCAAAATAAACACACAAAGATTATCATATAGTGGCTATTTGTATAAAAGTGAACGTCACAACCATTTACCAAAGACCCTCTGTCATCACGTAGCGTTGAGCTATTTACTTTCGTAAATCCATCGAAAACTGAACAACGGTGAATTTTAGTGCACCAAACAGGCCCAAATGTGCCGCAAAACTCAAACGATGAACAACCGTGAAGAAGTTGTTTTTAATTATCGCTGTCATCCGTCACTGTCACAAAAATGGTATATCAACAAAGCAATAAAGGAAAAATCTACAACTTTAATTACTCAAAACAGGCAAAAAACATAAGTTCATTGATAGCTACTTACAATCTGAAAGAGCCAATAAATCCTTACTTTAAAAACTCTGCATCCAGCAGTTTTATCAAAGCTCTTAACAAAGTTGCGGTTGCATCCTGAGATCTTTTGGCCAGACAAGATGGGACGTCCGTTGAGTGCATTGCTGATTGCTGGTTATTCAGGGAAGAATAGGATGCACCAGACCTCGAAGAAAAATAAAGATACGATGTTCTGACCAAAAAATCAGCTGTGCGTACTGTGCAAGTGTAGAGTCCCGAGCGACCATAGGCGCATAACATCAGCCATTGATGGTGTAACATTAGTACCATGATCGCTTTATTTCCATTAAGTAAGTACCTAGGACTGGACACTGGACAGGTGCACGTTTACATAATATCATAGTCGCCTATTCATTGTTGACAACTCTGATAGGCTTTCCACATACTTCAGACTGACGAGAAGATTGGAGCATGTGAAAATCCCTGAACCGCCTGCGTGGTGGTGTTGCCCGCATGAAAGATATGTGAGAAATAGAGCCAGAAGAGGTGTTTTGTGCCAATCTTAAACCATACCGACAACTTCGCGTCGTCATACCTGTCCTGATGCTCCACAGTGCAGCTTATCGGATTTCCTGGAGGCGACCCCCGCGCGACGTGTGTCTGTGACACTTTCAACACGAAAGAAGAATAAGACCGACGATTCAAAACGGTTGTTTCAGACTATGGTATCGTAGATGCTAAGAAGACGCGTTGGGTGTTTCAGAAGAGTAGCTCATAGAAAAAAAAACACTATTCAATGTGATAGAAATAATATCGTTCTCTTAGAAATAATATGATGCAAAATAATAAATAAAATAAAATTTCTTAAAGTTTTTCTCTGTTAAGTAACTTTGTGCCTATAATACAAGTAGGTGACGCTAACTAGCTCTGTTGGAGATCTTTTACAGTTTTATTGAACGCCAGAGAGATGTTGAGACCTGTGACGTACTGCAGCGAATGCTGATAAATATTCATTAACTAAACAGCGCAAGCAAACGAGATGTACTCCGCATTAGGGCTCTCTAACATCGGTAGAGGCAGTGTCCACAACGACCACAAAGGCCACAAAGGCACGAAGACTTGGGGCGACACCAACTGAACAGAGACAACCCAGACTGAAAGTTTGCAATAAGGAGTAGCAGATTAGCGGACTAAATAATAGGATAGGGCTAAAAAGAAAAGATAATCTTTGAGTGTTTCTTGAAATGTAGGTAACCCGCGTTAAATCAGTTAGACGCCTATAACAGTAGGTATCTGCATCTTTGCTCCGTTCAGTTTAGAAGAAGCAGATAACAACGCGTGGTCCACGGGAGCGAAATCTCGGGCCAACGCTTTGATAGTGCAGGGGGTGTGTTTTAAGTACATCAAACCTAATAAGTGGTAAAAAATATGCTAGGTACAATTTGCAAAATCACCACGTTTATCCTTTTTCTTTTAGCCGCGTGAATGAAGTCGTGGGCACTAGCTATCAACACTAATATTATAAAGAGGAAAAGTTTGTAAGTATGTACGTATGTAGGGGGTAATCTCCAAAGCTATTCATCCGATTTTAAAAATTCCTTCACTAATGGGAAGCTACGTTATTGCTGAGTGCTATAGGCTATGTTTTATTGTGATAACGGGAAAAAACTAAGTCTGCGCGGACGAAGTCGCGGGTAAAAGCTAGTTTAATATATATTGTACAATATGGTATATAAGTATGTTTATTATATTTATACGTATAAGTACCTATATAGCTATAATAATATATATATTAGTTTATTTATTGATATAATATGTAGGTATTTAAAATTGTATTTATTTAATGGGTATTGTTTTGTATTTGTAGCTGCTGAGTACATATATTTATATTCCACATTTAATTTTGTAACTTCGTTCGAATATTTTATCATCTTTGTCCTGTCCATCCAATGGTTGCCTGGCAGAAATCGCTAAGGCCGCCAATGGTATGTAGTTTTAAGAATTTCCCTTGTAAAACCTTTATAAAACCCCGCCAAAACACTATAATTATAACCTTGACAGGTCTTTGACAGGTCCTTGACGGGTATACAGTGTAAAACTCTGAAAAATATGCTGAACTTCGTGCCGCAAAAACCATGACATACCACCATAATAGCCTTGACAGGTCATTGACAGGTCATAGACAGGCTGTTGACAGGTCACTGACAGGTATCAAGTGTAGTTTTGAATAAAAGTGTATTTCGTGCAAGACCCACCTTATCTGACCTTAACCGGTGTTGCCTGCGTCATTGGCCACGTGGCTGGCTGCGTCCCTGGCTGCGTCACCAGCTACGTGGCTGGCTGCGTCCCTGGCTGCGTCACCGGCTACGTGGCTGGCTGCGTCCCTGGCTGCGTCCCTGGCTGTGTCACCGGCTACGTGGCTGGCTGCGTCTCTGGCTGCGTCACCGGCTACGTGGCTGGCTGCGTCCCTGGCTGCGTCACCGGATACGT
Organism: Zelleria hepariella; assembly: GCA_949319315.1. Lineage (NCBI taxonomy): Eukaryota > Metazoa > Arthropoda > Insecta > Lepidoptera > Yponomeutidae > Zelleria > Zelleria hepariella. Next base: position 15,384,356 of record OX439387.1, read on the forward strand.
GGCTGGCTGCGTCACCGGCTACGTGGTGGGCTTCGTCCCTGGCTGCGTCACCGGCTACGTGGCTAGCGGCTTGGCACGAGCGTCGCTCCACGTGCACGGTGTGAAAAGATAAAAAAAATACAACGGTTAATCCTAACAAGTTGTTTACGATAAGAGATAGGTACAAAGGAAATGAAAAACTTGATTTTTACTGTGTAATAAATTAACTCTGAGATAATATTAAAATATCATAAAAATCTAAATTTTCTGTGATTTTTGCCAAGTTCAGAGCGTTAATGGGCGTCTATTGAGTAATTATCCCAATTCGGATATGTGAACACACATGCTGTTTGGGGAATAGTCCAGAAGGAAAACAACTCGTGTGACTTTAAATTAAATATATTTCATTATTCAACCATTTAGTTTTAACTAAAAATTAACTATACAACGTACCTTTTAAAATAATCCGCAATTACGATCATCGAGGACACTTCACGAATTTACACTGGTAATAGCACCAATTTACTCCGATATGTATTTAATCGTTGACGGTTGAAATGATTTAATTTATAGTGGCTTTATCACAGCCGGAACTAACACGGAGGTATTCCCACCTCGACGGTTGACGAGCGATTGGCACATGGCCGCGTCGCCAGCCGTTTTATATTGCAAAACGGCGGGTGGCGCCAAAGTCGTTTAGCACTTCTTTAGAAAACATAAATTATTACGAACAATTAATAAATATCGCTGACACTATTTAATACGTAGGTAATCAACAACTAACACAATATATAAAATATAAAAGAATAATGGCTGTTTGACCAAGGAAACAAGTATGTAGTCTAGGGTTTGCAATAGGTTTATTTTAAACTAGTTGTGCCCGCGACTTCGTATGCGTTTTTACACATTTGACATTTAATTTAAATTCGACTGTGGAGGAAAACTCAAAAGGAAGGTTTTTTTTAACCCTCGACCAAAAAAGAGGGGTGTTATAAGTTTGAGAGCTTTGTGAGTGTGTCTGTATAAGTGTTTATGAGGGTATGTCTGTCTGTGGCACCGTAGTTCTTAAATGGGTGAACGATTTGGAAGCAGGTTTTCTAGCGAATTTTCTTAGTTATGTTTTGTCAAAATTGGTTCAGCTATTTATTAAATATGCTTATTCGAAGCTAAAATGTCGGGGGTATTTTAATAGTTATTATTTCTTAACTTGCGGTAGTAGGGCTCAAAAGAAAGCAATAGAATAAAATATAATAAAAACCCTAATCTAAACAATACATTTATACATTTAATAATAAATATGTATTGTTTACATTAAGGTATCGCCCGTGATAAGATACCAGGAAGCTTAGCATAAGAATTGCTTAGGAAGTAAAAGGGTTTATATGTATCTCCCTCGACGTAGAGTGGGATAGATAAAGTTATAAGCCCATAGATAAGGTCTTACTCATTCTCATGCTAAGCCATCAAGCAAAGCATACGGCTAATAACTCTGTCTATCCAGCTCAACGGTAAACAATAGTTATTTGTTATGCAAGAATGCAAAATTATTGTTTGCGGCGAGTGCTTGTATTGAATACCGTTAAAAGACCGCCAACAAAGTGGGAGACCACATACAGGGTGTTAAAAGACCGCCAATAAAGCGGGAAACCACGTATTGTCCTCATCATAAGGAACGTTTTTTCCCAAGGAACTATGCCTGGGAAATCAACGGTTTCCGAGATAATGAGGTTCAAAGTCGGATTTTTCAAAACTTTTTTTTTGCAGAAATTTATTCAGTATCTAGTTCTTAAGAATCCCCTGAAGCTCTGCAGCCCTCTCGCTCGCACTTTTCAACATTTTAATTGATTGTAAGAGAATATAATAAAATATAGTTGCAGATATAGATAATAAAGCTATCGACATGTGGACACACTTTTGATTTCATATTCCTAGTAATAAAAAATATATCACTGAACTACGGTTAAAAGTAGTAGTTCAGAAATATTTATTTTTTTAACTACAAATGTGAAATTTAAAGTATGTCTACATGTCGATAGCTTTATTATCTATGTCTGCAACTATATTTTATCGTCCAAAGTTGAATCATTCTCTTACAATAAATTAAAATGTTGAAAAGTTCGAGCGAGAGGGCTGCAGAGCCTCAGGGGATTCTTAACATACCTTTTCAAGAAGCCATATCAAAATTATGAATATTTCTTACAAAAAACGACGTTAAAGTTGCAACCCGCAATGTATTCTAAACATCGGCACTTCAAGCTTAAGTAACATAATCTGATACCTACGCTTGCGCAAAATGACTTCTTTGCGTTACACGTCCATTGCGTGAAAAAATATTTTTCAAAATTATAACCTAAAAAACCAAAATCATTTCCCAACAATAATTTATCGAAAAAGTACTTTGTTTTGGTGTCTAGTGGCTTTCGGGTCTGTTGGCGGTCTTTTAACACCCTGTATAGTCCTCATCGAAACGAACATTTTTGCCCACGGAACTTTGCCTAGGAAATCATCGGTTTCCGAGATAATGAGGTTCCAAGTCGGATTTTTTTTTCCGGAAATTCAATTTTTTTTTTCGGTTTTGTGTTCAGTATCACGTTATTAACATATCTTCTAAAGAAGCTATATCAAAATTATGAATATTTCTTACAAAAAACAAAGTTAAAATTGCAACCCGCAATGTATTCTGAACATCGGATAGCCTAGATTGTTCCCAGAACCAGGACTTATCACGGTTCTAAATTTGACTGAAAACTATTCAGCGGTATTCGCGTGATGAGGTAACACACAGACCGACAGACAGACAGACAGACAGACAGACAGACAGACATAGACCGATTTTTTTGCATTTTTGTATTCAGTATAGTTTACTTAGTAAGCCCTGCTAGTTTTTTTCTAAAAATATTCAATGTACAGAATTGACTTCGCTAGAGTTTTATTATAAGTATAGATTAAATAGTAACCTATAGTTCTATTCCAGAGATTTTCGTTTTGTACTATTCCTGAGATTTTCGTTTTGTATGGATGGGGAAAAGAGATTGCGCTACCGATATAGTGTCGATGAGGACATGAGATATCTATCTTAAGGCTGGAAGATAGCAGCGTGGCGGGAAATTCAAAATTTTCGCAGTTTTTTACATTTTGTAGCTAAACTGAGCTATTTTTGTTCAGCGATTTTTCGTTCGCGGCAATAACATAGTATTCTTTTCATTATTGTAAATAACAGAACAACAATAATTCAGCCGATTATGTGTTCTGGTCTACGACAAGTTTTTTGGGCAGTACCACTGCTTCGTAGACCAGAACAAGAACACATAATCGGCTGAATTATTGTTGTTCTGTTGTTTACAATAATGAAAAGAATACGGTTTTATTCTCGGGAACGAAAAATCGCTGAACAAAAATAGTTCAGTTTAGCTAAAAAATTTAAAAATCTGTGAAAATTTTGAATTTCCCGCCACCTTGCTATCGTCCACCCTTAATATGCCAGAAAATTACGATATCGTGAATTTTCAATATGGCGGCCGAGATATAACTGTCAAAAGTTGACCAATTTACTTCTTTTTTTTTTCAAAAAATTAGGCTTTGTTTCGGAGAGGGGATGCTCAAATTTCGCCTATTTTCTTAAATAACTTCAAAACTGTTTATCTTAAAACAATTTCAAAAAAATTGAGATCCTCACAACGTTCGTTTCATTTGACACGATATAGTTCGCACATATTATTTTTTATTTTCCAATTTACCCCCCAAAAGTGGTTCCCATGTTTAAAATTAATTTGATTTACAAATACACGTCCGTGTTTGAGTCACCGACTTACACATGTGTACCAAACAACTCAATCGGTGCGCAGTAGTTTAGGAGCAAATTGGCTGTGTGTGACAGACGGACAGACAGACAGACGCTCGAGTGACCTTATAATGGTCCGTTTTACCCTTTTGAGATACAGAACCCTAAAAACGTGGTTAATTGAACGAGCGAGTTCTCAGAGTCTACTGGAACAATCCGGCGTTTTTATGTATATATGTGTCGGAGAATGAGCGTGTAGTCGCGGTCTTCTCCATAGATAAACGTCAATCCTTTTATTTGTCTGTGGCTCTGGCGTTAATCTATGGCAACACTAACCACAAGGTTTAAAAAGTAAAGTGTCAAATCAGCAGTCCCGCTATTCTGTGGCGGCTTCGCCGATGGTGCGAGCTGAATTGTCAAGTTGTGTTTTTATTTTTGATGATAATCTCATAAAATGGACAAGTCTATGAAATAGGTATAGATTCCCGGACAGCAGCGGTGGGATTGTGCTTTGCGCTTTTCCTTGAGACGGAAACTTTACCAGTAAACAGGATTCGGTCGGATATGCTGTCCGCCTTATCGCTGGCTATGTTTTGCCACCACCTCAAGTCTGCGTGTGGCTCCCGAAGTGATTGTGGATGATATTTCACAGTCCGTCACAATGTGGTGAAAATTCTGGTCAAAATGGTAACCTGCCTACCTACCAAGTTCTGATCGTCGATTCGTGAGTATGTAGTAAGCGTTGCAATGGTTTGAGGGCTGAACGGCTCCTAAAGAGCTCGCCGCTTGTTCTTCCGAAGTTGGAGAAACGCCTCTGTCATAAGTGCACCGAGATTTCAGCTGTAAACTATGGTGTCATACTTAATTAAAAGTTTCTGGTGATCACGTTTGGGTATAGTGAGTTAGAAATGTTCTAACGAGTTGGTGCCTCTGCCTGCCCTTTCTGAGATGTGGGCGTGGGGTCAGTGAGTGCGTGTGAGTGTAACGCTAAACTCTCAAATGTCAAAGTCAGGGATTATTGGTAAACTCTTCCTGTTTTAGTGGTACCTGTGTTGGTATCGGCCTAAGTTGAGTGTGAAATCATATTTTGGGCCAACCCCCGTCTTTGACGGCTGTGTTAATCGAGAAACGACAAAGTATATTGTAGTTTTCAAAACATTTAGGTACTTGTTCTACGGTAAGTACAGCAGATAATTTTGTGAAACTACTTTATTTCATCGGCTTGCAGAAATTCTTGAGTTTTGATTATTGTTATTATCTGATATCATCGTGTGACATGCAATGTTTCAATTTGAACATTGACTTAATACCTACAGGAACTAATCAAAGAGAACTATACCTATTATGCAGTCGGATTTAACAACAATAACCTATTGAACCTAAATCTTCCTTAGTTTACAAAAATCAAAGTTTTAAGCAGAATTCTTAAATATTATGGATAATGTACCTAGTTGGCATCATACCTACTTGCTAAAAGTAAGGTTCTGTAAGAACTCACACTGTAAAAATTAAATTTCAGTTTTCTTTTGTGACAATTTAACAAGGTCTACCTGTTCTATAGATAACTGGAATGGGATGATATAAAAGCCAGATTTAGCTCTCATACTTTTATTCAGGGATAAAATGGTATGATGAAATTCATCTTACAGGTATAGTAGGTGTGCGTTACATTGTTGAAAAGCTTGTTTTGTTCTCTTTGTAGATATTTGTGAACTAAAATTATGATTGGGTTTACAGATCAATTTCTGTCTAGACGTCTAGAGTCTAGTCATGTGATGACCAGGGTTGAAAATCAAAATGTTTGTCTGATTTGATCATTTGACTAACAAAGGGACAATCTAAAATGTAATATTGCCTACCACTCAATATCCCAGTCTTATTTGAAATGCGAGCTTTGTGATGATAACTCGAGTAAAAGATTTAAAAATTGTCTAATTGGAGTAAGTACCTACTTACTGGTACATTAAAATTTACCTACCTTACATCGAAGGCGAGTCACAGTAATTATAACTTTAAAGTTTGTCTTGTTTTATTGCATTGCGTGAAGCTGAGTCGGTATCCTTAGCTGACGGATTTGTTTGATACCTACAGTGTTTTGCGATTTAGATTGCATTGAACATAAAATCACTAGGTATAGGTACCTAAGTGTGGATTAAAATATTGAAATCATAATTGAATAAAGTATAAGGTCAGGGAGGCCGAAACGGTGCACGGATTGAGACACTACCTACCTACTTCAGCCTACAAAATAAATAATATCGCCTGGTATTTTGCTTTTATTTCACAAACTGTTTCTGTGTGTTTAACTCTCTGAACCTGATAGAATCTATTACCTACGCATTGATGTAAGGTGGCTGGAAATTGTTGCGATTTGCTTTATCTGTCGTTGCAAGCTGTTATGTCACCTAGAAACATTTTGTTCATTTGTGAGTGTTTGAATTTGGAAGCTTCTAAGCTTTATCATATTGTTTACGCTTTACCTTATCGGTTGAAAGCTGTGGTTTACGCTTTACCTTGTCGGTTGAAAGCTACTATTGGCGCTTTACCTTGTCGGTTGAAAGCTACTGTTGGCGCTTTACCTTGTCGGTTGAAAGCTACTATTGGCGCTTTACCTTGTCGGTTGAAAGCTACTGTTGGCGCTTTACCTTGTCGGTTGAAAGCTACTGTTGGCGCTTTACCATATCGGTTAAAAGCTACTGTTGGCGCTTTACCTGGTCGGTTGAAAGCTACTGTTGGCGCTTTACCTTGTCGGTTGAAAGCTACCGTTGGCGCTTTACCTTGTCGGTTGAAAGCTACTGTTGGCGCTTTACCTGGTCGGTTGAAAGCTACTATTGGCGCTTTACCTTGTCGGTTGAAAGCTACTGTTGGCGCTTTACCATATCGGTTAAAAGCTACTGTTGGCGCTTTACCTGGTCGGTTGAAAGCTACTGTTGGCGCTTTACCTTGTCGGTTGAAAGCTACCGTTGGCGCTTTACCTTGTCGGTTGAAAGCTACTGTTGGCGCTTTACCTGGTCGGTTGAAAGCTACTATTGGCGCTTTACCATATCGGTTAAAAACTACTGTTGGCGCTTTACCTGGTCTGTTGAAAGCTACTATTGGCGCTTTACCATATCGGTTAAAAGCTACTGTTGGCGCTTTACCTGGTCGGTTGAAAGCTACTGTTGGCGCTTTACCTTGTCGGTTAAAAGCTTCTGTTGGCGCTTTACCTTGTCGGTTGAAAGCCACTGTTTGACGCTTTACCTTTTCGGTTGAAAGCCACTGTTTATGCTTCGCCTTGTCGGTTGAAAGCTGTTGTTTACGCTTTACGTTATCGGTTGGAAGTTGTTGTTTGCGCTTCACCTTGCCAGTTAGAAAGTAACACTTCGCCTTGAGAGATTGCGGTTGAAAGCTATTTCATTTCACTTTGAGTTTGAAGTTGGAAGCTATTTTGTGTGTTGAACTATTGAAAGATGTTTTACACTAGGTACTGCTAAACTGTTGAAAAGGTCGGTTGAATTGTTGAAACGTGTTAAGGTACCTACTGTGGAACAATGAGTTTTAATGTGTATGAAACGGTAATCAACTGTGGTTTTGTTGGTTTATTAACCTTCAAAGGTAAAACTGGTAAAAGGTAACGCCTGTGGTCAGATTGACAAGGCAATAAAACTGGTAATTAAAAGGTAACATCTGTGGTTTAATGGACGAAGAAGGTAACGTCTGGTATGGACGAAGAAGGTAACGTTTTGTATGGACGAAGATGGTAATGCTGACGTCTGTGGTTTAATGGATGGAGACGGTAAATCCTGGGATAAAGGTAATGCCTTGTGATCAGATACAAGGCATTTGGTAAACGGTCTCTAGTTTTAGTCCGAAGGTTTGGAACGCGCGAGAGCGCGCGTATTGTCAGTATGGCCGTGTCGGAGAATGAGCGTGTAGTCGCGGTCTTCTCCATAGATAAACGTCAATCCTTTTATTTGTCTGTGGCTCTGGCGTTAATCTATGGCAACACTAACCACAAGGTTTAAAAAGTAAAGTGTCAAATCAGCAGTCCCGCTATTCTGTGGCGGCTTCGCCGATGGTGCGAGCTGAATTGTCAAGTTGTGTTTTTATTTTTGATGATAATCTCATAAAATGGACAAGTCTATGAAATAGGTATAGATTCCCGGACATATGTATGTTTGTTTGTATGTATGTTTGTATGTATGAATGTTCGTTTGACGATAACTTGAGTAAATTCGGTCGGATTGTTATGAAATTTGGTAGGCGGGTAAATGAAATTAAAATAATTTTTAAGTTCGAACATGAGTCAAATCGGTTGAGGGGTTGCCAAGATATGGGGTTGTTAAGTTTATATGGGGTCGCGAGTTCACAGTTCGGGGCGAACCACTAGTTATGAAAATTTTGCCGAGATATGGGGTTTTAGTGTACATCGCGAGTTCACAGCTCGAGGCGAACTACTAGTTTTGTGTAGCTACGAGTAACACACAGCTGCAAAAGCCTTCACCCATCGACGCCTGGGCCCTTAGCCTGTAACGCAATGGCGGGTCAATGGCGTCCCGGCAGAAGGACAAAACCGGGCTCTCCTCGTTTTTCTCCTACAACCAGAGAACTAATCCTCTAGAATTAGAATCAAAATATTCTTTGCTGTACTACAAAAACATTAAAAGGACAGACAGCGTTAGCAAATCGTAATTGAAGTCGTCACCTGACAGCCCATTTTGGCACCATTGTGTTACAGGCTAAGGGCCCTGGCCGGCACGCCCCGTCCGATGCATTAGGCCGGCGATCGATCAACTGCACACACAACTCGTGGCGTGAAATTAAAACACCAACGACGAATTCAGGGCCTACCCCGGAACCCCGTTCTTCCATTCCAACAAATTTAACCGAAACGGATAAACTATCCTTCCTGAGTTGGTTTTGGATCGGATTGGTTGGAAAATAATATTTAAAAAATATATATTTTTAGCCTTCTGAGCGGTGGTAGCAAAAAAATTAAACTGAGCGTAGCGAGGGATTCATAGGCGTGAGAAGCAAATAATATTACATCCGTGTAAAACACACAACTTTTCACATGATGCGAAGTTTTTTTTTTTAGATGCAAGAAAAACGACAGACAACTAGGTAGATACTTGCAGGTAAAACCGTTCCTGATGCGTGGTGAAAAGTTGTGTGTTTCACATGGATGCAATATTATTTGCTTCTCATGCCTATGAATCCCTCGCTATGCTTAGGTTTGTACGTAATAGCACCTTCACTACAGGGTGCACTCTAAGTCGATAGCGGAACTTTAAGTAGGCTGTCTACTGATCACTACAAACAACTTATACTAGGCGGCGAAAAAAGTACAATTTGTATAAGTAGTGATTCATAATACTTAAGATAGATAAAACCTCAGTAATACTGTTCGGTGGTAGTGCCTAATGCGGTTCAATCAAATTAATAGTAAACATCCACCCGCCAGCTAGTTTAACTTTGGTAGAGTTAAACGTATACGTCATACGCAAATGTTTTCATCGTGCAATGAAATAAATTATAAACAAAATTATGGCTCAAGAGCTAATGGCAAATTGGGTAGGATATTTTCACAGCGTTCGTGGGCTGATGATTTATATATTTCGGTGAGTCATTTATAACGTTTTGTAAAATAAATAAACAATAAACGCCTTGAAATATTTTTCTATAGAACCTCATCGGCAGTAGGCAAGCGTAGTGCTTCTGAAAAAATGAAAAGAACAAAATATTGTCATCGTTGTTCCTTTTGTTTTTTCTAAAGCACTAACCCAACCCGCATTGAGCAAGCGTGGTGATTAAGCTCGAACTCTCTCTCTGAGAGAAGGCCTTTGCCCAGCTAGTGGGACATGTACAATTGTACAGGCTACATCTTACTAACCCGTGCTAAAAACATTTAAATTAGGCTACCTCATAGGTAAGCCAGTTAACTTAACCTTATAGCACATAAACCTTTAGGTTTCAGCGCTTGGTAAGTAAATACTTTTCTGTAATTAATTTGTTAAAATAAAAAATCTGTCACAAGTAAATAGGATGGGTGAAAGTAGAAATTCTGGTTATATTTGATACTGGCGACTATTTCACCGAAAAACTATAAGCATCCGTGAAAATTCCGAGGAAAGCCTTAAAATAAATTGCATCCTTTATTTATAGGGTATCAACTGGCTTTGCGAATAGGTACTTAATAATAAAATTAAAATTAAAATTGGTATCAATAAAATTATTAAGTATGGCCACTACCTCATGCGATTACATACACATAATCAAATTATTCATAAATACAAGCGTGGAAGTGAAAGTGTCGTCGGGAGTTATGTACATTAGTAAGTAAGTAACATGTATGTAGCCTAGTTATGTACCCTCTACCTAGTTATGTAAGTCAACCCTCTATTAGAAGTGTCGGGCTATCGTGGAGGTAAAATGAATAGAAGTGGACTGTTACAGTATATGGCTGATTTAATGGCGAAGTGTCAAAAAAGAGTTCACTCTGTTGCTGTCTCGCAATACTGAGCAAAAAGGACAACCTGAAGAAAATCTACAAAATCGAGTTTTCGTATTCCACTTATTATCGTATTCCTTTCAAAACTAACGCATTTTTTTTATTTTTGTTAGGTCCCTACACAGTCCTACATGCCGGGGGTAGAGATGTCCCAGCATACCAAAAATTTATGCTCTAGTGCCATTATCCCGGGAGGAAATCAGGGACTACGTTTGTATGGCGAAAACACTACTTTAAACATGTATAATAAGTTGAAAAAATTGACTCGGGACAGGACTTGAACCCGCAACCTCTTCCATACCGTCAGGCACTCTTCCAATTGAGCTACCGAGTCAAGTAACTGTCGATCTGTGGGTTAGTGCTTTAGAAAAAACAAAAAGTGAAAACACTACTGTTATATCCTCTTAACGAGTCCTTGTGGGCAAACGAGTATGCGTCTCAACTCTACCTCAAAAAGCAATAAGATTGGAAATGCCAATAATTATATGAAGGCACTCCACACAACACTACGAGCGAAGGCAATCGACAGGGGAGCTACGCCGTAGTAGCAACGTCATCTGCTACGGAACTACGGGAGCTACGACGGCGTAGATAGTCTACGAAATTGGATGATAGGTATTTGTTATCAATAAATATTTCTCCTCTAGAGGCGTTCTGCAATAGATAAGATAAAAGATTAAAAGCGTTTATTTCCAAAAGAATATCAAACATTTATACAGTGTGTCTTGCGAATTCCACATTAGGCGAACCTGCATCGTGGGATCCATTCGTTTAGAATTTACAAAATGAGTTGGACGATTCCAAGACTTAGGCTAAATTGCAAAAATAATATTATGAGACAATGCAATTAGTGTGACAATGCTGTTATATTCCATCATAGTTAAGATAGTAATATCTTTGGTTAGTAATAAGTAAGTAATTATACTAGGGTTATAGTAGTTATGTTAAGAGGCCCCTTTAGGACCGTGGGAACTCAGTGACGGCCAGGCGCGTGAAAAACTGTTTTCTATAGCTGTTTCACCCAGAGCGAGACGGGGCGCGGGAAAAGTGAGAGGCAATGCGCCTGTATGAATCTACGTGTGTTCGTGTCATTTTGCGAGTATTGTAGTTGTAATGTAATAGATCTATTTTACCAAATTTTTTCGTAGTTTCGCTGCCATTTCTAAATTTTATTAGCTATTTCAAAAATATTTTTTTGAATAGTACAATACATTATTGCTGTTTCCAACCCCTTTTTCGGCGCGAAAAACTCATCGCTCTAATTTCTTTCAGGCAATTTTTTTTATTATAAAAACTATTTGCAAACCTCCATATTGGTTATCTACTGATATAAATCAAGTTTCAGCAAAATCCAGCTTGTAGTTTAGAAATTAAACTGGAACTACGTTTGTATGGGAAAATGGTGCACTAACGCCCTCTTACGAGTAAGTCTACACCTTGGGCGAAGTTACAAATATCAGGCTAAGGATTGAAAAAATTGTGATATCTATGATAGTGAAAGGTCAGACTTTACAAACCATACACGACAGTACAAATTTTCATAAAGATGTCATTATAAATCTACGCAATCCTAAAGATGCCATAATAAATCAACACTCGGCGCACTCCGACTCGCACTTGGCCGGTTTTTTAGCATTGCTGACCACCGAACTAAATCCCATAGAATCCGCATTACGTATAAAATCACAATAAAAACTTGTCCCCACAGAAACAAATGATATCAGCAATAGAACAATACGAAACATCATTTCGACCATACGTCTAATATTCGAATGTCAACCTTATTGCATTAGTGTACAGTTTTACTTTAATTGCAGACTACGAGCAAATAAGCTCCCAAAGGCAGCTTGGGCATCTATTTTTCCAGACACATTTCAGAGTTCTATGTTGTATCTAGTTTTATCCTTGATCGAAGTTGCTGACACACTGAATTGACATGAGTGGGGTACGGGATCATGACGGAACGATATTGTGTCTGACATCACAAGGAGTCCGCAAGATCTAACAAGTTTACTATTTTCAAAATTGTGTGTTTTTAAATTAGACTGGAATGTCATTGATTAGAACATTAATGGACAATACATCATTTATTTTTGATAGAGATTTTATTGGTTTTTCAGGAAGGGAATAGTAAATGAAGGGACACGTATTTTTTCTGTTGTTGAATTTCTTTGGAAATACTAGTTATTTTTAAGTTTTAAGGGTCGACGATAGCAACGTGGCGGGAAATTCAAAATTTTCACAGTTTATTACATTTTGTAGCTAAACTGAGCTATTTTTGTTCAGCGATTTTTCGTTCGCGGAAATAACAAAGTATTCTTTTCATTATTTTCAACAATAGAACAACAATAATTCAGCCGATTTATGTGTTCTGGTCTACTACAAGTTTTTTGGGCGGTGCCACTGCTTCGGAGACCAGAACACATAATCGGCTGAATTATTGTTGTTTTGTTGTTTACAATAATGAAAAGCATACGTTGTTGTTTCCGCAAACGAAAAATCGCTGAACGAAAATAGCTCAGTTTAGCTACAAAATGTAAAAAACTGTGAAAATTTTGAATTTCCCGCCACGTTGCTATCGTCTACCCTTAAAGTTATTTTTCCCGGCCGGAAGTGACGTAGCATTTAAGGCTTATTAAAACACGACCTTTGCCACGTAATCCTGAAAAATAAAGTGTCACTTATCAAGTAATAAATTGTCATGCTAATATTCTGTGATATTGTTCCCCAGCTTGATGTGATATTGCCTTTGTAATTTTTTTGACATTTTACTTTTATTTGTCTGGAAAAGTTTGAGGGCAATGGCGTACACACTGTAGAGCCGCAGTGGCGGGTTAATTTTATTATTTTTTTGCAATTTTCCGATTTTCTCTGAAATAACACAGCAGAAAAATCTTCGAGTATTTTTCTTGTATTCCTTGAAGCTCTACCTCGAAACGGTTTTTTTATTTCAGCTTCAAATTATTTTGATATATTGTCCACTATGGCGATAGACCTCTAGATCTGGGGGTCTACCGGCTAAGACGAAGCCGATTACCATTGGCGAAAATCGAAGTTCGATTTTTGAAAAATGAGCTGCCACCCAGTAAATTTTTCATAAATCGAACCTCGATTTTCGCCAATGGTAATCGGCTTCGTCTTAGCCGGTAGACCCCCAGGGACTTCTAGCGGGTTACGCGGAATTAAATAATTCCGTAGAAAAGTCCGCGTCCGTCCGGGATCCGCGTTTTTTTTTTTGCTTTTTCTTTAGTTTAGTAGACTTTGACATTTTGCGTTTATCCGCAAAAACAATGGGTATTTTTCCAAGCATCAAAAATAGTACGAATAATAGGGGATTTTCTGACAGCTCATAAGTTGTAGTTCCAAATTTGTAACTAGATGTCGCTGGCAAGACATGTTCGTTTTTTAATGTCAGTTCGCGCTCGTTGGCCCTCGTAGATACGTCCAAACACATTTAGGTATTAGTGGTGGAGCAAAATGTAGTGTTTCCGGTTCTATCATTCACTCATACAAGAATAATAACAAAGTCGTGCACTTTTTCATGTACCAAAATGGAATGACGTCTACGACGTTGAAAGATGAAGTCACAGAGCAATGAAGTGAAGAATACTTTTCTTTTGTAAGCACTAATTTACTTTGTGATAGACCCCACATGTCGTGTGAACGCCATCTGTCACAGCTTTAAGAACTATATTTTTATTTTTTTTAGCTGTCAGAAAATCCCCTATTGTCAAAACCAGTCTATTAATCTGTGGTTTCCACATAAACCACAGATTTAGTTGCGCAATTAAGTACGAATCGCTGTCAAATTTGACCCGTTTCCAGCATATTTTTTTCCAATAGGGAACTCCCTATTGGAAAAAATATGCTGGAAACGTTCGCATGCATCGCAATGCAGTTGTGAGAATCAATAGCGAAGTTTCGACCCACCAGTAATGAGCTCGTCTCATTTATTATTCATGATTTAACTAGCGTGTTTATTTTAACTATTAAACACAACGCTACTATACCACGTACGATTACCCGCAAACTGTCACGGAATCATGGGTGGCAATTTTATGTACTTAGTCACTTAATTACTATGCAATGTTATTATCAACTCTCAAGGATATCTATCCCAAGTGCATTGGGCCACTTTTCTACATAACAGCCATTCTGCAATACAGCCGCTAAGGCCAGTGCAGGGCCCTTAGCCGGTAACGCAATGGTGCCAAAATGGGCGCCCGGTAGACGGTTTCAATTACGATTTATTAATGCTGTCGGTCCAGTGTCAGTCCTTTTAATGTTTTTGTAGTACAGCAAATAATGTTATGAGTCTAATTCTAGAGGATCAGTTCGCTGGTTGTAGGAGAACAACGAAAAAATCCCGGTTTTGTCCTTCTACCTTGGACGCCATTGATACGCCATTGTGTTACAGGCTAAGGCCCCTAGTGGTAGCTTTCAACTTTTCCATTAAGACATACCGTATCTACTTTAGGATAAGTATTTATTTTGTTTTTAATGTACCGCTTTTTATCCAATAAATGAATTTGTATTTATTTGTATTTGTATTAATAGTCGTTATCTCAAGCTCGAACTCAAGTAGTTGATCTCAGAAAAGTCAAAGCTAATGTCAAGCCTTGGATATGTATATTAATATGCTGACAGCTTATAACACTGGCCTCTTGAGTGCTCGGCCTGAGGGGCCAGGGTTCTCGGCGCTGCCCGGTATTGCTCTACTGGGGCTAGCGCGGATAGGTTCTCTATGGGGACTACTCACATTGACTAGGCGGATTCAATACCAACACCGATTTATTTACACTAGAATACTATCTTACTAAACATGAACACTTATCACTATTGTCTCTGTTTTGCACTTGTTCTTCGGGGACGCACACTGAATTTATCCCGGCTCCGGGCGGGCTCTACGTGACGGTGGAAAGGGCGGCGGCGAGGGTCTGGATGAAAGCTATTACTCCCTTGAACTATGTACGGCATGCGCCGGGGCGTTAGCCCAGCTTCTCCGTGTTCCTAACACAGAATGAACTATCACCCTTGTCCTGATCGGTCGGACTTCCCACCCTTGAACTATTTAACGACATGCGCCGGGGCGTTAGCCCAGCTTCTCCGTTATTCCTGATATGAGACGAACTATCCCCCGTCTTGGCCGGCCAGACTGCCCACCCTTGAGCTATGTACGGCATGCGCCGGGGCGTTAGCCCAGCTTCTCCGTGTTCCTAACGCAGAATGAACTATCACCCTTGTCCTGATCGGTCGGACTTCCCACCCTTGAACTATTTAACGACATGCGCCGGGGCGTTAGCCCAGCTTCTCCGTTATTCCTGACACCAGATGAACTACCCCCATGCATGAATTCACCCCTGGCGGATCTGAACCCCCTGGACCCGCTTGAAACCCTACCGGGGACCTCCACTACGGATCAACCACCCTTACTCGCACCCGAACCGATTGCGACTGCTTATGATCGTGGAGGCCCGCTGACTGAAGGTGTGCTGCGGCTTATATAGGCGGCGCTCCTCTCGCGCCCGCGCCTCGGGCTTCGCCCCGCGTACACCTTGCCGCGCGCCCGCGCCCGTGTTCGCTTGCATGCCCCTCCGGGGCCCGTGGTGGTGGTTGTGTGACGTAGCTTCGTCACAATCTCCTCCTCCGTCATGCGATTTTTACCTGTAAAAATCTGGAATTAGGAGTCTGCTTGATAATGCCACCCCTGACATAGCCCTATCTTGCCGCTTTGTTGGTTAGACCCTCGCCCCCCGGTTCCCATCCACCAGTTTTTTCTTATTACCTTGATTTGTACGTTGGCGTTCTTGTTTACATTTTACTATTTTGTTTAGAAGTTTAGGGGAGGTTTCTTGCTTTTTTTTATTGTTCTAATTATGACTTTATCTGGTTTATTTGGGTTTTCCTAACCTAACAACGATTAGCGATGCGCGATTATGAATGATACTAATGAAATCATTCGACTCGGGCAATCATTCGACTCGGTCGAATGATACGTTTAGATTAGTAGCTAAAACTAACAGTCTAACCTACCACTACTATTAGTTGTCGAGTCGGTCGTTCGTTTCCGTCTCGACTCGGGTCAACTCGGGAATCATTCAAAGCCGATGAATGATTTGGCCAACTCGGGCATTTCCGCCGCGAATCGGAACGATTCGGTTTTTATTAGCTAATTTCATTCGCTTATTTCTCTCAAGTTGTCAGTACTGTCATCCGTGGATAGGTTTAGGTTGGCAACTTCCGTAAAAAGTACCGATTTGGTTTTTAGCTAAGTATTAGATTAGGTAAGTTTAATTACTACTTTAATTGGCTTAATTTATTTACCGTTATTTTACAATTATTTTTTTATGTTCAATACCTCAAAAAGAAAGAACCTATTTTCCCATTATATTTGTTATGTTGTCAGTATGGTTATCCGTCGTAGCCGCTTAGGTTGGCAGCCCGTAAATTAGCGACACTTCTATGCAGCCAGTACAAAAAGTGTTTTGATATTAGCGACTACTAATTAGTGGTTTCATTCGATTATCAGGATTAGTGTATCGCTAATTTTGAAGTCGATTATGAACATTAGTGTTTTAAGATCATTCGACTTTCCAAATCATTCATAATCGCGCATCGCTAACAACGATCACGCAATGAAATTGTTCTTTTTTTTTCCACGCCACAGATTAACTTGCCTGTTTTGACATATAGCGACCCTGGACCTTTTTCCTTTTCCACTGGACTAGTTTCCGAAATAAATAAAATCCTGTTTTTTTTTTTTCTTATTCTATTAATTTACCTTGTTGTTTTACCCGCTCTCCTGTCTTTATAATAGCTTGGGAGCCGGACAACCCCCCGCTTCGATCCCCTCATCCTTTTCTTATTCTGCCTTTTTTTTTTCTTCCTCCTTTTTTCTCCTGGCTCAGTCCCGGCTGCTGTGGAGGTTAGGGGTTGAGGCTGGTTTTGGGGTTGTTGTGCCGCTTCAACCCCGCCCGTCTCCGGGGTTGGTGGCGGCGTCTCTACCGTCAGCGTTGTCGTGGTTTGGCCCGTTTCCCTTTGGATTATTTCTTCCAGAAATTGTAGGGTCTCTGTATCCAAGTCGATGGATAGCGCTGGTGACGTCACCGACACCGACCCGTCGCTGGCAATACGGATGTCCCGGGCGCGGCCCGTTACCACTATTGGCTGCTCCATGGTTTTAGGACGTTTGTGATGGCGGTTCCGTGGGCTACATTTTATATGTGTTAATTATTTCTATCTACCCTCTTCTCCAGTGTAGTATTCCTTCATATCTTTTACGTGTGCCGTTGCTTTTTTTCTACTATTGTTTTGGTCCACTAACCGGTATATTACGGGTGAAACCTCTTCGATGATTTTGAACGGGCCTGAGAATTTTGGCGCTAGCTTTGCGCAGAAGCTCCGACTCGCATTGGAAAGTGGGAATTCTCTTTTTAGTACCAATTGGCCCAAACTTGGCTTCCATTGCCTTCTATTTTTATCGTAATGTGTCTTTTGTCTGTTTGTTGCCGCGTTTTGGTGTATCCTAGCTAGTTCGTATATGTCTTCGATCCTTTTGATTTCTTTTAGGGTTGGCGTCGGGCATTCGTTCTTGTCCCCTGGCATTCTCAGTTCTCTCCCAAAAAGCATAAAGGCTGGTGTATATTTCGTGGATTCTTGTCGTGACGTGTTCAGCGCAAAATTAAATTCTGGTAGGTATTCATCCCATTTTTTGTGGTTTTCAGTGATGTATGCTGTAATCATTGATTCCAGTGTTCTGTTAACTCTTTCTGTCGGGTTACATTGTGCCGAGTAGGGTGGTGTTAGTCTCTGTTGTATGCCGTACTTCTCAAGTTCGTCCCTGAACTGTTTGCTGATGAATTGTCTACCATTGTCTGACAGGACAGTTTTAGGGCAACCATAGCGCATGATTATGCATTCTTTTAATGCTTTTATTACTGTGTTCGCTGTGGCGGTTCTCAATGGTTTTATCTCTACCCATTTTGTGAATTTATCATGAAACACGATTATATAGTTGTATCCTTTTGATGATCTCGGGAGTGGTCCAATTAAGTCTGTTGTTATTGTTTGCCAAGGTTCTGTGTCGTTTCTCGTGTGCATTAGTCCTGCTGGCTTTACTTGCTGTGTTTTGTTTCGTTGACATATTCCACATTTTTTTATGTATTTGGCCACGTCCCTGTACATCCCTGGCCAGTGATATCGTTGTGCTATCTTGGTTAGGGTCTTCGCCGTTCCTAGGTGGCCTGCGTTTGGGGAGTCGTGGTTTTGTTCTAGTATTTCCTGCCTCCCGCTGTTTGGTATACACATTTTCCACTCTGACCGTGGGTCCATTTTGACTCCGTAAGATAGGCTTGCTACTTTCTTGTATAGGTTTCCGTTTATGATTCTATAGCTGGGGTCTTGATCTGGTGCTGTTTCCGTAGTCTTTTTTTTCCTTTCGTACCAGTCTTCTGTTGTGCTATTTGTTTCTACTGTGCATAGTATTGGATTTCTTGAAAGTTCATCGGCAACTTTGTTGTCTTTTCCGCTTCTGTACTTTATTTCGAAGTTGTATTGTTGTAGCTGTAGCGCCCATCGCGCTAGTCTTCCCGATGGGTTCTTTAGGTTATTTAACCATTTTAGTGCTTGGTGATCTGTCAGTACTGTGAAGAAGTATCCTTCCACGAACGCTCTCATTTTCTCGATTGCCCATACTACTGCTAGGCATTCTTTTTCTGATGTCGAATATCGTGTTTCTCGTGGTAATGGTGATCTACTCGCGTACATTATGACTTTCTCTTGTCCTTCTTTTTCTTGTGTCAATATTGCTCCCAATCCTACGTCACTTGCGTCTGTCTGTATCGTGAAGGGTTTCGTGAAGTCTGCTCTTGTAAGGACTGGGCTTTTTGTAAGTATCTGTTTAACCTTTGCAATTGCTTCTTCTTGTTCTTTTCCCCATGCGTATTTGTTGTCTTTCTTGAGTAATCTTATCAGTGGTTCCATAATTTCTGAATATCCTTGGATGAATTTCCTGTACCATGATGTCATTCCTATGAATCTTCTGAGTTCTTTCACTGTTGTTGGTGCTTTTAGTTCTGTTATAGCTTTTATCTTGTTTTCGTTCATTTTAATTCCTTCTCTCGTCACGACGTGTCCCAAGTATTCGACCTCTGGTTTACAGAATTCACATTTTTCTTTATTAACTTGTAGTTGAGCTTCTCTTATGCGTCTAAATATTTCTCTTAGGTGTTTTACGTGTTCTTCAAATGTGTTACTACAGACTATTATGTCGTCTAGGTAAACGTACGCGTTTGGTTCGAGTTCTGGACCTATCACTCTATCCAATAATCGCTGGAAAGTCGCTCCGCTTGAGTGTAATCCAAACGGCATGACCTTGAACTGAAAAAGTCCTCTTCCTGGGACTGTGAATGCCGTATATGGTTTGCTGTCGTCCTCCAGCGGTACGTTCCAGTACCCGTTTTTGAGGTCCAGTTTTGAGAAATAGTTTGCGTTCCTCAGTTTCTCTAGCGTGTCATCTATTTGGGGTATGGGGTACGCGTCCCTTTCCGATATTTCGTTTATCTTCCTGAAGTCTATGCAGAATCTGTAGTCTCCGTTTTCTTTCCTTGCAAGTACGATTGGTGAGCTGTAGGGGCTACTTGATTTTTCGATCACTTCTTCTTTTAGCATTTTGGCGACTTTTTCGTCGATTATTTCTTGTAGTTTTGGGTTCCTCGGGTAATATTTCTGTTTCACTGGTACTGTGTGCTTCATTTTTATCCTGTGTTTCATCCAAGTGTTCCCCTTCGGTGTTTTGTCGCATTCCTCGAATTCTCGTCGCAGTGTTTCCTGTAGTATTTCTTCCTGTTTCTCTGTCAGTGTTTCTGATATGTGTTCCTTCGGTTGTATTTGTTGTCTTTGTTGTGGCTTTCCCCATGCTAGTTTTATTCCGATTCTATTTATGATGTCCATCCCTATAATGTTTAATGTCGCACCTGGCAATAGACTCACCTGATGTTCAATTTTGTTTCCTTCTATTTCTAGTTCGGTGGCGATTGCTTTTGTGGTCGTTAGTGTGCTCCCGTCGGCCAGCGTGATGTTCCTGTTGCATTTTACTTCCTTGCCTGCTCCCCCTATTTGACAAAACGAAAATGTCTCTTTATTTATATATGAGTTGGTCGATCCCGTGTCTATTAGCGCTTTAAAGACTCTGTCTCTTACCTTCATATCTACGTAGTGTCTGTTGTCCTTCCTCTGTTCTTCTTCCGTCGTGTATGATTGTTCATGGTTGTTGTTTCTTGTTTGGTCTGTTCCCGTTTCGCAACAGTTTCTCGACATTCTTCCTACTATTCCGCATTGTCGGCAGAAAATTACCCTTCTCCCGCGGCATTCCCTGGATTGGTGGCCGTATTTGCCACAATTCCAACAGCATCGCATCGGTTCGTATGTTGGGTTGATTTTTCTTCCTGTTTCGTAGTTGTTTCTTCTTTGTTCTGGCCATCCTGGGTTGTACGTTGGTGTGTAGCGTTGTTCTGTTATCGTTGTGCGGTTTTTCCTGCGTTCTTGTTGTATCTCTTCGTACTCGTTTGTTAGGGTTATCAACTGTCGTAGGTCCTTAAAGTCCTGTCTTTTTGTGTAACACTTGTAATCGGCGTGCATGTTTTGATAGATTCTTTCCAACTTTTCCCCTTCGTTCATCTTGGCATATCTGCGCATCAATGTTTGTAAATCTGTTAGATAGTAAATAAACCTTTCTGCGTACCTCTGTTTCCGAGATATTATTCTCTCTAGCAAATTTAGTTCAAAATTGGCTGGAAAATAAAAGTGTCTGAATTCTTCTACGAAATCAGCGTAGGTTTTCCACTGGGTGTGATTATTCCGGTACCACTGAAGTGCTTCATCTTTGAGTAGTTTTGGTAGGGTGGCGAGAATTGCATCGGTTTTAATGTCGTTGGTTCTGATGAGTTCCTCTACTCTTTCCATAAATTCCACTGGATCATCGCCGATGTTGAAGGACAGGTTCCAGTTCGTCTGTGTGGCCGTCGGTTTCTTGTCCTCGTTGGCCATGGCGTCTGTAAACTCTTCTGATGCCTGTGTTTCTTCGTTTGCTTCCCCTTGGTCTTCTTGCCTTATTTTGTCTGCCAGTGCCTTCCTGACGGTTTCCACTGTTTCGCCTTCTGTTGCGATTCCTCTCTCTGTAGCTGTCCGGGTCAGTTCGTCCTTTTTCAGGGCGTATATCCAAGAGGTTGGCATTTAGTTTTTGGGCTATTCCCTCTCGCGTTTTATTTGTTTTTACTTGATTGATTTATTTATTACTTTTGGTAGTCTGATGCTGAGTAGTCCCTAGAATTTGTGAGTTTATACGTTGGGCGCCATTATAACACTGGCCTCTTGAGTGCTCGGCCTGAGGGGCCAGGGTTCTCGGCGCTGCCCGGTATTGCTCTACTGGGGCTAGCGCGGATAGGTTCTCTATGGGGACTACTCACATTGACTAGGCGGATTCAATACCAACACCGATTTATTTACACTAGAATACTATCTTACTAAACATGAACACTTATCACTATTGTCTCTGTTTTGCACTTGTTCTTCGGGGACGCACACTGAATTTATCCCGGCTCCGGGCGGGCTCTACGTGACGGTGGAAAGGGCGGCGGCGAGGGTCTGGATGAAAGCTATTACTCCCTTGAACTATGTACGGCATGCGCCGGGGCGTTAGCCCAGCTTCTCCGTGTTCCTAACACAGAATGAACTATCACCCTTGTCCTGATCGATCGGACTTCCCACCCCTGAACTATTTAACGACATGCGCCGGGGCGTTAGCCCAGCTTCTCCGTTATTCCTGATATGAGACGAACTATCCCCCGTCTTGGCCGGCCAGACTGCCCACCCTTGAGCTATGTACGGCATGCGCCGGGGCGTTAGCCCAGCTTCTCCGTGTTCCTAACGCAGAATGAACTATCACCCTTGTCCTGATCGGTCGGACTTCCCACCCTTGAACTATTTAACGACATGCGCCGGGGCGTTAGCCCAGCTTCTCCGTTATTCCTGACACCAGATGAACTACCCCCATGCATGAATTCACCCCTGGCGGATCTGAACCCCCTGGACCCGCTTGAAACCCTACCGGGGACCTCCACTACGGATCAACCACCCTTACTCGCACCCGAACCGATTGCGACTGCTTATGATCGTGGAGGCCCGCTGACTGAAGGTGTGCTGCGGCTTATATAGGCGGCGCTCCTCTCGCGCCCGCGCCTCGGGCTTCGCCCCGCGTACACCTTGCCGCGCGCCCGCGCCCGTGTTCGCTTGCATGCCCCTCCGGGGCCCGTGGTGGTGGTTGTGTGACGTAGCTTCGTCACAAGCTACTCAAGTTTGACATTAGCCAAGGCATGACATTAGCATTTGACATTTCTGAGTTCACCTACTTGATTTCAAGCTCAAGTAGGTGCTGAAAACAACATGATTCTGGAACTTAGGGTCGACAAACATTAAAATTTGTCTGACAAACGTTGGACCAACCGAACGTTGGAATAGATCGACAAAACGTATGACCGACCAATATTGGCCAAGTTTGGATGGATTGATAAGGTAGCTCTCATTTTTTTTTTACAGATGCTTGGCTGAGTAGACAGTGGACGACATACCATAGATTCATCGTAGGTACTATTTTCATGCTATCCCATATTATTGTTTCTTGGCGATGCGCCAGAACCCGCAACAGGTTTTTACGCCCGTACAGTACACCCTCAAATGCTTTCAGATCTTGTCCCTACTACAACTTTAATGTAATCAACAAGGTGACAAACGCATTTTCATCATTCAGAAAAAAGTAATCTATACGCGTCCCAATAGCTGAGATTGTTGATTTTCGCGGTTAGGCCCTCAAGTTTCCTCAAGATGTGTTCCTTCCTAACCGCGATTCGACCCGTTTCGGACCAAAAACGTGTCTCCTTTACTGATACACGTGCCAACTTTACTGATGTACATTGCCGATTTTCGCGTTGAGGGTATTATGCCCCAGACCCTGAGGTTTGCCTTTTATAACACTTTTTTCTCAGGAACAGGGAGGAGAATTTAGGCCTCTCCCCCATATGCAACCATAATAAAAATAATAATATCATCAAAGCATAAAATTGCCATAACCGGCACGAATGCGTCCGGTCATCTAGGCGCAGAGTGGCATTCCATTCCGCGGGCAATGGGTGTCATTCCATATTGATCCGGCGCATAATGAAAACAACACTGAGTTTTAATAGCTGGAGAGCTTGTGACCAATCGACTTATTTTATCGTACAGGGCTGGGAGCTTCTAGGCTGCGGCTGGTTGTTTAGACTCCGCTGGTCGAGAAAATTAATTATTTTTTTGCCGGACGCGGTTGAAAGTTCGATTTTTATAACACAAAAATTTACACTTTTTAGGTTATAAAAAACGATTTTTTTTTTTCATTGGCTGCGCTAGTGTAGCTAGACCTCCCTCTTAAGTAATAGTACTAACGGTAAAAGAAATATAAGCCGGTTAACTGACATTATGGTCATAACGCCCCAACTTTCTTTTCTCTTTTTCTCATTTGACCAACTAAAAGTTTAAGGCGCTGGGCATAGTGAATAAGCCCGCGCGCAAAAAAAATGCACAAAAACGATTCCTGTATCAAATACACAAAAAAAATCGAAAATGTTCACATATCAAACCCTAGAATTACGTGAGAGCTATCTAAAACAGCCAGTTTTGTGTTGATACCCATAACAGATTGCAAGATATTTTGTTTGAAAAAAAGTGCGCCGCCTATTTTTTTTCATCAAAAATATCTTCAAAACGTTTATGAATGTCAACACGAAACTGGCTGTTTTAGATAGGTTTCACCTAATTCTAGGGTTTGATATGTGAAATTTTTCGTTTTTTTTAGTGTATTTGATACAGGACTCGATTTTGTGCATTTTTCTTGGCGCGCGGGCTATTCACTATGTACAGCGCCTTAAGTGAAAAATCATTCGACAATGCTACTTATAAAATTAATGCACTCTAAAATAATAAGCCGTTTTTAGCACAAATGCACGAAGCATTTCATAGATAGCGCCTACAGACGTCGCCATAGAAGACCCTGAATAAGGTTGTCAAAATTAGTGTGTGCTAAGCGAAATTTGACAGCCGTATTCCGGTTCTTCTATGACCACGCCTGTTAAAGCCACCTATGAATGAACTGCTTTGAATTCGTTCTCTGAAAACGGCTCATTCAATAGAGTTAAAAAAATTAAACGAAACAAAAGAGACTCAGTAAAGAGGTTCCCTTTGTCTCTCAACGGAACTCTTAGTGCAAACAAAACAGAAGCGTCATAACATAAAAACCACAAACGAACCGAGTTAGAAATGTGTTTAAGACGACGGTTCCCCTTGTGCCCTCAACACTCAGCAGTCGTAACACCAGTGAATATTCAGAGCAGTAGGTTGCCTTTGTATCTTTTGGACAACGACATTGCTTTGTTTGTGTGCTTAAGGTATGATCCTCCTCCTTGCATCGGTATCGAGGGTCGTGCGTGGTCATTCAACCGGGTAATCCTTGTCGTACGGTTCATATCTGTGGCCAAAGTGTATACTTTTATTTTTATTTTATGAAGCCTCCATAGTGTCCCACTGTTGGGCAAAGGCCTCCCCTTTTTTCTTACACTCCTCTCTCCTCGGCTGCCTCTTGCCACCCCGGCAAAAAGGTTGTGAGGTCGTCCCGCCATGTCGGCCTCAGTTTGCCGCGGCGCCGGTGCCCATCTTGTGGGGTCCAGTCGGTGACGACTTTCGCCCACCTATCCGGACCCATGCGGCCAACGTGGCTGGCCCAGTTCCACTTCAATTTGGCGGTTAAACATTAAAGTGTACACTGTGGTCTGAATATTAATGTCTTCCAATGTGTCGTGTCGTGTGACTTCCCGTGCTTATGATATTAACTAGAAATGCAGTGATTTATCGAGAGATTAAAAACTCTCAGTCGTGTTTCGATAGGTTCCCATTTGTTTGGACAAGACATTTTTTCTTCTACAACGCTGAATCTATTGGGTGATTCTTCGAGTGGTCGATTTTAAAAGTCCACCCCTCCATTTGCAGCCAAATAATTGGGGTATTTTGTAAGTATTACATGTATGTGGTTAATTGGGCTGATATTGATCGACTGCAGAGTAAATGGTCAGAGGAGAGGAACCAATTACTTAAATTAAAATTGAAAAAAAAAAATAGGCTAAAAAAATAAAATTGAAATTAAAATATTAATTGAGAACTCCTCGATACATCATACTGTACAACTAAAACAAACAATATAAAGATTTTTATTTACCAAGGTTAAAAAATTCGCTCGGGACACAATTTTAACAATTATAAAGTTTCCTAGCACAGGTTAGTGCTTTAGAAAATACAAAAAGTGGTCAAACAAACAAATCTCTCATAAAATCCCCTTGCCAAGAGCACTTTACTGTTCTGACAAAAATGACACGGCAGCAGACCCTCATTGTGTGAAACAAAATATTCATCGCCCGCGAGTGACAAATAAAAAGATTTTTATTAAAGCGAACGCGCGGACAAAGCTTCTCCACATTCCACTAATGACTTCTCCTCGGGATAAATGAGGAGAATTCCCCAACCGCGGGTACAGTCAGCTCTGCAAGTTATTATAAATTAAACAACTATTTTTTTAGTTTACAATTATTTTTTATTTTTTTAAACAATAGCATATTCAGCCGTATACAATTTCAAAGTAAGCATCAATAATGTTTTGTACTTGTCAGTTTTTTTTTTTTTTTAATACCTAAAAATGTAGAAACGGCAGCTGAACTACGAAAAAATTTGGGAAATAGATCTATCTATTACAATCCAACTACAACTAGTGACTCGCGAAAGGACACGAACACACGTAGACTCACAACCGCATTGCCCCTCACTTTTCCCGCGCCCCGCCTCGCTCTGGGTGAAACAGCTATGGAAAACAGCGTTTCCCGCGCTTGGCCGTCACTGAGTTCCCACGGTCCTGAAGGGTAAAACATTAATCCAAACCTACTCTATTACCTAAACTTAAAACGGCGGCTATACGCTATGCATACAGAAGATCACACCGAAAGGTATAATGCCCTTGTGGCTTCAACTGAGCTTGACTTTCAACACCATAATTCTTGCGGTCTAGATAAAATATAATAAAGGAAGAAAATCTTTTTTGCCCACCGGAGATTTCATCTTTCTATCTTGGCAAAAAGTAAATTGAGTTTAATGTTGGAAGTATGTAGGTTACAATTTAAATCAATATTTACAACTAGCTTTTCGCCCGCGACTTCGTCCGCGAAGACTTATAAGAAGTTGCCTGGGTACATCTTTCACCATTATCAAATTAGCATGAATAGAGTCATGGGTGTGTATTTTTGTAAGCTATCTCTATTCCAAATGTCATCCAAATCCGTCGTGCAGATTCAGCGTGGAAGTGTATGTGTGTGACCAAATTGGTAAAGATCAAATGAAGCCAACAAAAAAAAAAAAACATACTTTGAACCTTTTTGGCCGTTTTAGGTGTATCATTATTATTGTTTTCTTCATGCTTAGTAGATTTGCTATAAAACGCAACTGTAGTTAAATGTTCATTGAATAGTTGTAGCTTTAATGGTTCCGGCATTGTTATTGATATTACATCAGGAAAACTCTTAAAATGTTTCCACCCTTTTTGATGCTGAAACATGTGTTTTATTATTATTTCTGATTGAATACACGACTACTTAGTTTCAAGGTAATCTGACCCAATAAAATGATAATTTCATACAAATTTTGAACCCCGTTTTGGCCGTTTTAGAGTTAACATTATTACTTTTTTCTTCATGGTTGGTAGTTTTGCTATAAAACGCAACTGTAGTTTTTCAAATTTGTAACTTAAATGGGTTGGGCCCAGCATTGCTACTACATCAGGAAAAAATATTCAACGTTTCCACCCATTTTAACCCTTCATTCGCTGAAATGAGAAAAATTCTGAAACACGTGTTTGATTATTTCTGATTTAGCATACGAATACTTAGTTTCAAGTATATCAGACAAAAAAAAATGTACCTATTTCATACAAACTTTTTACCCCGGTTTGGGTATTTCAAGGGTTAACATTATTACTTTTTTCGTCATGGTTGGTAGTTTTGCTATAAAACGCAACTGTGGTTCAAATTTCAAAGTTCTAACTTAAATGGTTTGGACCCAGCATTTGTTTGTTTGTCACACTTTATTGCACACAAAAAAAATAGACTTAAATAACATGATATTAGGAGAAAGTGTACAAGGGCGGACTTATTTCTAGAGAAATAAGTCCATTGCTACTATATCAGGGACAAATCTTCAACGTTTCCACCCATTTTAACCCTTCATTCGCTGAAATGAGAAAAATGCTGAAACATGTGTTTGATTTTTTCTGATTTAGTATACTAATACTTAATTTCAAGTAAATCGGACCAAAAAAAATTTTTATTTCATACAAACTTTGAACCCTGGTTTGGGCATTTGAAGGGTTAAAATTATATTTTTTTCTTCATGGTATGTAGTTTTGCCACAAAACACTACTGCAGTTTCAATTTCATAGTTGTAGCTTCAATGGTTTAGGCCTGGCATTGCTACTAAATCAGGAAAAATCTTCAAACTTTTCTACCCCTTTTAACCGTTTAGTGGGCATAATTTTGAAAAACGCTGAAACACGTGTTTAATGGTTCCTTATTTGATATACAAATACTAAGTTTCACGTAAATCGGACCAAATTTTTTTTTTATTTCATACAAACTTTGAACCCCGGTTTGGGCATTTGAAGGGTTAAAATTATATTTTTTTCTTGATGGTGGGTAGTAATGCTATAAAATGCAACTGCACATTCAATTTCAAAGTTGTAGCTTCAATGGTTTGGGCCCAGCATTGCTACTACATCAGGAAAAAAACTTCAACGTTTCCACCCATTTTAACCCTTCATTGGCTGAAATGAGAAAAACGCTGAAACACGTGTTTGATTTTTTCTGATTTAGTATACTAATACTTAATTTCAAGTAAATCGGACCAAAAAAAATTTTTATTTCATACAAACTTTGAACCCTGGTTTGGGCATTTGAAGGGTTAAAATTATATTTTTTTCTTCATGGTATGTAGTTTTGCCACAAAACACTACTGCAGTTTCAATTTCATAGTTGTAGCTTCAATGGTTTAGGCCTGGCATTGATACTAAATCAGGAAAAATCTTCAAACTTTTCTACCCCTTTTAACCCTTTAGTGGGCAGAATTTTGAAAAACGCTGAAACACGTGTTTAATTGTTTCTTATTAAATTTACAAATACTAAGTTTCAAGTAAATCGGACCAAAAAAAATTTTTATTTCATACAAACTTTGAACCCCGGTTTGGGCATTTGACGGGTTAAAATTATATTTTTTTCTTCATGGTGGGTAGTTTTGCTACAAAACGCTACTGCAGTTTCAATTTCATAGTTGTAGCTTAAATGGTTTGGGCCCGACGTTGACACTACATCACGAAAAATATTCATACATTTCAACCTCGTTTAACCCTTAAACGGCTAAAATTAGAAAAAAGCTAAAACAGGTGTTAAATTATTTTTGATTTAATATACGAATTCTTAGTTGCAAGTAAATCCGGACAAATTTTTTTTTTTTTTCATACAAACTTTGGACCCCATTTTTACCGCCTTAAGGGTTAAACTTGAAGTAAATCTGTCTTAACCCGTAGCGTGTCTACAAATTATAACTATTGTCAAATTTTCACTGTTGTGGCATTAGCGGTTTTGTTCCAGCATTGATCGTAACTGGTGAAAAAAATCGAAAAACTTTGGCACCCATTTTAACCCTTAAGAACATAGAAATGAGAAAAAATCTGAAATAGGTGTCAAGTCATTTTAAAAAAAAAGTACAAAAACTTTTTTTTTAAAATGACTTGAAGATTTAAGAACAAAAGACCAAAAAATTTTTTTTTCCCATACACACTTTCAGCCCTATTTTGACCCACTTAAGGGTTAAATAAAAAAAAATCGCTTCTTAAATGAACCCTCCACCATGTAACGCAACTTTTGTCCAAATTTCATACTTATAGGTTCAGCCGTTTGGGCTGTAGCGTGATGAGTCAGTCAACCTAAGCCTTTTATATATATAGAAGATTGGAAACTAAAACTTTATCAAGACTAATACGTATTCTGACGAATTAAATATTGACCGATTGTAGCCATTTCGATGATAAGAACTTAATTAGTTTTCTTCAAGCTTGGGTACTTTTCCTCTAAAGATAAGACATTTGGGTAATTACTAATTAGCTTCTTAAACTATTTTAATATTAGACTTTCTTATCAAAAGGGCGAAAACGGCTTTTATGAGTAGGTGATTAGAATTGCAGTTAATTTTGGTTGCTAAACTACTTACCATATGAACCAGGAAATTCTACAACTTACACCTGCTACCCGTGACCAATGGAAACGTCGGAATAAATTTAATATCCTAGATACGCACAGTTTCAGTTGCAATTAAAAAATATAAAAATAGATTTCTAGTGCAAATTGATTTATAAGCGCTTGTTAATCTGTTGGTGTTGACTTCAAGTGGAACCATTATTAATATCATGTAGAGTTGCCCGTTTCTGTCAATTATTAGTTTTGTTCGTGTAGAAAACTATACAAATCCAGTACGTAAAGTCATCAAGCATTGACAGATAATATACGAGTATAAACACTCACTCAGCATCATAAAAATCGGATAGCACTTGGAATCAGTACAGCAGTTCAATAACTGTGTACCTTTTCACCAGTGAAGTCGGTTTTTAAATTTTTGATAATTTTAGTTATTATTACTTTTCTGGAAGTAGAATGCACAAAAATAGAAGTTAAAAACTAAAACCCGACTACTAAAAGGCTTAAAACAAGACCTGCTTATCCTTAAAATAGACTCATAGATAATTAATCGTAGTCGGAGGCCATCGGTTTATCAAATGCGAATGTGGTGTCCTCCGACTACGATTAATTATCTATGAGTCTATTTTAAGGATAAGCAGGTCTTGTTTTAAGCCTTTTAGTAGTCGGGTTTTAGTTTTTAACTTCTATTTTTTTTTTGAGTTTTATAGTTAGTTATTTTGGATGATCACCTAAAATAAAACCAAGAAGGGCAAAAAAAAACACATTTTGGAATTTTTTGTTCTATTTGTTATGTTGACGCTACATGTGTTATACATTTTTGAAAAGGTCTTTTAAAGTCCTTTCATTTGATACCCATGACGATGGTATCCGATCATTTTTATTTTTAGGTCCACCACTTTAGGGCGCAGCACAGCCGCCATCTTGGTTATTGTCAAAATAAAACTATCCTATGTTACCTGGGTGATTAAGACGAATCCAACGACACCTCATTTGTTGAAATCGGCCGAGTAGTTTAGGCTCTGCGAGGGAACAGATGAACACACAAACATACATACCCACATACATACATACATACATACATACATACATACATACATACATACGCTGCTAAAATCATAACCCTCCTTTTTGCTTCGCGTAGTCGGGTAAAAACAAAAGCTAAAAGCTTTTCATGTTGAAAACACTGGCCTGCAATGGCACTTAGCTAACTTCATGAAAATAAAACACATAACGAAACAAAGGAGCGCGCGCCGCCGG
Organism: Zelleria hepariella; assembly: GCA_949319315.1. NCBI lineage: Eukaryota > Metazoa > Arthropoda > Insecta > Lepidoptera > Yponomeutidae > Zelleria > Zelleria hepariella. The sequence continues at coordinate 15,415,233 of OX439387.1, forward strand.
CCTCCATACAAAATCGGACCACTATTAGTTGGGTCGGACGACTGAAATAAAAAGTGTAGAAAACGCTTGAAAAGGCGCGAGAAAATGCCTTCAACAGAATGAACCTACGTTCGTTCCTACGAACAGTCAGCAAAAAAAAAGTAAAAAGGTAAATGTAAAAAGTATAGATTAGCTAAAAAAAAACTACTAAGGCCTTTGCATCTACGTAATGAGATGATTTATACAGCGTCCAGTGGCACCTTCACTCACACTAGATAGGTGAAGAGACCACTCGGCGCTGCAGTGCCTGGGACATTGTTTTAGATGGAGTAGGCTTGCCCAGCACCTATACCATCCTGACAGCTTAGTCGACCAAGCCCACAGGAAAGACAGGTCAATACGTGTGGAGCCAACTGAGCCGCGGGTTTCCTCACGATGTTTTCCTTCACCGTTAGCTAGAACATGGTAAAGTACTATGTGTTCAATAATAATGTTCCACCTGTAGGTGTGCAAACATTATTTCCCTAGTATTTAAAAATTAAAACGTCAGCGTTTTAAAAAATATTATGTCAAATGATAGAGTTAATTGAATAAATAAACTGCCACAGCTGATAGTTCTTTAATATTTTTTTTTTAATCCACAATAAATTATCTTGTTCAATTTGCTCTATGATAATCGCGAACTTTGCAAAGCGCGCAAGCGATGTGGCGCCCTATTTTTTATTTTTGGGTATATTTCACAGTTTTTTTTTTCTTCAGTATCGTGTAAATAATCACCTTTGAGTCGGGTGTCACTTTCCAAAACAACACCTCGTCTATTAAGGCTCGGTATAAGGCTAACTAGCGCCACACATGTTGAAAAAATCATATGTCCCTTCAGAAGAAGTTTCTGACAAAATCCTAAGATGAGCTCATGCGCCATGCTTTTCTAGATTTTTAAGTGTAGGTACCCAACTCAATTTCTAGTCTTAAGCTAAAAAAATTTCGATAACCGCCAAAAACGGCCGCTTTTGGCGGTTATCGAAAATTTTTTAGCTTAAAAGCAAATTTCGAAGAGGGTATCTAGACTTAAAAATCTAGAAAAGCATGGCGCATAGGCTCATCTTAGGATTTTTTCAGAAACTTCTTCTAAAGGAAGATATGATTTTTTTAACATTGGTGGCGCTAGTTAGGCTTAATCGAGCTTTTTGCCTATCCCTAGTGCGTAAAGGCTCCCCTACACAGGCGCGTTTTATCGGTCGGTGGTACCGCATGCGTTATTGCGATATCTGTTATCAGTACATTTTGTATTAGGGACGTTGCGGCGTTATTACCGCAGCAGTGTGTAACTCAAAACTGAAACTGAAAACAGATATCGCAATAACACATCGACCGATAAAAACGCGTCTGAGTGGGGGAGCTTTTATTCAAGAAACCGTTTAAAAAACAACCTGCCAAAGCCCAGATGCTCGGGACGGTAATTTCATCAATCAGCCGATCACATTTCCCTGTCGACACGCAATTTCGTCGAGGCACGCCCGATTACACATTACACAACCCAACAAATCTTCTGTATAAGCCGTGCCAATAGAGAAAAGATATGAAAATGGCGGCGGGTACCTATGGTAAGGTCTGAAAAAGAGGTTACGAAAATACGATTTCGGTTCATACCTAAAACTTTCTTACATTTTTGGTTAGGAAATATTGTTTTACGATGCTTTCTTTATTGATTAGGTAATTGTTCTACGTTGGGTTTGTGATTAAACAACAATCTTTATGAAAATAAGATCAAAAATATTAAAACGTAGTAAATAATACAAACCTCAACAAATAACAACATTTAACGTAAACTAAAATATTGAAATAACTCGACAAACATAAAAAAATCAATAAGAGGCGAACGTATTTTGGCGTGTTTTATTAGCCAAGCGCAGGTGACTAATCAGGACTGCCTAAAATGACTTTGCTAACGTTACGTGTGAGTATAGACGGAGATATGATTAAAGCGAGAGGGCGCGAGAGTGTCCGCCATTTAAATATCGTTTCTTTAATGGCACGGGTTATACACACGATCGCAGAGTAATCGACTAGACAGAGGGCCCTACTAAGGCCTTTGCATCTACGTAATGAGATGATTTATACAGCGTCCAGTGGCACCTTCACTCACACTAGATGGGTGAAGAGACCACTCGGCGCTGCAGTGCCTGGGACATTGTTTTAGATGGAGTAGGCTTGCCCAGCACCTATACCATCCTGACAGCTTAGCCGGCCTAGCCCACAGGAAAGAGTGGAGCCAACTGCCTGCGGGTTTCCTCACGATGTTTTTCCTTCACCGTTAGCGAGTGGTATTGCTACTACAAATTCACGAATGTACGTAACTTTGAAATTAAACAAAGCCATAGATACATGCCCGCACTGGGAATCGAACCGTGGACCTCTTGCTTCAGAGTCCACTAGACCACCACCGCCGAGGGGCCACTGCTCGGTAAAATACAAATTCTCCTGTGCCCTGCCACGGTCTTTGCGCTAAAGAGACTTATTTATTGAATAATGAATAAAATATTTGAGTTTGAAAGCATTTGTAGGTTAACTAAGCAGGTGGCCCTCTGTCTAAAGAAGCACTTTGTGACATGGTGGCAATGTACAGTTGGCGACGAAAGCGTCTTGGCACTTCGTGAAGTTAAGTCAAAGAGTCACGATATCTAAAGATAGTAGAGAATGAGGACAACTTCGTAAAAAAATATGTTGAATCTGGTTTGGAAGCGAATGATCCTTTACATCACAAAGAATAACATAACATGTAGGGACATGTAAGTTTCTAAAAAGCTTATAAGGTATTTTTTTTTTAATTACCTTGTTTAACACATAACCAAGCTGTGGTAACATAAATCTATAATGAAACTCTACTACTGCATCGGAACAGGGGGGTTACCCTTGTCGCCATTGCGTTCATATTGGCAAAGTTTTAAAATTAATTTCTCTTTTTTACATCGCATAGTCATCCCTTGATTTTATAAAATTCTTAATGTTTATTCAAAGGTATTCGTATTTTGTACAATACCAATATAAAATTATAGTCTTAATTCGTGAAATATTGATTTTTGTAAATTCCGCCATATTGGTAAAAATGCGTCAAGGGTAGAGAGGCAGAGTCCAAAACTAATCGCCTGCTTTGGTTAAGGTTTAAAGGACGACTAAAAATGCTAAAACGTATGGTGTACCCGACTGTACATACAAAAAACCCGCACATGGGATATTATCGAATTTAATACATAATTTATACATTTTTGACGCAAGATAATCATTGAGAGTAAATCCAACCCTGCTAGCATATATGATGCTGACGAGTAAAATAAACAACACAATAGGTATAATACTCTCTTATCTCAACACCAATTTTCAATATTGTTCAAGCAAGATCGACTGACTGACCAATAGTATGTAATTCATCATTTTACCGAATACAAATTATGTTTATTGTCAGTATGTTTTTAATGATAACTTCTATTAACTTTAAAAAAAACTTGTGCAAACCTAAGAAAATATTTGTTTGTTTTTAAATACCGATAGATAAATTATTGAGACGAATCCAACGACACCACATTAATTATTTGTTGAAATCGGCCGAGTAGTTTATTGAGGCTCTGCGAAAGAACAGATGGACACACAAACATACAACATACAAGCGCTGCTAAAAGCATAACCCTCCTTTTTGCTTCGCGTAGTCGGTTAAATAGGCTGCCATATTTAAGTTTCACTAACTCAAGGCGTAACATGGCCAAGTAAATGAGCAATTATTTACCACAGTGCTAAAGAGCCGCTGTAAATGTTGCCTTAATTACGTAAAGCAAATAAATTTAGTAGGTGCGGTAGGTGATAACTCCTGGTGTGCCTTAAATTAAACGGAACCTCTCTAAGCTTTTCGGCGCGTTTATTTTCTAAAAATCCACTCAACACTCAAACACTCTAAAATAGCCCTCATCGAAATGAACATATTTTTTTTGCCATTAAAAAATGGGAAGAATTGCGGCTTTTCTTTTAGGGTGGCATTAAGGCGCTGGGCATAGTAAATCGCCCGCGCGCAAAAAAAAATGCACAAAATGGATTCCTGTATCAAATACACTTAACAAATTAAAAATGTTCACATATCAAACCCTAGAATTAGGTGAGACCTATCTAAAACAGCCAGTTTCGTGTTGACATTATTAAACGTTTTGAAGATATTTTGCTTGAAAAAAAACTTTTTTTCAAGCAAAATATCTTGCAATAAGTTATGGATATCTACATGAAACTGGCTGTGTTAGATAGGTCTCAACTAATTCTAGGGTTGGATATGTGAAAATTATCGATTTTTTTAGTGTATTTGATACAGGAATCGATTTTCTGCATTTTTATTTGCGCTCGGGCTAATTCTCTATGCCCAGCGCCTTAAATAAAGTCATTTCACACGAAATTTCATTTCTGATGGCGTTCCCTTTTGCACGCTTAGAGCAGTTGATTTAGATTTTTCCCAAACTGTACCAATTATCACTTCAAACAGACCTCCAAATCATAATCTCCCACCACGGCACACTGATTCCCGCATGGCAACAATCCGTAATGTTCCCAAATGTTCCCTATAAAGTCTCCCCAGGGCATAAAGCGCCTTGTTTTACATCCCGGCAGAATGTTTGAGGGATGGATGGGGTTGTTACATTTTGGTCCAACAGATTGACTCTCTTTTCATAATATTTAGACGCACCTTACTCGTATCAGTCACACTGATAATGTAAGCTATTTGTTATGTAAGCTATCTCCATATCAATTTTCATAGAAATCTATCCTGTAATTTTAGCGTGTGTATCCATCTATCCAAAAATAGATACAAACAAGAATGGCGCGTTTATTCAGGGTGTTTAAGAAACGTCCTGTGGCACTGAAAGGGGTTGCATAACTCACCATTTCAAGCAACTTTTACTATGGAACCAAGTGCGAAATCTCGAAAAAAATATCTGCTATTATGTTACATACTAAACACTCGATACCTAGTGCACCAAATTCCTTTTCCTTCAAAACATCGTGGGGAAACCCGCGGCTTAGGTGGCTCTACTTGTATTGAGTTGTCTTTCCTGTGGGCTAGGCCAACTAAGCTGTCAGGATGCAGGGCAAGCCTACTCCATTTAAAAAATGTCCCAGGCACTGCAGCGCCGAGTGGTCTCTTCACCCATTTAGTGTGAGAGAAGGCGTCACTGGACGCTGTATGTATAAATCATCTCATTACGTAGATGCAAAGGCCTTAGAATTGAGTTTAGAATCATTCCGAATGCTGGATCCAATAAAATTCAAACGGGCTCAAAACGTGGGTCCACGCGGCAACCATACGTTAGGAGACGATTTATGTGTGTATCTCGATTCGGATCGCCTTTTATGACGTTTTTAGGGATTCGCAATCAGGCGTCCGCGGCCTGCTTTAGGGGAGACTGGGTACGGATGAAACAATTTTTGGTTTTTCACGTGTAGCACTGTCATTAAGAAACATATTTACAAAGTAAACGCTTCAAATGAGAGAGTAGACTTTCGTCTTCAATTAGACATTATAAAAAGAGGCTCAACGCCCATAGCAACTAGGTAGGAAGCGTTTATTCAAAAGATGGGCTACTGTTTCAACCGTCCCCACCCCCGGGGCGGTTGAAACATTGATGGGGGTCCGTTGAAACATTAACAAATCTGTAATATATAATCAGTTTCTTTATTCACAATCAACGAAAACTTAGAAATTCTAATCAGAATAGTCAGAATAGTGACATTAACAAAATTAACAATCAAAATTAACACAAATAAATGAAAAGAGCTCTAATGCTCTGGTTTTTACTTTAAAATAATCAGCATTCTTAATTGAATCGAAATTTAAGATGATTTTCTTATATCTCAAATTATCTTTAGGATCTAGCTAAAAAAAGCTGACGATAATAATAATCAGCAACGTAGAAATCCTTATCAAAGTCCTTAAATGAACAAAATTAATAATCAGAGTTCCTTTTTTTATTCTTCATAGGCCATTTTGTAGTGATTAATATCGCACTCGCCTATTGATTTTTTATACGTCTTTTTTATACGCTGTCTGGGTATTTTTAACGAAAAAATCATACGTTATTATTGTTTCAACCGTACCAACAAAAATCGTTTCAACCGTCCCCAACCCCCTCAATCTTCAGTAAAACGAACACACCGTCCAAACAAAACAACTTACACAACAACAAATTACTGTTTCCGAACCCTAATAGTCTAACAACAAAGTAGTAAAACACTTAAAATACAAATGCTAACATCAACGAAACAATTGGAAAAAGAAAACAATACAAAATACTTACTTTTGGTCGAAAAAATAAAATGAGGCCACCTAGACACGTACACGGCGCGCGAAGTGCGACGAATCACTGCGATTCATGTCTGGACTGACTAGCCGCGTCTCTCTCCCCTTGCACCCCTCACCGTACCGCCCATAGTTTACGAATTATTAGCGTTGTTTCAACCGTACCCTGTTTCAACCGTACCCAGTCTCCCCTACATGTGGCGGTTTAATTTTGCGTTATTAGGCTGTTCACTAACTGAGCGGAACTGAGCTTCTTTATCGAAAGGAAGCTATGTCTATTCCTAACTGTAATGTCATGGACATGTCCACAGCGTGGATCAGGGGGCTAATTCTTGGAAATCTCGCTTTCGATACATCTCGAAGGAGAAATCTCTTGTCATTTCGATCTCGACGGCTCCCGACCACTCGAGTCATGTCGAGCGAAAAAGGCAATCATCTCGCAGAAATCTCGTGAGAGGATGACTTGGTGGAGGAGATGTGACATTGGCCGCAAATTGAGATTTTTCCGTTGTGATGTGTCGAATGCGAGAATCAAACACATCATCATCATCAATTCAATTCATCTCGAAGAAAAAAACTAATTTTCGCTCGACATGACTCAAGTGGTCGGGAGCATTCGAGATCAAAATGACATGAGCTTTTTCTTTCGAGATGTGTGTCGAATGCGAGATTCCCGAGAGTTAGCCCCCTGCCCTATCAGCGCGATGTTTTTTTTAGCTCAAAAGCGCGAAATATTTGCTGTCTCACTTTATAAACTTCATAGCCGGACGGGACAGACTGCATTTATTGCTTTTCTAGGTTCAAGCGGTGGCGGAAGCGGAAGCGGTGGTGGTCTAGTGGGTTGAACAGTGGACTCTGAAGCGAAAGGTCCTAGGTTCGATTCCCGGTGCGGGCATGTATCTATGACTTTGTGTAATTTCAAAGTTACGTACATTTGTGAATTTGTAGTAGCAATACCACTCGCTGACTGTGAAGGAAAACATCGTAAGGAAACCTGAACGTATGAGGCATTATACCCTCAACGCAAAAATCGCCAACCCGCATCGAGTACGCGTGGTGATTAAGCTCGTACTCTCTCTCTGAGAGAAGGCCTTTGCCCAGCTAGTGGGACATGTACAATTGTACAGGCTACATCTTACTTTACCAGGCTCAACAGAAGCACTGTGACTGACATAGTGCATTGATGCTCCCTGCATACTTCCCGTCTCAATAATTTTATTAGATGCTTTATAAAGTGTAATGTATTTTGAAAATGTCTATGCCCAGACGTTTGCGTACTTAGGGTGGTATTCTAGAACGCTACTTAAACCTCATTTCAAACTAGAACGCTACTTAAACTCTGTTTAAACTCAGTTCAAACTAGAACGCCACTTGAACTCTGTTTAAACTCAGTTTGAGTAGAGTTTAGAAGTGTCGACTGTCGATAAAACAGTGCATGTTTTGATTTGAATATCCCTCCCTTCATATCAAAACATGCACTGTTTTATCGACAGTCTGAACTCTGTTTAAACAAGTAGCGTTCTAGAATAACCCTTAGAATCTACCACGTACTGTGCCACCGTAGGTTTGCCGTAGGTCTGCCGTAAATAGGTACTCGTGGTAGGTGCTTTTATCATCTCATACAAGAAGGTAAGAGTCCTTGCCATACCGTTCAGAATCACAAGTGGCAAAAGATGAAAGCAAACAGCACAAATTACTCAAACGTTTCATTATTATCTCTGTCGTCACTAAATTCAATGCAAGATATTAATCTGTGCTTTGCTTAAGCTTGCCTTTGATCTTTCCAGCCAGACACAAAGGATGGCGTGAATAGGATGATGTAGGTATGTAGGTACGTTTACTCCTTTCTGTAACGCCCTATACAGGGTGTTAAAAGACCGCCAACAGACCCGAAAGGTACGCATACTAGACACCAAAACAAAGTACTTTTTCGATAAATTATTGCTGGGAAATGATTTTGGTTTTTTAGGTTATAATTTTGGAAAATATTTTATCACGCAATGGATGTGTAACGGAGAGAACTCATATTGCGCAAGCGTTGATATAAACTTTTGTTACTTACGCTCGAGGTGCCGATGTTAAGAATACATTGCGGGTTGCAATTTTAACGTCGTTTTAAGCAAGAAATATTCATAGTTTTGATATGGCTTCTTGAGAAGAAATGTTAAGCACTCGATACTGAGTACATTTCTGCAAAAAAAAGTTTTCGAAAAGTTCGACTTTGAACCTCATTATCTCGGAAACCGTTGATTTCCCAGGCATAGTTCCATGGGCAAAAATTTTTGATATGATGAGAACAATATGTGGTTTCCCGCTTTGTTGGCGGTCTTTTAACACCTTGTATATACATCGTGAACTTTCAGTGGTTTTAAAGCTGAAGGTATTTTGTTGCACTGGCGATTGTGAGCCAAATTCCAAAACATAATTACAAAATGCGCGAAAAAATTCACTTCTACAGGGTGCACTCAAGTCGATAGCGAAACTTAAAGTAGGCTTTCTACTGATCAATACAAACAACTTGTACAGTAGACAGCCTACTTAAAGTTTCGCTATCGACTTCGAGTGCACCCTCTACATACAAATGGTGTCGATTGGCAATATACTTTTTCATCGAAAGGGGTGATTTATTCGCTTCTTTGGAATTTGGTTCAAAATCACCAGTGCAACAAAATACATTCGGATTCAAAACCACTAAAAGTTCACGGTGTATAAACTGAAACAGCATCCACAACCTCTCCCAGACGATCGACTTTGGACCCAGAATTTACAGGTTGAAAGTGAATATTTCAGTGAAGGTGGACAGAGTAACAATAAACTTGTACCCTACTACATTGTTGATTTCGATTGGGTTAAAGATTTAAAGCGGTCTTGCATAAAACCAAGATTAAAAGGAGGAGACTATGTACCGCGCGCTTTTCCGCGCTCTCGCCCATACAAACGGAGTACAGCCCCTGTATTATCTAAAATATTCACCGAAAAAGTAACGGTTTTTAAATGTCAAAAAAGGATTGTTCATTTCAATAAGGGCTATTTTCGGGTGTTTTAACGCTCGTAGGTTGAGTGGAATTTTTAGATAATAGAGGCGCTGATCCACCAACTTAGCTGTGAACTGAGTGATGTCGCTGTCAGCGTTTTATTTTTGCTTTGATGGGCGTGCGCCTGAATTCTCACTTTTAATATTGGTAGTTAGCCGTAGTTCCGAATTCTGCCACTTCACAGATAAGTTTGCCGATCTGTAAACGAAGAAGTCGTTTTGCTACCCCTAAATACTAGTGGTTCGCCCCGAACTATGAACTCGCGACCCCATATCTCAGCAAGCCCTCGACCGATTTGGCTCATGTTCGAACTTAAAAATTTTCTTTACCTCATTTACCTGACGATCCGACCATTTACTCAAGTTAGTAAATTTACTCAAGTTATCGTCGAACGAACATTCGTACATACAAAAATAACATACATACATACAAACATACAAACGCCGGATTGTTCCAGTAGACTCGGAGAACTTCGCTCTCTTCGCTCGCTCGTTCAATTATCCGTTTTCGTTGATTTTGGTGTCAATCGTTTAAAAAAATGCTTTTCAGTTATAACTAATTTCAATATTTTGAAACTTTCCGAACCTGAGACATTAAAACAATATTATTGCGCAGGGTGTTTCTACTTCTAGCTCGAAGCGTACACATAATTATTATGAATGCTACGTTCGTTCGTGCCAAGTTTCAGACCTTCTGCCGAGTGGGACCATGGACCAGGATTCTATGGGACCAGCGCCTCTATTATCTAAAAATTCCACTCAACCTACGAGCGTCAAAACACTCGAAAATAGCACTTATTGAAATGAACAATCCTTTTTTTAAACGGTTTTATTTAGCTCACCCCGTTTGTTTTATTTATTATTCTTGGGTCAAATTTAGTAATTCAAATTTCACCCTCTTCCTGTCAACCGATTAATCTGAAATTTTGTATACACTTTGGATTTTGGTGACAATACAATTATGTTTATTCATTATCATTATAAATTCAAGATAGCCGCCGCTACAAAATGGCGGATAATTTATGTTTTATTAATCCCATCAATATGGGTATCAAATGAAAGGGCTCAACAAGCAGAATACAATATACTATAAAACATTGAAATCCAAGATGGCGGCCGCTACAAAATGGTGGATAACGTAGGTTTTATCAATCCCATCAATATGGGTATCAAATGAAAGGGCTCAACAAGCAGAATACAATATACTATAAAAAATTGAAATACAAGATGGCGGCCGCTACAAAATGGCGGATAACGTAGGTTTTATCGATCCCATCAATATGGGTATCAAATGAAAGTGCTCAACCAGTATAATACAATGTACTATATAAAATTAAAATCCAAGATGGCGGCCTCTACAAAATGGCGGATAACTTAGGTTCGAGGGGCGGAGTTGGACTGCAATAAACTAACGGGCAAGAAACCTTGCAATAATGAAGCACTAAATGAATTAAACAGAATGCGAAATAAAAACTAAAAACTAGAAAATAAAAATAGGTAAAAAAACTTTTTAAGTTAAACAGTTTTATGTTAAACATACATTGCAATGTTTAAGATAAATGTACTAAAAACCAAAAAATAATGAAATAGATACAGTCGTGGGAATTATAAACATATGCATAGACTGGACTAAAATAAAACCGTGGGGCACGTCAACACTGCCTATTTTAACGACGAATTAAACGATTCTTCTATCGCACATTAAGTCGATAATTTGTAGACAACTGACGTGCACCACGGTTTTATTTTAGTCTAGTCTATGCACATGTTTATAATTCCCACGACTGTATCTATTTCATTATTTTTTGGTTTTTAGTACATTTATCTTAAACATTGCAATGTATGTTTAACATAAAACTGTTTAACTTAAAAAGTTTTTTTACCTATTTTTTTGACATTTATAAACCGTTTACGGTGGTAATTTTAGATAATACAGGGGCAGGTACGTTTCCGTCGTTGCGGACCGTCACTATAATATTATTACTATTAATGCCACCCAAATGCCACCTATACAGGGTGTTAAAAGACCGCCAACAGACCCGAAAGCCACGCATACTAGACACCAAAACAAAGTACTTTTTCGATAAATTATTGCTGTGAAATGATTTTGGTTTTTTAGGTTATACTTTTGAAAAATATTTTATCACGCAATTGACGCGTAACGTACAGAAGTCATATTGCGCCAGCGTAGGTATCAGTTTAGTTACAGGTATCGTCACAAGTAATGAGCGCTCGACGAAACTGGTGGGGATTTCTGCGCAAGTGTGTACAATCGCGCGCAAAATGTCTAATATCCACGCGGGATCTAAGACTGACGCTGAGCTGAACTATAGTTGAGTGAGATACTATAAAAATCGGAGAAACTGACTAAACTTAACGATTTAAAGTATTCTTTTATATTTTAAATGGTTTTCTATACAATAATCCTGACATTACGATAAAACGGGTGTACAATCAATGAAAAATAATCTAAATCCAATATGTATTGTACTCAATAACTTTTTTGAATCTTTCTGAACCGTCTTTTTAAAGCATTTTGTTTCGGCATTCTTTTTGCGAGGAAATAAAAAAACGTTGTGTGCGACTGTACCCCGAGGCTAGAGCGACTGATCTATCAATCACGCGCCCGCGCTCGCCGGCGACCGCGCCTCTCCGTCGCCCCCCGCGTACCCCACCAAACAGACCGAAAAAATGAGTTCTGCGCATTCAAGGTCGCGCTCATAACTCGTGACGCGACCTGTACTTAAGCTTGAAGTACCGATGTTTAGAATACATTGCGGGTTGCAATTTTAACGTCGTTTTTTGTAAGAAATATTCATAATTTTCATATTGCTTCTTGAGAAGGTATGTTAAGAACTATGTATACAAGATGCATTTCTGCAAAAAAAAAGTTTTGAAAAGTCCGACTTTGAACCTTATTATCTCGGAAACCGTTGATTTCCCAGGCATAGTTCCTTGGACAAAAATGTTCCTTATGATGAGGACAATACGTGGTTTTCCGCTTTGTTGGCGGTCTTTTAACACCCTGTAGATACCGATCTAAACTTCCGCAACTCCATCGACTTTATAACCAATATATCGGGCTAACGCAATTCAGCTGGGCAGTAAGCAAATTTGTTTGTTTCACATTGCCCGCTACCCCGACCATTATTCTATTAGGGCAGGCCGCTCGGAGTAATGGATTTGCGGGAAGCCGCATGAAACTGGGGCCTTAGCCTGTAACACAATGGCGTATCAATGGCGTCCCAGGTAGAAGGAAAAAACCGGGATTTTTTCGTAGTTCTCAACCAGCGAACTACGAAAAAATCCTTTAGAATTAGACTCTTAGGGTGGTATTCTAGAACGATACTTAAACTCAGTTCAAACTAGAACGCTACTTAAACTCAGTTTAAACTCAGTTCAAACTAGAACGCGACTTGAACTCTGTTTAAACTCAGTTTAAGTAGAGTTTAGTAGTGTCGACTGTCGATAAAACAGTGCATGTTTTGATTTGAATATCTCTCCCTTCATAGCAAAACATGCACTGTTTTATCGACAGTCTGAACTCTGTTTAAACTCAGTTTAAGTATCGTTCTAGAATACCACCCTTAATATTCTTTGCTGTACTACAAAAACATTAAAAGGACCGACACTGGACCGACAGCATTAATAAATCGTAATTGAAACCGTCAACCGGGAGCCCATTTTGGCACCATTGCGTTACAGGCTAAGGGCCCTGGTTGCAGGTATTTATTATAATTTCTGACTCCGTGGCGAGCGGTCGTGGCCGGTGGGACTGTTGCCTTAGAAATGTGAGGTTCCAGTGTCGAATCCCAGCATGACTTTAGTTTATTTTCAAAATGTACATTATGCTGATTTGTAATAGCAATAAGGAAGGTAAAGGGATCTCTAATATGCAATTGTATGATTGCTAATGGCTTAAACATTTATAATAAGTTGAAAAAATTCACTCGGGACAGGACTTGAACCCGCAACCTTCCGCATACCGTGCAGGCGCTCTACCAATTGAGCTACCGAGTCAAGTAACTGTCGATGCGAATTTCTTCAACTAGTCTCCGTCAACTGGACGGTTGCGGGTTCAAGTCCTGTCCCGAGTGAATATTTTCAACTTATTATAAATGTTTAAATTATTCCCTATCACGGGTTAGTGCTTTAGAAAAAACAAAAAGTGCTAATGGCTTGTTCTAATTCCTAGCCACACCTCCTCGCGGTCCCTCCAGCTGGGCAAGCACAACTTCGAGATAAAAGTTTTATCCCACTATCGGGTAGCGGCGTCTCGCTTCACGCGGTGAAATAAAGCAAGATGGCGATAGCCGATAATGGGATAACACTTTTATCGTGACATTGTGCTCCCCTAGCTGGTAACTGTAGTAAGCATCAAAACTCACTACAGGCCAACGCGACAGGAAAACTCACCAAGACGCACTGGCCAGCGTGATGTTTTATGGCTGATACCTTTCCCCAGGAGTTCCTATCCTCACTCCCATTATAGACGGTTTAGGAGGATGGCGTGAAGGGGAAAAGGCCTATACCCAGCAGTTGGTAAATGTGGGCTGGAAAAAAAGCAATAAAACAGTTACAGTTAGTTGGCTCCACACGTATTGCCCGACTGATGAGAGGATGTCCTAGGCCATGCAGTGTCCGAGCAGTGTAACTTTAACATTCAGGCGACGGTAGGTAGGTAGGTAATCGTATGATGCAGTGGCCACCCCTGGCGACGGTGAAAAGAAGGCAAACTAGCACCGCTTATGAAAAAAAAAACTCTCTTTTTCTATTAAATCACGGTTTTACTCACTACTATTAGTACTAGTAGTAGTTTTACTTACTAGTGAGTAAAACCGTGATTTAATAGAAAAAATGTGCAGTGCTCACGAAAGTTTAAGTTTTAAAAAACTCTCTTCTTCTTTTATTCGTTTTTTTGCTAAAAACAAGCCGTCAAATGAAAATCCCCAGCCAAGTCTTAACTATTTTCGGAACCTAAGGTATAATATAATCCTAGATCCTATGAATACAATTTTCACAAGTTCAAAGTTCCAGCTTTATCTTGTGCGTGATTTATTCGTAGGTTCTAATAATAAATAATAATAAAAACTTTTATTCATATTAAATCACAGGTGTACAACCAACATTTTCTGCCAAACTATAAAATAGTTTATTGGTAGAGCAGCTCTCATAAGTTTAATTCTAGGATCTGGGATCTTAGGTCCTAAAAATAGTGAAGCCTAGGGATTCTCATTTGACGGCCCGTTTTTAGCAAAAAAAGCTTCCAAAAAGAAGAAATGAGATCTTTTCATTGGCGACGCTAGTGGACGAGGTACTTCCTACCTTCGTGTAGAACACAATATCCGTGTTACAAAGAGGATGCGTGTTTAGTTGGTTCCTTCCTGCTACGTAGGACATAAACAGCGTGTTACAAAGTAAGACAAAACATTTTACGGGATAGATGAAAATATAGCCATTTATTTAGTACCTAATTATCTTCATACCCTGAAGGACTCTCAGTTATAGACTTATAGCAGTCTGTGTGTAAAATTAAATTAAATGACAATATTTAGTATGAGCGAACCTATTATAATAGAAGAAAGCATCTATATTTTGTGCAACTTTTACTCAAGCCTTCTTATACTGGGTGGATTATTTTTAGTTTCTACTTTTTGTTTTGTTAGTAGAAATTATAGGATGTTTGTTAAATAAAAAGTAAATAAACCAATTATTATTAGAAGGCTTCCAGCAGCTACCAATAGGAGTAGGCGACATCTCGGACAAAATATTTTCGGACACTTTGTCCGAAATGTCTCTTTATTATTTGAATATTTTTGAGGCGACATCTCGGACACTTACAAATAAAGCTGTTTTTTACAGTCGGATAAAAACTCCCTACAATCTTATTTATGAGGAGACTAATAAAAATGTTACAAACCCACATGCAAATAATATCTTCATGCAGTCTTCAACATTTGCTCTCCCCCGCAAGTGTGTGTGCTCGCGACACACATTTTATTTCATCATGTTTATGTAAGCTTACCTTAACTATACAATGTATTATGTTGACAATATTTGAATTTTTTGCCTCGTGTACCAACGTTTGGCAATCTGCTTCCGCGTCTCATGTCACTGCGCAGGTAACAAAGGCTCAGCACATCCAAAAAGTACCACTAGTTATAGTGTTTTATTAAGACGAAGCATATGGTAGCGTTAAATTAAATAATGTTTGATGAAAAAGTACTAGGCTTACATAAGGTGGTAGGAGGATCACCACCTCAGTTCCCACATAATTACGCGGGGTTAGTTAGGAACAAAATTATGTGAGAACTGAGGTGATGATCCTCTTAGCACCTTATGTAAGCCTAGTACTTTTTCATCAAAAATGAGCCGAACGCTATCCGAGTGCTTAAATTCAGGCTATCCTAAAATAGGCACCTGTGGTAACGCTCTTTCTCTGTGTATTAAATTTGAATACTTTAGTACCTATCTGACTGTACGATACAGGTTCAATATTTTGAGAGTGTCCGAGATGTCGCCTCTAAAATATTAAAAATACAAAGCGACATTTCGGACAAAGTGTCCGAAAATATTTTGTCCGAGATGTCGCCTACTCACCAATAGAGTTAGAAAAATATAGGTAGCAAGAGCATTCCCGAAAATTGGAAAGCAAGTGAGCTGAGAGGATGAAAAATATAGCTCCTGCATTAATATATCATAATTATAAGCTTTCTATTCAAACACTACAACGACTGAGTAGTTACATCTAAAAGTACGTGAAGGGGCCACTCACAATCATGAGTTCATGACCACAGAAGAGGAAAATGGTTATCTGTGCCTTAGTCACAATTTAAAGTCTCACTCGATGGATTCGTTTGACAGGTAAAGTTTGTGGAGCACTCTATACAAGGTGTTGTTTTGTAAAGTTACACCCGACTCAGGGGTGATTATTTACAGGATACTGAACCCAAAAAAATATATTTAAAAAAAAACTGTGAACAATACCCAAAAATCATTCAATTGTGGCCTCCCTTACTATTATCGCTTGCGGCCGCACTCGCACTATCGGGCGCCACATCGTGCGCGCGTTTCGAAGCCGAGGGTGTCCGCACGTCGCGGTTATTATAGAACAAACTAGCAGCCCGTCCCGGCTTCGCACGGGGTAGAAAAAGACATTTTAAGACTCATTTTTCTACACCTTCGGTTACATTGTTCAAATTTTACCAAGGATCCCTAATTTTTTTCAAAATGAAATGTAGCCTATGTCAAATTGGAAGAATGTAGCATTCTATTGGTGAAAGAATTTTTTAAATCGGCCCAGTACTTTTTGAGCCTATTCATTACAAACATACAAACATACAAAAATAGATACAAATCTTTCCTCTTTATAATATTAGTGTAGATTCATTACAAACATACAAACATACAAAAATAGGTACAAGTCTTTCCTCTTTATAATACTAGTGGTTCGCCCCGAACTGTGACCTCGCGACCCCATATAAAATTAACAACCCCATATCTCGGCAACCCCTCGACCGATTTGGCTCATGTTCGAACTTAAAAATTCTTATAACTTCATTTACCCGCCTACCAAATTTCATAACGATCCGACCAAATTTACTCAAGTTATCGTCGAACGAACATTCATACATACATACATACATACATACATACATACATACATACATACATACATACAAACGCCGGATTGTTCCAGTAGACTCGGAGAACTTCGCTCGCTCGTTCAATTAGTGTAGATTTAGCAGTAAAATGAACTGGGTGGCAGTACATTTTTCAAAAATCGAACTTCGATTTTCGCCAATAGTAATCGGCTTCGTTTTAGCCGGTATGACCCTGTATGACGCACCCCCTGTATGACGCAAGTTAGGTAGGCGGAATAGGCGCACGAAAGTGAATCAGTGGAGCTTATTTTGCGCTAATTACGTAGACTCCTGCACGCCACGAGCCGTATCGATTATTCATTAACACCCGTGACACAACACACTGGTATTCAGGGACAGTTTAAACCCAGTTTAAGGGTAGACGATAGCAAGGTGGCGGGAAATTCAAAATTTTCACAGACTTTTACATTTTGTAGCTAAACTGAACTATTTTTGTTCAGAGATTTTTCGTTCGCGAGAATAAAACCGTATTCTTTTCATTATTGTAAACAACAGAACAAAAATAATTCAGCTGATTATGTGTTCTGGTCTACGAAGCAGTGGTACTGCCCAAAAAACAAAAGTAGTGTTCTTGAATAACACCCTTAAGAGGGAACGCGGGTAACCTCAACTCCATACAAAAGGGGAGACCTGTTTCCTCCCTGGATAATTGTTTTAGAAAAAATATGTTTATGCCATTCAATCTATATTTGAACGAGCGAGCGAAGCGAGCGAAGTTCTCCGAGTCTACTGGAACAATCCGGCGTTTGTATGTATGTATGTATGTATGTATGTTTGTATGTTTGTATGTTTGTATGTTTGTATGTTTGTATGTTTGTATGTATGAATGTTCGTTCGACGATAACTTGAGTAAATTTAGTCGGATCGTCATGAAATTTGGTAGGCAGGTAAATGAGGCCAATAGAATTTTTAAGTTCGAACATGAGCCAAATCGGTCGAGGGGTTGCTGAGATATGAGGTCGCGAGTTCATAGTTCGGGGCGAACCACTAGTTACCTCTGCCATGTCCCTATGTTTTCCTTTTTTTATTATTTTAATTAATTTAATAAAATGTATTTAAATAATTATAAAATTATATATTATAAACTCAGTTTAAGTAGAGTTTAGTAGTTGACTGTCGATAAAACAGTGCATGTTTTGATTTGAATATCCCTCCCTTCATATCAAAACATGACAGTCTAAATTCTACTTAAACTCAGTTCAAACTAGAACGCTACTTAAACTCTGTTTAAACTCAGTTCAAAATAGAACGCTACTTTAACTCTGTTTAAACTCAGTTTAAGTAGAGTTTAGTAGTCGACTGTCGATAAAACAGTGCATGTTTTAATTTGAATATCCCTCCCTTCATATCAAAACATGCGCTGTTTTATCGACAGTCTAAACTCTACTTAAACAGAGTTAAAGTAGCGTTCTAGAATACCTCCCTTTGGCTCGAGTTAGGCTCTGGCCAAGTCTAGAGTGGTTGCTAAAATTAACTTTAGGTACTGTGGATCTCCATTTGTGATCTATACGGTTATATTCTCTTTTGATGACTTGCGATATTCACACAATATGTTTGGTCAGATACCTATTTAGGCAAAATTAATTGCCGCGTTATAGCTGAAACGTCGGGATAAATAAGGTAATAAATTTTGCCCAAAACCAACCCAATACAATAATCTTTACGGCTGACTGAGTTAGTTGAAAGAATCATGGAGATTTCGTTGTTGCATGCTCTCTAAATGTTGACTTTTGAATCTGTCAGGGTACCTATTTCTATTCAAGGTTCATTCATGCAATTTTTTACACCAATTTAATGTTTTCACCCAGAAAAACATATAATATGTTACGGAGTCTTTTACCTTATCAACGCAAGCTACTTTTATCTCGAAAGAGAAGTCGGTTGTGTGTGCCATACAAAATGCGTCAAAAATAGAGCAGATTTTTTTTTTTAAGATTTCACCGTTGACCTGGCCCTATAATAAAAGTTGGTTGTATTGATGAATTAAACGAACCCTTTCAAATTAGGACCTGAAATCCTGAAAGTTACCTTTTCTATCGCTAGCTTCGCTAGGTATAAACTTCAGTGTGACGATCGACATAACCTTCGTTTTAAACAATCTCTCCGAATACCACCAAAGCATGTATAACCTCGAAATAGGTCATACACTAATAAAGACACGAGCGTCATGAGCTTAAGTTGCGAGATAACCTAATGTGCGCATTTTAGCTTGCATCTTGTAGGCTGTCTGCTGATATCGATTTTTACTTACTTCGCCACCCCCGGTTTGAAAGAACTTACTCATACCTACATAAACTACATGGGGCAAATTCTCGGCAATCTCGCATTCGATAATTATATCTCGAAGGAAAAATCTCATGTCATTTCGATCTGCTTGCTTAGCATGGTCGTTTTGACACTCTCTCGAACTCGAGTGACAGACGTGCCATGTCTATTGTGCGACCATGGCAGGCGGGACTCGAGATGGCAATAGATTAGAGTCATGTCGAGCAGAAAGTAGATATTGCCATTTTTAATAAAAATGTTGTATTTTTGTCTCCATCGCCATGTTGGCGTCGAGCCCGACCGACAAGTTGACAGTTTTGCATAGAGAAGGGCCTATCTCGGGCTTACCATGCTGCACGTACCGGACTGCTCCGACCACTCGAGTCATGTCGAGCGAAAAAGGCAAACATCGCGCAGAAATCTATGACTAAGTGAGAATAGGCGATGTGACATTTGCCCATTTGTTATTGGCCCATTTTATATTACTCTCTTTCTCTTAACCTATCGGTGAGAAATTTCCAGGAGTTGGCAAAATGTATTACTACGTACTTTTAAGATTTCCTGTATTCCTCAGCTCTGTTTTTTCTCTTCAATAAATAAAAATAAAATAAATTAAAATTAATTCGAGATTCCCGAGAATTCGCCCCTAGGGTGCAATCGAATTTGATAGCTGAACTTTGAGTAAAAAATACTTTGAGTGTCTACTGATTACTACAAACAACTTGTACTAAGTGGCAAAAAACAAAGGAGCGAAACAAAATATCAGCTGTTCCATACATAAGGTAGACTCAGTACTGCACCAAATGTATGGAACGGCTGACTCAATAATGTACCTAGGTACGTTTTAGCAATTGTATAGTTTAAAAAGGCACAAAAAGATCCTGTCACTTGGATGTGTGAAACTGTTGCCCATCAGTCCAAAGCCGAAACCAATTATTGGACTTAGCCTCATTATAAAATTAAAAACTCCTTACATTGATGGTAGGTCACTCTCTAATATGACAATACTCTTCGATTATCTTGTTCTTCTTCTTAAGGCCCTAACTCACCGGGACGCCACGGCCACGTCGCCAGCTACCGTTTCCAACTACTTGTATGGCAGATAACAAATTGGTGGCGTTGCCAAACCGTCGCCAAGTAAGATAGTTGACATACATTCAGATATTAATAGTTTTGTAAACGGTAGCTGGCGACGTGGCCGTGGCGTCCCGGTGAGTTAGGGCCCTTATCCAGCAAACGGGGCCGGGGGGTCTACCGGCTAAGACGAAGCCGATTACCATTGGCCAAAATCGTAGTTCGATTTATGAAAAATGAACAGGGGTGGCAGTAAAATGAACTGGGTGGCAGTACATTTTTCAAAAATCGAACTTCGATTTTCGCTAATGGTAATCGGCTTTATCTTAGCCGGTAGACCCCCGGAGTTGCTATCCAATAAATCAATTCGCGTCCGTAACTTTCACTCCAACACTCCAAGCTCTGACAGTCCTAAGTTTTATTTCGACTCTCGTCTAAAACATTGGTTTCGTTTTAGCCTTTGTATTCGTGTTGGGATCTCCAGCAGCGGCATAATGCTGACGTTTGCCTCAACAATACTTTTGGGAATTGAGATTAATGTCACACTGGACCTCAAAATCGGCGGTACATGTAAACAATGGTGTTCTATTTGAAGAATTTTCTACCAATTTTCGTGTTATTATTATTATTTATTTATGTAAACTGTACGACATTACAGTATATTACTAATGCGTCATACAATTGAATTGGAATACAAGAATTTAAAGTCGATGATTAATATAATTAAATTATAAATTCACACATAACCAATTAGTAAATTTTCTAATTGATTTCAAACATAATTAAAATTACCACATATAATAATGCATTATTGTAAATTGAAGATCTACCTATCTATCCAGCCCATAAATAAAGCCCACTGCTGGGCATAGGCCTCGTCCTTTTCACGCCAACCCCCTCGATCTAACGGCAATCCCGTCCATTGTCTTCCCGCTGTTTTGACAATGCCATCGACCCATCGAGCTTTCGGAAATTGAAGATACATGTCGTGATTATTCAATATAAATAATATATAAATTTGTAATGGATTGGAAAATAATTGTATACAGGACATCCTTTTAGCCACCACGCTCACAATATCTCAGACATTCCTCAGCTACAGTCATCACCCTGTCAGAGAATAGGTCATACTGTGGTGTTGACGATAGCGTATCGTGGAGCTAGGAGATTTTTGATTTTTTTGTTTGCAATCTTGTAATAAAGGCCTTTGCATCTACGTAATGAGATGATTTATACAGCGTTCAGGGCACCTTCACTCACACTAGGTGGGTGAAGAGACCACTCGGCGCTGCAGTGCTTGGGACATTGTTCATTAAGACGCCATACGTCTCACAACTAGCGCCGCCAATGGAAAAAAAATCATAATAATATCTTTTTTTTGGATGCGTTTTTAGCAAAAAACGCTCCTGCGATTCCTCAACGCGAGGCTTAACTATTTGTAGGACCTAAGGTTTGGATTCCAGGATTGGATTTTCTACGAATGCAATCGATTGCATTCTAAAGTTCTAGGATCTGGAATCCCAAACTTAGGTCCTAAAAATAGTTAAGCCTCGCGTTGAGGAATCGCAGGAGCGTTTTTTGCTAAAAACGCATCCAAAAAAAAGATATGATTTTTTTTCCATTGGCGGCGCTAGTTGTGAGACGTATTTCACCTTAACACAGGTGCAGCACTGATTTGCCTCGATTTCGGAGTCACGTAGTGGTGACACCTGGCGAGGAGGGAAGACGGCCGGTGGACAAGGGCAGTGACAGAGTGGAGGCCGAGAACTGGACGGCGATCAGTTGGAAGACCAGCAGCCCGATGGTCGGATGACATCGTCATTGCGGCGGAGGGTCCATGGATGCGAATGGCTAGGGACCGTGAGAGGTGGCGCGAGGGGAAAAAGGCCTATACCCAGCAGTGGGCAGAGGTGGGCTGATGATGATGATGATGATGATGATGATGTAGTGGTGACATCGTCAAGTGTCACCGAATCAAAGAATGGCAAGAGAATCCCACTTCTGATACCGTTGAGACGCGTCGTTTGAGAAACATCTGGGTCCGAAACTTACATCAACGGAATGAGAGTTATGAAAAATAATGCACCCCCCTCTTGGCAGTCTCTTGTTGTGGGCAATCGGGGCCCAGTCTGGGTGAGGCATTATAAATAAAGGCTCCCCCACACACAGCGCGTTTTTATCGGTCGATGCGTTATTGAAAGAAAGAAAGAAAGAAAAGACATTTATTAACGACACAATACTCAAAACATAACATTCAGAACAACAAAAAAAAAAACAAAACATAAAAATCAAAACGACTAAAACTAGACAAGACATACATTCATATTATAATTATAATTTGTTTTAAGTATTGAGCCCCTAAAATGATCCCGAGCTCAGTAGTGTTGCAAGAAGCAGGCTCCTTACAACCTGATTTTCAGTCGGGACCATACTGCGGTCGGAAGAGTAGGCGACATATCGGACAAAATATTTTCGGACACTTTGTCCGAAATGTCGCTTTATTATTTTAATATTTTTGAGGTGACATCTCGGACACTAACAAATAAAGCTGTTTTGTACAGTCGGATAAAAAACTCCCTAAGATCTTATTTATGAGGAGACTAATAAAAATGTTACATGACCACATGCAAATAATATCTTGTATACTCATGCAGTCTTCAACATTTGCTCTCCCCTTTTTGATTAAAAGTACTAGGCTTACATAAGGTGTTAGGAGGATCACCACCTCAGTTCTCACATCATTGCGCGGGGTTAGTTAGGAACAAAATGATGTCAGAACTAAGGTGATTATCCTCCTAGCACCTTATGTAAGCCTAGTACTTTTTCAATAACAATGAGCCGAACGCGATCTGAGTGCTTAAATTCAGGCTTTAACTGTCAAGGAAAACGGCTCATTGAAGCCGCTTTAGATATCCTAATATAGGCAGCTGGGGTAACGCTTTTTCTCTGTGTATTATATTTGAATACTTTAGTATCTGACTGTACGATACAGGTTCAATATTTTGAGAGTGTCCGAGATGTCGCCTCAAAAATATTAAAAATACAAAGCGACATTTCGGACAAAGTGTCCGAAAATATTTTGTCCGAGATGTCGCCTACTCGGTCGGAAACGGTATACCTAGTGAGATAATAATTATGTGCGCGTTAAAAAATAATAATATGATTGTGCGAAAAAAAAGTAAATTAGTGTGTTCGTTGAGTGTGTCCAAGAGAAGATCAGTGTAGTGTAATTGTAATGTTGATGTGTAAATATTATAATAAAAATAGGCATTCATGAAATACATAAAATAAAGTAATAACCAAAAGTGAGGCTGCTGCGAAAAGTAAACAAACCAGAACGGGCAGTGGGCAACAAATTAAACAAATTAGACAAATAAAATAAAAATAAAAGTAAACAAACCAGAAAACCATCGCGTTTAGGTACGCAACAAATTACCCACATCACAATTCAGTTTTCTGAGTTTGTAGAAGCAAGGCTTTGTACAAAGCCTTGAACTGAATTTTATTTTTGCAGAGTCTTAGTGGTGGCGGCAGGTTATTCCAACATTTTGTTGCCGCGTACCTAAAACTGCCTCGGAATGCTGCCGAAGTGTGTTCGGGCAACAATAGAGGTATCGACCCCTCTCTAATACCCTCAGCATGTCGCGATTGACGCCAAGTAAGTTTTAGATATAAATAGGACGGACTGGTTGTTTTTATTACCCCGAATAGAAGAGTTGCTAACTGTAGTTTTTGTCTCGCCTCCATTTTCAGAATGTTCGCGCCATTAATGAAAGGAGTAACATGAGTACGAGGAGGTATATGCATACAGAAACGAGCGCAGGCGTTCTGTACTCTTTGTACAAGTTTTTGAGTTTTCATATAGAGACAGGGGCCGTACACAGTGGCACAATAATTAAGTTTTGATAAGACTAAAGCCTCGCACAGACTTAGGCGGAGCTCAGCACTAAGAAATTCTCTAATGCGATACAGCATCTTCAGACGGTAAAAACAATTGCTCACCAACTTGCGATATCTGTTTTCAGTACATTTTGTATTAGGATGGCAATTGCACACACTGCTGCGATAACAACGCCGCAATGGAAGTAGGACCTTCCTAATACAAAATGTACTGATCGCAAATTAACGCATGCGATATTATCGACCGATAAGACCACCTGTGTGTTGAGTAAGTAAGTAAGTAGTAACTCTTTATTTTACATCTTAGTTCAAGAGTTGTAGAATGGCGGTCTTATCGCTAAAAGCGATTTCTTCCAGACAACCGTTGGATGGACAGGACTTAAGTGGGTTTTGTGAAATTTTCCCTTTTCTACAGGGTGTTACAAGAAGGTCTTGTCATACTGAAAGAGGTCGCTGAACTCATCAATGCAATCAACTTTTACAATAAACTAAAAACATATCAGATGTTCCATACTAAAATTCGATACCTACTGCACCAAATCAAGCTGTAGCTTACCAGATTAGAACCATTTTCCAACCGTAATTTCTAAGTGAATATTTAATTCAAGATAGTGAAAAGGATTTCCAATTTTCTAGAAGCACGAATCTAGAATGCCATTTAAATAATCTGCCACTAGGTGGTATTTTCATACATTTTAGTCAACAGTATTGTAAAGTAAAGTAAAAAAAGTAAAAAATATTTATTGGCAGAAAGGTAATCGTAGTAACAGTTTTTAGGGGGCCCCACACTAGGAAAAAATAGAAGTTAAAAACTAAAACCCGACTACTAAAAGGCTTAAAACAAGACCTGCTTATCCTTAAAATAGACTCATAGATAATTAATCGTAGTCGGAGGCCATCGGTTTATCAAATGCGAATGTGGTGTCCTCCGACTACGATTAATTATCTATGAGTCTATTTTAAGGATAAGCAGGTCTTGTTTTAAGCCTTTTAGTAGTCGGGTTTTAGTTTTTAACTTCTATTTTTTTTTGAGCTTTTTAGTTAGTTATTTTGGATGATCACCTAAAATAGAACCAAGAAGGGCAAAAAAAACACATTTTGGAATTTTTTGTTCTATTTGTTATGTTGACGCTACATGTGTTATACATTTTTGAAAAGGTCTTTTAAAGCCCTTTCATTTGATACCCATGACGATGGTATCCGATAATTTTTATTTTTAGGTCCACCACTTTAGGGCGCAGCACAGCCGCCATCTTGGTTTTTTTCAAAATTAAACTATCCTATGTTACCTGGGTGATTAAGACAAATCCAACGACACCTCATTTGTTGAAATCGGCCGAGTAGTTTAGGCTCTGCGAGGGAACAGATGAACACACAAACATACATACCCACATACATACATACATACATACATACATACATACATACATACATACATACATACATACATACATACATACGCTGCTAAAATCATAACCCTCCTTTTTGCTTCGCGTAGTCGGGTAAAAACTGTATCGTGGGCTCCCGTGTATTGTGTATTGTGTATAGCTACGTATATACTACCTATAGCATAGCTGAAGCGTAGTAAAGGTGTAACATAAAACTAGGTGAAGCGA
Organism: Zelleria hepariella; assembly: GCA_949319315.1. Classification (NCBI taxonomy): domain Eukaryota; kingdom Metazoa; phylum Arthropoda; class Insecta; order Lepidoptera; family Yponomeutidae; genus Zelleria; species Zelleria hepariella. Next base: position 15,441,096 of record OX439387.1, read on the forward strand.
GTCTATTTCGGCCCTCGCCTATCAATCGAAAGGTCAAGAACACTGCACACAATCGGTACCTAAGCCTTTGCTTCTCTAGGGCTGGAACGTATTTTTTGTTACCTTGTTTTGCTTGGGTTTTTTTACTTGTCTTTCCTGTGGGCTAGACCGAATAAGCTGTCAGGATGGTATAGTTTCTGGGCAAGCCTACTTCATCTAAAACAATGTCCCAGGCACTGCAGCGCCGAGTGGTCTCTTCACCCATCTAGTGTGAGTGAAGGTGCCACTGGACGCTGTATAAATCATCTCATTACGTAGATGCAAAAGCCTTATTTTTTTTTTAGGGTTCCGAACCCGAAGGGTGCCAAACGGGACCCTATTACTAAGAATCCGCTGTCCGTCCGTCTGTTTGTCTGTCTGTCCGTCTGTCCGTCTGTCACCAGGCTGTATCTCATGAACCGTGATAGTTAGAGAGTTGAAATTTTCACAGAATCAGATGATGTATTTCTGTTGTCCAAACAACAATAAATACAAACAACAAATAATAAAAAACAGAATAAAATAAAAATTTAAGGGGGCTTTACCACAAACGTGATTTTTTGCTCGATTTTGCTCGATATTGATAACAACAACAGGTATACGCCATTGCCGTTTTTATAGATAATGGTACGGAACCCTTAGTGCGCGAGTTCGACTCACACTTGGCCGGTTTTTTTTTATTTTGTTTTATTGCAAAATTTGTTATTAGTGTTATTTAGTTACTATTACAGTAGTAATAACGCTATGACACGCTCAGATGTAAAGCTTATCATAAGATGACCTGCCTTCCTAGGTCAGGGCAAGATTTTGGTCACCGTAATTCCCCGAAGAGTTGGGTTTTTTCCACGAAAACAAAAAGATAAGCATAGTGACCTATAAGATAACCTGCCCCTGTATTAACTAAAATATCCACCGTAAAAATAACCGTTATAATAAAAGATTGTTCATTTCAAAAAGGGCTATTTTCGAGTGTTTTTACGCTCGACGGTTGGGTGTTTTTTTTACATAATAGAGGCGCTGACCTAAGATAGGATGACCCCTTCCTTGAGTAGTATATAAAAACCAAACAGGAAATTATTAAGTTATACGGACTTCAAACTTTGCCGTACCTAGCGTGCGATAAAATGTCAGTGACTACCAAGTTGTGCATAGTATTGGTGACTCTGACAGTGAGTACCAATGCTGTGATCGACGGAAAAGAACCCATCGGAAAAGCCACAAGCGGCAGCGTTTGCCTGACGGACTGCATCGACTCATCATGCATAACAAGATTAGAGGGACCGGACAATATTCCAAAAAGGGAGCCCTGCAACAAGGGCAAAATGCAATACTTCACATCGCTAAACCGAACCAACATACCGACGTGCAGAAGCCAATGTGGGAAGTATTCGACGGAGATCACCAAAGGCGCCGAGATCTGTTTTGTTTCGAACACCGAGTGGGATTATTGTAACTCAGTTGTGTCTAGCAAGTCAATGTCAGGTGAGTTCACAGTGGACGGATGGCCTTGCGACACGGAGTGTATCCCTAGCGCTGGAGATGAGTCAATGTCTTATTGCAGAACGATGAGAGGCTTTGGCGTATGCACCCCGGGTGTTCAACAATTAGATCAAGCCCATACATGGTTCAGGACGCCATGCACCACTGTTTGTGGGAGGTACAAAGACAACTCGTATCGATGCCGGATCTCAAACGATTCTTTTGACTACCTTTGTGCGCCGTCGCCAAGTTTAATCGACGATGTTGACGAGACATCCCAGAATTCGAATAGTCCATGAATACTTGAGTGAAGAGTTCCAGGAGTCTAGTGAAGACATTCATAAAGTAGATTAGTAGATGGTAGATTAGATCTTTTTGGTAAATACAGTTTTAAAATTGTACCCTTTTATTGGTTTTATTACCTTGGTTTTCCTATGTCCTTTATGTTGCTACTAGTTTCAAAACTTCATCTTTTACTGTCTTGCGTTCATATTTACTATGTTTTAAAATAAATTTATCTTCGAATTCACATAGTCATGCTTTGATTGTATACGTTGTAATGTTTATTCAAAGTTAAGACTGTTGTGTAGAATAACAAATTAAAATGCGTCTTAATTAGTAAAATATAGACATTAGTAAATTGCACCATATTGAAAAAAATGCGTCAAGGTTAGAGGGGCTGGTATCTATCTTTCCTTGGATAATAAGTTGAAGAAAAGTAATATGTAATCGTGTTTTGTTCCACACAACCCTAGACCATTTTAGGCAGCGCAGTTGTTTGCAAACCTTCGAAACGGCAAGTGTCGTTCGATGACGACCACAGACCACGCGTCCTAAGACAAGCTACCTCTCTACATGTCGGCTATTCCGATAAAATAAAAGTAAGTGAAACCGTTAAATAAATATAAAAAGCTATAACCCGTGTCATTGAAGAAAACATTTAGGATGGGCTTCAAAACACTCGCCCCCTCGCTACAGCCAAAGCGAGACAACACTAGATTTTTAACTCCGTCCTAAAGTTATACCTCTCGTTGAGAGGAGGAACGAATGTTTTCGACGATAACTTTACTAACAATCGTTGGAATAAGGTATTTGTTTCGTTATTTGGTGACATATCAAACGAACTTGTCAGGTCTTAGTAAGTGATTGCTTGGAACGGAAAAAGTCTACTTAGCGTCATTTTTATAGAAAAACGGATTAGACCTATCAATAGAGGACACAATGGACATTTTTTTGAACTGACAATCTCAATTATCGACAAAATTGGACTTAGTGACTTTTAGAACTAAGGCATCCAATACTGAACTTCACAGCTCTTACGAAATGCTACATATATAAAATGAAAACTGTAAGGTCTTATCTTGAATGGTGAAAGTTTTCTCAATGATTACAGTGTTTGAAGTCACCTCTAGAAAACCCCTTTTTTGGTCATATCATCGAATTGAACGCTTCTACGTTTTAACTTTATACGAATCCTTATTTTAACTCTGTATCTTGTATTGAATTTTTTTTCTCTAAATGTGTTTCTTAATATAAATTGACAAAAACAGTGAAAATGCGCAAAATAATCCATAAAGAGTCCACTCTGCAGAGAAACTTGTGTCCGTTGAAGAGTTCCGTTCTAGATTTCCGAAGTTCTTCATCAGATCTTCACAATTTTTTAATGGGACTACACGGGAAGTAGGTAAGAACACCCTTTTAAACCAAAAACAATTATCAAAATCGGTCCACCTAGAAATAGTACTGAGGTAAAAGAAAAAACATAGTACGGGTCGAATTCAGTACCTCCTCCTTTATTTAAATCGGTTAATAACAAAATACCTAATGGAAGCGTAGAACAAAATGTTAGACAACGGTGCAAAAGAACAATGAAAATAAAATTCTAATTGTGATTGTTTGACATTCTTGGGGTCACGGAGTTCGTAATTTGTTTCCGTGAAATGATTGGAGGTAAAAACGTAGACAGAAATATAAAATCGTAGATAGTAAAATAGGGATTAAAAACGTATTACCTACACGTTGAGCTTGAAATACATCATACGGCATGTTAGTACTTAGAGAGAAACAGAAACAAAAATCTGAAACTGAATTCTAGTCAAAGAGAATTTATTACACTAGAAACGTCGGACACGCATCCACATATCGGAGAAATTTGCTTCCTTTGACAGTTGTGTGTCGCCCACACTAGATGGATGGTGTGAGTAGTGACAACTCGGTCACTGTCGTCCCTGGGACAAGTATTTACTAGTGGGGTAACCTTGTATACCCAGCGCCTATCTCCACCAACCTCTTAGTTAATACAGGGTGTGGTTTTGGTTAGTGACACCCGATTCAGGGACGATAGTTTTAGTAATGCCTGAAACTAAAAATATTTATTCTAGTTTAGGGACAGAAGTGAAATTGTAATTCAAAAGTAGCATTTACATAAGTATTTTATTAACCCAAAAACTAATTAGTTGCAATGACAAAGTCAGGTAGCAAACTTATCGAAATTACATACAAAGGAACGGAATCATCACCAATTAATACAAGAAAACAATAAAAGAAATAATGAGATACAGAAATACCAGATTCCAGCAGATTATTAGCAGACTGTAGCAGATTACATCGAACAGACAATAATACTTCCGCACGCCATGACAACCCAACGGAAAGAGAAAGACCCGCGTCATTTTTTTTAATCTTCTTCTTCTGTTAACTTGCCATGTCGAGCACAGAGGTCGCGCACACAGCCTACGCTCCAAATAGTTTTATACCGTCCGGCCTCCTTGTGTCACCGGTAAGGGGTAGCGCCTAACATATATTTTTGTATAAAAATTACCATTGCAAAACAAAAAATTCAAGTCCGACATCCTAATTTTCAAAACCACTCGCTAACGGTGAAAGAAACCGTCGCGAGGAAACCTGCGCATATGAGGCATTAAACCCAATCGGCATTGAGCAATTTTAGCACGCGTGGTGACTAAGCTGGGACTCTCTCTGAGAGAAGACCTTCGCCCAACTCGTGGGACACTACATCTTACCCTATCCTGATATGCAATAGTGTGATAATTTCTCCAACCTAAAATATAAGTTAACTTTCAGCAACTTAATTCCGAAAGAGGCCAATAGCCGATTTTGTTGCGAAACGCCCCAGTTCACCTTTGACCTACTTTCGAAATCTCTTCGCCCTATAACCTTCAGGCAATATATGTTTTACAGGCGGTTCATACACAACATAACCCTTAAAAGTCCACCTACCGATATAATCGGGCAGGTATCCGCTATATACCGGCGCATAAAGGCACTTTGCTTGCTAACAACTCTACAGGTTGGGAACCGTGCGCTAAAGTGTTAAAAGGGCGCTATACAGGGCGTCCCACGGCTATGCCACATGGAGGGAAAGTACCTTAAATATTGTAGATGGAACATTTTACTGAAAGAAGACATTATTTTAATTTCCGGATCTACAATATTCAAGGCACTTTCCCTCCATGTGGCATAGCCGTGGGACGCCCTGTATAGAGCACCATTTTCCCATACAAACGTAGTTCCGGTTTAATTTCTAAACTACAGGCTGGATTTTGCTGAAACTTGGTTTATACCAGTATATTACCAGGAGGTTTGCAAATAGTTTTTATAATAAAAAAAATAGCCTGAAAGAAATTAGAACGATGCGTTTTTCGCGCCGAAAAAGGGGTTACTTTCAGATGTTATTTACTTTTATTATTACACTGTCTATTGGAGTCTAACTACCTTGGGAACATCAATAATGTATTGTTCTTGACAGAAAAAAAAAGATTTTTGAAATAGCTAATAAAATGTAGAAATGGCAGTTGAACTACGAAAAAATTTGGGAAAATAGATCTATTACATTAGAATTACAACTACATACTCGCGAAAGGACACGAACACACGTAGACTCATACAGCCGCATTGCCTCTCACTTTTCCCGCGCCCCGTCTCGCTCTGGGTGAAACAGCTATAGAAAACAGTGTTTCACACGCTTGGCCATCGCCGAGTTCCCACGGTCCTGAAGGGGCCTCTTAAGAATCCCCTTCAGCTCTGCAGCCCTCTCGCTCGCACTTTTCAACATTTTAATTTATTATAAGAGATTGATTCAACTTTGGGCGATGAAATATAGTTGCAGACACAGATAATTAAGCTATCGACATGTGGACTAACTTTTAATTTCATATTCCTAGTAATAAAAAAAATATTACGGAACTACTACTTTTAAAAGAAGTTCCGCGATAGTTTTTTTATTACTAGGAATATAAAATCAAAAGTTAGTCCATATGTCGATAGCTTAATTATCTGTGTCTGCAACTATATTTCATCGCCCAAAGTTGAATCATTCTCTTACAATAAATTAAAATGTTGAAAAGTGCGAGCGAGAGGGCTGCAGAGCTGAAGGGGATTCTTAAGGCCCAATCCTGGGCACAACTAGCGCCGCCAATGGAAAAAAATCATATCTTCTTTTTGGATGCGTTTTTTGCTCAAAATGCCTAGGTTATCACTTTAAAGAATATTGCAATAAACGATGAAAGAGTCAGAAAATTTCAAGAAAAGAGGAATGATGTGAGAATGAAATTTAAATGCACTGGCCTTAATTCTATATAGCTACGTGTAGGGGCTCATAGCTGTTGTTACTCCGAGCACCCTACAGTAATGTTAAGGGCTATAAATAATAATCCGGCGCTTTATTACACTATAATAATCTGCCATAATAACACATAATCTGTGGTAATATCAACTAGCTACTTGTTACTGTTCTAAAGATGCAGCCCTTTAAAATTAGGACGGACAGACAGCGGAGGCAGAGTAATAGGGTCCCATTTGGCAACCTTCGGGTACGGAACCCTAAAAACCTACTACGATACGAGGCAGGTGTAGCGTTCAGCGCTACAAACAGCAGTGGTGCTTATTGATGTTCCGTTCCCGGGAACATTGCCAATCGCTGGAAATATTGCCGGAAACATTGCCGGCAATGTTCCCCCAACTGGGAATTTAACGGGAACTTTGCTCTAAACTTTGGATATTTCATATTGGTTTATTGACTTGTAAATGGTTTTGGATTCTTTATACACCAAATAATAAGTTACTAAACACATAATTCATACGAATTTCATAGGTAGTACGGATTTAAGATGATTTTTTTAATGAAACACGGATTTCATGCTGTCTCCATGTGGCAACACTGCAAGGACAAGACACTTATGCAAATATGCATGTCACTTGACTAACCAACGCGATAATTTAAGAATTAGCATGAATTAACAAAAAAATATCACTGGGAATTTATGGAAACATTGGGAAACTTTCGGAAACTTTCCGGGAACATTGCCAGTGGAAACATTGCCGGGAGTGGGAATGTTTCCAAGCGTACATCAATAGCAGTGGTGCTAGACAGAGGCATTGTGACTCGTCTAAGGAAGCGTCGGCTTATCAGCGAGGAGAGGTGCCGCCGTGAAAGAGCCTTTGTGAGAGCGCTAGAGAGTGGGCCCATTTGCGCTGAGCGGGTTACATACAGCGCGCGGGTAATAGGGAAATTGGTATGTGGATGGCGAGGTTAATGGCTCGAAAAGGTGTAAAAAACGCAGTGAAAGGTAGACGAAATATTAGCCACCCACCACCCAATAAAAATGTAGGCCTTCGCATCTAGAACAGATGACTTTACAGCGTCCAGTGTTTACTGGAACAAGAATAATCGGTTACTTCTACGGCAGAGCAATTCCCGTGGCATTTTCTATTTAAGGGTTTTCAGATAATTTGATTTTACTTTAGAACACATTAGTAACAATTTTATTGTTACATGATTATAAAATTGTTACTAATGTGTTCTAAAGTAATGTGAGAACATAAAATTATCTGAAAACCCTTAAATAAAAAATGCCACGGGAATTGCTCTGCCGTAGAATTACCCAATCTATACTCATAAAATTCAAAGTCCTGAGTGACTGACTGACTGACTGATATATCAACGCACAGCCTAAACCGCTGGTCCTAGAGACATGACATTTTGAGGGTGTGTTCTTGATGTAGAGTAGATATCCACTAAGAAAGGAATTTTAGAAATTACACCCCTAAGGGGTTGAAAGAGGATATCAAAGTTTGAATTGGGAAATATTTATTTTTGTTCAACTGATGTCACTTTGTTAAAATAATCTACAGCAAAATGTATTATATACATTTCTCGGGGGAGCCTTAACCCTAGAGAACGCGTCCCCAGGTGGCGGATAGGGGAATGCTCGTCAGCAATCGCTGAAGGGTAGGAGGGAAATAAAATACCTTCCGCGGACCAAAAAGGCCGGAGAGTGAACTCCGTTATCAAACCTAATCGGGGAGTTTCTTCGACATAATCGGAGTAGAAGTCCTGGATTATGATGGGCTCTTGGGTCTGAGGGCTCATTAGAGATGGCGGCGGAAGAACCAACATTGGTCAACGGCGGCTCTCAGGTCTTCCAAGAAGACCAAGACCTTGGTGTCAGGTGGCAACCGACCGTAAAATTTATCATCAGCCAATTTTTACTTTTTGTGTCTCTACAGCAAAGCGTGAGCTAGGAATCAGCAAGGGAGCCTTACACAGTGCAAAGGATACCAAATGGTGGAACAACCACACCAAGGACAGCGTAGCTGAGAAGAAACGCTTGTTTAAAATTTGGCAGGATACTGGCTCTGTTGATGATAAAGACAACTACAAACAGGCAAAGAAGAGTGCAAGAAGAACCGTTGCAATTGAAAAGGAAAAGGCTGATTCAGATTTCTACCAACGCCTAGAACTAGCCACTAATAATGACATATACAAAGTAGCCAAGCGTAGACATAATGATTGCAAGGATTTCAAAACAACAAAATACATAAAGGATAAAGAAGGCACTCTACTCACAAACGATAAGGACATTTGTAAAAGATGGTTTGAATATTACCATAATTTGCTAAACGAAGAATTTCCTCGGCAACAAGAAGCCGAACAACCTGTGACTCAAGGACCTCTTAATGAAATCACCGAAGCAGAAGTCAAGAAAGCCATCTCTAAAATGAAAAACCATAAAGCAACGGGCCCCGACGAAATACCCGCTGAGCTCTGGAAAACTCTCCAAATTGCAGGCGATGTATGGCTTTCAAGGCTATTTAATAACATCCTAGTCAACGGAAAAATGCCCGATGCTTGGAGGAAGAGTACATTGGTCCCATTCTACAAGAACAAAGGAGATGTGCGAGATTGTGGGAACTTTCGAGGCATAAAACTTACATCACACACCCTCAAGATCTGGGAACGAGTCCTAAGTGAGCGCCTTCAAAACCTGATAAACTTAACAGAAAATCAGTTTGGTTTCACTGCTGGTAAGGGCACCACAGACGCAATCCACGCGATAAGACTGGTGATTGAAAAAGCTCGCGAGAACAAACAAAACCTGTGGATAGCTTTCATAGATCTGGAGAAAGCTTTCGACCGTGTGCCAAGAACACTAATATGGCAAGCGTTACGGTCACAAAACGTTCCTGAACTATACATAGAACTTATAAAGGATATGTATAACAACGTTCAGACGTATGTCAGAAGTCCAGCTGGTTTGTCCGAGAGCTTCGACATCAAAGTAGGAGTTCATCAGGGAAGCGCTCTCAGCCCTTTGCTGTTCAACATCGTCATGAACTACCTAACGGAGGAAATCCAGAAACCGGTGCCGTGGAACCTCTTGTATGCGGATGACGTAGCTCTAATATCAAATAGCAGTCAAGAATTACAAGAAAGTTTGGACCAATGGAGAGGAGCTCTTGAACCTAACGGACTGCGCATAAGTAGAACCAAGACCGAGTACATGGTATGCAATTTCGACCCCGACAACCCTGTGATGACAGATACAGAACTCAAACTAGACGGTGTAACCCTGCCGAGAGTAACCAAATTTAAATATCTTGGCTCTGTCATTGCAGAAGACGGCACAATAACCGCCGACATAACACATAGAACGATGGCTGGGTGGAATAAATGGCGCGAACTAACAGGAGTACTATGCGATCCTAAAATGCCAGTAAGAACCAAAGGTAAGGTCTATAAAACAGTCGTAAGACCCGTTCTACTCTACGGTGGCGAAACATGGGCTATGAAAAAGTCATATGAACAAAAGCTACATACCACCGAAATGCGCATGTTACGTTGGGCGGGAGGAGTTACACTCAAGGATAAAGTCCGCAATGAATATATACGAGGCAGTTTTAAGGTGGCGCCTATTGCCGAGAAAATATCCGAGTCCAGGCTGAGATGGTACGGACATGTTATGCGAAGACCCGATGATCACGTGGTGAAGAAGTGCCTTTCCATGGCTACACAAAAGAGAGGGAGAGGCAGACCCCAGACGACTTGGATGACGAATGTCAATAAAGACATGAAGGTCTTGGGTCTGTCTGCTGATGACGCTTATCAAAGAAGCAAGTGGCGCCTCAAGATTAGAAAAGCCGACCCCGTGTAACGGGAAGAGGCGAGGACAAAGAAGAAGAAAATGTATTATATACATATTGTTGATTTTTCAAATTTTCACTTTAATAATAATTGGGTAAAATGGGCTGCCAAAACTTTGTTCAGGCAAAATATTTTTTTATCGATTGCTAGCTTTTTACCCGACTACGCGAAGCAAAAAGGAGGGTTAAGATTTTAGCAGCGTATGTATGTATGTATGTATGTATGTATGTATGTATGTGGGTATGTATGTTTGTGTGTTCATCTGTTCCCTCGCAGAGCCTAAACTACTCGGCCGATTTCAACAAATGAGGTGTCGTTGGATTCGTCTTAATTACCCAGGTAACATAGGATAGTATAATTTAAAAAAAAACCAAGATGACGGCTGTGCTGCGCCCTAAAGTGGTGGACCTAAAAATAAAAATTATCGGATACCATCGTCATAGGTATCAAATGAAAGGGCTTTAAAAGACCTTTTCAAAAATGTATTACACATGTAGTGTCAACATAACAAATAGAACAAAAAATTCCAAAATGTGTTTTTTTTTTTGCCTTTCTTGGTTCTATTCTGGGTGATCGTCCAAAATGACTTACAAAAAGCTCAAAAAAATATAGAAGTTAAAAACTAAATTCGCATTCGCATTAATTTGATAAACCGATGGCCCCCGACTACGATTAATTATCTATGAGTCTATTTTAAGGATAAGCAGGTCTTGTTTTAAGCCTTTTAGTAGTCGGGTTTTAGTTTTTAACTTCTATTTTTTTTCCCTGACTGACGTCGATGGCAAGGAAAAATAGAGCTGCAACCTTTTATCTTAGTCAGCGCGGACGAAGTCGCGGGCAACAGATAGTAATCTATACTTATAATAAAACTCTAGCGAAGTCAATTAGGGATTTTCTGACAGCTCATAAGTTGTAGTTCCAAATTTGTAACTAGATGTCGCTGACGAGACATGTTCTTTTTTTAAGCCAGTTCGCGCTCGTTGGCCTACGTACATACATCCAAACACATTTAGGTATTAGTTGTCGAGCAAAATGAAGTGTTTCCGGATTTACTATTCACTCATACAAGAACATTAACAAAATCGTGCACTTTTTCATGTACTCTAAAATGGAATGACGGCTACGACGATGAAAGATGAAGTCACAGAGCAATGAAGTGAAGAAGTATTTTCGCTGTAGTAAGCACTAATTTACTTTGTGATAGAAAACATGTCGTATCAACGCCATCTGTCACAGCTTTTAGAACTATTTTTTTATTTTTTTTAGCTGTCAGAAAATCCCTCATTCTGTACATTGAATATTTTTAGAAAAAAACTAGCAGGGGTTACTAAGTAAACTATACTGAATCCAAAAATGCAAAAAAAACGTTTTATGTCTGTCTGTCTGTCTGTCTGTCTGTCTGTCTGTCTGTATGAACACGATAAACGCGAACACCGCTGAATAGTTTTCAACCAAACTTAACATGGCCGTAACTCACGTTTCTGGGAGTAACTTAGGCTATCCGATGTTTTGAATACATTGCGGGTTGCAATTTTAACTTCGTTTTTTGTAAGAAATATTCATAATTTTGATATGGCTTCTTGAGAAGGTATGTTAAGAACGTGATACTGAACATATTTCTGCAAAAAAAAAATATATATTCGACTTTGAACCACATTTTTTCGAAAACCTACATTGCGGGTTGCAATTTTTACTTGATTTTTTGTGAGGAATATCCATAATTTTGATATGGCTTCTTAAGAAGGTATATTAAGAACGTGATACTGAACACATTTCTGAAAAAAAAAAAAAGTCTGACTTTATTAACTCGGAAACCGTTGATTTCCCAGGCATAGTTCCTTGGGCAAAAATGTTCGTTATGATGAGGACTATACGTATACGTACGTATACGTGGTCTCCCGCTATGTTGGCGGTCTTTTAACACTCTGTATAATAGCACGCTACGACTTTTGGCATTTGGGGCGCATATTGTAAATGAAAAATCGGCATTTGTTTTTATTTTATTTTGGCGGAAAATGTTAGTTCTACAAGCGTAGCATAAGGCCGGGTTAGAGCGTATCTATGGGTTTAAAACAATAGGTATCTCACTCTTTTGTTTGACGTAGAGCGGGATGGATAGAGCCATAGATACGCTCTAACCCAGCCTTATGATGCTTGCTGTAGGGAACTGTGAGTGGTTTTCGGTGGAGGTCGGACAAAGTTCATCGATGTTAGAAATGTAGTACTGTTGCGTCGCGGTCGAAATCTTCTGGGTTTGAACCCACGCGAGGTTGAAATTTTTTTTTGTGCCTTTTTTTAAATATTTACTCTACTCAGCCCAACTTGATATTAAAAAAATATATTTTGTTTGCCGTAGAGCGGGATAGACAGAGTTATTTGCGGTAGATACGCTCTAACCTAACCTTATGCTTTGCTTGCTGGCTTAGGATGAGAATGGGTAAGACCTTATCTATGGGCTTATAACTTTATCTATCCCACTCTACATCGAGGGAGATACATAATAAACCCCCATACTTCCCAGGCAATTCTTATGCTAAGCTTCCTGGTATCTTACACGGGCGATACCTAATCTAAACAAAACATATTTAATCATAAATGTATTGTTTAGATTAGGGCACACAAAGACAGACACACAGACAGGCACACCCTCATAAACACATAAACAGACACACACACAAAGCTATCAAACTTATGACACCCCTCTTTGTTGGTCGGGGGTTAAAAAAAACCTTCCTTTTGAGTTTTCCTCCACAGTCGAATTTAAATTAAATGTCAAATGTGTAAAAACGCATACGAAGTCGCGGGCACAACTAGTATTGTATAAAGAATAATAACGTAGGTATCTATCTCTTCTATAAAATCTATGGTCTATCTTCTGATATCCATTCTACCGGTTAATATAAACAGGAAATCATGTTCACTCTATTAAATATTAATCATAAAGGGACGCGTCTTGAACGCTGTATGTGTTTGGCAAACATATCGATCTCACGTCCGTCTGCAAGACTAGCATGAACGCTATATCTGCATAGATATTATTACTAACCCTCTCTGAAACTCTTTTTATTTTGTATTTCGTAAACGGTTAAACTTACTTGTATTACGTCGGTGTAGCCGACTAGTAAGTTTAACCGTTTACGAAATACAAAATGTGCAGTGCTTACGAAAGTTTAAGTGTAAAATAGTACATTACTGCCGCGGTCTTTAATGGGTGCGTTTCTGGCGCGCTTTTGATGGCCGACACAGCGCAGCGTAGCGCAGCTCAAGGCCTTCACAGCGTGGTCAGCATTGCAGCCCTTGATGGACAAGCTGGAATGAAGGCCGAGACCGAAGGTCGAGGCCCTTATAGCGCGGACAGCAAGGGCTGCAATGATGACCAAGCTTGAGGGCCGAGAGCGTAGCTAAGCTAAGCTCGAGGCCATCATAGCGTGGCCAGAAGCGCACTCATTGCAGACCAAGGCTTGTATAGTGCTTTACTCAAACAATGCGAGTAATTTAAATAGAACCAGCTTACCTTTTGTCTTAGTTTACTTTCTGTTGATTTTTCATTCCGCAAACTTTTCGTAGATAAACTTGTATTTTTCCTTTGACTTCGGTGGCAATAGGTACCTTTAAATATCTTATTTCGCTTCCTTTTTATGCTCGGCGTTGTTAAACACATTGAATCGGAGGATTCGTTGCTTGAAGAGTTCACTTTTATTTACAACTAAAACAGCACGCACAGAAAAAAACACTTCGAACAACGCGCGAAGCGACGAAAACAATATGGCCGCGCTTTTTTTTTTCTATGCAATTTGTAGACTGCCAGCACCCAAACAGCCAAATTCTAAATAAATACTTTTTGTGGCTGACTTTTCAGTTCTATTTTTGAAACAAAACTCGACATTAATGGATTTTCATACAGTTTTTCTGGCCGCAAAACACGACATTAATGAAATTCCATACAACTTTTCTGGCGCCTAATCAAAGTAGCCCGCAAGTCCTCCTTTGCTCAAAGAAGGTTGTCGAATTAATGACCACATTACGAGCTTTTTTGAGTAAACTCTTTTTATGTATAAAATTCTTGTTATTTTGTCTTTTTATTGTGATGTTAAGTCAGTTCACCTCTCGAATACAACCCATCTTTCCCAAATAACCCCGATAGATATAATCTATCTATGATCTAGTGCGATTTCGCGCGATGCAGTGCTCACTTGCTGATTATACGTATAATCTACGATATACAAGGTAATTTTTAAATAGCTTAATTCCTAAAACACGTCAACATCTAAATGTCATTTCCAACAACTTTTACTTTTCGAATAGCTCGATACTTTTTATTTATTGAACGTTTCTTATCTTTAAAAGTTCTCATTTGTACCATTTAAGCGCTGCCTACGTGACTTTCACCACCTTTTCAGCCTCTCTAATTAATTTTGTTACTCCACGACGAAAATTTTGATAAATTTCGATTGGTGATTTCCTTATGAGCATTATGCCTCATGTTTCTTCATCACCATATTTGCCTTCACAGTGAGCTACTACAAATTCACAAATGTGCGTAACTCTGAAATAAATAAAAGTCATAGGTACGGTCGGCCACAGTCACAGATACCCCATGGCAGCTCTTACCGAGCACGGCATAAGGGCGCCAATCGAACAAAAAGGGGTATCCTAGCGTGTGGCCGACTGTACAAGCCATCACCATAAATCGAACCTGGGTCTTGTTGTACAGGCTACATCTTACTTTTTTACGTCGTGGAAACATGATGTGAAGATGCACCTCAAAAAGCTCTCTCTAATAAAAACGCTACACAAAAACCTTTGCGAGTTTCGAGTACCTACATCATAAAACGGGATACACTCTTTCTATAGCACGTATAAATCAGCCAGTTCGATCTGGGGCTACCAGATGAAACCTGATTTATTGGCCCCTAAACAAATAGAGGGTGTTGACATATTCTAGAACCGTCCAGAAGGGTGGTTAGTAGAGGCGTTCTTCGAGTTCAAACTGCCTAAAGTTTTCCCTTCCGGACCATTCGGTTGAATTCTCAAAATGTAGATTTTTTATAATGTTTAACTCTCACTTAGTTGAATCCCAGAATGTTGAATTCTTATAATGTTGTATTTCTGAGTCCTACAATGTTGAATTAGGATAAGCAAAATGTTGAATTCTTATTTCGTTGAATTTCGTGATTATACAGTCGGCCACACGCTAGGATACCCCTTTTTGTTCGATTGGCGCCCTTACGCCGCGCGCGGTAAGAGCTACCTTGGAGTATCCTAGACTGTGGCTGACCGTAACAAACGATGTAGGAGCAGTTTTCTCGAAAACTAGCCAAGTGTCTGTTATCTTCTACGTTTTAAGTTTAGTAAGTAGTAATTATATTACGTAGATACAATTTTTGGGAAGTGGGCATATGCGCAGTTTTTTTTACTTGGGGCTGTTTTATCCACTATACCTTGTGTAAGGAAAGGAACAGATAGATAGATGGATAGTATACTCTTTATTGTACACTAGCTGCCCCGGTGAACTTCGTATCACCTGAAATAGTTTGACTCTCCGCGTCAAAAATGGCGATTCCAATACAAAATGTCCAATTTTTATTTCTTCCGTTTTTCAGCAAATCCTTTAACTTTTCCCATATTTCTTTGCTTTTAAACCTACCCTGAACTATGGTGAACTAAACAAAAGAGTAAATATGCAAATCGGTCAAGCCGTTTCTTAGTTTTAGCGAGACTAATGCACGGCGATTCATTTTTATATATATAGATAAAATAACAATCAGGTATTTACATAGAACAGCTGTTTTTTTTTTGCTCCCATTTAGTGGCCATGTAGTCGTAGTAGTACGGAAGCCGACTGCATGATCTTCACGTCACTTGATACAAAGATAAGCTCTATGGCTTCAAATAAAAAAAGTTACGCTGAGCTCGAATCAACTGGCAGACTTGGTTTTTCTGCTCCTCCGAAAGAAGTTCTAATTGAAGCCATCAGTCTCATATTTGTATCAGATCACGTAAATTTGGAGCAAAATCGTGATCTTTGAGGGCGTCTGTCAGGTACTTCCGGCCACTCCATAGCTGGTAGACTTGGTTTTTCTGCTTCTCCGAAAGAAGTTCTAATTGAAACCACCAGTCTCATTCTTGTATCAGATCAATTCTAATCACGTAAATTTGGCCCAAAACCTGATCTTTTTTTCGACCTTTCGGCCCATTCTGAGTGTTATGACCAATTGATTCGAGCTCAGCGTAACTTTTTCTATTTGAAGCCATAGAGCTTATCTTTGTATCAAGTGACGTGAAGAACATGCGTTGGGCTTCCGTACTATAGGTTACTACGTTTTTTTTTTTCTGCTCGCCATAAACAACCGAGATTAGTTGCAAATTAGTTATAATCCGTTCAAAGTTTGGCTGGTGACAAAAAAAAGTCAGACAGTAAGTAATAGGTACCTCATAAACAAAGTCAGAGGCTTCTGTTCTTTTCCATTGTGGTGTTGACACCGCTTTATTGGGCAAACTCGTAAAATGAAGCCTTTTATAGGCGCAAATACGCCACCCCCCCCATAACCCGGGGATAGAATTACCCGGACCGGTTTAGACCTCGATAAGTTACCATCAAATCGATATATTTTACATGACAGGAAAAGGTTTTTTGGGAGACATTCGCTCTTAGAGGAAATATGTTAATGTGAATGTTGAGACAATTTTAGTTTGATTCTTTTGGAAGCTAATTGTTTTTTTTTTTTTACTAAAAGTTAAAACTTAAGTATCGTTCTATCGGGGACGTATTAAAAGGCGTTAAAAATTTAAAATTCAACGGTCTAAACGTCTACAAATTAAATGCCTTATGTTCATAACGCGTGGTGATTAAGCTCGAACTCTGAGAGAATGCCTTTGCCCAGCTAGTGGGACATGTACAATTGTACAGGCTACAACTTACTTTTTTTTATGTTCATAACGCCGAAAATCACAAAGCCGAAAGATCATTTGGTAAAATCATTAAAATGCCGAAGTTCTAAAGGCCGAAATTTAAAATGTATAACAGATGACAAAAGTTTTATCTTTAATTTTAGAGATAGTTCAAGTATAATCCAACACCTTTACCTATCATATTTTCTACTTGAATACTCGTAATGCATGTAGGAGACTCCTAAAATGGTATCATAGGATTACAGTAGAGATCGCAATCCTATTTGTAATATAATCCAGGGCTGATTGCATGCAGTATTCGTTAGCAGAATGTTAACTTGACTATCGTGTCTGTAGTATGTAAGTCTGTATAACCCGTGCCATTAAAGAAACGTTAAATAAATGGCGGACACTCTCGCTCCCTCTCGCTTTAATCATATCTCCGTCTATACTCACACGTAACGTTAGCAAAGTCATTTTAGGCAGTCCTGATTAGTCACCTACGCTTGGCTAATAAAACACGCCAAAATACGTTCGCCTCTTATTGATTGTTTAATGTTTGTCGAGTTATTTCAATTTTGTAGTTTACGTTAAGTGTTGTTATTTGTTGAGGTTTTTATTATTTACTACGGTTTAATATTTTTGATCTTAAAGATTCTTTGATAAAGATTGTTGTTTAATCACAAACCTAACGTAGAACAATTTCCTAATCAATAAAGAAAGCATCGTAAAACAATATTTCCTAACCAAAAATGTAAGAAAGTTTTAGGTATGAACCGAAATCGTATTTTCGTAACCTCTTTTTCAGACCTTACCATAGGTACCCGCCGCCATTTTCATATCGTTTCTCTATTGGCACGGCTTATAGTACTATAGGTACTCGTATTATTACAGGGGTGTTTATTATTGCAGGGATATTGTGTTTTACACGTTTTTAGCATCATAGCTTTATTAAGATATCCATAGGGTGAGTATACTAAATATGAATTTGCCTCTTGACGCTGCTTAAATCTTGGTCATAGTTCTTTTTTTCCTCTGTGGTCATAGATAAGGGCCTAAGGGTGGTATTCTAGAACGCTACTTAAACTCAGTTCAAACTAGAACGCTACTTAAACTCTGTTTAAACTGATTTCAAACTAGAAAGCTCCTTGAATTCTGTTTAAACTCAGTTTAAGTAGAGTTTAGTAGTGTCGACTGTCGATAAAACAGTGCATGTTTTGATTTGAATATGCCTCCCTTCATATCAAAACATGCACTGCTTTATCGACAGTCTGAACTCTGTTTAAACTGAGTTTAAGTGGCGTTCTAGAATACCACCCGTTTTTATGGAAAACGCGAAGTAATGGAACTCAGATTTTAACCGCAGTCTCGCACGGAAGTCCGATAAAAGTAGACCATCTGATGTGAAGTGAATATTTTGGTACTGATTGTGAGTCGGCAGAAGCAATTAAAAGGTTAGGTAATACGGAGAAATTATTGCGAAAGAGATTATAGAGGATTTGTAAAGTGGTCTTGTACCTTATAATTATGTAATCTCTAATTTTTAAATCGAGTCCACGGAATGACAGTTGCTACAAAGGCTTTATCTGACAGTAGCATACTAGCAACTGTCATTCCGTGGACTCGATTTAAAAATTAGAGTTAAGTTTAGTTAGAAGGTTTCCAATTTGAAATGCAAATTTTTTAGGCACCTCTTCTTTTAATGTCTCGTGGTACTAAGTAAGTACCTAGGTAGTGTATGGAAACGAAACATAATTTAAGATCAGCGATCTCTGAAGATCTGCCTGCATGGCGAGCTTTCGAGCCTCTCCATTCTCTATTATTACAAAAAAAATATCTCTTCAGCTTCTCCTGCTCCTAATTACGCGCCGCTGCAAAAAATTAAGATTCTGATTATTTTTTTTTTAAATATACATATGGGTCATTCTTTGAGAGGTCGATTTTTTTGGTCACACCCTAGTATCTACTAAACTATACATCACACAGTACTAAATTAGCACTTAATCGTCTACTTAACTAACGGTCCATTGAGGCATATCAAATAAAATCAATATTTTATAGAGGAAATTGCCTAAATATCCCTTTGAAGGTCAAAAAATGGGTGATTTTGCGAGTATTTTGCATGTCACACGCGTGAGGGCCTGGTATGTTTTTGTTTGTGGTTTTACTCATGTGCCCACTACTTTGCTAATTTATACCTTTCTAAACCCCAATGAGTGCCTCTATCCAATCGTATATCCAGCATTGTAATAGAATGAAAACTCTTGTGTCTGTAGACATTCCTAGAAATGTCACGCGGTGAGCAAAGTTTAAATGGTGCAACGAAAGTATGTTTTTATACAAGCTTAAATACGCGGCAAGTTTCTAGTTACTGGTGCAAAATATCGTCAAATGGTCCTTGTCAACTATTATGGTTCGTATGTGTGGCTATCTTTCATGCCTAAACTTTTACGTAAGTTCTTGACTTTTTTTAAACTTTGGTTCGGTAAGGTAGCTGAAAGTGGTGGCATGTTTTGCTAGTATAGTAAACAAGACTACACTAAACTGTCCTAAGTACATGAATGCGTATATCCCTGAGTAGGTATTGTCGTAAAAATAAATACGATTGCTTCTATAGTTTAAGAGAAATAGCTACCTTTTAGTTATTTCTGAGATCGGTGGCACTGAGATCGGTGGATTTAAGCCACCGATCTCAGTTATTAGCCAAGCATCTCAAAGAAGTTTTCAACATATTGTATCAATTTCACAGATTCTTTAGATACCACACCGAACGAGATGCTATGACTAATTCAAAATGTATCAGTTTGTTTCTATGGACTAAAGTTTAGACTTCATTTAAGCTACTAAGGTACTGTTTTTTGCAAGGAAATGTAATTTCACGCAAATAAAAAGCAAAATCCGTTTATACAGACAATTTTAGTGTATAATTATTACAGTCACACATATAATAGAGCATTGGTCGCCGATGCGAGAGAAGCAGGTTCGATTCCCAGCGCAGGCATGTAACATGACTTTGTTTCTTTTCAAAGTTACATAAATTTGTAAATTTGAAGTAGCTAAACCCCTCCCTAATGTGAGGAAAAACATCGTGATGAAACCCGCAACTTAGTTGGCTCTACACGTAATGACTTCTCTTGTGGGCTAGGCCGACCAAGCTGTCAGGATGGGCAAGCCTACTCCATCTAAATCTAAAACAATGTCCCAGACACTGCAGCGCCGACTGGTCTCTTCACCCATCTAGTGTAAGTGAAGGTGCCACTGGACGCTGTATAAATAGATGCAAAGGCTTGTTGACTATAATTTTGCATGTTTAGCTTAGGAATTGATCTTTTACAATGATTTTATGAAAATAAAGATATGATTTTTTTGATAATTTTTATGATGTTTAATAGAAATGTTTTGCTTAATTTAGCCCCCTTTTATCTGTGTCAGTTCATGAGTGACGTTTAAATTTAGAAAAAACGTTTATTATTCACTGTAATTACTGTTTATAATAATTTTAGACACTGTCTGAGATCGGTGGCCTTTTTGCTGAGATCGGTGGCTTGTCAAAAAAGAAGATTTTTTTTTCATTAATCTATAAAGCCTACAGGTGTGCCTCATCGACATATTGACTAGTTTTTAAGCTATCTTTTACGGTGTATTTTTAGTTTTCACATATCTTGAAAAAAAATAAAAGCCACCGATCTCAGCGAAGAACGCTTTTCTCAGGAATGATCCATATTCGCTTTCACCAAAATCGCTGAGCAAAAGTTGTTGGAATTCACATTTAGAAGTTGAGGTGTTTAAGAATAAAGCTATTTAAGAATTACCCTGTGGTTTCTTGCCGAAGTCGTTGAGCAGCGAAGCTATACTGTACCTACCTACCGAAACAAGAATTTCCCTAAGCCCAGTGAAACATTTTAGTGTTTGCCAATATTCTGTTCATATCAAACTTGAAATTACTTTATACTCCCGCAGGAATCTTAGGGTATAGCGAATTTAAGGCACCAACCACACGGAAGAGACATGGGACGAAGACGCAGCGTGGCCGCTACGTCATTGTGACGTTATTGTCATACAAAATGTATAGAAGCGGCGCGACGCTAGAACACATAAAAGACGGGATACGGCGAACAAAGCAAAACGTCAGGTCAATAATCAAAATCATAACGTTTATTGCTTCATGTGGTAGTTTTACAATATTTTAAAGATGTTACAATAAATATAGTCCCATGACATGAGCCCTGTAAGGGTACTGCAATTCAAATGCCTTATTACCTACAAACATTGTCTGGAAGAGGTTGCTTTTAGCAATAACGCCGCTCATTGCATATCCATTATGTAGTTGTAAGAAAATTATATCATTCGTAACTTTACTTAGTATATTTAATTATTTCCTATGTTATTCTGTACACTATATCTACCGAATATTTTGTTATTTCTGTCCTGTCCATCCAACGGTTATCTGGCAGAGATCGCTCTCTTAGCGATAAGACCGCCAATTGTATACATTCTAATTAGTTTAAAATAAACAATGTAATTTATCTTTGGTGTACAATAAAGAGTTATCTATCTATCTTTGTATGTAAATACCTACCTGATTTTTTTATGTAAAATAAAGTGTATTCTATCTATCTATCTTCTATACATAATAAAGGCTAGTAACTTAATAGCTAGATATAAACTTAATACAAAACGTCACGTCCGCGCCCACGTCGCAACGACGTCTCTTCTGTTTGGCTTGCGCCTAACGTTTTTCTTTATCCGCGCCCCGTCGCTTCTGTGTGTCTTGCGTCGCGTCGCTTCTAGACATTCTGTATGACAGTGACATGACATTGACGTGGCGTCCACGCCGCGTCTTCGTCCCATGTCTCTTCAGTGTGTCTGGCCCCTAAGGGTGCGTTCAGGCGGAAAACCATTTCCAATTAGTTTGCGATGGACCTTAATCGATTTCTTGAAACTGAAGGTGAGAGTTGCGAGTTGAAAACAGTATTTTCAGATACACCTACAGATAAATCGACGTCCCTGGAAAGGAGTCGTGCTTTGGAGGTCACGTTAAACTATTGTTCCCGGTTGTTGTTGATTAATGACCATCGTTAAGTCATGTCAGAGGCCCTTTGGACGGCCTAAAAACTCTGACACTAGGGGTGGCCACCACATACGATTACCTACCATGCTATGCTAGCAGAATAGAAACGCCGTGGCCAGTGGCCAAAGAGATATGCGAGGGTTATAGACTTAGGAAAACCTGCCACATTTGCATATCAAAGAGCTCTAGCGCGCACTTTGTGGATTCAAAACTTCAACTCGCACCGCAGAGATAATATTTGGCTACAGAAAGTAATTCTAACGAACGCGTTAGCTACGTAATCATGTGGTAGTCCCTTGGCATGAGACTTTTAAGGCCGCCCAAAGGGCCTCTGACATGGCTTCACGATTGTGACTAAATCAACAACAATCGAGGCCAACGGTTTAACGTGCCTTCCAAAGCACTAAAGCGTGAAGATGACATTGCCACTAGAGGTCACCCATCTATAGTCTGACCACGCTCGAAGTAATATAACGGCTAGTCTAAGTACCTCTACACTATGAATGCGTTAGCTAAGTTATGCATAGCTGAGTTATAAGTAACTTAACTAACTAAGGCCTTTGCATCTACGTAATGAGATTATTTATACAGCGTCCAGTGGCACCTTCACTCACACTAGATGGGTGAAGAGAACACTCGGCGCTGCAGTGCCTGGGACATTGTTTTTAGATTTAGTGTAGTAGATTAGTAGACTTGCCCAGCACCTAATACCATCCTGACAGCTTAATAAGCCTGGCCCAAAGTTAAAACGAGTCAATACGTATTGACCTTTGTCTTTCCTGTGGGCTAGGCCGATTAAGCTGTCAGGATGGTATAAGTAACTTATGCATTTAAAAATCTAGTACAGTGTGGTTATTCTGTAAAAAAAGAGAGATCTCTCTCTGAGATAATGCGTTTGCCCAGCTAATGGGACAGGTACCTACATCTTACAGAGATCACAATATTTGAAATATTTTATCAATGAGATAATTTCAACTGCCACACCACACGTAGTAGTTTACTATACAATAATGCTAAAGTAAGATAGGTACCGGGTTCTAAAGTCGGTCAGCCGCTCGTCAAGTCTCGGAGCGTGTCGGTGGCAGCGGAAGCCGCAACACGACTCTTCTATTAGAGCTGCAGGGGTTCATTGTCTAACTTCAACCTCTATCCAAGGGCGTCGCCAAGGGGGGGCAGGGAGGGGCAGCTGCCCCCCCCCTAGAGATTCTAAAAAAGTTGCCAAATATAATGCAACCAAAGTCCTAAGTCTTTGAGTTAATTTGCTTGAAGTTCAAACCTTGAACAATCATTCCCGTACGTCGAAACTCGAATGAATTCACCAATTCCACTCCTAATATTCCGTACGCTCAACTACGCTCTGGCTGTAGATGTAAGGCTCGTAGTACAAGTGAAAAGCTTAATGTGCTGTCGACTTTACCTACAATTCATACCTACTTTTCTCATTCATAGAGAATGAGAAAAGTATGAATTGTAGTAGGTAAAGTCAACTTGCCCCCCCCTGCGCCATCGGCTGGCGACGCCCTTGCCTCTATCAACATCAAACGATACTAGCTACTACACACCATAATGATAGGCGAGATAGAGGAAAAAGAGGGCCAGGAAGAAGGGAAATGGCTTAGCCGTGTTGCATCAAAGAGTTGAACGGTATCAAAATAGTTTATCGACATCTTTCAAACGTAAAGTGTACAAGTAATGTCCCACTTTCTGGGCAAAGGCATTCTCTTAGAGAGAGAGAGAGAGAGATAGGGAGTTCGGATTTAATCACAAATTCAAAACGCGTGCTAAGTTGCTCTCTGCGGATTGGCAATTATTATTTTTTCAAAATAATATATCAATTTGAAAAGGGTCGCGTGATTGATGTTAAAGTTAGATAATTGCACCCCTAGATTACAAACGATGATAGCGATATTGTCTGTCGATCTAACTCAGACTGTCAGCCAGCAACTCACAACTTACTCAAGTTGTTTGTATTCTAAACGGGTCGAAATGCGGTTATATTATTTTTGGTGTAGAAATAATTTATCTATTTTCTTGAACGAAAAAATAATAACCATTTGGGTTGGAGATAGCATAAACACTAGCTGGAATAAAATTATGAGCTACCTTTAGACCAAAAAAACTTTTTTTATCGAAATTGCCCACGACCTCGAGTCGTGGGCAAAAGCTAGTTTAAAGCCCTAGTTCATACGCAACTTTGAACAGGTTGTACCTATACTGATTATTATAAGCGAAGATTTATAATTGGCACTAAGCTACTACACTGTAAGACCATAGAATCCATTAGGCTGTTAATCTTTCATAAGAAATAGAAAAAAAAAATATTAAAAAAATTGTCATACAACATTATGTTCAAAGGTTTATTGGTGAATCGGACTATCTTCTAAGAAATATGAGAGCACGGCTTCGACAAATCTTTGAAATGCCTCTAACTGGAAATAAATCTGTAATCGGTTGCCTCTATAGCAAATAGGTTGGAAATAAATCTGCTATCGCTCTATAACTCAAGACATCCGGGAGACCTATTTCAGCCCTTTCTTCTAGTTCTAGACGACGGTCGGATAAGTTTGTGATAAGTTTGGAAGCCAGTTCGGTACCATAGGCTTTGCCAGGCTTTGCTATGAAATGGAAAAAAGTTTAATAGGTTTTTGGAGCTTCCGAAAAATAGTTCCCGTCATTGAAAATATTTTATTTGATTCGATTCAATCCGACCGGATTCGGTCACGGCGACTGTTGCGGCTGGGGAAGGCGTCGTCGATCATGTGCCCTCATATCTTGGCTGTAAAAGTGCGATTGCACTGGCTACACGTTAAGATTTCATTAGTGTAGTAAGCCAGAGGCCATACGGTATAACAATAACTGTTATACTGTATGGCCGCTGGCGGTCTAGATCTGAGTTCATAACGTCTGGCATCAAAAATAAAAATAGATAAATAATAAATCAACTCCGGCGGCACAATGCATTACGTAGATAAACATTTTTAACGATGCGTCGTGCTACGGGGGCTGGTGAAGTAGGTACAATGCAACGACTAAAGTTATTTCGACTGATGTTTTTTGTCGCTGAAAATATTGAAAACTGTTTTTTTAACTCTTGAAATGCATCTCTGCTATGTATGTCGTACTTTTGAATTTACGCGAAATACTTAACTTAACATTGGACAAGATTTTAAAAAACTCTTGAGAACTGGATTAAATAAAACTATTGCACTGATTACTGCTGTTCGTTGAGGAGTTCCATTCTCCATTTCCGAAGGTCTTCACTATTTTTATGGGTCTTTTATGGGACATGGGAAGTATACCTACTCTTCCAAACAAAAAAAAATCATCAAAAGCGAAAAAGTTTAAGTTTACCTATAAAAAAGTTCTGCACACATAAATAAATACGGATCGTATTAAGTACTTCCTCCTTTTTTTGAAGTCTGTTAAAAAGTTTAAAATTTACATAATTTATGCAATATTTTACCCGTGATTCCTTCCGTGTGGACCACAGAAAAACGAACAATATGTCTTTACCTGCTTGTTAAAAGTTCAAGCTGACGCCAATCAAGTCAAACTACAATAGGTACACGTTGGGCCTCACTTTTTTAGTACGAGTACCTACAATAATCCAAATCGGAAAGGTCACGAATCTCGGAAAAATGGAGCGAAAGGACAAATAAATCCGGGTCCCGATTGAAATATCGCTCGCGCGTGAATAATATCGCGTTGGCTATTCATCGACTGAACCTTTCATGCTAAGACGAAATATCTTACAATTTATTCATAGTCTTAGCTGTACTTGAGACACGTTTACACTTGCGGGCACGATTGTGGGCGCTCATATTTTACTTAATAATTGAACGAGCGAGCGAAGCGAGAGAAGTTCGCCGAGTCTACTGGAACAATCCAGCGCTTGTATGTAAGGGTGTATGTAATGAATGTATGTTTGTTTGTTTGTATGTAAACTTGAGTAAATTTGGTCAGATCATCATAAAATTTGGTGTCAATGAAATTAAAATAATATTTAAGTTCGAACGCCAAATCAGTCGAGGGGTTGCCGAGTTATGAGGTTGTAAAGTTTAATACTCCGTGCAATTTTAGTGGTTTTAAAACCGAAGGTATTTTGTTGCACTGGTGATTCCGAGCCAAATTACAAAATTTCATTCCAAAACGCGCGAAAACAAAATTCACTTCCCAATACAAATGGTGTCGATTGGCGATAGCCGTTTGTATTGGGAAGTTTTTTTTTTCGCTCGTTTTGAAGTAAAATTTTGGAATTTGGCTCAGAATCACGAGTGCAACTAAATACCTTCGGCTTTAAAACCACTAAAATTCCACGGTGCATAATATGCAACGCGCCCGCGCGCCTGCGCGAATGGTGAGCAAAAAGTTACACATCTGTAAATGTGGTCGCGACTTCACAGTTCGTGGCGAACTACTAGAATGTTTATACACGTTTACCTACACTTGCGTGCACGATTGCTGTACGTCCCGCGATGTGATGACCCATATCGACAATCGAGCTCCATACAATGCTCTTTTTCACTCTATTGAGCGACCTGTGAATTTATGTAGGTACGCTTGCAGGAAGATCAAAACAATAAACTTGCGCCAGTGGTTGAAGTGGCAAGATGGCCAAAGAAGAAGTAGTTTCCCTGGCTCGAAGTGTACAATCGGTCCGAGGGTCCATTCATACTTCACTGTCAAGCACTGTACGGAAGACGAGCTTACAAATCCATTTTACCCGGACGTGCGGAAGTGGTGCCACGGTTAAAATAATCTATTTGAGGTTTATTTCTAAGGAAAAGCAACATGTAATTACATTTACTATGCGGTTGTTGTATCAAAGACCCGAGCTTGCCTGGCCCCGGCAGGTCAAACTCGTAATATGGCCTCGCAGGTCAACAATTTACTAGGATAACCCATACCAGGAAATTGTTTTACCACTAACGTACCACTTAAAGATACCATGCACAGTGGCGTAGCTAGGTAACAAAGGGCCCTGGGGCAAAAAACAAACTGGGGCCCCAACTAAACTCTTTAGGTTTTATCATGTCAAAATACATATAGGTATATCTCTACTAGAGTATACATTCCAAATATGGTGCCCCTACTTTAAAAAAGACATAGAACTACTCGAGAGGGTACAACGTAGAGCCACGAAAATGGTAGTTGGTCTACGAGATAAATCCTACGAACAGAGCGGCTGGTTGAACTAGGGCTAACTACATTGGAGCAACGGATACAAAGAGGTGACCTTATTGAAACTTATAAGGTCCTCACCGGACACTATGAGTGCATTACCTTAAAAGTATCTATAAGATGAACCAGAATTACCACCTTAGAGGACACAAATTCAAACTGACCAGCTCTCTGTGTGCAAATAACCCCCGTAAAAACGTTTTAACTAACCGCGTAGTTCGCGAATGGAACAAATTACCGGACTCCATAATCAGTGCAAATTCAGTGAACACTTTCAAAAACTCATTGGACAAATATAAAAAAAATAAACAAGTGCAGTGAATACTATTGAATATTCAAAGAGCCCTTAAAAAAACAGTCTAAAATGGAGAAATTAACTCTTGAATGTTTCCTAAGATAATTTATGGCTACTTCAATACGGTTTGGTTTTAGGGTCCGTGGGGGCCCCCTGAGCTTGGGGGCCCTGGGACATTGCCCCTCCTTGCCCCTATGTAGCTACGCCACTGACCATGCACCATGTGGAGAGACCGCACACAACACAAATGTCAAACTTGATACCACTCACAGAAACCCTGCCACCAGAGATCCGACAGCTTGAGGAGATGAAGTAGCCGATGTTTTTCAACAACAACATCGCATCTGGTGGCTAAATCTCGGAAATCTCGCATTCGACACATCTCGAAGGAAAAATCTCAATGGCAAATGTCACATCTCCTATTCTCACGAAGTCATCCTTCACTATTGTACGAGATTACTGCGAGATGTTTGTCTTTTTCGCTCGATATGACTCGAGTGGTCGGGAGAAATCAAGATCGAAATGACATGAGATTTTTCCTTCGAGGATGTATCGAAGGCGAGATTCTCGAGAATTGGGTACGCAAAGTTTTTTGTTCGAAAGTCCGTTATTGGCTTAAACTTATCTTTAGATAATATTGAGAAACTAGTTTCAATATTTTTTATTTTGGTGCAGTAGTTTTGTTTTTATGCGCTAAAATGTTTTGTTCCTATGACCGCCAACAGTATGCAGACCGTCGCGTGAAGGTCATAAAACCGTATCTTTGAAACGTTGTAAAATCCAAACTACTGAACCAAAATAAAAAAATATTGAAATTAGTTTCTCAATATTGTCTAAAGATAAGATTAAGCCAATAACGGACTTTCGAACAAAAAACTTTGCGTACCGAATTAGCCCCTGCCCTGACGCTCCACAGTGCAGCTGGCAGAAGGTCATGGAAGCGTCACCCAGCGCTGTTGAAGTGGCGAGTTTCTGGGGGTCTACCGGCTAAAACGAAGCCGATTACCATTGGTGAAAATCGAAGTTCGATTTATGAAAAATTAACTGGGTGGCAGTAAAATGAACTTGGAGGCAGTACATTTTTCATTTCGCCAATGGTAATCGGCTTCGTCTTAGCCTGTAGACAACCTGGGCTCGCTACGAAGAAGACGTTTAAAAGGGAAAACTATGCACTTACTCTGTTTCTTTCCAGATTTTCTGGGAGGATTTTTTGGCACCCGTCCAAGATCAATCTTAATTGTTATTCATAGAAGCACGCCATCGTTAGTTGTGAATGTCAATGTTTACGCTAGTATTGGAAGTGTTTTTATTTTTGGTGCCAATATTACGTATAAATAATTAGAATTAACACCAATCTGTAAATTGTTTTATAAGATTTTATACGCGATAAAACCTTCGAAAATTCAAAATTCATTAAATTGTTGCATTTCCACAAATGATTTTAGAACTCAATCTCTTTGAAAGACGCAATTAAAACACATCATAGCCGAAGGTAATTAACTAACGTTTCCATTTGAGAAACTCAAGTAGGTACGAATAGGCTTTTTGTCAAGCCGTCACCTTTGCATTTATCTGTGTTTGAATTTAAAGTTATTCGTTATCACTTTGATGAGACGGCCATTTTGCACTTCAGTATCGATTTTTTTTGCATCGTAGATTTTCTCGTGCAAATAGTAGTCAATCCAACTCTTCCCGCAAAATTTAGATCACTTCATTACAAAAGATCTTTACTAATTTTCTATAGGAGACACAATAATTGTAGAGTCAATTTAATCGGTGAACGACCGACATAAAATTTTAATTGCAAAGCAATCCAAAGTAAGTAATAAAATATACCAATTCAATTGTCCTCCGCGGTAATCACTTAAAAGGGCGCTAGAGCACCATTTTCCCATACAAACGTAGTTCAGGTTTAATTTCTAAACTACAGGTTGAATGTGGCTGACACTTGGTTTATATCAGTAGGTGACCAATACAGAGGTTTGCAAATAGTTTTCATAACAAAAAAAAAGCCTGAAAGAAAGAGCGTTGCGTTTTTCGCGCCGAAAAAGGGGTTACTTTCAGCTGTTTTTACTTACAGTACCTGGGCGACCGAGCTTCGCTCGAATGCTAAGAGATGGCGCCCCTAATATTTTTTTTGCATAACAGCCTTTGAATGAAACTACGAGAATCAATAACTCAATAACGAGTATCAATAAATATATAGGGGGGGGCTCTGCCCCCCTAACCCCCCGTCTGCTGTGCGCAGCTGGTCTTTGGTGACCTTATAACTCTGTGTAAGCAGAAGTATATTTTTTGTTTTTTAGGGGGGGGCTCCGCCCCCCCAACCCCCCGTCTGCTATGCGCAGCTGGTTTTTGGTGACCTTATAACTCTGTGTAAGCAGAAGTATATTTTTTGTTTTTTAGGGGGGGGGGGCTCCGCCCCCCCAACCCCCCGTCTGCTGTGCGCAGCTGGTCTTTGGTGACCTTATAACTCTGTGTAAGGAGAAGTATATTTTTTGTTTTTTAGGGAGGGGCTCCGCCCCCCCAACCCCCCGTCTGCTGTGCGCAGCTGGCCTCTGGTGACCTTATAACTCTGTGTAAGCAGAAGTATATTTTTTGTTTTTTAAGGGGGGGGGCTCCGCCCCCCCAACCCCCCGTCTGCTGTGCGCAGCTGGCCTCTGGTGACCTTATTACTCTGTGTAAGCAGAAGTATATTTTTTGTTTTTTAGGGGGGGGCTCCGCCCCCCCAACCCCCCGTCTGCTGTGCGCAGCTGGTCTTTGGTGATATATATATATATATAGAAATATACAAGATTAGCTCGTTTAAAGTAATAGGATTTTTAGGTCCACCACTTTAGGGCGCAGCACAGCCGCCATCTTGATTTTTTTCAAAATTAAACTATCCTATGTTACCTGGGTGATTAAGACGAATCCAACGACACCTCATTTGTTGAAATCGGCTGAGTAGTTTAGGCTCTGCGAGGGAACAGATGAACACACAAACATACATACATACATACATACATACATACATACATACATACATACATACATACATACATACGCTGCTAAAATCATAACCCTCCTTTTTGCTTCGCGTAGTCGGGTAATAAAATAATAATCTATGGGGCGTCTTGACTTGACATTCTAAAGTCACAACAATGTCAAAGCTGTATTGGAATGGTTTGAAGAATTTCGTATAAAGCCAACTTATTTTATGGACAAAACGTATGAGGGACTATGAATGTTAACTTAGGTATAGTAAGTATTATAAAGGTATATGATAGCACTCAGTTTGAATTTAAGGTAACACGAAAGGAAGGTAAACAAACAGTGCACACAGTGAACTTTATTTATTCAGGCCATCGTATCTATAGTTTTCCCGGATTTCTTGTGCCTTGTATCCTTTTCTGCTTCATTTTCTTTTCGTGTTGACGGTTGCCGCTTTATTGCTATTGACCATCCTTCCATGCACAACTAAGTTATCTTGCTAAGGTTTCAATAAATTAAAGATTTTCTTGGCTCATGCCTTTGTTGATTACAATAATGTGACAGGTTCCGATGACAGCGATTTTGAAACAACTTTATGACTGTTGTTCAACGTTTTATTTTAAAACTTACTTGCGGACTTTTTGGTAGGTCAAAACTCACCGAAATTCAGTTTTGTTGGATTAAGTAAAGTCAAAAGCTCAACGCTACGTGATGACAGGGTCTCCAGTAAATGGTTTTGTCATTCACTTTAGTACAAATAGCCAATTTATGTTGATATTTGTTGGTTTGCTTTGCCCCTAAGTAAACCAGCGTGATGATATATAGCCTATGTGTTTTTTTTATGTCTAAGCTATCTCCATTCCAAATTTCATCCAAATCGTTAGAGCCGTTTTCGAGATCCCCCGTTCAAATATATATATATAGAAATATACAAGATTAGCTCGTTTAAAGTAATAGGATTATTACAATGTCTATTGGAGTCTGACTACCTTGGAAACATCAATAACAATAATTTTACTTGTCAGAAAAAAAAATTGCTAATAAAATGAAGAAATGGCAGCTGAACTACAAAAAAATTGGGAAAATAGATCTATTACATTACAACTACAACTACATACTCGCGAAAGGACACGAACACACGTCGACTCATACAGCCGCATTGCCTCTCACTTTTTCCGCGCCCCGTCTCGCTCTGGGTGAAACAGATATAGAAAACAGTATTTCACGCGCTTGGCCATCGCCGAGTTCCCACGCTTGTACAGGGAACTCTTAAGTTTTGAGCACCCAAATTGAAGCAAATATATTTATTTTTATATATTGCGTTATGCTTTGAGTTGGGAGGATGTTTGGGATTTACAAAATGTGGACCGGCTCTCCGACTGGTTAGGTACTAGATATCTACACTTCTACACTAATATTATAAAGAGGAAAGATTTGATTGTTTGTTTGTTTACATTGTATTGAATAGACTCCGAAACTACTGCCCCGATTTGAAAAGGAAAAGTCGCGGGCGAAAAGCTAGTCTTTAATATTGTAGCTTTTTCATTCGTATGATTGAGCGAAATAGACAACCAGGCCCGCGTTTCATATAACTGACATAAATATTTTATTGATAGGTTGGTTTGTAAACAAACCTTTTTTGTAACCTCATGTCAAATCGACTACGCAATAATATTTATGTCAGATAAATGAAACGTGCACCTGAAGAAAATGAAAAAAATTTAAGTTCCGTATTCCCCACTTTAAAAAAAACCACTAAAATTATAAAAAAAACAAGAACCTCGATGTCGGACTGTCATGTTTTTATTTTTTATTTTAAGTAGGTAATTAGTAGTAAAGGCCACCAACCGGGCTCATTCTGTGAATAGACTGGAATCGTCAATTAAAAGCAAAGCTCTCCCATTCGTTATCTGTTTCAGAGGCGTAGCGTTTCATTCTGGGGAACAATGGGGGTCTGAAAGAGCCTCCGATATAATAGCCTAGGCTTTCGTTAGCTGATGGACTCATCCATCCGGGGGACTTGACTAGCGGCACGGTACTGCTGCCATTTGATTGGTCTGTTTTTAACCCGCCATTTGTGTCCTATAGGTCTGCGAGACCGGGTCGACAAAAAAGTTGGATAACTTTTTTACGCGCCATCGATTTGCCTCGTGATTTTTATTAGATACCTTATTTACCGTCCCTCACCGTCAGAGCATCCTGTGGTGGCAGCGTGGGCGCATATTTTGGAGATTTTGCGATAACCCGGTGCCTGAGACCGGGGTCACCAAACATGTAAGTAAAATCACGTTCGGTCTCGGGCTTCATTCCAGCTTGTTCATCAAGGGCTGCAATGCTGACCTCGCTGTGGCCTTGGGCTGCACTACGCTGCGCTGTGTAGGCCATCAAAAGCGCGCCAGAAACGCACCCATTACAGATCGCGGCAGAAATGTACTATTTCTGTCTTGATGCTGTAATAGTATAAGTTTTTTTCCTCAATAAACCTTAACTTACTTAGCTTATTTTAAAGGTAAAGCAACTATTCAGTCAAAGCCCGCCCGACGCGGCTATCAGATGAACGGAGGCTGGATTTAATTTCACACGAAACTAAGTTGGAAGTAATTCGGTTGTTTACGAAAGGGTATTGTTATCGGGACCCAGTTTTATGCATGGGCACGCGCTTTTCGCCTTCAGCCTACGGTGACGACGAGGAAGCGCAGAACGACGCACTCTGGGCGAGTGCTGATGCCGCTGATGAACGCATTGTGTCCAGGGAGGTTAATACCAGGAGCGGATTTAGAGGGGGGCTAAGGCCCCCCCCCCCTTTAAAAAATATGTACGTCAAATAATTAAATAACTATACAGGGTGGCGCGTAAAGATGGGTCAGTGGGGAGAAGTCCGAAACTATAGGAGATATGAAGAATGTTCTAAGGAACCATTATGAAGAAATGAATGACTGCATCCATTGATAAAAAAAACAGTAATCTTCGATTTGATTGCGACGAGTTTATTTTATCATAAACCTAAACTAGTTCAGGCTCTTGATCAAAACAGTGGATTTGTTTATGTTTATGTTTATGATAAAATCAAGTCAAAACTTTGTCATCAACTGGATCTTGATCAAAAGCCTAGGTTTTTGATCAAAAATCTGATTTTATCATAAACCTGGGATATATCCGCGCATATCCTTTACAGTTTGACGTGACGGTACATTTTAAAACTCTTTAGTGAGATCTAGGTTGTGTCTAAGAAAGAAATTGTGCTCGACCTAACCTTCTTTGCAGTTTTGTTTTGCTACCGCCGTATGATCCAATGTACTTACGAGGTTATCGTATATTGAAGACGTTGTTGATGCTCTGAAGAAAATGTAATAATCTTAACTCTTATAAAACACGGAGCGTTTACTCCTTGCTTTTAAGCACTTAGAAAGTCACGGTCGCTCTTCGTATTATGATTATCCAATTTTCTTCTTAGCTCATTATTCAATGTTTATAATTCGTGCGGGATCAGAATGGGATAGTACCTTTTGGAACTGAGACACACGCGGTCCGCCTGTCAGCTGTAGCATCAGCATTTCGGCAAACTCTAGTTGTCTATGGCAAACTGCCGTCGAAACTTGCTTGTGTTTCCAGTGCGCGTGGGTGTCTGCCCGAGTTTTTCACGTTTCATTCAAGTAATACAATAACATTTAATCCTTTTAGATTACAACCATTAAACATTTTTGTGTATTTTCAATTTCATAACCCTATGATAGAACGTAGAACTAACAATTTTTTTACTGACGCTACTCGAGAACTGTCATTTTCGGTTCAGTTCCAAAAGGTATTATCCCATTCTGATCCCGCATGGATTATACTTATTGATAAGGAGACCGTACGGAGCTATTTTGATAATAATATGTACTTTTTCACAATACGTATTTTGTAAAAAGAAAAACAGCATCGTAACATCGAAAACATTCGATCACGATTCCTATAAAAGTAAGTACCAATTTCTAATGCATCCGTAGCATGCATTTTTTTTATTACGTAATGGGTACCTCGGTCGAGACAGGACTTGAACTCGCATTCTCAACCTAAATCATAATTTGTTATGTTTTGTCCATAAGCCCTTTGCCTAATGGCATAAGGCAATGGCCTTGAAAAGTAGTACCAAAAAAAAAGTTTGGAAACTCTTTGGAGAGATGGTTTTCCGCGACTAAAAGGTAGGTTATTTAGCAACCAATACGATAATACTTATTGCAATTAATGCAGAGTATTTTTAACCGACTTCAAGAAAAGAGGAGGTACTCCATTCGACCCGTCTTCTTCTTCTTTTGGTGCCATCTCCTATCGGAGGTCGGCTATCATCACGGCCACGACCATCATGGCATCATGACCATCATCATCGTCATTCGACCCGTATGGTTTTTTAAATGTTTGTTATCTCAGAACTTATTTCTAGATGAACCGATTTTAATAAAAGTGTGTGTGAAAATACTTCCCGTGTGGTCCCATATATTTCAAATTTAAAATTTTCAGATTTATCTTTATTGCACTTATGAAAATAAATGAGTTTACAGCAAGCCCTGACTCTTAAACTAGGAGACCGATTACGCAAGTCACCCTATTAATGTTACAATGCAGATGTTTCCATTACTGTTTACATTACTCTTCTTTAAATGTTAAAAACTTCTTTAGAATAAATGTAAAAAAATAAAAAATGAAAAAATATCTGATAAGAACTTTGGACATGGAGATCGGAATTCCTCAACAGACTGCAGCGGCTTAGTTGGTTTTTAATAATTTTCAATTTACTATTATGACCGATAAAAACGTAAAAACCTCTTTGCACATACCTACTCGTATTTACCTAACTTTCCCGCCTCGGCGCAGAAGTCAATAACACGGGAGGTGCGTGAAGCGAACTCTCAAGTATTCTCGACGTCTCGAAGGCGGAACCCTCGAAGCTCTTTGCGACGAGTGCCTTTGTTTAAACAAATGGGCCAAAGTGGGCCAATGTCAGGAATTGGCTCAGCGATGAAATGCGTGGCTGTTTTTATTTTTCAAATCTTTATCCCTAGCTTTTGGCTGGTTTCATTAATATTGGGGCTGAAGTAACTGATTTATTATTATTTGCCCGCAACTTCTTCACACTTAAGCTTATCAAGAATTTGTATAATAAAGAAAACATTTACATTTAAAGAAACCAGGGGTTTGAAAGAGATGAGAGTATCAAATTTTGTGATACAAATGGCTTTAACTTAAATTACACATAAATGCTCCACAGACCCGTTTCAGAATAGGTTTTAAATAGTTTTCATTGTGATTTTGGGTAATATTATCTTGCTTGCTTAACAAATGAGTTAAATAAATCAAAATGGGTTTAGTTAGTCGATAGTAGGATAAAAATGCTAGACGCACTATTGTGCCGCCAGTTCACTGGAAAATAAATTATAGAGTCGCTTTACGTCTCTTCAAATAAATTACTCGGAAGAGAGTGCTCTTCGCGTTTGTCAGTAACAAACAAGCCGCGCTGCGCTCAAATAAAATTACATGCGCGCATCAATATGCTCGGCTCACTGACAATAGACCTACACAGACGATAAACAAGGCCAAAAGAACAGCCTTTCTACCCTTGACGATATTGGAATAAAATTACATGCACGTATCAACTGACAATAGAAGCTGCACAGATGAAAAACAAGGTTAAAAGGTCAGCCCCTCTACCCTTGAGGGGGCTTGGCTACTACGTAGGCTTGGCTACGACGTAGGCTTGGCTTCAGCGTAGACTTGGCTATGACGTAGGCTTGGCTTCGGCTTAGGCTTCGCTACGGCGTAGGCTTCGCTACGACGTAGGCTTAGCTACGACGTAGGATTGGCTTCGGCGTAGACTTGGCTACGGCGTAGGCTTCGCTACGACGTAGGGTTTGCTACGCGATAACATAGCGCTAATATCCAGAATCCGATCCGAATTGAAGATAACTTCAGGCAGCAGAACACCGATCTACTGAGCTGATCTGATATCTGATACTTGCAAAATCGATCAATATTTCAAATGTGTGGAACCATTCTACTCCCCGTCTGTCTCAGTTTAAGTGCATTACGGGACCTTGTGTCTGGGACACACTATTCCGAAATTACGCTGCTAAACTTTCGGCAGATGAACTTAAATTCCACTGTGTTTGTATGAAGATGACTTAAAATGACGTTCGACGTAATTTTGGCATAATGTGTCAGTAATTAAAATAGCATTGCATGTTATCACGCAGAACTTCGGTCACGTATTTTCGGCATAGTGTATTTATAGAAGTTTACTTCGGCTGACATCTGACCCCCGATACAAAAGATGGGTGTTATAAGTTTGACCACTATGTGTATGTGTGTGTCTGTCTGTGCCACCGTACGTAGCTCTTAAACGAGGGAACCGATTTGGATGCGGTTTGTTTAATATTTTATTTCAATGCCAGCTTGTTTTCTAGCGATGGTTCTTGGACTAGTTTCATGATACATTATTATTGGTTCAGCCATTTTATTTATTTGCAATTAAAATTTCGGGGATTTTTTAATTTGATCATCCAATTTTCTCTTGAATCTAACCGTACTTCTGGCTCACTTTGCTTCGTGATGCTGCGGACACGAGTTCCCATACGACACACTTGCAGCGGTGCAGCGGTAACAAAGCGCTGAGAGATGCATTGTGGGGTAAAAAGTTGTCAGTCGTGCACGCGTTTCGCTGTAATGTTCCCCTGCTACTGGTTGGCGAATTTATACTATACCCTAGTTTAGATTTTTTTTAAGTTGCCTCAAACTTTGTCTCCCCCATTTCAGTCCTGACTTTTGTATCCTGGGACACCTCCGATAATTCGGAAGGCAAAGTTTTTTGTTCGTAAGTCCGTTATTGGCTTAAACTTAGCTTTAGACAATATTGAGAAACTAATTTAAATATTTTTTATTTTGGTCCAGTAGTTTTGTTTTTATGCGCTAAAATGTTTTGTTCCTATGACCGCCAACAGTATGCAGACCGTCGCGTGAAGGTCATAAAACAGTATCTTTGAAACGTTGTAAAATCCAAACTACTGAACCAAAATAAAAAATATTGAAATTAGTTTCTCAATATTGTCTGAAGGATAAGATTAAGCAAATAACGGACTTTCGAACCAAAATCTATGGGTTCCGAATTGTCGAGATCGTTCCCATTTAGAAATTAAAATTGTAAATGTTTCTTCTTAGGCACTACGGGAAAAATGCTTGGGACAGGACTTGAACCTGCAACTTCAGGCAAACCGTGCTGGCATCCGTAAAAAAATCTGTAAATCAAACATAGAATTGTGTTAAGAATATGAAATGTAAACGCAAACTCGCCACTCCATTGGTTGATAGAATGGATATTTCGGAACATGGACGTAATTGGAGTGGGAATTTCAATTGCTATGGGCGAATACCAAAATATTTGTTGTGATATCGAATAGGGATTTGAAAATCGTAGCTTATTCGAATCCTCTGCATATAAATAATATCAACAAAAAAAGCTGATTGAGTTTCTTATTTGCTTTGCCAGCAGTAGTGTAGACAAGTATTTTTATCGCTTTGACGAGTTCTTTCTCTCACTCTGTTAGCCCACTTAGGGTGGCATTAATAGTCGTCATCTCAAGCTTGAACTCAAGTAGGTGATCTCAGAAAATTCAAATGCTAATGTCAAGCCATCAATGTCAATCTCAAGATAGTGTCTACTAATATGCTGACAGCTACTCAAGTTTGACATTATTAGCCAAGGCTTGACATTAGCATTTGACTTTTCTGAGTTCACCTACTTGAGATTCGAGCTCAAGAAGGTGATCTCAAACGACTATTAGTACCACCCTTAGAGCGGGATAGACGGGTGTATCGAGTTATCTGTCACTGCTCGACATAGTGCTACACGTCTGTACGTGCAGCATGGTAAGCCCGAGATAGGCCCTTCTCTATGCAAAACTGTCAACTTGTCGGTCGGGCTCGAGTTGGCTCTAAGCCAACATTGCGATGGAGATAAAAATACAACATTTTTATTAAAAATTGCAATATCTACTTTCTGCTCGACATGACCCTAATCTATTGCCATCTCGAATCCCGCCTGCTATGCTCGCACAATAGACATGGCACGTCTGTCACTCGAGTTCGAGAGAGTGACAAAACGACCATGCTAAGCATACTGGACAGTTTGGACCCTATAGGTTTTGAGTCTCTTGCGAGGATCGAAATATTACAACGTGTTACAAAAGATGCTAACTCTTTTTACATTGTAATAGCACCCGGTGATAGGGATCACAACCAAAATATTTTTTTTGCTCTATGACGTTCCGTTGATTTTTAAATTAATAAAATGTAAACGCTGTGGCGGGAGAAAAGTATTTTTTAAATATTGTTTTCATTGACTTTCACAATGTTTTAACAACTCAAAGCTATGCATTAGCATTAGCACATACACCCACACACATATTTTTAAAGAGCTTCCAACATTTTGTATGGCAAGTTAATAGTGACACCGCCGCCATTTTAAAAAAATCACGTTTTCTCAGCTTGCAACTAAACCTAGCTTATTAGACTGAGGAACAAAATATAAAACGAAAACATTCTTAGGAAAAATGTCTAAAACGATATCGTTATGAAGATCTCTAATATCTTCATAACGATATCGTTTAGATCCGCTTTCCTATGGAGATTGAAGTTTTCAGACCGACATTTTCCTATGGGGTCGGAGATTTTGATTTTAAATAAAATCTTCCAGCTTAGGACGAAACATATCTTAATAGACGGAGAAAAAAAATATAAGACGAAAACATTCTTATGAAAAATGTCTGTAACGATATACTTACGGAGATTTAGTGGTTTCAAAATTCAGTTTTGCCTAGAGCAAAACTACAGACCGCCATGTTGATAAAAGAAAAGTCTTGGAACACAAAACCTCAACGAAAAAAAAAAAACGACGAGACAACACATATTGAAGGTAAAGCATGTGTGCATAGGCCCGTAGCAGCGAATAAAGCTACAATATGTATTTGGTTTAGATTATTAAAAGGCCAGGGATTTTTTATTTTTTTTAAGTTTGTCCCTGCACGGGCGGGATAGCCGAAGGTCATCAGACCAAAAAGGCCAGTGATGAAAATTGCCCCAACGACAGAAAAAAAACTAAGGCCCTTGCATCTACGTAATGAGATGATTTATACATCTTGTGACTTGCGGCTTAAGACTTAGGACTTAGAATTTAGGACGTAAGGCCAAGGGCCTAGGACCTAGGACCTAGGATTTAAGACCTACGACCTAGGACTTAGGACTTAGGACTTAGGACCTAGGACCTAGGACCTGGTACTTGCGACTTAGAACTTACGACTAGGACCCAGGACCTAGGGCCTAGAACCTAGGACTTAGAACTTAGGATCTAGGACCTAGGTCCTAGGACTTAGAACTTAGAACTTAGGATCTAGGACATAAGACTTAGGACCTATGACTTAGGACCTAGGACCTAGGACTTAGGACCTAGGATATAAGATAAAGATAA
Source organism: Zelleria hepariella (assembly GCA_949319315.1). NCBI lineage: Eukaryota > Metazoa > Arthropoda > Insecta > Lepidoptera > Yponomeutidae > Zelleria > Zelleria hepariella. The sequence goes on from OX439387.1 coordinate 15,480,943, forward strand.
AGATAAAGATAAAGATAAAGATAGAGATAGAGATAGAGATAGAGATAGAGATAGAGATAGAGATAGAGATAGAGATAGAGATAGAGATAGAGATAGAGATAGAGATAGAGATAGAGATAGATGTCAGGGAGGCGTCAATCAAAGATACGTGTGTGATCAAGACTGGTTTATTGAGGATCCCAATCAGCTGCGCTCGCGCGCTACATCGATATACAATAGGTACATATAGCTGACATCTTCCTTACAAACAAAAAAAAAAAAATGAAAATTAATACAAACTTCGGTAGGTAGGTAACTTCGGTAGGAAGGTAAAGATTTCTTACGTAAGTATACCTATTATTTTAACTTTTAGTAGGTACTTATTATTATTTTGCTATAACTTTTTTTTACGTCACTTTTTTATTGTTTTTATTCACTTCACTTTTCTATTTTAGCACTTATTGTAAATTTTACTTATTTCTTTCATCATCTACATCATACAAACTCCCTCTATATCATCTTGATTTCTCAAACATTTTCCTATGGGAAATTTCGAATGCCGATGAAATTCCATATACCATTCTCTAAAACTTATACCATGAACTGTTTTGCTATAATTCCTTGTTTTCCTTTTTTTTTATATTCTCCTGGCCTACCGCCAACTCTTTGAAACATTCCTTGAAACACATCCTTATACTCCTTAACGTACGTTACGTACGTTTGTTTCAAAACTCTCAGTACTCAGTTTTATTCATTTCCTTGTTTTCCTTTTTTATATATTTTCCTGGCAAACAGCCAACTCTTCTTTGAACTCCTTGAAACAAATCCTTATACTCCTCTCGAAAGGTTGGTACGTTTGTTTCAATACTCTCTTAACTCAGTACTCAGTTTGAGTACTCTCTTAATCTAATTAATTTCCTTGCATAAAGATCGGCCTGTTCATCTAAGTTTCACATACAAGCGATATGGTTCATCTTCATGCAACTGCTTTCCTCACGCAGGACAAGAAAATGTTCTGTGCATCATACCTCAATGAGTACACTCCATAGTACTGTAGGTGTAGGGCGGCCCACCTCGGGTTGTGTTTCCCGAGTGCGCGCGCCCTCTGCTCACGCCGCTCCTAGTAGACAGCTGTGTGACCCGTGCGCGCCCGGGCGCCGCCGCCCGCCACGACCACCTGTCTATCCGTATCCGCGACCGCATCCTTAATATCCGTGCGCCGGCGCCGGTGCCGCCGGGAGCGTCACCCAGCCGCGCGGCCCACCGTAGTAGCCCGCGGGTCGACTGTGCCCGCCGCGCATCACACCTCGGCCGCCGCGGCCGTTGCCACTGCGCTGCCCGCTGGCCCGAGCTGTGTTATGACCGTCTGTTTCTTCATGATCCTGCCATATTTCGTACATCCTTTTTTCATCCTGTCTCATCCTGTTAGAGTATATCTTCGACACTACCGCCGCCCGGCATATCTCCATTGCCCTGGTCAGAGTCAGATCCGCCTCCCTGAGAAGTCTTTCTCTGATTGTTGAGCTTGTTATTCCGCAGATCAGGCGATCCTTTATCAAAGAATCGGCCAAGTTGCCAAATTCACAACTACCTGATAATTTCTTCAAATCGAACACGTATTGTCCAATGGTTTCGTTTTCATTCTGATTGCGCATAAAAAACCTATGCCGCTCCACAGTTATATTTTTCTTCTGTTCGAAATATCCTTGAAATTCCTTCAAAACATCAGCCACGGTTGTATGTTTCGTGCTGAATTGTTCATACAAATCTCTGCATTGTTCACCGACAACATGTAGCAGTATGTTAATTTGTATCACTGGAGTTTAACTCGCACGCATTGTAATAAATCATAAATCCATTACTCCACTTATTCCAACTCTCACTTAAACTTCCACTTGTAATACTCAACAAATTCTGGTCGAAACAGAAAGATGACGGCGGCGATAAAATTGACTCCATTTTATAATTTTAGCCTGATTTTAGCTCACTGATTATTTTTCCTTTACACTATTCTTCGTTTAATTATTCACTTGTTAGGTATATGTTTTATCATTAGGTTGTAATTTTTATCCGCACAGTAGCTTTTCATTTTCACACGTATTTCAAATCGCGTAGGTAATTATTTATTTTATTTCCGGCTGCGCCATGTCAGGGAGGCGTCAATCAAAGATACGTGTGTGATCAAGACTGGTTTATTGAGGATCCCAATCAGCTGCGCTCGCGCGCTACATCGATATACAATAGGTACATATAGCTGACAATAGAGATAGAGATAGAGATAGAGATAGAGATAGAGATAGAGATAGAGATAGAGATAGAGATAGAGATAGAGATAGAGATAGAGATAGAGATAGAGATAGAGATAGAGATAGAGATAGAGATAGAGATAGAGATAGAGATAGAGATAGAGATAGAGATAGAGATAGAGATAGAGATAGAGATAGAGATAGAGATAGAGATAGAGATAGAGATAGAGATAGAGATAGAGATAGAGATAGAGATAGAGATAGAGATAGAGATAGAGATAGAGATAGAGATAGAGATAGAGATAGAGATAGAGATAGAGATAGAGATAGAGATAGAGATAGAGATAGAGATAGAGATAGAGATAGAGATAGAGATAGAGATAGAGATAGAGATAGAGATAGAGATAGAGATAGAGATAGAGATAGAGATAGAGATAGAGATAGAGATAGAGATAGAGATAGAGATAGAGATAGAGATAAAGATACAGATAAAGATAAAGATAAAGATAAAGATAAAGATAAAGATAAAGATAAAGTTAAGATAAAGATAAAGATAAAGATAAAGATAAAGATAAAGATAAAGATAAAGATAAAGATAAAGATAAAGATAAAGATAAAGATAAAGATAAAGATAAAGATAAAGATAAAGATAAAGATAAAGATAAAGATAAAGATAAAGATAAAGATAAAGATAAAGATAAAGATAAAGATAAAGATAAAGATAAAGATAAAGATAAAGATAAAGATAAAGATAAAGATAAAGATAAAGATAAAGATAAAGATAAAGATAAAGATAAAGATAAAGATAAAGATAAAGATAAAGATAAAGATAAAGATAAAGATAAAGATAAAGATAAAGATAAAGATAAAGATAAAGATAAAGATAAAGATAAAGATAAAGATAAGGACCTAGCACCTAGGACCTAGTACCTATCACTTAGGACCTAGCTCCTAGCACCTGGGACCCTTGACCTAGCACCTATGACATAGAACTTAGGACCTAGGTCCTAGGTCTTTATCAATTACTCGCTTTGTTTTGCCTTGGTCTGCAATGAGTGCGCTGCTGGCCACGCTATGATGGCCTCGAGCTTAGCTTAGCTACGCTCTCGGCCCTCAAGCTTGGTCATCATTGCAGCCCTTGCTGTCCGCGCTATAAAGCTTGTCCATCAAGGGCTGCAATGCTGACCACGCTGTAATGGCCTTGAGCTGCGCTACGCTGCGCTCTGTCGGCCGTCAAAAGCGCGCCAGAAACGCACCCATTACAGATCGCGGCAGTAATGTACTATTAATGATAAGAAAACCTGAAACTTGAGAAAAATGCGACCCTAAGAAATAAAACCTACGCACATTTTGGAAACTCTTTTGTTTTACTCTAAAGCCGCGTTTTCACAGTCAAATTACAATAAAACGAAGAGTACAATTTACTCTATGACGAGATTGACGAGCACCGTCCAAGAGAGCCGGGGCTTCTGATTGGTCGGTTCTTCTGATATTTTGTCTATGGGCGCAAAAACATCAACTAGAGGACGGAGCTCTAATCGTCAAAATTGCCTTGGATGGAAATTAAATAAAAGGCCGGCAGATCAGAAGCCTTGTCTTACTTGGACGGTACTCTCGTTATAAGTAATTTTACTGTGAAAAAGAGTTTTCTTACAACCAAGTTGTTTTATGCTCAAACAAATGTTTAAACCCTTATATTTCCCAAAGTAAATCACTTTCGTATTTTTACTAAGAATAGTTAATTTTTATAATTGCTTTCTCTGTCGATTGAGACATGTTTTAACGTTAGCCGGAAATATGCGATTTTTTTAAAATGGCGGACATTTGACTATACCATTAAGGTTGGATGGCTTTTGAGCTAATACCTAAAACAAAAAAGTGGTGGTTTTTTTTTTATTTTGAGGTTATAAAATAAAAATAGTTTTTTTCAACTTTATTTTACAGAATTGACTTCATGTTGACCAGTAGATTATACCCTGTAAAAAGAGTTAGGATGTTTTGAAACACGTTGTATGTTGAAATATGTTGCATAAACGGCCATATCTTTTGATTGCGTTAACTGAGAAGGTTGATCTCATAGCCCCAGTGGTCTGCGGACCTGAGTATATGTTGAAAATTTATACTTGATACCTTCATTCACGCGTTCCTGAGAAAAGGGTCTTGACAGACAGACGGACAACAAAGTGATCATTATAATGGTTCCGTTTCTCCTTTTGAGGTCCGGAACCGTAAAAAGGAACTCAAGCTTGTGAGTAACTGTAATACTTAAAAACTTTAGTAAGCTGTAGCGCGTAGTTTAAATCCCTATTTGAGTCAACCCTCCCGACTTTTACGGGAAAGAAAACACGCTATTTCTCCAAACACGAGTGAGGTAAACATTTAGACGACAATCAGCTTTTCGTTCGGAAATTCACTCGAAGACTCGAACTAGTGATGTCGATACAAAATAGTATAGTCGATAATAGTTGACTATCTAAAGATCACTGGGCAAAATCAGAGCCGGTTTGTAAAAGATTGCGTACACAAACAAATTTTGTTTTACATTATGAAGATAAAACTCACTTTTGACTAGTTTGTTTTTGTTTTTTGCTTACCTAATCCTGCATCGCGCCAGCAAAGTGGCTGAGTACATATACAACTTCCAACCATTTATTTCATTTCATTTCTTTTCATTTCTATTTCATTTTATTTCATTTCTTGGACCCGGCCGGGCCCCAAGCATTATCATCTGCTTGGTGGGAAATTTCCCTTTATAGTGAGGAGCATGATCACCCGCTCCTCCAACAATACTATCGATAATGTCCGACGTGAATATCGATAGCTTACCAACTCTACTATGAACTATGGAAGGCTTTGTGGGCGCGAGTTTTGGTGAAAAAAGGCTCCTTTGTGGCTACGCCGTCGGTCCTATAACTTTCTCTACACACGTACATACCTATTATCGTTTAGGTAGGTGCTCCTAGAAGGTCTTCTACGTTTTTTATTTTTTTGCATTATTGGTCAAGGTTTTTCATTCTTATACTTACTTGCTAATTGATATTTTTACCGGGGTGGCAAGAGGTGGCCCCAGATAGAAAAGAGTGGAGGTCACAAGGGGAGGCATTTGCCCAGCAGTGGGACACAAAACAGACTAAATAAAAAAAATTAAAAAAAAAACATTTATACCTATCTACACATAAGAACACCATTGTCAAACCACATGTAATTTATGTCAATAACATTAATTAGAATTTGAAAAAACAAAATTTGAGGTTGGTGCAGTGATTGGAAGAATGCACTCTATTTTCTCGTCTCTTTGACCAGTCAGACATCTACATCTACGTCAATGTTGGACGTATGGCCTGCCCACCTCCACTTTCTACGGGCTACCACCTTCGCTATATGTATAGATCAGTTCAAGGAAAGAACAATTTTCTCCGAATTTCCGTATTTCTACGAAGTATAAGAATGGATTAAACTTCTTGTATTATTCTTCTATGATTTCTACAGAGCGAATGTAGGTTTGTTTTTGGTGTTTATCCTAAATATAAGGCGGGTGTGCGTTGACATAGTGCCGTGTCGTTAGTTGTTGTCACAAAGCTCATTATCTTTTCTTTGGCATTACCTCAGTGATGACCTATTTGTGATAGTAATTTATTTTCTACTTTCTTTCCCTTGGAGCGAGGCAGCGCGGGACAGGAAAAGTTGCTGTCTTTTGGTTGCGGAGCTATCCACTTTGGTTCGCTGAGCCAGCGAAAGTGCATTTTAACATCGCTCCATGAAAACCCCACGTGCAGTAACGTAATTTCGACGATAAAATTCACCCTGTAGAGGGTACCCTGTAGCTTGAAGTAGAGTTGCCGGGGAACGGTTACTCGGGTTACTCGAAGATATCTTAGTCTATACTCTGGATATGGTTTGACCTTATAAAACATTAAAAAAAATACTAAATTCAAAAAGCTTAATTTTTTTGACAAACTACATCTAATTACTATTACTATACCCCTACCATTTAGGAAGCCTCGCTTTTCTATAACTGAGTAACATCATTTAAGTAGAATTTATTTAAAAATTTAAGGTTTTTAAATACGTTTCAATCATGATAGATGTAAAAACCCCAGCTAGGCCTTTGCATCTAGGAATGATGATTTATTCACAAAGTGCGCACTCATTATAGTTCTTTACGACTGTCACAAACTCACAACTGGAATGATGCTCGGCAGCTTTGTGCAAGTTTATGCAGCACGTGCTTTTTTAGGTATTTACCTAAAAAAGCACGTACCTCGATTGTACCTAGATGGCTAATGCAGCTTAGAGTGACTGTTATAAAGTCACTAGATGGTCGGCATTGCATTGGAGTACCTACCTACCTAGGCCTCGAATAGCCACGATATTGATCGAACAGTGCATCCAGCCGCAATACCCACACAATGTTATAAGCCAGAAAGAAGCAAACAGTCTACAGAACTACAAATTTAATAACAAAACAAAATTGTCCTCTGGCTTGTTGTAAGCCGGTGCTGCGGTTTTCGCTCCGTTGCAACTCCGCGGTCTGAGTCAACAACAGAACCAGCTTCCCAGACCTCCTCTGCCCCGCTTGCTAAGTCACCGTTTGTTCCACAGAAGGGTAGGCTGAGGGCAAATGAGAGATCAAGTTACAATAGCCACATTATGGCCGAGCAAGCGGTTACCACTAATTTGCACGGAAATTGGGGCCCAATAACATTTTCAGCGAACTGTTGCATTGTTAATTGAATGCGGACGAGTGTTGGGGGTTTGGCGGAAATCGGATTCCGGTTTATAGTTTTGAATTAGTACCTACTATAGTACTGCTCCTGTATTCGCTAAAACATCCACCAATGTTCTACTAATTATTATCAACTGTCAAATAAAGATTGTTGCTTTCAATAAGAGATATTCTCCAACAAAAAAACATGACGGTTGACTACATGACTGGATCTTTAGAGAATAGATACACAGCGTGCTTATGCTGTCAAAAAATACACAGTTGCGTGCAGTAGCTAGTCCCGCAAATTTGGCTGTGAAGGTGCCACTGGACGCTGTATAAATCATCTCATTAAGTAGATGCAAAAACCTCTCGCTAACTGTCGAAAATCGCCAATCCGCAGTGGGCAAGCGCTGGCCTTTACGTATTTTTTTTTCTACTGAGTGAAAAAACTAAGATATAGCCTGTCGTGCATTAACAAAGCTAGATTAATTCTTGGCACAGAGATACAGAAATCCTATCGCAAAATATCGATTCGACTTCCCCCGCCGCCGCTCGCGACTCAACAATCATGAATAAATTTTAATACGCCGTCTTTATCGGCGACAGTTTTATAATATTCCATGCATAATTTCCGAACTGCCCGGAAACGGAAATGGGAAAGTTGCGGGCGCTTTCGCTTACCGTGTTTTGAATTTGAGTAGCCCGCCCGGGCGCGCCATCAAAGTTGCTCCGTTGTTGGATGATTGGGTTCGTAAAACTGCAGGGGCCTGAGTCTGTAACGCAATGGTGCCAAAATGGGCTCCCAGTTGACGGCTTCCATTTTTTTTTTTTTTTTTATGTAGCCTGTATAGTGTCCCACTGCAGGGCAAAGGCCTCCCCCCTCTCAGCCCAGATTTTACGGTCTTGAGCCACCTCCGACCACTCCGGCAAGTATTTGTTTAGATCATCTCGCCATCTTCGTCTTGGCCGGCCTCGTCTGCGGTGTCCGCCGCTTGGCACCCACTCGGTGGCGAGTCTCGCCCACCTATCCGGGTCCATGCGGCTAACATGGCCAGCCCAGTTCCACTTCAATTTGGCGGTCTGAAGGCCCACGTCGGCAATACGTGTTTTTGATCGCAGTGTGGTGTTGCGGACCCTGTCGATCCTTTTGACGCCAAGTATGCTCCGCTCCATTGCCCTCTGGCAAACCTTGAGCTTGTCCTTTTGTTTTTCGGTCAATGACCAAGTCTGGGAGCCATAGGTGAGGACAGGCAGGATACACATGTCAACGAGTTTCCGCTTCAGGGAAAGCGGAAGGTTTCCCTTCATGAGACCCTTCATGGACCAGTAGCACTTCCAGGCGTTCTCGATGCGGCGATCGAGTTCCTTGCCTTGCCTGTTTTCGAAGCTTACTATCTGGCCCAAGTAGGTGTACTCGTCGACATAATGTATTATCTGCCCATCTACCTCAACCGTTCGCTTTTGACTGTTGGTCATGACTTGCGTTTTGGACCTGTTCATGGAAAGTCCAACCTCAAGGCTTGCTGTATTAAGCTCTTGCAGCATATTTTGGAGCTCAGATGAGGTTGAGGCAAACAAGACGATGTCATCAGCGAAGCGGAGGTTCGTAAGCCGCTTGCCACAAATTTCCAACCCTCTGTGTGCCCAAGACTCTGCCAGCGTCCTGAACACTTCTTCGAGGGCGGAAGTAAATAGTTTTGGTGAGAGTGGGTCACCTTGTTTTACGCCTTTTTCTATTTGAAAAGATGGTCCGAAAGAAGTTAGTTTTATATTTGCTGTGCTGTTCTCGTAGATCAATTTTAAGATATCAATATAGGTTTTATTTATGTGTTGGCTTTGTAAGGAGCTGAATATGGAAGAGTGTATGAGGCTGTCGAAGGCTTTGGAATAGTCGACAAATGCCAAATAAATAGGAATATGGTATTCATTAGACTTCTCAATTATTTGGTTTACAGCCTGCAGGTGATCCGTCGTCGAGTAGCCAGGGCGAAAACCTGCCTGCTCGGGAGGTTGCTGAGAGTCTAATTGTGCTGCAATACGATTTTCAATTACTTTAATGAATATTTTATATATATGGGAAATGAGGCTGATGGGTCTATAGTTCCCGATTTCACTTTTGTCACCCTTTTTGTGTAGAAGGATGATATTAGCATGGCACATTTTAGTAGGAAGACTGCCTTTGTATAAGATGGTGTTGCACAAATTTGTGATATGAGGCAGTAGTGACAGTTTCCCTGTCTTCAACGCTTCCGTGGTAATACCATCCTCTCCAGGACTTCTGTCATTTTTCATACTTTTTAGTACGCGGTTTATCTCTAAACCGGTTATGGGATGGATGTTGTTGGGATCTGGGCTATTGTAGTTTAAAGAAGTAGAAGTTTTAATTTTTGATACGTCCGAGTATAAGTTTTGGTAAAATGTTGTGCAAATATGAATTACTTTTTCTCGGCTCCTTTGCTTGACACCGTGTTCGTCAATAAGACTGGTGATCCAGGTCTTTGATCTAACAGCACCCTCTTTTGCGATTCGAAGAGACGTATTATTCTCTATGGCTGTTTTAACTAACTGCGAATTTAATGATCTTATGTCTCTTCTAATACTGCGTTTTACGTGTCTATCTATTTGGTTATATTGTTTCGTGCACTTCTGATAAGCCTCCCTTTGTTCTATTAATTTTAATGTAGTGTCTGTTAGTTTGTTTTTACTTCTTTTCTCAGGTTTAATTTTCTTACTAGCTCTATCTATTGCGAGTTTAATATTGTTATATTGTGATTCAACGTCTTCTATATCCGTTTTCAAATTTGAAAAATAGTTTTTGATCTCTAAATTGAACGAGTCGAAATGGTTGCGCAACAAATGCTTATTGTGCCTTCTAATTTGTTTAATGAAAAAGTTTTTACGATTTATTTTAAAATTGAACTTTAGTTTCAAGCGAATGGGTTTATGATCGGAGCTGAATTTTATTCGAGATATAGTTCCAACATCCTGAACGATAGTTTGGTCACTTGTGAGCGCGAAATCTATTTCATTTTTCGTGATACCATTGGGAGCAACCCAGGTCCAGCGACGGTGAGGTTTTTTGTAGAAGAAGCTGTTACTGATTTTGAAGTTTTGTCCGAAAGCAAACTGTAACAGCCTAGAGCCACGCTCGTTTCGGCTTCCGAGCCCGTGCGGTCCAAGGATGTCTTGGCTGTCTGTGGCTTGCCGCGGACCGACCTTGGCGTTGAAATCGCCGAGGACTATATTCCACGTACCTCGATGATCATCACAAGCCTTGTTCAAGAGGTCGTAAAATTCTTCCACTTCGTCGTCGCTATGTGTAGATGTTGGTGAATATACTTGTACAAGGGTTAATGTTTTACCATGCGATAGTTGGAACTTTAAAACTGCGATCCTATCTGAATAGCCGATAAATTCGATGATGTTATCCTTCCATCTTTTTGCGACTAGAAAGCCCACTCCATATAATCCACTTGTGATACCGAAGTGGAATAATACGCTGTTTTCGGTTTCTATGGTCGCTTCGCCCAATCTTCTCACTTCCGAAAGGCCTATAATATCCCACTTTATGTCTTTTAGAGCGTTGTCTAGTTCTACGAGACGCTCATCTTCCATAAGTGTTCTGACATTATAGGTCAATACATTGAGATTGTGCGAATTCGTGTCCTTTGTTTTTGCCGTGGTCGTTTGACGGGAGATCGATCTAACCCGGGGATGGTTCGCACCCCATGCTCCAGGGCTCCTCCGACTACCGTCATTGCCAGAGTCACCGCTGGAGACGCCGGGAACTAGGGGCCGTGGTTGGGGTGTGTGGTTCATTGAGGGGGGGTTTGGACCATTGACCCGCCACGCTGGTCCAGTGCGTGTTGGCGGGGTTTGCGTCAGAGCCTCGTCCGTTGGTCAGCAGGCTGTACCGCGTGCAGGTGGGGTTAACTTGGGCTCTGAGAGATGGTGTTTAGAGCCCTTACAGCCCAGACGGCTTCCATTACGATTTATTAATGCTGTCGGTCCTTTTAATGTTCTTGTAGTACAGCAAAGAATATTCCGACTATAATTCTAGAGGATTAGTTCGCTGGTTGTAGGAGAAAAACGAGGAAACCCCGGTTTTCTCCTCTACTGGGACGCCATCGACACGCCATTATGTTACAGACTTAAGCCCCTGGGCAATTACATACTCTGCTAGCTGGACCGTCGAACTATTTATACTTTCTGGGTTAAAGGACACACCTATTCGTTTTGCTAATACGTCACTGTTCGTGCTAGCTTACATTTTCAGTTTCACTTCGGTGTTGGTGTGATTGCGGTACCATGAGGGCTTTTCATTGAAACACGGAAACGCGCTGTATAACGGCATATGTCATTTATCTATCTTTATAGAGTTTAATTCCAGATTTTGATTGAGATTTTCTTTTAAATGAAGGTAAAAAGAAACAAAAAGTGCAATGTTTTGAATACATAACATACGCTCGGGTAGAGGGGGCAAGCCTTTACTCCTTCATCCCTCATCAGTCTCTAGCCGCACCCTCTTTCGACTTCGATATGTCATTCTATCAGCTGCTTCGGGGGAAAAAACTTGGGCATTTACAACATTGGACTATGGAAGGAAATCTCGATAGAAAGAAACATTTTCCTTCAACAAATTATAATAAGTGCTCGACATTCAATTTGCCCAGTGAACACCGTCTCATTAGCAAATCCCAACGTACAATAAACGGTAAGGTATGCTATACCCTTGTAGCTTTTAAAGTACCTTTCGTAATGAGGCCAACGAAATTATCGCACGAAATAGGGTGAGTGAGATGAAAAATCTCTGATTTAAAAGCTCTCTCGTTGCATCAAATGAATGGTCCAAAAGCGTTTGACAATCACTCTATGCTCGAGCTCAAACGTAATCTCCATTGCTGAATGACCTCGATAGAACTAAGGAATTGACCCCTTTTAGCTCTTTTGTTAAAAGCTCAAACCGTTTTCTTCTATTGATGTCGTGTTTCACGTGCTTGAAAATGTTCAGGGCCTGTAACGCAATGGTGCAAAAATGGGCTCCCGGTTGACGGTTTCAATTAGGATTTATTAATGCTGTCGGTCCAGTGTCGGTCCTTTTAATGTTTTTTTAGTACCGCAAAGAATAATATGATTCTAATTCTAGAGGATTAGTTCGCTCGTTGTAGGAGAACAACGAAAAAATCCCGGTTTTGTCCTTCTACCTGGGACGCCATTGATGCGCCATTGTGTTACAGGCTAAGGCCCCTGTTTACGAGGAGGGTACCCCGTCCACTAGCGCAATGAAAAAAAGTCATATTATGTTCTTTTTGGATGCTTTTTTAGAACCTACGAACAAGATAAAAACGGCCACTTTTGACTTTTGCAGGATTTATTAGTAGGTCCATAGTTCCTAAAAGTAGTTAAGCCTAGGGATTCTCAATTGATGGCTTGTTTGTAGAATAAACACATCCAGAAAGAAGATTTTTTTTTTTTCATTGGCGACGCTATTGTACCTAATCTTAAGTTGAGCTAATATTGTATTGTAAAGAGCGCACGAGTACGTTGACCAATTTCTGAATTGAGAGTTATCAATAAAGATTTTGAGAATTTCTGGGCAGAATAATTTCGTTGCTCTACAAATCAAATTCTAAAATCATACACTTCAAAGCCGATCCGATGTTTCTAAATATAGTGTACCTGCATTTTGTGATTCAAATGCACGAATTTCAGCTGATCACAGTCATGTCGAGTGACAAAAGGCCGCTGTGATAACAGTTTGGCATTCAGCCTGCGGTTTGCTTTCGGATTTCTGGTACACAGAGGCTGGCATTTTAGCCTGTTGAACAATTCGGCTGTGCAAGTTCAAAACCTAGCAAGCGACATGTGTGAAAAAAACGGGTTCCTGATTATTGTTGCCCACGAAATTGCATTGATAAAATCTCAAAAAACTACTAAGAATCAAAAGTAAAAGTTCAGAAAAACCTAGCGCTACGATAAAAAATAGGCTCAAAAAAATATTTTGTAAACCTGGTGTAAGCCATCGACCACTCTAAAACATAGCAAGGGAAATTCCGTTACTAGGTTTTAAAATGGTCGATGTCTCTTTTTTTGTTTTGAAATGGCTTTCAATGTAATGTAATAATTGGGCTTTCTTTTTCATTTACTTACTCCGCTGGCTCAGCGACCCGAAGTGGGTCTTGGCCTCAGACACAAGAAGTCGCCACTGGTCTCGGTCCTGCGCGGTCTCCTTCCAGTCGCCTGCCTGTAGTTCATGCAGGTCCTTGCTGACTTCATCCCTCCAGCGGTATTTGGGACGGCCGACTGGTCTTCGACCGCTTGGTATTCCAAGGTAGGCCCTCTTGACTGCCCGATCCTCTCCCATTCTTTCCAGGTGACCAAGCCAACGGAGTCGGTGGGATTTTATTTCGCCGATGATGTTGGGGTCGGAAATCAGGTCTTCGATTTCCTTGTTCTTTCTCACTCTCCAACTACCATCTTCCCTCCTAGTTGGACCCAGCATTTTCCTCATCACTTTTCTTTCCGCAACCAAAAGTTTATTCTCTTCCTTCCTCCCTTCTTTTTTTTCATTTAGCACATTTTTTTTTCTGTTAGAAAATTGTTCTTTAAAATGCCATATTCAGGTAAACAATTTTATATTTTCGCAGTGTTCATAATAACAGAATAAAATGTGGTAAATAAAGTAGAATTTTAGCAAAACCAATCGTTTTAGCTTAAATGTTTTCATACTTGCATTACACCTACATATTGGCCATACAGAAATGAAATCATATACCTACTTATTAGTATGGCAAGCCAAGGTTCTTCCGCTTCTTTTAAGCTTACTCTCGTTTAGCTGTGTGTCATAGTTTTACCACGGCATCGAAACAAAGTAATAAAACCGTTTTTTGACTATTATAGTCAAATTACTCTTGCTAGGTTTTTAAATTGCACAGTCACATTGTAGATAAATAGGGTCCCTGCACACTATGACGCTTGCCGTCTTGACGCGCGGCTGTGCCACTCTTTGCATAGCAAGGACTTGTATAAAACAGTCCCCTCCGGTTTCTACTAAGATTTATTATAGTGGCCCTTTTATGGTCATAAAAAGGGCACACTACGTCCAGCAAACGATCGAAACCGACTGCCAGGTAGGACCTATGAGCAGTAGGTCTTGCCGCCTCTGCTTGCGCTTCGGTACTCTGCGAGTGGCTCGTGGATGCCTCCACTGGACTTGTATGAAACCTTGAAAACGAGCGCAGGAACACAAAGTTTGTGGCAATGCGTCACGCGTCCAAATACTTTCATACTCAAAGTTCCACTGCCGCACGCCACAACAACATGAGTGTGAAGGGTGCCTTAGACCCTTTAGGGAATCCAGTAAAAAGACCCATGGCTCCCTTAGGCCCGGTTTCTGAATTGAGAATTTCACTAACCAAATTCTTTTGTGCGATCCTCTTGTGTGACATCTGCAGAGACAGGACGATACATAAGCATTTGGTTAGTGAAATTCTCAATTCAGAAACCGGGCCTTAGGCTTTTTTCCAATTTTGTTTGTAATCACGCGCATTATAAGCGCAAAACTACGCTTTGTGGCAAAAATATGAATCGTTTTTACCTCATTGTTTTTTTAAATAACGCCACGGGTTCTGGGCTATTATTTAAGAAACCCTGCTTAGTTGTTTAGCGATGGCGTTAAAGTCCGTTCGATATCATAGTGTCACTTTGATATTTGCCGCCTTGGCGCGCGGCGGCTTTTCTCAAAAGAAACTAAAGGACGCGGCGCAAACACGCCAGTGAATTTGGCTCGCCGCTCGTCATTCTATGAGCGTCGTATTGAGAGGTTGTGCTTGTGACTTTTGTTTGACTTAGTATTTTGTATTGAGTGTCGATAGCTGCGTGTTGATAAAATGTTTTTTCGTCCGTGGTAGGACAGCCGCGAGGTGCCTCTAGACGAAACTTCGAATGACCCAAAAATTTAAAGACGAAGGTTTTAACCACTTTTTTGTTTTTTCTAAAGCACTAACCCGTGGTGTAGATTAGTGCAAACTAATCACACCAGGTGGCGCCCCCCGTCCAGTTGACGGAGACTAGTTGAAGAAATTCGCATCGACAGTTACTTGACTCGGTAGCTCAATTGGTAGAGCGCCTGCACGGTATGCGGAAGGTTGCGGGTTCAAGTCCTGTCCCGAGTGAATTTTTTCAACTTATTATAAATGTTTAGACGAAGGTTTTGTAAAACATGTAAGAAAATTCCAGTTAATGTCCATCAACATTATGTTTAAATAAATATGTCTGCGCCCATCACAGATACTTCAAAAATAGTTGGTATCCCAAGAACCAAGATTGCCATTGTGTGTACCGACACTATCTAAGCAAACGGACTTTATAAACGAACGGTTTCACACGCGACTCATTCGGCACGAGATTGAAGGGAAATAACGAAACGTGCTAATTAGCATTCCTAGTCGCCAAGGCTGTTGCGGCTTTGGTTGTTCATTTGTTACACGATTAACTTTTCTTGGTTATCGAGTTAGTTATTGAACGAGCGAGCGCAGTTCTCAGAGTCTACTTGAACACTCAGGCGTTTGTATGTATGAATGTTGGTTCGACGATAACTTGAGTAAAGGTCGGATCGTCATGTTTGGTAGGCATTCTAGGATTTGGTATTTGTAGTTTGGTTTGGTAGGCGTTTGGTTCTAGGATATGGAATCTATGCTTTAGGTTCTTAAACATTGTTAAGCCTAGGGATTTAATTTGACGGCTCGCTTTTAGGAAAAAAAACGCATTCAAAAAGGAGATTGTTTTTTTTTTCATTGGCGGCTTTAATGGACGGGGTACCCTCCTCGAACAGTCAACGAAACGCTAAGATATCCCTTTTTTTTCAATTGACGCACTTATGCCACGCGGGATAAGGGTCTACTATCAGATATCCTAGCGTATTGCTGACTCTATTCGTTGGCGAGAACTGAAATTGGGCAAATATTTATTTAATAACGTGGCACACTGGTTGGTTGCCGTCGGCTATTTATATTTCTATGCAAAGCTTCTTAGGGCACTTGACCTTCAGCATACACCCACCACGGGTCTAAAAAGACTCGCTCCAGTCGAAAATCACGTCTTCTGGGCGTTGGTATTCAGTATTCGTGTCGATGAAAGTTCTCGCAACTCGGTGACGAAACCTAATTTGCATCATCTAGTGGCTTAGTTGGCTCCGCAACTGTAGGTTAGTTTTCCCAGAGGCTACAGGTGTTTGTTAATCAATGCCTGGGAAGAATCTGGAGGCTGACTAAGCAGAAGGCGATGAATGAAGAAATCCTCCTTAGAAAGTGGGGTTGGCTCGGGCACATACTGAGGAGACACGAGAACTACCCAACCAATCGGGTGCTATCCTGGCTGCCCGAGGGCAAACTTCGAGTGGGTCGCCCCAAATCCATGTGGAGAAAACTTCTTTGAGCCCTCTTGGGATAACAGGATTTAAGTCAAGTTAAGTTTTAGTTAGCCAGCCTGTCACTTTCGAAAGAGATTACTGTTATCTTTGCACTGGACCTCCAAGTTACCTTGGTTACAGGTAAGGCATGTAAATATTGGAATTTGCTCTCTGGTGGATGAAAGGACTAGTTTTATTAGGTAGCCGTCTCGTAATATTTATTCTAAGCAAGTAATCATGCCACCTTGATGGAAACTCCTAACTTTATAAAGAGCTGTAACTACCTAGCATACCTACACAAACCACGTAGTTATTCCCAGACATTTTACGAGTATCCATATTGTATCATGGTTGGTCTGATGACGTACTTTTAATGGAAGGTAGGTAGGTAATCGTATGAGCAGTGTGAAGTCAAATCAGTAAGTCAAATTAAAAGGGGATCGCGATAGATTCAAAATTTAGACAATTAAGGCTTTAATAAAGGCTAACTAGCGCCACCAATGATTAAAAAAAACATATCTTTTTTTTTATAACCATCTTTTTGAAAAAGTTAAACAACAGAGTTTTCTATATTACTAATAGCAATTTTTAGAATCATCAGCTCAGAGCCGAGACCCAGGAATCTAGGCTACAATTTAACTTTTGGCTGAAACGGCCGTTTTTGGCATAAACGAAATTGTAGCCTAGGTTGTTGTTCCTAGATTGCAGGTTGTAGGTTCTAAAAATTGCTATTAGTAATATAGAAAACTCTGTTGTATAACTTTTTCAAAAAGGGGGTTATAAAAAAAGCCATGATTGTTTTATCATTGGTGGCGCTAGTTAGCCCTTATTAAAGCCTTAAGGGTGGACGATAGCAACGTGGCGGGAAATTCAAAATTTTCACAGTTTTTACATTTTGTAGCTAAACTGAGCTATTTTTATTCAGCGATTTTTCGTTCGCGGCAATAACATAGTATTCTTTTGATTATTGTGGCAGAATACTAAGCAGTGGCACTGCCCGAAAAACTTGTCGTAGACCAGAACACATAATGGGCTGAATTATTGTTGTTCTGTTGTTTACAATAATCAAAAGAATACTATGTTATTGCCGCGAACGAAAAATCGCTGAACAAAAATAGCTCAGTTTAGCTACAAAATGTAAAAAACTGTGAAAATTTTGAATTTCCCGCCACACTGCTATCTTCCAGCGTTAAGCCCCAGACCTGCCGGAATAACAAATAAACCAACCGGCAAATAATTTCGCTCCGGCCCCGCTGAATGCGGAGTTCAATCCGAAGCAATCAACAGTTACATCCTTCACAAGCGTACGTACAGTCTTACATCGGGTGTGAACTTAAGGGTAAGTCTTAATTCCAGTATCTTCTAAGGCACATTGCATAGTGAATAGCCCGACAGTGGTAGATTTGTACGATTTAGGCGGCCAAAATTATTTTATGCTTTTATTCAGTAATAAATACGACTACAAACGCAAATATGGTATTTTAGACTGATTATATATATTTATATCTATTTGTTTCATTGAAATATCTTTTTATAGACAAAAAAAACAATGATTGTGAAACATTTTACGTAAATAGCGCCAAAGTTTTAAAATTTTCTTTAAGAGCCTTTGGTGTAAAAGATATATTTTGAGTTCCTTTGAATTATAAAAAATTTTTTAGTAGTTTTTGAGATTTGGGTTAGCAATTATCACAATTTGTAAAGTAAAAGACGATCATACATAAAAAAATAGCTTTTATTCTCCACAGAAAATACAATATGGAAAAAAAAACCGGCCAAATGCGAGTCGGGTTCGCGTTTTATGGGTTCCGTACTGACAATTTTTACGTATTTTCCTAAATAACCTCAAAAACATTAATTTTAAAATTATAAAAAACTATATATTTGTGATGCTTACCATGAGCCTTTTGAACGGGTCTGATTTGGATTGGTCCCGCCTGCTTAGACTGTGATGCAGTCGGGTTTTTTTTATATACAGGGTGGATTTTTGAGACGGGGCAGTAAGGGCGGGTACCTAAACCGTTATAGTTACAGGAAAACGTTCTTAGGAGACCTTCCATAACTTTTTATGATATTATGAACTGCATTCACAGATTTTGTAAAAAAATTACGGTCAGCAAAAAAAATGCTAAAATACAATTTTTTTCTATGAAAAAACCTTTTTTTATAATTATATTCGATCCTCTTTCGTGTAGGGATCAAAAATTTCTAAGGAGCCAATTTAGGTTTGAGTAAAAGAAATGTTAGAAATCGCGAAAAAATGCTCCACGTACATTTGACGTAGGTTTTTGACATTTTAATTGAGCGTTTTTATAATTATTTCTTCTGATTATCTGTTGTAACTGTAATTTAATTTATTAATTTAATTAATTTAAAAATATGGGTCCATGATGCCTGAAATAAATAATTTATTATTATCATTTTGTACGGGGGAAAATTTTTGCCGATTTCTGTCAATTCTAGCACTCAAACCTCGGTTGGCTCCTAAGAGTCTTTAGGAGCCAACTAAAAAAAGGTTTTTTTTCCATAGAAAATGTATGGGGATAGTTTTTGTAAATTCCTGACATTTCTAGTACTTAAACCTCAGTTGGCTCCTAAGAGTCTTTTGATCTCTACATGAAAGAGGATCGAATGGCTTAAAAAAAATTTTGGTATTTTATAATTTTTTTCGCTGGCCGTACATTTTTTACAAAATGTTTGAATGCATTTCATAATATCTCAAAAAGTTATGCAAGGTCTCCTAAGAACGTTTTCCTGTAACTATAGTTAAGGTACCTGCCCTTACTGCCCCGTCTCAAAAATCCACCCTGTATAACAGTTTTTTTCTTTTTAGTTCCACCAATCCACCACAAACTATATTTTCGCAATCTTCATTTAAATACCTTTAATTTGATACCCATATTGCAGGGGTTACAAAATATTATTTCAATTCGACCCAGCAATATGGCGCCTATGGGCGCCATATTGCTTTTTTGGTAACGTCACATATTCTATGACACTTGCAGCGGCAAGACCAATCCAATGACCTCACATTTGTTCAAATCGGTTCAGGCGTTTAAGCTGTAGGTGGGAACATACGAACGGACATACATACATATAAACATAGACACATACACCTTTGGGCAGTCGGGTAAAAAGATATCTACGAGTTACTACTTCGATGCCTGAGTAACTTGATGAACCTAGAACAACGGAAAGGAATTTTAACGGAAAAGAAACAAAAAAGTATTTTTTCTCACATTCTGCCAAAGTTGATTAAATGTTTTTTTTCTCGCGAAGTGGTTAAAGGTGGTGGCTAATTTTTTTGTGGTTATCTGCTTAAAGAGCTACAGTATCAGAAACTATAAGGAATTTTACTCGGACGGTCCCGGAAGTACAACATTTATACTATTGAAAATAAAAAAAATGATAATATTATGCATGAAAAAGGGCAATCTTTGATACGTTATAACTGCACTAAATATTGATATTCCTAATCTGAATTTATATTACAATTGAAGGAGCTTACCTGAACTTTCGATATCCATCACTTTTACTTGAGTAACTGAACAGTGTCAAATGAAATATTCACTTTGTAAAATTGGTTGCGCTATCAGTGACGAGAACGAACGTGTTCAGCTTGCGCGACGATCAAGTTCCGACTATCTGTGGGGGCGCGCACGCAGTTCTAGGAACTGGGGAGGGGTGGGGTTTGAGCAGTCAGGGTGTCTATTTTTCCGTGAATCAATTCGTTTTGTTATAAGTTAACTTTGAGAAATGGACTTTTGGCCGCCTAAATCCGTGAAATCTACCATAGTGCCGCGCGCAAAGAAAAATGTACGAAATCGATTCCATTAATTAACCATTAATTGAATTAATTCCAGAACTAGCGATTGTTTTACACTTCTTCTTATCGTGTCGGTGATGTTTACATATTTTATGTTTTATATTTTATCCAAACTCAAGGTTTGCCAACGGGTGATGGAGCGCAGCATGCTAAATGTAAAGAGGACTGACAGAGTCAGAAACACTACCCTGCGCTCCAAAACCAAAATTATTGATGTTGGAGCTGCGACCGCTAGGCTCAAATGGAACTGGGCTGGCCACGTCTATTATGCCGCATGAGCCAAGATAGGTGGGCAAAGATCGCCACCGACTGGGTCCCACATGACGGACAACGAAGGCGCGGCAGGCCTAGGCGACGATGGCGGGATGACCTAAATAAGTTCTTGCCCAGATGGCCAGAGGTGGCACAGGATAAAGATGCGTGGAAGACAGGAGGGGAGGCCTTTGCCCAGCAGTGGGACACTATCCAGGCTAACTAAAAAAAAAAAAAAAAAAATATTGGCCCAGAATTCGGCCACGCGTATACCGGGTATAACTATTTCGAGTTTAGATAATTGCACTCAACTTTTCTCTCTTAAACACCGCCATGTGGACACACCCTTAAAGATGGGTTGTTCCACTTAAGCTGGTGCTAAGGCGCAATCAACAGGTCGATGCGGAGTGGGTCTGTTCCGATTTGATTAGGACATTGCCAGTTTGCGGCTTCGACTGCGCTGTACCTCTTTGCCGCATCACAGCCAAGACACAGGCACAGATAAACCGCATCGAAACACTACAGGGTGTTAAAAGACCGCCAACAGACCCGAAAGCTACGCATAGTAGACACCAAAATAAAGTACTTTTTCGATAAATTATTGCTAAGAAATGATTTTGGTTTTTTAGGTTATAATTTTTAAAAATAATTTATCACGCAATGGACGTGTAACGCACAGAAGTCATATTGCGCAAGCGTAGGTATCAGTTTATGTTAGTTAAGCTTGAAGTGCTGATGTTTAGAATACATTGCGGGTTGCAATTTTAACGTCGTTTTTTGTAAGAAATATTCATAATTTTGATATAGTTTCTTCAGAAGGTATGTTAAGAACTAGATATTGAATGCATTACTGCAAAAAAAAGTTTTGATAAGTCCGACTTTGAACGTCATTATCTCGGAAACCGTTGATTTCCCAGGCATAGTTCCTTGGGCAAAAATGTTCCTTATGATGAGGATAATACGTGGTTTCCCGCTTTGTTGGCGGTCTTTTAACACCCTGTATAGTGCGTCCAGCTCGTGCATGCAACAAGATGTCATAAAACCGAGATCGAGACGAGATCTTCGCTGGCCTGTCGAGATCGAGTGCAAGAAAAAGTCTTGATATGTTCAATCTATCAAGCTCCAGCACAGATCGATGCTCAATTTTCTGAGGAAAGTCTCGATATCGAAATTTTCTCGACTCGTCTCGCTTGCCGAATCACTAATTTACTTAGTAAAATTCTCAGTTCAGAGACCGGGCCTTATATGTATAAGCTAGTCGTCGAACCAAGTCGAACTTCAACTCGAATGAAATCTGGTCAAATGAAATCCCAGACTGTGTCCAATTCTAAGATCTGTCACGCACGATACAATTGTACCGCTCTTCTATCTAAACTGTCTGTTTTCTCCTGTTCTATGAAATGGATATTCGTTTGAATGTAATTAACAGGTCTGATAGAAAGCAAATTAAATAAATCGGTTTTATTAAGTCACTAAAGAAATGAAGTACGCTAAGATACCGCTTTTTAGGGTTCCGTACCTCAAAAGGTAAAACGGAACCATAGGATCACTCGTGCAACTGTCTGTCTTTCCGTCTGTCACACACAGCCAATTTGCTCCGAAACTACTGGACCGATTGAGTTGAAATTTGGTACACTTGTGTAAGTCGGTGACCCAAACGGTAGTGCAGAATGGAGTAAATGTCAAATAAGTACAAAATTTGCTAACCCCAGAAATTTTCATTTCAAATTAGCATAACTCATAAAAGACTGAACAAATGTTCATGAAACATGTCTAAGAACCATCGCTGGAGGACCAGCTTTCAATTAGAAAAACCTCCTCCAAATCGGTTCACTCGTTTAAGAGCTACGATGCCACAGACAGACACCCCCTCACACACAGCGGTCAAACTTATTAGCACCCCTCTTTTTTTGGGTCGGGGGTTAAAAATAAGTTACAAGCCAAGACAAAACCTGTAAATAATCGGAATGAAAAATTCAACACATTCAAGACTTCTACCAATTACCATTTTCGGAATACGTTGAAGCAATCTAACAAGTCAACTCTGTGTGTGAATATTGAATACCTCATTCCGACTCAAGATTTGCCTTACCCGGCAAAGCAAAGCGAAAGGTAATGAAAGTAATATTGTACCACCAAGAAATATCTTTGCTATAGAAAGTTAACACAAAACTGGAAGGCGAGGAAGTGGCGGAGGGAGCTTTTCATACTCTGACATTCAATGCATAAAATTAAATAAATAAACACAAAACTTACCGCTCTCCAATCGTAAACCTTGCAGGCGATAAAATATCGAAGCCATCCTGATACCGCAATACAGATGATACATATTTAATAGGTAGAAACAGAAACTAATTAAAAATCATCAAACTACTTAGTAGGTGTATCCCAAACAAAGCTAACCACGACAGTCTACAAACTTTAGTACCTACGTCACACGGGATACGTAGTCGGAAAAAAATGTGGATTCTGCAGCTAAGGTTCTCTTTATGTTAGCAAATTGGAGACTCTGGTTGGCTGTCTTTGAAGAATAATAAATCAGGCAAAAAGTTACACATGGCAAGTTCATAGTTTGGGGTAAACTACTAGTTATTATCTTTCATAGATTTTGGTGTCAATCGCTTTTGCAGATTCAATTATAATATACTAGCTTTTGCCCGCGGCTTCGTCCGCGTGGACTACAGAAAAAGAATAACTGTGTGCTTTACTTTGCTCCTAAGTGTAAAAGCGTAATAATATGTAGCTTATGTGTTATTCTGATGTCTAAGCTATCTCTATTCCAAATTTCATCCATCCATCCATACTTACAAACTTTCGCAAATATAACAGGAGTAGGATTAGTAGGAAGTAGGATCTGTACGTTTTTTCCAAACACTTAACTGACAGGCTGGCGAGTTAACCTTCTGACAGAGAATTTTTTGCGGTAATACGTTGGTATGAAATATTAGGTCTCCCGCGCCCTCTCACGGCATTCGCAGGCAATTGAGGCGACCAGGCTTCCATTACTTTTTCAATTTCCCCCCCATTTTTGGGGCACATTTGAATTTGATTCGGCCTCGACACGAGATTGAAAGGTGCAGAAGCAGAGCTGCTAAAATCTTCTTCTTATTATTATATCCAAAATGTAAAAAACCATAAAATCGGTCCATCCGTTCTCGAATTAACACGACTTTGTTTTTTAAAAACAAAGTTATGTTAGTTACACCATTTATAACTCGAGAACGGGTGGACCGATTTTTATGATTTTTGTTGGATTTCTCTCCGCCCCGAATAGCAGAATAACCATTAAAACAACGGAAAAACTCACGAGAAAAAAAATAAGTCTGCGCGGACAAAGTCGCGGGCAAAAGCTAGTTGAAAATAAAAAAAGCTACGAAAAACGTAAAACAAAATACTCAACCCAAACATTTAGAATTTTAAAGTAAAACAAATTAAACTCTCAACCAAATAAAAATATTTTCGCGATCAGCGGACTCTAAATAACCGGCATAGAATCGCCCAGCCTTGTAAGACAAAATACGTCGATTAGTCCCCGGCTCTCCAGCTATACGGAGATACACCTTTTTGTTCAGTATTCTCCGTGACGCTTATGTGATTGTTAAATCAACAAACAAAATAACACAAAACAATAGAAAATATCTGTAGAATAACAAGCGGCCTTCGTATTCTGCTTCGAAAATTCTTTATCGACGGTATCTGATTCGACTTTGCCTAAAAGAAAAACAAAGTTCGCGAAAACTTTTAATAAACAATATCTTTCGGTGCTATCCCTCCGTAAGTTTAATTACAATCGACCAGGGGCCTTATCCTGAAATGCAATGGCGTGTCGATGGCGTCCCAGCAGAAGGACAAAACCGGGGTTTCCTCGTTTTTCTCCTACAACCAAAGAACTAATCCTCTAGAATTACAATCAGAATATTATTTGCTGTACTACAAAAATATTAAAAGGACCAACAGCCTTAATAAATCTTAATTGAAGCTGTCAACTGAGAGCCCATTTTGTTACAGGCTAAGGCCCCTGCCTTCGACGATAAAAGGGTGGACTCCTCAAGCGACACACTTTTATACTTGCGATTTTTTTTCATTAAAACCTCGATATTTTGACCACAAATCCTGATTAAGTACCTACTTTAGATATTTTATCAATCAACAAGTAACCAAAATTACATAGTATTGCTACAAACGATTTTGATGGGTTTTTTAAATTACGGATGCACAATCTCTATACACAACACAATATGCATGTGTTTGCGTTAGAGCGATGCCCCACGGGCGTCGTGGCTGCGCTGCGTCGTCGCAACGCAATGATTTCAACGCAGTGACTGCTACATGAGCGCTGCGTCAGCGTCACGTCGGCGTAAACAGATATTATGCTATTAAATACTGCGGCCGCTCCGTCGTTTTGAATGCAGATCCCTTTCCCGCCTCGTCTCCCTCCTCTCCTTGTGCGTTGCATGTGCATTGCGACGACGCAACGCAGCCACAACGCCCGTGTGGCATCATGGCATGTCTTTCAGATTTATGTGTAGAACGACGGAGCGTCACCGCTCAGTCGACGCAGCGCTAACGCAACGCACACACAACGCCCGTATGGCATCGCTCTTACTTGTCTGCATGGAATGGAATCTTCTCGTTTTTCCCAAGCTTAAAAAGAAAATCAGAAGCATTTCAGTGGGGAATATTACACAACTTTAAGGCTTTAAGTTGCCGCGAAACATGTTGAATACAGCCTTCATTCTACAGGCAGCTTGCAGCAGATTCATGAGCGGGTTTCCGAGTACTACATTTCCGATTCTAGATATTATAAAACACACTTTTCCGATGCGCAAGAATTTTCTTGTACCTACTCGTATCTAACAGGAAAAGTGGGAAATTAACATCAATAGCGTGGTGGGAAAACAAAATTTTGAATTCTGTTGCAAAACCCTCTAGCTAAACTATAAACTAGGACTGGGCTATCTTTGCTTAACTTTAAAGTATCTAATCAAGACGCTAACAATTAAGTAGTATTCTTATCAATATTCTAAACAATGGAATCACAATAATTTCATCTGGGGGGTTACCCTTGACGCTATTGCGATCAAATTGAAAAAGTTTTAAAATTAATTTATCTTTGAATTCGCGTAGTAATGCTTTGATTTCAAATACTTTGTAATGTTTATTCAAAGGTAAGGCTGTTTTATTAAATAAAAGCACAAAATGCGTCTTAATTTGTAAAATATTAAATTTTGTAAATTGCGCCATATTGCGGCCGTATTGGAAAAATGCGTCAAGGGTAGAGGGCTGATTAGGTGATGCGACCGAAAACTAATAGAAAAGAAGAATTTATTTACAAGAAATAATATGGTTTTTCAATAATAGTGGTACCAAAACTTTGTTGTTCCATTGTTTAGACTAATGAAAAGTACCAATAGCTTTTCAAATGAATGTGAATCTCGCTTGCATCATAAACATATGGAAGTTCACAATTTCAATATGGATAGGTACGTAATAATCATAAAGGTATCACTGTATTTGATCAGTTAATTTAGCCTGCCATAAAATTGCTATAAATATCATTTTTATTGCCGACCTCAATAGTCCGACCAAATTAGATTATTTCATTGACACTTGATTCTTGATTGCACTGAAATTGTGTAGATTAGATACACATTATTTGGCTCTATTAATTTCTTCTAAAATACTTAAGTACATTTAAATACGGTACGTTTGAAGCTTCGATCAAGGATAAAACTAGATACAACATAGAACTCTGAAATGTGTCTGGAAAAATAGATGTCCAAACTGCCTTTGGGAGCTTATTTGCTCGTAGTCTATGCAATTAAAGTAAAACTGTACACTAATGACATTCGAATATTAGACGTATGGTCGAAATGATGTTTCGTATTGTTCTATTGCTGATATCATTTGTTTCTGTGGGGACAAGTTTTTATTGTGATTTTATACGTAATGCGGATTCTATGGGATTTAGTTCGGTGGTTTGAAGAAATAAAATATTCCAATGAAAAGAGAGCTGCAAGCCATTGGGCTGAGCCGGAGCTAAGTTTTTGAGGACATGAAGCTTTAAAGGCCTTCTATACCTCTAGGGTACCATAGGACAAGCTCATAAAAATAATCTCATGGTCGTAGAAAAATAATCTTTATATCTATCACTTAAAAAAGGAAACAAAATCAAAAACATGCTCCGTAGATACTTCGCTGCAATGCAATCGTACAAAAACCTCTCGGCCTAGTCAGAGGAATTCCGCCGATTTCCCTCAGAGGATACGGCTCAAAAAGGCCTGGCCCGTGTGTGTGTAGAGGTAAGTAGCGAGGCGGCGGTGCGAGATTGCATTCTGTTCATACGCTGCTCATCCCGAGGTCGCGGCGGGTAAAGCCACGGAGTTGCGGTTCAAGGCATGAGAGACTTAGAGTGGTATTCTAAAACGCTACTTAAACTCAGTTTAAACAGAGTTCAGACTGTCGATAAAGCAGTGCATGTTTTGATATGAAGGGAGGGATATTCAAATCAAAACATGCTCTGATTTATCGACAGTCGACACTACAAGGAACTTTCTAGTTTGAACTGAGTTTAAACAGAGTTTAAGTAGCGTTCTAGTTTGAACTGAGTTTAAGTAGCGTTCTAGAATACGACCATTAGTTTCAAGCGTTTCTAAAACTATTTTCTCCGAGTCGGGTCACTTCACAAAACAGCACACTAGGTATATCAAGTCTAGATGCTGCAGGCGCCGCCGCCGATTCGAATTCGCAGCCTATAGACTTGGGCCGCGCGCTTCCAAAAGCCGGTGGCACGTCGCAGCCTATGAATACGGAAAGAGGCGCTTCATTCAGCCGCCAAAGAAGAGCCCTCGTTACGCATCCCTTAGCCGACGCCAAAGACCAACTATCCCCCTATCCAGAGACCCTTTTCCCCACACAAGAGGCAAGAAACTCGAGATCACTAAATTGGCCGGCTTTTTGCATTGTGTTTTAGCTAACCAAAGACCGCGTTGCAGCGGACTTGGAGGCCTATCTGTGCGTAGTGTTGGTTTGTAACAAGAGGTCTTCTAGAACTAGTGTTTTGGCTCGTCAAAGTAAACTTGTGTGGAGAGCAGTCTTGTGACCGCTGGAATCCCATAAAGATGTAGTTTGGAGTTGGTAGTTTAAAATGAATGTGCTATTGTAGTGTCTTGTTTTAGTTTGATGCTTTGACGCTTTTAGAAACAAAGCAAGATGGTTTTAATATTTTCTTAGGTTTGCACGAGCAAGGTATACATAATTTTAACATAATTTGTAGCTGATTTAACTCTCGTTTCGTTTTACTTCTTACATTTCCAAGGTGATTTATCTGGACACATATGTACTGTACCTACCAATCTATCAATCTGTTGGTAATGTTCTAATATCACCTAGAGAATCATATAAAACAATATAAGTTATTAAAATTCTAAGATCCTTAAAAATGATGTGACTTTCCAAACTAATTATCATAATATTAAGTGTGTTAATTCATAATTATCTTTAAAACGCTTGTATTAATAATAGCCTAGTAAAAACACGTTTGAAATGAGTTTAGTATCACACATTTTCAGAAGGTAATAGATGATTGAAATTAAATATTTACCGCTTTCAGCGACTGAAAATTCATTGTCCGATGGTACAATCGGCCACACGCTAGGATAACCCTTTTTGTTCAATTGGTGCCCTTATGCCACGCGTGGTAAGAGCTGCCATGAGGTATCTGTTGCTGTGGCCGACTCTACAAAATTTACATAGTAGGCTTCTTGTCCACCGCACCGAACCGTCATGTCCCGAGATTTTGACGGCGCCGCCGACGATGTAGCGCTACAAACATTTACCTACTCTGACCGCTTATCCACAAGTGCCTCACCACGCAAGTCATCCTACAAAAAGTATACGGTTCGGTCCTCCAAGTCAGCTGCAAGACGGTGCGGTGGACAAGCGCCCTAAGCTTTCTAGGCCCTCCGTTGCCATTGGAAACCCAAATAGTCATTGTAATAATATTGCTACTCGTAATTAAAGTACCAAATAACCCTAACCGTTTTCTTTCAAGCAAGTAAGCTCTGGCAGAAGCTACGGGGCTTTTTGTATTATTAGTACCATTTCGCTTACTTTAATTAATTTCGAGAACGCTGGCAACTACGACTTTATTCAGATACCTTTATCGTGGGCGATAGAAGTGAAAAAAAAGAGAACCATCTTAAGAAGCATGAAAAACTTAGTTGACCGGGCGATAGGATAAAAATATATGGAAGCAAACAATGGGGCAAAAATCTATCAGCTGTTCACACTTAACTACTGCACCAAATGTATTAAAAAGCATTTTTGCCCCATTTTTTGGCCTCATAGTAAAAGTGCTTTACTATCGAATTCGACTGTACACACGACATCACGTTGGCCTTTACACGCTAGCACTCTACTCGGTTACGTTACGGGCGACTTTTCAACAAAAGCGTACAGTCTGACGTGCCGTCGTGTGTACCTTGCAGTAAACGACCGAAGGTGTACAGTTGGCGGAATAATGAGATTCCGGCGCGATCGTGTACCATTAAGGCGCCTAATTGGACCCGGGCTAATAGCCCTTCAGCCTATGCGCGCCTGCACACGGTGGAGCCAGGGCCGGATTAGTTACATAACCAGAGGTTAATACTGCGAGCCCCCGCTGGCACCCCATGCCCCAGCCCCGTGGCAAGATTTACGTCCTTTCTCTCACTTTAATATTTGTTAAGATTGTATGTTTTTTCCTGCTCCTGATCCTTTGTCTCAATTATGCTACACAGAGGTTCCCGAAATTAACTTAAGGGTCAACTAAAGTAGCGCGACGGGAAATGCACAATTTTCATGAATTATTAACTTTACAAAATTAAATCACGAACAACCAAATGACGTTACCCTGTATCGCTCGGTCGTCCAATGAAAATACCTTTAAGTAAAGAAAACACCGGACCGAACACAAAAGTGGCAGACGTCGGAAAACGCATAACTTCTTTGAAGTGGAAGTGGGCAGGGCACCTGGTGGGATATACCGATGGCAGATGGACAAAGTCCATTGCGGAATGGCGACCCCGAAAGGGGAAGAGATCGGTTGGCAGACCACCAGCCAGATGGTCCGACGACACACGCCAAAGTAGCCGGAAAACAGTGGTTGCGCCTGATGCAGGATCGTGAGTAGATCACGTGAGCATGAAGAGGCCTTTACTCAGCAGTGGGTGCTAACAGGCTGATGATGATGATGATGAAAGAAAACAGCTCTTTTTCTTAAAACTTTGAACCTATAGCAAAACTGTTTCACTAAGGCCCCCATTTGTTACGGGTTGGTTATGGGCCCCGCACTGGCCTATTCCTCACTCCGGCCCTGGGGTAGGGTTAGCTCATGTGCTGACTCGTTTAGGTTATAGGTGAGATGATGTAAAGCGATTGGGCTCGGTGGATTTATAAAAAAATATCTCGGATTGTGAATGGTTAGCGCTGTGCAATTGTGCATGTTGTCAATATGTTATCTTTCTTTTGTTGGCTAGGACGACTGAGCTGGGCAAACCTACTCTTTCTTAAGAGGGGGGTACCCGATCCCGACCCGGTTAAAAGCGTTTTTTGTGCGGGATTTATTCGTAGGTTCTAGGATCTGGAATCTAAGCCTTAGGTCCTAAAAATAGTTAAGCCTAGGGATTTAACGGCCCGTTTTTAGCAAAAAACGCATCCAAAAAGAAGATATGTTTTATTTTTTCATTGGCGGCGCTAGAGTACCTTTACCGTCGCCTTAACATGACGTGGATACTACAGCGTCCTAGTGCACCAACTTCTCTAGCTATTCGGTTGTACTTGTACTTCGGACGTGCTACGGTTTTTCGTAGCTACTGCTACGGGGATCCAGCGTAGCTCTGCTACGTCGTAGACGCGTAGCTCATTGTAGTCATATTTAACTTTTTTTAATCTATCGTGTTTTTTTTTTTAGTTTAATGCTTCGCGATATTCACACAAAAGGCTCGAAATGCCGGCCGCTTCAAACCAGCGAAAACATCGGGATAAAAATAGTTATTTGTTATGCAGGAATGCAAAATTATTGTTTTCAGTGAGTGCTTGTATTGAATACCGAGCTAGCATAGGGCTTCGCGTTCAAATTTCGAAGCGCACAAAAATACAGGTAGTTTAAATTCGGCTTTTACACGATCGTAAGTTACTAGTAACAGCAAACTTTCCGAGCCTGGGAGATGAAAAGGTTAATTATTGACTTTCCTACATAAATAACCGCTTCCACTAATTTCGAGCCAAATATTTATTGATTATCGTGAGACCAAAAACTAAATAAAATCACGTAAGGAGAAAAAGAAACTGATTTATAATAGGAGGACAGGAGCCTCCTGATTGATACCTGTCAATTTACTTTCTAGGAAGTCGCAGCCAGGTATTGTGAAATGAAATAAACTATTAATTTATACAGGGTGTTCCAAAGTTGAAAAATTGACGAAAAACTGTCGTTGAAATCAACGCATACATGTTATAAGTTTTAATAGATTTTATTTAATCTGACAAATATTTCTAATACCTTCCATGTCAATTTAGCCTAGGAATAACAATGTACACTGAGTCAAAGTTTGTTAATATTAATATGCTATTAAAGAACATTGAAAATCAAATCAATCTGTCGTTGAAAAGCGGTCAAAGTTGAACAACTGGAATTGGGAGAAATGTAATTTCGATCGGTTTTCTTTTATTACCCCTATTTTGGTACCCCTAAATGTGCTAACTCTGGACTACCGCTTGACACTATTTTTTGGAACACCCTGAATAATTTACGTCCATTCTTGGGTGCAATATCTTACTGACGCTCAAAGTTACCGGATCAGAATTTGAAGATAATCCTGCATCAGTTTTGAACATCTGTTAAAGCTATTTCAACCTGGGCTTAACCAACTTTGAACTCTGCTGGAGGCAGTTAACTGTTGGCCTCAATAACTCTCCCTATAAATGATTCGTAAAAATCTCTTAGAAATGGTGGAAACCAATGTCCTACACTGTAAGGCATAAGACTCTCTCTCGAAGGCGTTATAACTTTTTTTTTTTATTCAAATATTTAGCTTTAATAGTAATTTCTAATTTTAATAGCTAACTGCTAATATCAAACACATATACCTACATAGGAGAGATAATAATAAGAGGAAAAGAAGCATAAGATCAAAGCTGTCAAACGGGCCTCTACGTGTTGGATACGCCGGCTAAAGCACCGGGACTCTATATAGTCCCGTGAATGTTTACGATAGACATACATAATAGTAATAATAAATAATGTATGGAGGCCGGCCAAGACGAAGATGGCGAGATGATCTAAACAAATACTTGCCGGAGTGGTCGGAGGTGGCTCAAGACCGTAAAATCTGGGCTGAGAGGGGGGAGGCCTTTGCCCTGCAGTGGGACACTATACAGGCTACATAAAAATAAAACAAAATGTATGGACACAAAAACAATCAAGGTTACATAATTATGGGATGCGACCTTTTGGAACTGAGACGCGCGCGGTAAGCAAACTCGCGTCGATGCAACTTTGTCAAAGTCAATCGCAAACATACTTAATGTTTGCGATTGACTTTGACAAGGTTCCATCCCATTCTCATTCCGCGCGGATTATAAATTTTTTGGTAGAGATAGGATAGCTGGATGATGATTAATCAATCATTGATTCATCGATAGGTGATACCCTGGATCCTGATCTAGGTGAGATTTACCTACATAATATTGTTGGTTGCCCTCTATAATAACCGAGATCATAAATGTCCGCCATCTTAAGCCAAGACTTGTGAAAAGTGTACCTACTTTGCTTGTAACTCCACTCCGCCATGAAAATCAGACGTATTTTGAAAACATGGGCTTCGTGGAAACTTTATGAAAACAAACATAACACAAACACAGAGATGAAACGGAGTCTCAGTGCGTTACAAATTGAGACCGCACCCTTATAATATGTAACTTTAATGACTATGGATATTTTTATGGACATTGATCTTATAAGAGTGGTCCTGAAACTACATACCTACTCGTACTTAAAAGCGAAGTACTGTTTTTATATTATTTTAACGGTTTCACTTACTTTTATTGTTTGTCGGAATAGCCATTCGACATGATGATTAAGACTTCCGGACGAGGTCGAAACATGTCGGCTATTCTGAAAAACAATAAAAGTAAGTGATACCGTTAAATTAATATAAAAATGTGCAGTGCTTACGAAAGTTTAAGTTGTAAAACAAAGTACTAAGATAACCTCACTCCACCGTTATCAACAAAACATATACAATAATATTTGACGGACAATCAAGTTTAGGTGAAAAATGCACTTGAATATGTTTGAAAACAAAAACTAAAAGACGGATTTAGCCAGTTGTTCATTCCCTTATCGTCAGTCGTTCAAAATAATGTCGTGTCTGTAAAAAACAAAACACTATGGCCTTTGCATCTACGTAATGAGGTTTATACAGCATCTTCTAGCACCTACACTCACACTAGATGGGTGAAGACACCACTCGGCGCTGCAGTGCCTGGGTTTTAGATGGAGTAGGCTTGCCCAGCACCTTCCAACCAAACATCCACTCTACGATAAATGAGCATCTAAATCAAAGTGTCAGTGCTTGACATTTTTGAACGAGCGAGCGAAGTCTACTGTCTACTGGAGTCTACTGGAATAATCCGGCGTTTGTATGTATGTATGTATGTATGTATGTTCGTTCGACGATAACTTGAGTAAATTTAGTCGGATCGTGATGAAATTTGGTAGGCATGTAAATTAGTCCAAGAGAATTTTTTGAACGAGCGAGCGAAGCGAGCGAAGTTCTCCGAGTCTACTGGAACAATCCGGCGTTTGTATGTATGTATGTATGTATGTATGTATGTATGTATGTATGTATGTATGTATGTATGTATGTATGAATGTTCGTTCGACGATAACTTGAGTAAATTTAGTCGGATCGTCATGAAATTTGGTAGGCAGGTAAATGAGGCCAAGAGAATTTTTAAGTTCGAACATGAGCCAAATCGGTCGAGGGGTTGCTGAGATATGGGGTCGCGAGTTCATAGTTCGGGGCGAACCACTAGTTAAGTTCGAACATGAGCCAAATCGGTCGAGGGGTTGCTGAGATATGAAGTCGCGAGTTCATAGTTCGGGGCGAACCGCTAGTGTTAGTCATAGCCATTGAGGTTACACAATTACAGCGCTTCTGTTGCGAGAACGCTACTGCATCATGTATTCCCATAACTTGTTAGCGTGTGCCCTTAGGGAACGAAACTTGCAACTCCACTTAAGTGAGAGTTTCTCTTCCATTTGAGAAGATAATAAAATACGAAACTGCGCTGCAGATCATTCAACTCGTCAAAAACATACTGTACGTATGTTCAGCGCCTAAATATTCCACTCAACCTCCGAGCGTCAAAACACTCGAAAATAGCCCTTATTGAAATGAACTATAATTTTTTTTAGACATTTGAAAACGCTTATTTTTACGGTGGATATTTTAGATAATACAGGGGCAGAAGGGGCCAAGTTTACCTTGGGGATTCATATTATAAGTATTTGACTAGAATGAGTTTTCCATTACGTATCAATCAACTCCCATTCGTTGGTCTCAAGTATGTTAGGCAGTGGTTTTACGTAATTTGGGTCGAATCGCGGTTATTTTTGTAGGAAAATGAACTTAATTTATTATCCCGACGTTTCGACTGCGTTGCAGCGGCCATGGTCAGTTATTTTATGTGTTTTATTTGAGGCAAAGGATCATACCTGCAGGGAAAAAATGCGGTTTTAATTACAGGCCTTTGAAAATAGAGACGATATGAAAGCACTCTTGTACAAGTACCTATTATTAATCATCATCCATTTTTGACGATAGGCTTTTTATTCTGGCAGATTTTTTACCTTTATCTCAAGCTTGGATATGCTCATCCCGAGACTGTTTGCTTCCCGTTGACGCCATAGGTAGTTTTAAGCTAGACGTTAGCGGCGGATCGGGTCGGATCGGACCGGGTCGGGCCGCAAAATGAAATCCACCTGCCTGTATTTATATGAAACAGCATCCACTAGCGGCGGACTATTGCGCTGCGGCCCGCTCCGCCCCGATCCGCCGCTAGTGATCGCTGTTTCATATAAATACAGGCACGCGGATCTTTGCGTTGCGATGCGCCCCGGCCCGATCCGCCTAGTGGACTTTAGGGCGCCTTTATTCTTTGTGTTCCAGTTGGACACTATTTCAGTGCTATTTTGGAGGGTTGGTTTTGGGGTCATCGCATAGTATAAATGACCTGTCCAACGCCTATCTACCTACTTATACAGGGTGTTACAGCAAGGTACTGTCATAGCGAAAGGGGTCGCTTAACACATCAAACAACTTACTATGGAATCAAGTGCGAAATCTCAAAAAAGATACCACCTTCTCCATACATGTGTGACGGTAGGTATCGAACTTTTGTATGGAACATCTGATATTTTTTTCGAGATTTCGAAGTTGGTCCCGTATTAAAAGTTGCTTATTTCTGTATGACAGGACCTTTCTTTAACACTCTATATACCTATTAGTAAGTAGTTGTCATGAACTTTGAGTTAAGTGAACTACCTGAAAATCCTGTGTTAGCTTGTTCCAAAAGTTAAAAAAAACTTCAGTTTCACTTCGGAGTCGAGTTACATTCTCTTTGAGCGATATTTGGCAGTTTTTTCTCCAAAGAGTCATCAATCACACGCAATGTTCATTAATTCTTGTAAATTGTGTTTATCTTTCCTTGGGGACTGATTTCATCGGTGAATTGTAATTGCCGTTTAGGCCCGTAATATCAATCACCGTTTAAACCAAAAAGGCTAGTTTAAACCCTATCTGTCGATTAGTTTTCATACAAATGCGGGGTTTAATCTATGGTCTGAGTTTAAACTGTGATTGATATTAGTGTCATTTTGATTTAATAATAGTACTGTTTATCACGGGAAATATACCAAATAACCAAATAGGGATATTTGGTTTCATTTGAACAGTTCAGTGAATTGGTGCCTCGGTTTTCCCTTTTCGGTAAAAAATAACATCGTCAAGAAAACGTGTTGCTACCTCTGAATATTATCCCATGTAATTTTGGACGATTTCGGTGTAGATTGACACCATGCTTTTGTAGATTATTGACCAAATCAAATCCTCCATCAACCAAACTCCAGTTAACATAATTTGACAAAACCGTGCCCCAGATGAAAATAGCGCGGCTCGAGGGAAACTTTGCTAATATGTTTAACGAAGTTAAGGCCGATTTTCCCTTGAGATTTTTCCAAGTTGAATGACGGGAACTTTCGACGCATCAAACGTCGTCCTCATTTGCCTCGTTATATTCATAAAGGTTCTCGTACATTTAATGAGGAGCTTTATGATCGGTTCGACTTTTTGTGTCTCGGCAAATTGACCAATGGCCCGTTTTCAACTGAGAGTTGAAAGCTGAATTTATAGCTATTGTTAGATGGCGCTCATAGGCTTGGACACAAATTAATAAAAAAGCGAAATTTGACAGTCGTGACAACGGCTCATTATTAAAACACCCGTACTGTACGGGGGGTGATAGTTTTCCCCGTACGTAGGTACCTAAATGTTTGTTTTGAAACACCCCAATTGTTTTAAGCATTAAATTTCTGTTACAACTAAACTAGTGGTTCGCCCCGAACTATGAACTCGCGACCCCATATCTCAGTAACCCCTCGACCGATTTGGTTCATGTTCGAACTTAAAAATTCTCTTGGCCTCATTTACTTGCCTACCAAATTTCATGACGATCCGACTAAATTTACTCAAGTTATCGTCGAACGAACATTCATACATACATACATATGTCGCATTGTGAAAAGCAACATCAAACATCGTTCGAGCTGAAGAATCATTGTAGACGTATTTTGACAGTTGATTGTAAACAAAGTCATAGATTACTCATCACAGATTATCCAACCAAGTTGTCGGTTCACAGATTAGAAGTTAGTTTAGTTCGATGAACGAAACGTCAAGCAAACTTTGGCAACCCTGCGCGGTTCGACCAATCAGGGCTCGCGTCGAGGTATAGCGTGACCGTCGAGTCTATTTAAGTGCGGAGCGCGCCTCAAACGCGACAGTTCACGACCGTCAGCGGTCCGAGAAGGTTGTGTAGTCGGCTCTTTGCTAAACTTACCACGTTTCTGTAACTTTACTGTTCTAGTCGAATATTGCTATAGAGTCAGTGCTATTTCATAGTGTTCAAGTGTGAGTAGAACATCAAGAAAGGTAACGTGAGTACTGTTCCAATTCCATTGTATTTCCATGCCTGTATGTGTAAGCAATCACTGTGTTCCTAATTATTGTAACTACCTCTAAAGATCAAAAGAAAGAGATGTCCAGACGGGTTTTCTTGTTGCTTCTTTCCCGGTCTGTTTATGCTTAGAAGCAACGTAGATTCAGTGCCGCCTATTGCTAAATAAATTCCATTAAGCAATCTGGCACAAACACGTGTGTTTTATTCCTAACCTACCTAGAGTGTCCCACGTTACGCCCACAATGTCTTGTAAGTGAGTATTAACATCCTGACAGTCTTCAGTATTCCCATGCCATAGCTAAATCCCTCCCTCGTTATCCGACACATATATACATACAAACGCCGGATTGTTCCAGTAGACTCGGAGAACTTCGCTCGCTTCGCTCGCTCGTTCAATAAACTGTTTCCGCAATAAGCTCGGTGGTCAACTGACTCGAATGCGGCGCGGCGGCCTTCCGCTCACGCCCGCAGGTTTATTTTGCATAGGTACATAATCGTATTGCTTACCCGGCGGAAATCTAAGGAATCGAAATATTTCCATAGTCACACGAGTATCTAACGATTTTATTTGTAGTTTTATTAGTATTCAGTACCGATACATTTTGTTATAAAAACGAGTTGTTTTAATGTACTTTGCACGAGATGTACGAGAAACTAACGAGTGTATCATCCTGTTCAAAAACTGTTCCGGTGTGTTAAGTTTATTTTTTGAACCCACAATCGAAAAGAGGGATGTTATAAGTTTGACCGCTATATTCTGTGTGTCTGTCTGTGTGTGTGTGTGTCTGTCTTAAAGCGGGTGAACCGATTGGGATGCGGTTTTTTTTAAGTATTTGAAAGCAGGTTTCCTAGCAAGTGTTCTTAGATATGTTTTATCAAAATCGGCTTAGCTGTTTATAAGATATTATGCTGATTTGAAGTTAAAATGTCTGGGGATTTTTTTATTTTTATTTAGTAGTTAGTAAAGTAAATTTAGTCTTATGTCCTAATCTATTTTTTTTTTTATAACAAAGTTTTTCTATCATTACAGGTTACCCTATTGCGACAGACAAGCACACATTTACTATACCTAATAATACAGGGTGTTAAAAGACCGCCAACAGACCCGAAAGCCACACATACTAGACACCAAAACAAAGTACTTTTTCGATAAATTATTGCTGGGAAATGATTTTGGTTTTTTAGGTTATAATTTTGAAAAATATTTTATCACGCAATGGACGTGTAACACACAGAAGTCATATTGCGCAAGCGTAGGTATCAGTTTAAGTTACTTAAGCTTGAAGTGCCGATGTTAAGTATACATTGCGGGTTGCAATTTCAACGTCGTTTTTTGTAAGAAATATTAATAATTTAGATATGGCTTCTTGAGAAGTTATGTTGAAAACCAGATACTGAATTCATTTCAACAAAAAAAAAGTTTTGAAAAGTCCGACTTTGAACCTTATTATCTCGGAAACCGTTAATTTCCCAGGCATAGTTCCTTGAGCAAAAATGTTCCTTATGATGAGGACAATGCGTGGTTTCTCGCTTTGTTGGCGGTCTTTTAACACCCTGTATAACACTTGGTTATGTCTATACAGCAGGGCGGTCCAAACATAGACGCCAAGCGAAAAAATCCAGATCTTAGCCTCAGTCAACGGCAGCCATCTCCGTAAAGTAAGAAGAAACAGTAAAAGTTAAATCTAAACGGTAAGTTAGAATAAACCTACTGTAACTTTATGCGAAAGGCTTAACATAATCTGAAGAAATCAATCGTGGTAGAGTCTAAAAAGAAGTATCATTAGGAACACTCTTCCCTCAGTATTTCCCGGTAACTCCACGCTAGTCTCGACTTGATCACTTACGGGCATTAGAAGAGATGGTAAGTTATTTCGAAGGCGTCACTTTTAAAGTAGAAATGAAATAATGAGTACCTCGAATCTCATTTTTTGTTGCCATGAATCCTCCGTGGAGTCTGGGGCAGAACCATGAAGGGTAAATTGGTAGAAGTATGACTACATAGCCCGTACGTAGCCTGATAGCCTAGAAAAACAAATTATGACGAGAAAGGTGGAGTGAAAGAGAGCTCGAGGCAGACCACCTGCTAGATGGACGGATATTATGACCAAAGCCACGCAAAAAACACGCACGAACTGATCCATATCACGAGTGATAGAGCGCAATGGAGAACTCTAGAGGTACTCTCCGCCACCTTCAATGATGGTCACGATCCTCAGTATTGAGGGAACGACTGAATGGAATGGATGAATACACCGAGACAAGAACCACCGCAGATTTACTTTTGCATTTTCGTTGCGAAATCGCAGAGTTCCGTACTGGATATCGAACTTTATTTGGTCGATTAACATGTATCGAAAACACGACTGGTCAATTGGCTACTGATCGAAGACATCCTAGATAAATAATAATTTAATCAAAACACTAATGATTTTTTTGCACCTGGCATATGACCTCAGTCGTGGGAAAAGGGGCCACTATAATAAAACCTAGAAGAGACGTGGGACAAGGACGCGGCGCGGACGTGACATTTTGCTTTGATTGGACGTTTTCCTTTGTTCGCGCCCCGTCTCTTCTGTGTGTATTGCGTGGCGTCGCTTCTATACATTTAATATGACAGTGACATCAAACTGACGTGGCGTCCACGCCGCGTCTTCGTCCTATGTCGCTTCTGTTTGTCTGGCCCTTAAGGGTGGTATTAATAGTCGTCTGAGATCATCTACTTGAGATCGATCCAAAGTAGGTGAACTCAAGCCTTGGCTAATGTCAAACTAGACACTATATTGAGATTGAGATTGACATTAGCCAAGGCTTGACATTAGCATTTGACCTTTCTGAGATCACCTACTTGAGTTCGATCTTGAGTCGACGACTATTAATGCTACCCTAAGTGACCGGAAGGACTGACGCAAGTTTGTCTGTTCAATTAAAGGTTTAGCCTGATGAGGTAGGGTCCGTAGGCTATAGAATACCGCGTTCCTTCGCACCATGTGAATGAAACTCCACTGGAATGGAACGAAGCAAAGTTCCGTCGATCACGACAGAACTCATTTAACTTGCCCGTGACGCCCGCCCGGTGGATAATGTTAATTTATGTTTATTGAATAAAAAGTATCGAGAGAGACATGTGTGTAACTTGTCCAAGAGTACGCAGCTGCGGCTTGGGTGTAATCGAAACTTTGTGAACGTGTGGTCTGTAACTTTTGGCACGGAGTTAAGATTTGTGACACGACTACAAGACTTTTACAACTGAGTTAAGACTTTTGACACCACTATACAGAGTGTTAAATTCTCAATTCAGAAACCGGGCCTTACTGCCGATTTCTGAATTGAGAAATTCACTAAGCAAATGCCTAAGTATCGTTCTGTCCCTGCAGATTTCACACGAAAGAGCTTGACAGAACGATACTTAAGTATTTGCTTAGTGAAATTCTCAATTCAGAAACCGGGCCTTCCGTTCCGTACAAGTCACTATGGAGCCAAGTGCGAAATCTCGAAAAAACTGCTGCTCATACATTTGGTGGGGTAGGTATCTAATTTTAGAATGAAACAGCAGATATTTTTTTCGAGATTTAAATCCGCAATTTTTTTGTATTCAATTACTTTAATCGAGCTAATCTTGTATATTCCTAACGGGGGATCTCGAAAACGGCTTTAACGATTTATATGAAATTTGGAACAGAGATAGCTTTAACATAAACAAAACACATATGCTATATCATCACGCTGGTTTACTTTGGTGGGCAAAGCAAATCAATAAAATGTAGCGCCATCTCGTAGAATTCGAGCGAGGCTGGGTCGCCCAGGTACTTGGTGAGTTAAACGACCCCTTTCAGTGTCAGATGACCTTTCTGTACCACCCTGTATACATTAGCTGCCCACATGCCTTGTGCAAGCAGGGCCCTTAGCCTGTAACACAATGGCGTAACATTGGCGTCCTAGGTAGAAGGACAAAACCGGAATTTTTTCGTTGTTCTCCTACAACCAGCGAACTAATCCTCTAGGATTAGACTCTTAATATTCTTTGCTGGACTACAGTAACATTAAAATGACCGACACTGGACTGACATCATCAATAAATCGTAATTAAAATCATCAACCGGAAGCCCATTTTGGCACCATTGTGTTACAGGCTAAGGCCCTGGTCAGTAACACGGAGCAATGCAATGCAAGGGGCGGTCCGGCCCGGCGCAGTTGGCCGCAGATTTGCATGTCAAAACGTCGAGCTGCGCTGGGCGCGTCACAACGCGGTGTCAGCGTGTGTCGAGTAGAACGTAGAATACTCCAGAAGAATAGCATACCTACCTATTCTATTCTAATCTAATAGGATGCCTTTTGTCTTAGGCAGGATAGCACATAAGTTTTTGGCTCATCAACGATAATGTAGCTGATGTGAAATACCTAATACTCGCGACACTCTAATAAGGGTTAGCGCGGTGCTACGATTTCCTTACGATATATTACGAGTAGGTACCTACTCTATTCTTGGTCATCATGTTCCATTTTCCCATGAAAAGAAGAATTCATTCGTTTTGAGAATGCTAGCCTTAAGAGGCCCCTTCACGACCGTGGGAACTCAGTGACGGCCAAGCGCGTGAAACACTGTTTTCTATAGCTGTTTCACCCAGAGCGAGACGGGGCGCGGGAAAAGTGAAAGGCAATGCGCCTGTATGAGTCTACGTGTGTTCGTGTCCTTTTGCGAGTATGTAGTTGTAGTTGTTGATCTATTTTCCCAAATGTTTTCGTAGTTCCGCTGCCATTTCTACATTTTATTAGCTATTTCCAAAATCTTTTTTTTCTGACAAGTACAATACATTATTGATGTTCCCAAGGTAGAAAGACTCCAATAGGCAGTGTAATAATGTAAGTAAATAACAGCTGAAAGTAACACCTTTTTCGGCGCGAAAAACGCATCGCTCTAATTTCTTTCATGCTATTTTTTTTAGTATAAAAACCTTTTGCAAACCTCCGTATTGGTCATCTACTGATATAAACCAAGTTTCAGAAAAATCTAGCCTGTAGTTTATAAATTAAACCGGAACTACGTTTGTATGGGAAAACGCTGCTTCAGGGCGTTTTTAAGGTCCAACGATAGCAGCGTGGCGGAAAAGCCTATTATTTCAAAGTTTTTATTTTTTATTTCGAAGCTAAACTGAGCTGATTTTGTTTTTTGGTCGAAAAACTTTATTGTGTAGGAGCTACAGTCGATATTTATTTAAATGATACCTACTGCGGAGTGAACTTTCTGTGCCTGTACTATAATGTATTCTGTGCGTTAACGTGTGTAGTGTTCTAGGACATTAATGAACCTCAGTGGAATGGGTTGCTGGATTTAGAGCGCTCGATTAATGATGGAGTGCGTAATTTGATTTTGGTGAAACTGAGTCTTTGATTAATTGTCGTCCGCTCTATTACAGCGAGTGAAGCAAAACGAGCAGTACCTGCCTACTATACAGGATGTTAAAAGACCACCGACAGACCCGAAAGGCACGCATACTAGACAATGATGAGGACAATGCGTGGTTTCCCACTTTTAATACCCTGTATAAGCCCTTTTAAATAACAATTGAGGCGCTTTGTACAAGAACAACCTTTGTCCCCAGAGTAAATTTGGCGCTTTTTGGCCAAAACGATTGTCCTACAAGCAAACCTTGGTGGTTTTTGTAAATTTGCCGAAACTTTCCGATGGAATAACAGCTGTGGACATAGGAAGTTTTTTTATACTGATTAGTGGGGCTAATGCAGCTTGTTGAACAGTGGTGAAAACAGAAATTCGTTAAAAATTAGCATTGGCTGTTCTTGTAAAAAGCGCCTCAATTGGATAAAATGAAAAATCGTTGTTTACAATAATACTAGAAATCTATAAACATAGAAGTGCGAGTAACTTTCGCTTCCACCGATTACAAAAAAGTTTTCAATATTTCGGGCATCCAACGTCGACTATCGGATCGATTCATATTTTTCGCTTCCAACTCTCGCATCGATGAAGCAGAAAACTTTCAAATTTTTACATCGTTATTTTTAGAGTTCCGTGCGTCCGATGAAAACCATATTGCATTCTTTAAATCCTCGATCGACTGGAAGACACAAATATTTGGTGACCAAATCACGGACGCAATAAGTATAGTGTAGAGTCAAAGGGTGGTATTAATAGTCGTCTGAGATCACCTACTAGAGTTCGATCTCAAGTAGGTGAACTCAGAAAAGTCAAATGCTAATGTCAAGCCTTGGCTAATGTCAAAATTGAGTAGCTGTTAGCATATTAATAGACACTATCTTGAGATTGACATTAGCATTTGACTTTTCTGAGATCACCTACTTGAGTTTGATCTTGAGTCGACGACTATTAATGCCACCCTAAATTATTTAGTAGTTATTTCACTACCTGAAGCAAGAGTTTTCTATCCTCGTATCGTCCCACTTGCGCAAAATTAGAGACTCCTCACTACTCACTAAAGCCCCTCTACCCTTGACGCATTTTTCCAATACGGCCGCAATATGGCGCAATTTACAAAATTTAATATTTTACAAATTAAGACGCATTTTGTGTTTTTATTGAATAAAACCGCCTTACCTTTGAATAAACATTACAAAGTATTTAAAATCAAAGCATTACTATGCGAATTCAAAAAGAAATTAATTTTTAAACTTTTTCAATTTGATCGCAATAGCGTCAAGGGTAACCCCCCAGACGTAAGCTAATCGTCCCCGACTACAACTGGGCGTAATTGCCTAACTTTTAAATCTATCGCGATCCCTTTCAATGGTATCGGGATTATGATCGTGATTGCGACTTTAGAATGGAAGTTTTAAGTCACAATCGCTAACAGAACGGATGACTCACACACAACGCCATACAAATTGAATGATATTGAGTCGAACGATTTTGCTATTTTCTTCACTCATCCTTCAAAATCGAGGCGCAATCCCTATCCCTATCCCAATCGCTTTCAATAGGGATTTGTCCAAGTGTCACATTTGACAGAGATTCTAACTAAATCCCTAAACTAAATCTGTGGATTATATGGAAAACACAGATTAATAGACTTATTTTGCCAGTTATTCTAACTATAATAATTGACGCTTGGAAAAATCCTCATTAGAGTTTGTGTCAAATAAATAATGCAGTCTGACGTTCGTCAGCACCTTTCAAACGTCAATTTGAAAGGGATCGCGATAGATTCAAAAGTTAGACAATTACCCCCCGTATAGATAAAAGAAGGATGTGCCGACATCAAGCCCGTGTTCTCATTATTGGAAAGCTGTCACGGACATCGCGTCTGTAAGCGAGTCTTTAACTACAAGTAATTTTGCAGTGCCACAGACTTGTTTAAAGCGATAACAGCATCGCTTTTATCGGATTTCCAAGCAACTCATTCAACCAATTCCATCCAATGAGGGCTACCGTTTTAATGGTCCCTAGTTGGCGCCACTGTCGAAGTATAGCTTTTTAAGTTATTTATTTCTTAAAGTTGGTACGAAAAAAAAGTTTACTCACATTAAAATATTTAATACCTATCTTAAAATTTTACTAATAAAAAACATCGAGCAAGATAGGGGTTGAATCTTCTTCTTATCTTGCTTAGGTTGGTTCTTCAATCAGGTGGGCCAGCTCAAAGAATCACGTCTCTACTCAAAGCTAAAATACCTTGTTTGGCATCGCCTCGTTAAGGCTGGAAGATAGCAGCGTGGCGGGAAATTCAACGTTTTTCACAGTTTTTTACATTTTGTAGCTAAACTGAGCTATTTTTGTTCAGAGATTTTTCGTTCGCGGCAACAACATCGTATTCTTTTAATTACTGTAAACACCAAAAAAACAATAATTCAGCCGATTATGTGTTCTGGTCTACGACAAGCAGTGGGTGGTACTGCCCCACGTTGCTATCGTCCACCCTTAAGCCAAAGTTTTGCTCACATACATGGAGTTTTTAGCCCTCGACTCAACAACATACCTACCTATATCTATCTAAAAGTATACCATACCATGCCTACCTCCAGTGGCCAACGTTCACAGTTAATTCCGCGACTAAAACGCGCCCTGTGTGGCTTAATTACTCATTTAAAAGCTCTGACCTTTTAATTACAAGCTAGTTACGGAAAGCTAGTCTCGACTCAGCGGCTGGCATTAATTCACCGCTAGTTTGTAGCGTGCGAACCTGCACTTTATGGTTTAGGCCTAGGCTAAAGGGTTCCGTACC
The DNA here is from genome assembly GCA_949319315.1 of Zelleria hepariella. Taxonomy (NCBI): domain Eukaryota; kingdom Metazoa; phylum Arthropoda; class Insecta; order Lepidoptera; family Yponomeutidae; genus Zelleria; species Zelleria hepariella. Next base: position 15,525,845 of record OX439387.1, read on the forward strand.
TTAGAGGTTAGAATCAAGGTTAGAGGGGCAGACCTAAGAAACTATTTTTCCCAGACTCAGCGAAGCCTTTAATTAAGGCCCAAACCTAGGCACAACTAGCGCCGCCAATCGAAAAAAAAACTTTTTTGATGCGTTTTTTACAAAAAAAAAAACTCTTCATTAGGTTATCACCGCGAGGCTTAACTATTTTAGTCGTAGGTTCTAGAGTGTGGAATCTAAACCTTAGGTCCTAAAAATAGTAATTATGCCTCGCGTTGATAACCCAATGAAGAGTTTTTAGCAAAAAACGCATCTAAAAAGAAGAAAATGTTTTTTCCCATTGGCGGCACCTACGTTGCCTAGGTTTTCACCTTAATCAGCCTACATTAATAAGTTATGTTGAAACATTTTATTCAATCGAATTCAATTAGAAATTGATGCGTAAGGCTCGTTTATTCGAGTGAAACAGTAAACTTAAGCGTCCCTTTGTCTAAGTTTCCAGTCCAATGTAAACTCATTATTTAAAATTAATAAATCTCCTGTAAATAGAAGCTGGGGCAGTTATTTGATGACCCGGGTAGAGGGAGACCGACCAAGGGCGTGTTGCATACAGATTGAAGAGGTTCCGCAGCCGACTGATTTTGTATTCCAAGGAAACAGTAACTACAGGGTGCAATAGAAATCGCTAGTTGAACTTTGTGGACAGACAGCGTCCACGCCACTGTCATACAAAATGTATAGAAGCGAGGCGACGCAATATCTACACACAGAAGAGACGGGGCGCGGAAAAAGCAAAACGTCAAATCAAAGTAAAATGTCACGTCCGCGCCGCGTCCTTGTCCCACGTCTCTTCTATGTGGCTGGTGCCTTAGGTCCTTAAAAACTTCAACTTTAGTCTAATTACCTACGCTCCAAAACCTGGACCCCATACAATGACAATATCCTGAAAAAAGGTTTCTTGCGCAAAATTTTGTCTACGGACTCCTAAACAAAGTCGCCAACCCTTGTCGAATGGAGTCGGATTGTGCTAATTTTAATCCGATGGGTTTCATTTAATGGCGCTTCAGGTGACCTCGCAAATTCAATTTGGAATTCAGAATCTTGACCGGAAAATATTCTTTCTTTCATTGGACATCGATCGACGCTTTATTCTTTTGCCTTCATTTATCTTTACTTGGTCTTCAAGTGGGCACACCCACCTTTCATATTTAGTTTTTTAACAGAGCAAGATTATTCGCATCATCCTACCATTATAACGTTGCACATCATTACTTCACCTTTTTCATTTCATCCTTCCTCCTAAATTTTACTTTTATATTTAATTTTTAATTTCACATTCCATACCTTTGTGAGTTGTGAAGGATTCCATACCCAGCTCTCAAACAAAGAACATTAATAGCTCAAGGTCGAGCTCAAGTAGGTGATCTCAGAAAACAAATCACCAACTTGAGACCTTGGGGCAAATGTCAATGTCACTCCAGCTAGTGTCTATTAATTTGCTGACAGCTACTCAAGCTTAACCTTGAGACTAAGGCAGAGCTTGAGATGCCACTATTAATACCACCCTAAATAAAGCCGCGTTTTCACAGTCAAATTACAAAAGACGAAAAGCACCATCCAAGAAAATAGACGCTTCAGATTGGTCGATTCTATCCGAACGTTTACATTTTAGCGAGCTTGTCTCTCGCTCGGATAGAATTGACCAATCAGAGGCGTTCATTTTCTTGGTGGCGCTCTTGGTCATAGAAAAATAAAGCCGCGTTTTCACAGTCAAATTATATAAAAGCCGAAGAGCGCCATCCAAGAAAATGGACGCCTCTGATTGGTCGGTTCCATCCGAGCAATTACATTTTAGCGAGCTTGTCTCTGGCTCGGATGGAATTGACCAATCAGAGGCGTCTATTTTCTTGGATGAAGCTTTTGGATTTAGTAATTTAGTAAGACCCGGTTTAGTAAGGCCCGGTTTCTGAGTTGAGAATTTTACTAAGTTAATACTTAACTATCGTAATGTCACGTTCTTTTGTGAGGAATCTGCAGAGGCAGAACGATATTTAAGTACTTGCTTAACGAATTTGTCAAATCAGAAACCGGCAGTAAGACATACTGCCGGTTTCTGAGTTGAGAAATTCGCTAAGCAAATGGGTAAATATCGTCCTGTCTCTGCAGATTTCTCACAAAAGAACGCTACAGAGCGATACGTAAGTATGTGCTTGGCAAAATTCTCAACTCAGAAACCGGGCCTTATAAAACCCGGCTTTAAGCTGTGAAAACCCGGCTGAAAAAATCAGAAACGGCTTAGCTGTTAATTTGACTTTTCTCTCATGTAAATGGCTGTAACCGCATCGTTTCAGAAGCGAGAATACAAACATTAATTCTATGCCTTGACGAGGTTAAATTCGAAACATATCCCCACGTTGGAGTGGCGGCGACAGCGGCGCGGCGGCGCAGCGGTTTGTGGACGCTTTGACAAATATTACCCGCTATTTACCCGGCTTTCTGGATACCTAAACCCGCCCTTTGAGAGGGCTTGATATGCAACGGAGCTCACACGCACGTGCGTCGTGGAGCCCTGAACCCTTTCTAGTGGGCTCTGTCCAATATACAGGGTGTTGTTTTGGTTAGTGACACCCGACTCTGGGAAAATAGTTAATGGCCCGGTTTCTGAATTGTCAATTTTACTGAGCAAATGCTTAAGTATCGTTCCGTCTCTGCAGACTCTGCACGCTCTCACAAAAGAGCGTGACGGGACGATACTTAGGCTGGTATTAATAGTCCTCTGAGATCACCTACTTGAGATCGGTCTCAAGTAGGTGAACTCAGAAAACAAAAATCACCGACTTGAGACATTGGCTTATTAATAAACCTATCTTAGGCGCGAACTTGAGTCCTCGATTTGAGTAAAGAATGAACTATTTGAACGAATGATACCATTTAAGGTTCAAAATGTGGTCAAAAAGCTTAAACCCAACTCAAAAGTACTAGGCGCCCATACATTATAAAGAGACTATTCGAAAAGGCACAACCTGAGTTTGGCCTCCTTTTGGTCTATAAAATTGTCCATGGTCCGGTGTTATTCAGTTGGCAACTTGTCATTTCTATAATAGTCCAGGATTCCACAAACATAAAAGTGATGTTACAAGATATAACACGAACTCTACTCCAAATAGGTACTCGATTATAATAACTAGTGGTTCACCCCGAACTGTGAACTCAGGATGACTAACTTTTTGCTAACCCCATATCCACTCTTCGTCCGATTTGGATTTGGATATTAGAATTTTAAAATTCTTTTAATTCCATTAAGCCGCCTTTATATTTTTATGACGACACAATCATTCATACATACAAACATACAAACATACTTCGATCGCTCGTTCAATATGACGACACAATTTTGTAGCGGCACCCTGGTCTAGACAAAAAGGATCAGATCTGACTCGCTTCAGCCATTTTTATTCAGCATTGTTATTCGTTACTTTGGCAACAGAGAGCTTGATCTTGAGTGAGTAACTCAGCATATTAATAAAGCAGCGCTTACTTGAGACCGATCTCAAGTCCTCGACTTGAGTCAAGAATGAACTATTTCAACGCTTGAGTAAAGAATGTACTAGGCTACCATACATTAGAAAGAGGCTAGCCACAACCTCAGTTTGACCTTCAAAGAGGTTCGTAAGGTGAACAACTTTTTTCACGGTTTTCAGAACTGTCGAATAAAAGAAAAAACTTTTTCTACTGTCAAACATCAGTCAAACTACGAAAATAATTATTATAAAAATGTCTCGTAAATTCTTGTGATTTTCAGTATATTGAACGTTTTAGTCGGTTATGGATAATAAGTGGCGCCAGAGAGGTTATTTTCAATATTTTGGCCGAAAAATATCATGCCGGAAACTTCCAACAGAGAGCTTCAGTTCATTCGAGCTTCCGTTATTCGAGCTTCCGTTTTTCGAGCTTCAGTACCTAGCGGACCCAGTTGGATGACCTCTACAAACGAGTTGCTGACAAGACAGGTATTTATTCACTATAATTGTATAAAATATACATAGTTCACGATACAAGTTACAGATATCGTCTAGTTCACGATACAAGTTACAGATATCGTCAGTTAGGTCTTTAAAATACCCCATCATCAACGTTTTTTGCGCATTTAATATAACTTTAGAGGTTATGTTTACGTAGAGAAAGTAGTAATTTGCCAAGCGAATTTATAATAAATTATAGAGCGACTGCAAACCTAACGTTTGATCGTTGCGCACATCATTCTACTACATTAATGTTTTATTTTGATTACAGGAAAATCAGAAAGTACCTACTGTCCGACGCATAATCGACGAAGTTAGGGCGTTATGATAAGAGGGATGAAAACCAAGGCATTTTAGAACACCAGCTTTGGTCCCGAAACCTGAAATAATGTGTGGAGAATGAACACATAAAATAAGGGGAAGAATACTCGACTCAGCGCAAATTCATGTCAGGTGTAGAAATTTTAGATGATGATTAGGAAACAATATTGTATTAATAAATATGTTACAACTCTCGCAGGCTTGTTTATTTTCCAATTAGAAAAAAAAAAGATAATTATGTAAAATTAATGAAGGTCTTCCCTATTCAGATTTATCTTCAAGTATCAATTTACTGAATACCTACTACTCGTATGAATGATACCACACCCTCAAGTTTTCCCTACTATATCCGCTTTATATTTTATGCATGCCTAGTAACCTCTATGGTCCAACTGGGCTTTGAAGCCGGCAAATTGTCTTAAAAAAACTAGGTACGAGTAAAGAGGTTTGAATTGTATGTTGTGCTGCCATCTACATGATATGTATCATACTACATGAAACTTTCTGTCACCAATCGCCATATAAGAGATTCCGGATGTTTATGCACGCCTAATACCTTCAGACCATTGACATGACGTCATTCACGTTACAGCACTCAAATTCTATTGTACACACGACAGCACGTCAAAGTGTACACTTTTGTTGTAAAGTCGCCCGTAACGTAACCGAGTAGAGTACTAGCGTGTAAAGGTCGACGTGTTGTCGTGTGTACGTGCGTTTCACGAAATAATTCCCTTGGATTGTACAAAAATAGTCCCTATTACATCGTAATAAGAGTTTCGTCAAGGGATCTCTTTCGTGAAACGCATTTTGCCCGGATTTTCAGTAAGGAAAGAGTTGAAATATACTTTCTGCCTTTTTATTAGTGTGTGGTGTAGTTTCTTACAAGATTATGGGAGCCTGCAAATAGCCTGACAACACTTCTGTATTTGGCCAAGTACAAGCTCGTAGCTTCTGATTCTACCATGCCTTTATAGGTAGTAGGTATTTGAGTTTTAGATGGTGACGCGGTGGTGGCATAATGGGTAGAACAATGGACTCGGAATCGAGGGATCCTGGTTCGAGTCCCGATGAGGGCATGTACCCTACCCATGACATTAATTTATTTCAAAGTCGCATACATACCACTCCCTGACTGTGAAGGAAAACATCGTGAGGAAACCGGAGCGTCTGAGGCTATATACCAAACTAAACTCAAACTTAGTACCAGCTTTTTTTTTTAAACCTCAGCTCCTCGGAGTTCTTTCTTGGTAATATGACTGTGGGGCTCTGAACTGCTGGAGTTTTGCAGCTCGAAGAACTCGGGCTGGTAGAAACACTTTTCTGGCTAGTCATAGCGATGTGGTAGAGGTGCCGGTCGAATGACGACGACAAATTATTTCACACCACAAGGTCCCTTTCCACGTAACTTCCGATGTCGACGATGGTCCTAAGTATATTGTTAAGCTGCAACTTCTTGCGGTAGGTTCGCTTTGGATGCGCGCTGACTAAACATCATTTTTGTATATTAATTATCAAAGAAAATAACTCCCCTTCTTGCTTTGCGTAGTCGGGTAATGAAAAACACGAACTTGAGTCGGCTATCGCCTGCACTTGGAAATGACAGTCGCAAGTCTGGTCTCAAGTAGGTGAACTCACGTAAGATGTGTCTATTAATATGCCAGCGACTCCGGTCTCAAGTAAGTGATCTTACAGCTTCTTAACATTTTATGCATGCCTAGTACTCTAAACCACGTTGTATTGAAATTGAGACGTCACGGACTGTCAAAAGATGAATGACTCACTCAATTCCGAGCTCAAGTCGGCTCTATTAATATGGCGTCGACTCAAGTAAGTCGACTCACTCAAGCAAGTCGGCTAATGTCAATGTCAATCTCAAGATCGTGTCTATTAATAAGCAAACAGCTACTCAAGTTTGACATTACCCAAGGCTTGACATTTACCTCCTTGAGATCGATCTCAAGTAGGTGAACTCAGACGACTATTAATACCACCCTTAAGGTGGGATGATAGCAACGTGGCGGGAAATTCAAAATTTTCACTGTTTTTTACATTTTGTAGCTAAAGTGAGCTATTTTTGTTCAGCGATTTTTCGTTCGAAAAAAAAAAGAGCCATGAAGCGAGCGATGCTTGGTATTAAGCTCTTGGACCGTATACCGAACGTTGTAATAAGAAGCCGCACAAAAGTGGCAGACGTCGGAAAACGCATAACTTCTTTAAAGTGGAAGTGGGCAGGACACCTGGCGAGACGTACCGATGGCAGATGGACAAAGTCCATTGCGGAATGGCGACCCCGAGAGGGGAAGAGATCCGTTGGCAGACCACCAGCCAGATGGTCGGACGACATAGCCAAAGTAGCCGGAAAACAGTGGTTGCGCCTGGCACAGGATCGTGAGAGGTGGCGTGAGCATGAAGAGGCCTTTACTCAGCAGTGGGTGTTAACAGGCTGATGATGATGATGATGATTTTTCATTCGCGGAAATAACAAAGTATTATTTTCATGTAAACAACAGAAGAACAATAACGACAAGTTTTTTGGGCAGTGCCACTGCTTCGTAGACCAGAACACATAGTCGGCTGAATTATTGTTGTTCTGTTATTTACAATAATGAAAAAAAAAATACTTTGTTATTTCAGCGAACGAAAAATCGCTGAACAAAAATAGCTCAGTTTAGCTACAAAATGTAAAAAAACTGTGAAAATTTTGAATTTCCCGCCACGTTGCTATCGTCTACCCTTAAGAAAGAATTTGCTTAGTAAAATTCTCAATTCAGAAACCGGGCCTTAGCAACGCGTAAAAAAAATATATATATATTTTTTTTTTAATTTGTAGATTTACAAACTACCTTGTTTAATGAAATTTGTTCTATGATGTAAACGCGACTTGCGGACACTCCCGGCTTTTTCAAAGCGCGCGACTTTTATGACTGCACTAGTCATAAAAGTCAGTTACATCATTCCCATACAAAAGAAGAAGTAATTTTGCTACCCCTAAATGTTACCGATTTCGTTGATTTTGGTGTCAATGTCTAAGCTTTTTACTGTTTTTGTAATTAAATATTTTCAAAATATACTTCTCTTCTATAACGAATTTCAAATAAAGAAAGAAAGCTTATATGGATAAAAATCTACAAAAACGATTGACAACAAAATTGACGAAATCGGATAATATTTAGGGGTAGCAAAACGACTTCTTCGTTTACTGGGTTTGTATGGGCGAGAGCGCGGCAAAACGCGCGGTATACATATAGGCCCGGTTTCCGAGTTGATAATTTTACTAAGCACATACTTACGTATCGTTCTGTCACGCTCTTTTGTGAGAAATCTGCAGAGACAGGACGATACTTACCCATTTGCTTAGTAAAATTCTCAACTCAGAAACCGGGCCATAGTCGTTCTGTTACTTCGTGCCGTTTCAGGGGCCTGTAACTCAATGGTGCCAAAATGGGCTCGGTCCTTTTATGTTTTTTTTATAATACAGCAAAGAATATTCTGATTCTAATTCTAGAGGATTAGTTCGCTGGTTGTAGGAGAAAAACGAGGAAATCCCGGTTTTGTCCTTCTACTGGGATGCCATTAAACGCCATTGCGTTACAGGCTAAGGCCCATGGTTGTAGTTTATTGAGTAGGTAATTGTTCCGTAATCATGAGGTCAATCAAAGGGCAAATAGCGACACATAATCCACCTCCAATTATCTTAAGATGAAATACGTCTCACAACTAGCGCCGCCAATGAAAAAAAAAACATATCTTCTTTTTGGATGCGTTTTTAGCAAAAAACACTCCTGCGATTTCTCAAGAAGATATGTTTTTTTTTTCATTGGCGGCGCTAGTTGTGAGACTTATGGCGTCTTAACACTAAGTTATTTATTACTCGTTTAGTTTTAGCCTAGCCACAAGTTTTCTTCCATGCCCCGCACCACTTAAGTGGCTCGGTAGAACTTAAATCTCAGCAATTACACCGTGGCGAGGTATTTGAAGCCTATTTACTGTAAGTTTTGTTACGTGCTGCCTACATTCACATAATAGGAAGTGGCAAAAGGCTCAAAATATGCCAGACTCCATAATAGGAAGTGGCAAAAGGCTCAAAATATGCCAGACTCCACTGGCTTGGCCAAGATCGAGAAAATGGGATAAGATCGGGCGGCAAAGAGAGCCTATGCTGAAAATCAGCGCTGTGAATCATCAGTTCGCACACACAGCAATAATCTGAGCAGTATCCCTTTTGTCACAAAACTTAATTATTGAGTTTTTTATAATTTGTAAGTAGATAGGTACTTGTGTGTATTTGTTGTGTGACAAATAAACTAATTTAATCCACAATGCAAAACAAGCTACAAATTCCTGATGAAGGCCACGAAAGCCTTTTCAATCTATTTATTTTGTCGTCCATTCGTGATCCCAACCTAACAATGAGCCTGAGGGCTATAATTGTTACCTACTGTGCCTACTGCTTATTCCCTACTTAAATGGACAAAAAAAACGTGAGTAGGTAATTGGCTTCCTGCCTCCGGCCAAAACTGAAAATTCAACTTTACCGCATTCAACTGACTCATTTGACACCTATTACCACTGAACTAAATCCCATAGAATCCGCATTATGTATAAAATCACAATAAAAACTTCTCCCCACAGAAACAAATGATATCAGCAATAGAACAATACGAAACATCATTTCGACCATACGTCTAATATTCGAATGTCAACCTTATTGCATTAGTGTACAGTTTTACTTTAATTGCATAGACTACGAGCTAATAAGCTCCCAAAGGCAGTTTGGGCATCTATTTTTCCAGACACATTTCAGAGTTCTATGTTGTATCTAGTTTTATCCTTGATCGAAGCCTATTACCTACAGACCGTTCCGAAACGTACTATTTTGCTAGAATACAAACAAACAATGGCGAAAGTGTGACATTACTTTTACTACATTTACTTTTGTAACACCTTTTATACCTAAGTTATTCCGCCACATTTTATTTGTTTAATTGAAACTGAAATTGTTTCAGCACAATTTCCCCGTTGAATTCGCCATCGCCTGTTAATTGCACCCAAGACATAAAAGTTGCTGTATGCAACATGATCGTTTCCGAGCGTCGATGAGGCGCGTGAGAAGGATATCTTTACGCCTATTTGGGTCACTGAAACTTGCAGAAAAGTATCGTATGGGCTGTGAAAGTTATTTTGGGCTGCTTCCACAAATTTATTTACTTACTAGCTTTTGCCCGCGAGTTCGTCCGCGCAGACTTTTTTTTTCGTTTTGAAGTTTTTCGTTGTTTTAATGGTTATTCGGGGCGGAAAAAAATACAACAATTCAAAAATCATAAAAAAATCGGTCCACCCGTTCCCGAGTTATAAATGGTGTAACTAACACGACTTTGTTTTATATATTAAGATATGGTAAGCTTTAATATGAAAATCCAATACCGCGTAAAATTATTTCAATATCAGATAGATAAAAAAGTTGATGAGACGATGGACAAGGACATGAAATTCCGCAAAATATTTTAATGACATCGCTTTTATTAAGAACTGGCAGCCATATTGTGCTTTTACAAAAACATTAGACTTTATGAACTGATACCACTGGCACTCTAAAAAAGAAACAATTTCCATTTTTAAAACTCTCTCGTGTTCCTTTTTTTTTGCGCTGAAGTTGCGAAGGGTCAGCGAAAAACAGCCAGTGGAGTAGTATATAATACGCGCGGGATGAGAATGGGATGGAACCTTGTCAAAGTCACTCGAAAACATACTGTATTTTACTTTGACAAGGTTGCATCGACGAGAGTTTGCTTGCCGCGCACGTCTCAGTTCCAAAAGGTCGCATCCCATTCTCATTCCGCACGGATTATATTGTATTTCGTGTGTTATTTTTTTCTAATAGACTACAGCACAGATACAGCCACAGATTCGTGGAAGCAGCGCAAGGCGGGAACCCATTTCCATTTTCAATAAAAGCTTCGAGTTTTTTCCCGCGCTCTGGCGGCGCCGGAGGAAATGACGAGCAATGCGGCCTTTTTCTTCTTCTGTGGTCAGGAATTTATGTTTGCTTTTCAGGTGTTAATGTGGACATAAAAAGGGCGGAGTCACGACCGTGATTGTTAGTGAGTAGACAAAAATCCTTGGTAGGTGAAAGAAGGGCACTTTGTGGGTCATTTTCCAAATGCTCCCAAAATGTTTTGCAAGAAAGTCACAAAAAGTTAGACGACCTTTTTTAGACGTTGCTGGTGAAGAAAAAGGTTAGACCTCCTTAGGCATTGGAACATTAAAAGTGATTTTGCTTTTAAGGGTGGACGATAGCAACGTGGCGGGAAATTCAACATTTTCTCAGTTTTTTACTTTTTGTAGCTAAACTGAGCTATTTTTGTTCAGCCATTTTTCGTTCTGGTATCTACCAGCCTACCAGCCAGCAATCTAACCCACCCCTCATGCCCCTCATTACTGCCAAATAGTTAAATACTAAAAAACAACCATTATTTAAAATAAAAAAGAGAACAAAAAGCAAACTGCTCGCTATTGTGCTAAATCGCTCAACGAAAACAATGCGGTCTATTGTAAGAAATTGTTTGTTGCGCATATTGAGAACTGCACTCGTTGCAAGGCCTGTACTCCTACTACTGAATGACACTCCAGCTTTGCTGCAATTGCTATAAAGCATTTCACCTTCCTTGTGACTGCCATATTGCGTCGAAATAATAGAACCATTTATATTTTTTTCATCTCCCACGCTCGGAAAGTTTGCTGTTACTAGTAACTTGTGATGGTGTAAAATCCGAATTTAAACTATCTGCATTTAGGTGCGCTTCGAAATTTGAACTCGACGCCCTATTAAAAAGAAATCTAAGGAACTCCTTTAACTTATAGCGTTGCCTAGCAACGGGTTGTTGATTTTATGACACTTCAAGAAGAAACGATTTGTAATCAACAACCCGTTGCTAGGCAACGCCACATACTCCTTTGTGAAGAAGCAAAGAAGGAAACTCATTTCACTAACCTCTACGTAGGTAGTATAATGCGTGCGGGATCCGAATGGGATAATACCTTTTGGAACTGAACCGAAAATGACAGTTCTCGAGTAGCGTCAGTAAAAAATTTGTTAGTTCTACGTTCTATCATAGGGTTATGAAATTGAAAATACACAAACATGTTTAATGGTTGTAATCTAAAAGGATTAAATGTTATTGCATTAATTGAATAAAACGTGATAAAACTCGAGCAGACACCCACGCGCAAAGAAAAGACAAGCAAGTTTCGACGCGAGTTTGCCATAGACAACTAGAGTTTGCCGAAATGCTGACGCTATAGGACCGCGAGCTTCTCAGTTCCAAAAGGTATTATCCCATTCTGATCCCGCACGGATAGTATAAAGCATTTCACCTTATTCCTCGTGACTGCCATATTTCGTCGAAATAATAGAACCATATTTATATTTTTTATTAAGAAAAATATTACAAAAAAAAGTGGATACTGGGCTTCACCGCAGTCGAGTCAAAAAGTAAAACAAACTAAGTAGGCACTTATTTTAAATACTGGTATAACTTTGATTCTTGTGCTTTTGGACTACCTATGCGTCGAAACCTAATTTGCTTTCTTTGTTTGTCTTTCTTGCTTTACCATAGAATACCTAACTAGTGGTTCGCCCCGAACTATGAACTCGCGACCCCATATAAACTTAAATAATAATAATAACCCCCGTGTGGTTCCCGAGAGGTACAGAATTGGACCAACCTATTTCTTCCCGTGGGTGTCGTTAAAGGCGACTAAGGGAGTGGAGGGACCATTATGGTTCCTCCACCGCAGGGCAGCTTGTGGCGAGCTTTTGGTATGTGGCGGTACCACGGACCCGAGTCTTCCGAAGGTCGAAAACTGGTCCTCGCATCCACGTCTTTGTACAAGAGTGGATTGGAATCCAAGAGGACCGGGACCCTCACCTCTGGCTTGCCTTTATCGGCCGTCCAGAGTCCAGAGTGGAGCGCAAGAGCTATATTATGCTCTCAGGATGGAAGTGAAAGATGCATAAGACGCGAGTTGGTACTGTGACTGTGGCTATCACTACAGTCACTGGGTAGAAATCGGCGCATACCTCTCGACACCCTGAGATGTTCACAACGATGTTGCCACCTTGCTGTCCAGGGTTAGACCCATAAGCGGCCGCTTATTTAGGTGGCCCATTTAGTGAACACATTGCATCAGGTCGGCGTGACCTGTACACTTGACGGGAAAGTACTGCGAGTGTATTTTGGTGTATGGTGCCCTTGCCCCTACCTTTCAAAGGCATTTGACTGTGTAGACCATGAAACACTTCTCATAAAATTAAAATACTACGGGGTAAAGGGGAAAGGCTTAAAACTAATGAGATCATACTTGGAAGGGAGGGTTCAAAAAGCTGACATAAATCGTACACAGTCTGCGGGTTCCCAGGTGAAGATAGGAGTTCCGCAAGGATCCATCTTAGGACCGTTTCTATTCCTTGTTTACATTAATGATTTGCCACATATGGTGAAAAACATGTCTGAGATAGTATTATTTGCTGATGACACGTCACTTATTTTTAAAATAAGGAGACAAGAAGATGACCTAAGTGATGCAAATACTGCTCTCTCACGTGTATTAGATTGGTTCACAGCCAATAATTTACTGTTAAATTCTAAAAAAACAAAATGTATAAAGTTTACCCTACCGAATGTGATACAGGTAGAAAACAATATTATACTAGGAAAAGATAAATTAGAGCTAGTAGAAGAAACTGTATTTCTAGGCATCACTATTGATGCAAAGCTTCAATGGGGCCCGCATATTGTAAAATTATCTCATAGGCTCAGTTCTGCAGCTTATGCTGTAAAAAGAATCAGGGAATTGACTGACATCGCAACTGCTAGGCTTGTCTACTTTAGTTACTTCCATAGTATTATGTCATATGGCTTACTACTATGGGGTCGGGCAGCAGATATTGAGAGCATCTTCATCTTGCAGAAGAGAGCCATCCGATTTATCTATAGACTAGGTAGTAGAGTGTCGTTAAGAGAACTTTTCAAAGAAATTGACATCCTGACAGTTGCAAGTCAATATATCTACGCCAACATTGTTTATGCTAAAAAACATATTGCAGAATTCGATACATTAGGTAGCCATCATAATATAAATACTAGGAATAAGCACAAGCCTACAATTCCAACTCTTAGGCTTAAGAAGGCTAGGAGCTCATTTCTCGGCAACTGTATACGCTTCTATAATAAGATCCCAACAGATATCCTAAGTTTACCAGAGGCCCGATTCAAAAAATGTGTAAGGCACACCCTGTGCCAAAAGGCCTATTACAGAATAGATGATTATCTAAATGACAAAGAAGTCTGGCACTAAACCAGTTCAGCGCACGATCACCACACTTACCAATGTGTTATTTTTTAAGTTCCTACCTGCATTACAAATGTATTATTTTTTAAGCACGAGATCCTTGGAGTTTCTTTACCATGCTTCTTCTCCAAGAACGATCAGAGCTAGTGAAGCTGGAGAAAAAAAAGTAGCTAGATACTTAGTATTAGATAGTAATAAGTATCTGATTTATATACATTTTTTACTGTAGATAATATTTTGACGTTCAATGTAAATAATTTATTTATGGAATATTGAATAAAAAAAAAAACATTGATTCTGATTCTCGCAGAATGGACCTTGAGGATGCGCATGGTCACGTCGGACCATTCCATTTTGCCCCACCAGAGATGCCCCACTGGTGGGGCAAAATGGAATCGCACAAAAAATTATTCCATTTTGCCCCACTGGCCACCCCACTGAGTGGCTGGTGGGGCAAAATGGAATTTAAATTCCATTTTGCCCCACCAGCTTTTTATAGACAAGATTATGATTGGCGAGGCTGACTCATTACAATGATGCATAATCATGATGTAGCCTAGCCTAATTTTATAATAAATCGGCATAAATAAAACTAATTTGTTAACTTTACTAATTCGTTTATTTGTTTAAAAAAAATAACTTCGGTATATTATTATGGAATCTAACATTACAACATTATAATCATTTCTATAAAATATGTCATTTATGAATAAATAAACATAGATTTGTCATTTTAAAATCTTTACAAAACATTAAAATTAAACAATTAATTCAAGTTTTTGCTTTCTTGATTTAAATTAAATATCACAAAAAATACCTAAATAAACGTTTGCTTGTTTCCATTCTTAATCACAATTGAACACAAAAATTGTGGTAAAACCAAACTATGGCTAAGAACTAATAGCCTCCAATTGGTATCTATTATAGCCGCGTCTTCGAATTCAGAGTACATTTCGACAGAGTGACTACTTTGATGCTCCTTTGCTTGTGTAAAATTTACTGCATAAAATACAAAAATTTAGAAAAAGAGCCTTTTACCCGTCCAAGGTCGAGGCCCATGATGCCATTTTGGGTATGCTACTTTTTGATTGGTTATTTGTGGCCGCGCTGTCTACATGGTGTTAAAAGACCGCCAACAAAGCGGGAAACCACGTATTGTCCTCATCATAAGGAACATTTTTGCCCAAGGAACTATACCTGGGAAATCAACGGTTTCCGAGATAATGAGGTTCAAAGTCAGACTTTACAAAACTTTTTTTTTGCAGAATTGTATTCAGTATCTAGTTCTTAACATACCTTCTCAAGAAGCCATGTCAAAATTATGAACATTTCTTACAAAAAACGACGTTAAAATTGCAACCCGCAATGTAAAACCTTGGTACCACGACTTCAAGTCAGAATACAATTTGGTTGTAAAGTCGCCCGTATTGTAACCGAGTAGAGTGCTAGCGTGTATTACTGACGAGATTTCACTCAGGTTAATATCTCCATTAATTGTCATAATTATCTCCATTACAAACTTCTTTTCAGTCGCAAGACCATTCTGAAACCCCCTGTACAATTAGTATAGTTTTTAACATTTAAACCTCAATTTGAATACTTATATTTTATCTTTTAAGACCTTACGGGTGACTGTACTATTTGCATATCTGTATATTTTAGTTTTATAAAAGACTGATTAAGCTATGGACAACAATGGAAACAAGCAAACGTTTATTTAGGTATTTATTGTGATATTTAATTTAAATCAAGAAAGCAATAACTTGAATTAATTGTTTAATTTTAATGTTTTGTAAAGATTTTAAAATGACAAATCTATGTATATTTATTCATAAATGACACATATTTTATAGAAATGATTATTCAGAATTATAAGCGGTCTTTGTGTTATGTTGTACTATTTTAACAATGTTGTAATGTTAGATGCCATAATAATATACCAAAGTTATATATTTTTAAACAAATAAACGAATTAGTGTATTAACAATTTAGTTTTATTTATGCCGATTTATTATAAAATTAGGCTAGGCTACAGTGACTGCATCATTGTAATGAGTCAGCCTCGCCAATAATAATCTTGTCTATAAAAAGCTGGTGGGGCAAAATGGAATTTAAATTCCATTTTGCCCCACCAGCCACTCAGTGGGGTGGCCAGTGGGGCAAAATGGAATTATTTTTTGTGCGATTCCATTTTGCCCCACCAGTGGGGCATCTCTGGTGGGGCAAAATGGAATGGTCCGTCACGTCGCACCAGGTCAATGTAGGTGATGCACCTGATGGGGATTCTCAGGTGCATTTTTGTGTGTTTGGTTGCACTCTGGGGTACCTAACAGGTGCACCACCTTACATCAGATCAAAGTTGTCAAACGGGCCTCTACGTGTTGCATACGTCCCCACGCGCGCCGTAGTACTACAATCCAATTAATGTGAAATTATTTTTTCATTTTGTTTCATTTCACATTGAATGTTTTCTGTAACTTGTTCGCCGCTTTATCTTATTTCAAGTTTTTGTGCCTCTAGATCATTTTGGATATTTTTGTAGTTTATCTAGTATTTCTTCCGTTTTAATATAGGATATTTATAGGAATCTCTTGTAGTTTTGAAGTAAAGCGACCTCTATTGTTGCATAGAAGGACTTTTTGGTTTATAATTTTGAACACTAGATGGCTCTGATAAACAAACTTTTGTCACGCCCTCTGTGAGGAAGTAGAATCACAATATATTTATATATTTTTTAAATAGATGGCGCTGTTTTGAATTTTCTAATCTGGTGTACTTTGGACCTTAGCAATTAGCAAATTTTTGGTTATTTTTGGATTTATTGGATTAAAATAGAGTTCTTGTTACGGATTATTTCGCGACCCGTAAAAGTTTATTTTTATTGTTTCCACTGAATTTTACGTCCGATATCCACAATATTGTTTCCAAACAGAATTTATATTTATAGTTCACTTTTGTTAGTTTTTATCACTGGTTTCACTGTTTTCTGATTAGATTTACGTTTTTATCACTGTTAAAATCACTTTTTAGCACTATTTTAATGTTACTGAGAGGCAGCAGTGGCGCCCTCTCTCATCCCATATAACCTTAACAACCCCATATCTCGGCAACCCCTCGACCGATTTGGCTCATGTTCGAACTTAAAAATTCTCTTTGCCTCATTTACCTGCCTGTCGAATTTTATGACGATCCGACTTAATTTACTCAAGTTATCGTCGAACGAACATTCATACATACATACATACATACATACATACATACATACATACATACATACATACATACATACAAACGCCGGATTGTTCAAGTAGACTCGGAGAACTTCGCTCGCTTCGCTCGCTCGTTCAATTAAATACATTTTTAATCACATTTAACACTCGTTTTTATGCCCGAATGCCCTGGACAATCTAAAGTGTGTCCACATGTCGTTAGCTCATGTCTGCAACTATATGTTATCGTCCAAAGTTGAATCATTATTTTACAATCAATTATTTTTTTTTAGCGCGAGCGTGAGCGCTGCAGTGGCCTAAGCATACAGAACACATAATATTATGTGTTCTGTGTCCAGGGTCTTCAGGAAAACATGATAGAATACCTACTGCAAATACACGTTTATCCCTCTTCGCGAGTAGGACCCTCGGCAGCATTTGCGCTTCAGTTATTCGCTGTCTTTGTTGCGAGAAGACGCTGAAAATGTTTACCTACGACAACAATGTGTTTTCGCTGTTGAAAATCTTGGTCAGCGCTCCGAGCGAATCGTTCTATTTAGTTGGGAAAAGCAATCGGTGTGCAAAATCTTACGGAAAACTATGCCGAATCCATATCTTCATTACCCTTAACTTTAACACCATAATTTGCAGTAACTAGTGGTTCGCCCCGAACTGTGAACTCGCGACCCCATATAAACTTAACAACCCCATATCTCGGCAACCCCTCAACCGATTTGGCTCATGTTCGAACTTAAAAATTCTTTTAATTTCATTTACCCGCCTACCAACTTTCATAATGATCCGACTAAATTTACTCAAGTTATCGTCGAACGAACATTCATACATACATACATAAATACAAACATACATACATACATACAAACACACAAACGCCGGATTGTTCAAGTAGACTCGGAGAACATCGCTCGCTTCGCTCGCTCGTTCAACAATTGAATAGTTAGTTACTTGTTCGGTTATCGACACGCTATGTTGATGATGATGATGATGATATCCTTTTATCCCTTATCAGGGTTCGAAGAAGTGATCTCCATTTATCGAGATCTTGCAGGGAAGCCTCTAGCTCCTTCCAGTCTCTTTGTCCAGCCTCTTTGTCAACAAACAATGATGACACGCTAGGATACCCCTTTTTATTCGATTGACGCATTTATACCACGCTGAGAGGTACCATAGGGTGATTGTAGAGGTAGTACAGGTACTGTCGATTGTGAAAATATATGCCTTTTGAGATCCACTTGAAATTGTCTAATCTTATAGTCATAAAAAATATGTCTGCAACTTATAGTAGCCCGTGGCCCATTGACTAATAATGAGTCAACTATATTGACTGCCTGGCTGGAGTAATCTCTCTAGTAAAAACAGGGCATAGTTTTAAGGGTTGTCTCCTAGTTATCTCACGATAATACCATCATGCGCTCTATTCTCTAAAAAAAAATCTACCTTTTGCGCTTCGCCGCAGTGGAGTAAAAAGAAATATGCACTCAACGTCCTACACAGCCTACAAATTCATCGAAGTCCAACCCCACACATCAATATAAAGCGCACACGTATATATTTTATTTTTACTCCTCTAATCGAATCTCCAATTTTCTCGAGAGCCTGTGACCTGATTCCAGCCCTTACTTCCACTATACCTACACGCTATTCACGAACACTTTTCTAGACTTGCGTCCAAGGTATTTTCGGAAAACTTTCGACCCGGAAGGGTGTAAACATCCTGGGCCCTTAGCCTGTAACGCAATGGTGGGTCAATGGCGTCCCGGAAGAAGGACCAAACCGGGCTCTCCTCGTTTTTCTCCTACAACCAGAGAACTAATCCTCTAGAATTAGAATCAAAATATTCTTTGCTGTACTACAAAAACATTAAAAGGACAGACAGCGTTAGCAAATCGTAATTGAAATCGTCACCTGACAGCTCATTTTGGCACCATTGTGTTACAGGCTAAGGGCCCTGGAAACAATTTCAGGAGTAGGTCAATCAGAGTAAAGACGTTTGACTTTAAAAGAACAAGAACTTCAAACCTTAGATCTTTAGAACTAAGTACTTAGTGGAGATTATTTCCTAAAGGACTCTCGTAATTGAATAGACTGCTGTTTAAATCGTCTAAGATTTTAATTTAGTTTGGGTGGAAAACACCCTTTTTAACTAATTTAAAAAAAAAAGGAGGTAGGTACGTACTCAGTTTGTACCGCTTTTTTTTAAATGGGTGCTAGCTACCTCAGAACTTTTTTCTACGTGAACTGATTTTGATGATTCGAGAAAGATCAAAATGGTAAAGATCTGATGAATATGTTTGGAGATGGAGAATGGAACTCCTCAACGGACGGCATTAAAACACTCGGAATCATCAGTGCAACCGTGTACCTTTTCACCAGCGAAGTTAGGCCTTAACTTGGTCCCATTTTTGCGAATTTGTTAGAGGTTAAATCTAAGTTTAACAAATCCTAGGTTAACAAATCTCTATGAATGCAGCAATAGAGCACAGGTAAAGGCAGGTAGAGGCCGCACTAGTCCCTAAGCGTGCACCCTCGGGAGACGAATATAAATTCGATATTTATCCGACATTGAGGCAATAACGCTTTTTGTGCCACTCGTGCTATACTTAGAGTTCAATGAATATTTAGGCGCTGGAGAAAATCTGTTCATAGTATACCGAATTGGCATAGTATTACTACAAGCTGATTTAACTATAGGTATAGTTATATGGATTTTATAGTATAGTATATGGATGGACCAAAATCTTTATATAACTTACTTGCCTTCGACCATCAATACACACATTACAAAAACAGTTTCTATGCTACTTAGTAGGAAATTAAGTACGTGGTTTCACTTACTTTTATTTATATCGGGATAGCCGACTAGTTTCTAGTGGAAGACTAGTAGCGGTAGTGTAAAAGTAAATGAAACTATATACTTATTACAAAATTTGCAGTGCTGACGAAAGTTTAAATAGTATTTAATGGTTTTCAAGAGCATTATCTCGGGAGTTATTACAGGGCCAATGATTGGTGGCCTTCTCTAGACTAGCCCACCGTCTGGATCTAAAATTAATTAACGAAAGCCACTCCATCGGGGCTTGTCAACAACAAGCAGCCAATTAGGATTTTCTTCTTCAACTTTTCTCAACGGTTGGTAATGGGCGGGGTTACCTATAGTTGGAGAGCTGGTGACCATTCGACTTTATTATCGTACAAGGCTAGGAGGTAGTAGGCTGATAGAGTAGACCAAAATGTACACTTTCTAGGTTATAAAAAACGAACTTTCAACAGCGCTCGTCCAATATTTATAGTGATTTCGTAATCAGCGGAGTCTAAACAACCACCATAGAAGCTCCCAGCCTTGTACGAAAAAAAAGACACTCAAACCAAACATTTAAACTTTCAAAGTAAAAAAAATCTAACTTTCAACGACGATCAGCTAAAAAAAATAGTTTCCCAAACACAGCGAAGTAGTACCTATACTCTATCGAACTTCTACGAAAAATTAAGTCGAATGGTCACCAGCTCTTCAGCTATTACGGTAGAGAGCTCTAGCCAACGTTTATTGGACTAGGGCGCCTTCACCACGGCCTCAAGTGTGTAAACTAGTTGTTTTTCAATACGTATGTACACACGACAGCACGTCGATCTTTACACGCTAGCATTCTACTCGGTTACGATACGGGCGACTTTACAACAAAAGTGTACAGTCTGACGTGCTGTCGTGTGTACGTAGGATAAAAAAAAAGTTTTGCATATACAACGTGTTACAAAACATCCTAACTCTTTTTACATGGTGTAAACAGGATGTTAATTCTGTAAAAAAAAAGTTGAAAAAAACTACTTTTTCATCTCCCATGCTCGGAAAGTACGCTGTTACTGTAAACATGCGATCGTAGAAGATCCTTTTTTAAACCGCTTTGTATTTTTGTGCGCTTCGAAATTTCAACTCTACGCCCTAATAAAAAAAAAAAAGGAACTCCTTCAACTTGTAGCATTGCCTAGCAACGGGTTGTTGATTTTATGACACTTCAAGAAGACACGATTTGTAATACTCCTTTGTGAAGAAGCAAAAAAGAAGGAAACTCGTTTCACTAACCTCTATGGTAGGTACCTACCTACCTATTGTTTGTCACGCTTGGCTAACAAAATCATTTCCTCGCTTCTGTGAGATGAAAAGTTTTGTGTTTCGCACGAATGCAATATTATTTGCGTTTCGTGCTTCTGAATACCTCGCTACGCTCAGGTTTCTTTTTTTGAACCACTCGCTACGCTCGTGGCTCAATTTTAGAAACCTTCGCTAGCTCGGTATTCAATACAAGCACTCGCCGCAAACAATAATTTTGCATTCTTGCATAACAAATAACTATTATTTTATAACCTCAAAATTGAAAATTTTTCATAACTTTTTTGTTATCGGTATTAGCTTAAATTTAAAAATATGTTTGTCAAAGTCAATAAAAACAATATGTATTTAAAAAAAAACTCGCGGCACAGCGTTCACATTTTATTAATTTAAAAATCAACGGATCGTCATAGAGCAAAAAAATATTTACGTTGTGATCCCTACCACCGGGTGCTATTACCCTGTAAAAAGAGTTAGGATCTTTTCTAAGACTTTGTATATCCCCGTTTACTTTGTCCTCTTTTTATCTATAACTTTGAAATAAGCATAATCATAGGTACAGTCGGCCACAGTCTCAGATACCCCTTTTTGTTCGATTGGCGCCCTTATGCCGCGCGCGATAAGAGCTGCCATGGGGTATCTGAGATTGTGGCCGACCGTACATTTCCGCACCGAGATTCGACCCTGGTAACAATTTCATCTGAGTAAATGACTCTTAGGACAAAAAACTTGAGCCTTTTGACACTTTTTAACGTTTTTTTTTTCAGAAACTGATGCTGATGGAAGCATTTTCTCCACGAGCAAGCGATAGATTTGACGGAGCGTAAAAAAACATTTATTTTTTCAGTTCAATGCCGGAGAGCGAGTGGATTGAGTGCAATGACTTTTTGTGTCATTTGGCAGGTGCATGCAATAAATCGGATAACTGCTGGGCGAACTATGGAATTAAAAAAAATAGGCATCGTAAGTACCTACGGAATATCAGAGAAAGCTTGGCACAGGAATTCTCTCAGAGAGTCTGTTAGAGACTCTGAACTCTTTATACCAAAAAGTAAATTCTCATATTGAAAGTACTAGTTATTCGCCCCGAACTGTGAACTTGCGACCCCATATCTCGGAAACCCTTCGCCGATTTCGGTAAGAATAAAAAGTAAGATGTAGCCTGTACAATATTATACATGTCCCACTAGCTGGGCAAAGGCCTTCTCCCAGAGAGAGAGTTCGAGCTTAATCACCACGCGTGTTCGATTTTTGCGTTGAGAATGCCTCATACAATGCTCAGGTTTCCTCAAGATGTTTTCCTTCACAGTCAGCGAGAAAGTCGGTAAGAATAAGGCAAGAATAAAAATAATACACGTGCACCAAATGCGTCTATGATAAGCCCACAACCAAACTGATATCACTTAAAAACACAGTGGATTCAGCATTCAGTTTCAGTTTAAAAGGTAACCGTATTGCAATTGACTTTTCACGCTGTCTTTTTATTTTAAGCCGGGTCTGTTTAAATATATTATGTTTGCTTCATATCTGTACCAGACAGGCGAAATTGAATCGCATTTTGTGTTAATGACACGTTATTTTCAGCAGCTTCTGAAAGCATATTTGATAACGTCAGCATTTCAGTCACTAAAAACTTGGTTTCAAAATTAGGTATAATGATTTTTATAAGGCAATAATTTTGCTCGGCACAGAACTTGAACCCGCAACCTGTTGTATACCGTGCAGGCGCTCTACCCGCCTAGTAAGTAACTGTCGAGCGAATTTACCAACCTCATTGTTAGGTACTCGTCTTACGGACGGCTGGCGCCATCTGGTGTGATAGTTTGAACGCATTGGGTAGTGAGTGTAGATTATAAAAAATCTTTATAATGTTCCCAAGCACGGGTTAATGCTTTGGAAAATACAAAAAGTTGGATTCAAAACTTATGCCTTCTTGGCATACGTTTTGCTTATTATGGCTGATCATATCTCGCTCGATAAAGTGAGATACAATGATCTTCCTTATTTTATCTACCTAGCTAGATCCTGAGCCAGACTAGGTGGCATTCACCAACTGTAAACCGTCGATCCCCACGACACAGGGTTACCTAGTGTGGAGATCACAGGCAATCGAACGAAACTTTTTCGACACACTGTAAGTTGCATGCTTAGATGAAAACAAAAAAGGGAAGATACGGCACATTCTTACTAGCAGCCGTTAAAAAATGGGCTCGAACGCACTCATGCACATACTCACACAGCTTTAACTCGGTGAATAAGTGATACGCTAAACCAACAAGCCCGAGCGAGACAAGAACAGTGTCCAACCGGCGGCGACTGAATGAAAGTGAGTCCATGGACTCAGTTTTGCAGGACCACGCGTAATGGGTGAGTGCCGTATCTTCCCTTTTTTGTTTTCATCTAAGGTTGCATGTAATAATTTAATTAGTTTCATAACTGTTTGTATAATAAAGTATATTTGATATTTGATTTGATTTGTATTCAAGCTATCAAAACTGGAGTTTTTCAGTTCGGCGCATCGAAGGGATATCTCTTCAGAGTTTTTCCTAAAAGTCTGAGTTGGGCAAGAGTTTTCAGAGAGAGTCAGCGTACCAATGCTAACTGCGGACACAGATCTGTCTCTTTCCGCTTTTGTTCGCTTATTGTTCTCCTGGGGCTATAACGTAGTATTGGCGTGTCGATGGCGCCCCAATATAAGGACAAAACCGGGGTTTCCTCGTCTTTCTCTTCTAGGATGCGGACTAATCCATGACTAATCCACTATAATAAGAATCTGAATATTCTTTGCTGTAGGTACGGTCGGCCATAATCTCAGATACCCCGTGGCAGCTCTTATCGCGCGCAGCATAAGGGCGCCAATCGAACAAAAAGGGGTATCTGAGACTGTGGCCGACTGTACTACAAAAACATTAAAAGGACCGACAGCGTTAATAAATCGTACTGAAGCCTTCTTTTGAGATGCGTTTTTTGCCAAAAAAAACTCTCCTGCAAGTTTTCAATTTATTTTTATTTATTATTTATTGAACGAGCGAGCGAAGTTCTCCGAGTCTACTGGAACAATCCGGCGTTTGTATGTATGTATGTATGTATGTATGTATGTATGTATGTATGTATGTATGTATGTATGAATGTTCGTTCGACGATAACTTGAGTAAATTTAGTCGGATCGTGATGAAATTTGGTAGGCAGGTAAATGAGGCCAAGAGAATTTTTAAGTTCGAACATGAGCCAAATCGGTTGAGGGGTTACTGAGATATGGGGTCGCGAGTTCATAGTTCGGGGCGAACCACTAGTTAACATAATCCACAGCAATACAGTTCTTAATGCGAGGCTTAACTACTTTTAGGACCTAACGTTTAGGTTCCAGATCCTAGAACCTACGGATGCAATCATTTATCGCCAAAAGTGGCCAAGATATGATTTTTTTTCAGTGGCGGCGCTATTTGTGCCTGCTACTGGGCCTTATGTGTAAGTGGTGGCGCATTGCTGGCTTAGTTACAGGCAGTTACGTAATCAAGACGCTCTGATGGCTGCGAAGCTTCATCTCGTGTTCTACATTCCAAGCACGCATTTCCACAACTCAAAGGGAAGGTAACACTCCCCCACACAAGCACACGATAATTCCTTGGGGACGTACGCGTAGGCTTCAAATTAATACTTATATTTTTCATTCCGCAGCCGACGACAAAAATTCCACCCGGGGTTGGCAGGTGCGAATTAAATTTAGTCACGTCCCCGCGCTTGTACAGTGCACCCTTCTCTCATATTATGATTTAGCCGGGTACTGACGGAAGACCAGCGCTGGAGTGGTCCGCCTCTCCAGCACATGTTGAGTCAGAGCAGCTTTGCATCTGCCACATCCACATCCACATGCCTTTCCTGAACCTCATCTATTGTTTGTTGAACGAGCGAGCGAAGCGAGCGAAGTTCTCCGAGTCTACTGGAACAATCCGGCGTTTGTATGTATATTTGTATGTATAACTTGAGTAAATGAAGTCGGATCGTCACGAAATTTGGTAGGCGGGTAAATGAGGCAAAGAGAATTTTTAAGTTCGAACATGAGCCAAATCGGTCTAGGGATTACCGAGATATGGGGTTGTTAAGTTTATATGGGGTCGCGAGTTCACAGTTCGGGCGAACCACTAGTTAACTCAATTTATCTAACTCGTCTTTAGTGCTTTGTTTTTGTCTGTGCCTCTATGTTGCTAGATTGTCTTTCTGGTGTACAATATTGCCCTGGTTTTTATTTGATGCTTTCTGTTATATGTGTAAGCAATATCACTCTCTAACTCAGACGTAACCACTGTTTTCCGGCTACTTGGGCTAGGTATGTCATCGGACAATCTGGCTGGTGGTCTGCCAACCGATCTCTTCCCCTCTCGAGGTCGCCATTCCGCAATGGACTTCGTCCATCTGCCATCGGTGCGTCTAGACTGCCCACTTCCACTTCAAAGACGTTATGCTTTTTCCGACGTCTGCCACTTTTGTGCGGCTTCTTATTACCACGTTCGGTATACGGTCCAAGAGCATAAATAACACCGAGCATTGCTTGCTCCATTGCTATTTGGGCAACGTTAATTTTGATCAAGATCCATTTGTGAAATTGTCAAATGGATGCAAAAGGCCTATGATGATGTAAGTAGGTATCAGTCTGACAACTTTTAACCAATTGGTATTACTTCGGCTCATAGACGCCCTGACCTGAGGGTACTGGATTTTTTTTTACGCCAATCAAGCGGTTAAACTGTGACGGAGGCAGTATACGAGAGCCTTCTAATGGAAAGCGCCACTCTTGTATAATTCATCGCTACATCGTTTATACATTTGGATTTCTCGTTTGATGCAATCGACACGTTGGCAGGTGGGGCGACCCAATTGAGCTGGCGAACATCCGATATAGCTTTGTCCGCTTGGTGACAATTTGCTTTGACTTGTGTTGTTAACACAGAAATACAGACGGCTTACAGACGATCTTAAGACGAAATACGACGCAAAACAAGCGCCGCCAATGAAAAAAAAACATATTATCTTTTTTTTTTTGGATGCGTTTTTTGCTAAAGATATCTTTTTAGCTAGTTGTTTGTGGGTCGTATTTCGTCTTAAGTAAGATGTTGCCTGTTCAATTTAACATTTGTCCCAAAAGACGGGCAAAAGCATTCTCAGAGAGAGAGTTCGTGCCCACTGCGGATAGGCTATTTTAGTACAATCGGCCACAGTCTCAGATACCCCTTTTTGTTCGATTGGCGCCCTTATGCCGCGCGCGATAAGAGCTGCCCTGGGGTATCTGAGATTGTGGCCGACCGTACACTGAAAAGATTTACCTACCTGGTCCAATCCTTCCGGTCATCCTGACACTATACGAGTAGCTAAGCTGTTTATGATACCGTTTAGGATGTTGTATTGTAAAAACTGACACTTTGTAGAGGGTACAGTCAGGTTGACTAGGTAGATAGACTGGGTTAAGATCATTTATACAACGTGTTACAAAAGATACTAACTCTTTTTACAGGGTGTAACCTGCCGGTCAACATAATGACAAATCTGCAAAAAAAAGTTGAAAAACCTTTTAAAAACACAACTTTTTTTTTATAACCTCAAAATTGAAAAATTTTCAAAACTTTTTTGTGTTTGGATTTAGCTCCAATTAAAAAATATGGTTGTTTGCTTAGCTGTATTTTAATAGCTTCAGGCTGTTAAAACATAGTGAATATCTATGGAAACAGTATTTTAAAAATACTTTTCTCCCGTCACAGCGCTTAAATTGTAATTATTTGAAAATCAACGGAACGTCATAGAGCTAAAAAAATATTTTGGTTGTGATCCCTATCATCAGGTACCATGACCCTGTAAAAAGAGTTAGCATCTTTTGTAACACCTTGTATATACCTATCTACATTATAGGTACAATAACCCGTGTAATTTAAATAGAGGTGACGAGTAGCTAAGCTGTTTATGATACCGTTTAGGATGTTCTATTGTATTCGTATCTACTATTGAGAACTGACCCATTGTAGAAAGTAGAGCCAGGTAGACTGGGTTAAGATAATTTATATGTATACCTATCTACATTATAGGTATTAGGTTATTACCCGTGCAATTTAAATAGAGGTGAGTTATAGTTTAATTAGGCACGTTGCGTTCCAATTTACGTGTTACGAGTACGGTACTTTATTAGTCGACCGACGAACGGTCCTTGGGAATTTTAATTAGAAACAATGCAGGCGCGATAAAAACGCGAGAGGAAAATAAACCCGCAGCTTTTCGGTAAAAGGTCAAGTGTACCTAGATATACCTAGATAAAGGTTGTCTGGAAGAAATCGCTTTTAGCGATAAGACTGACCATAAAATATCTTCTTTTTATGTACTGTTATTTTTTTAATTTTATCTTTAAAATGTTTTCTATTTTACATACAATAAAGTGTTACTAAGATACAGAAAACTTGATTTCAGTAGACGACATCAACCTATACTTACCAGTGCACTTATTCGCTGCTGTTGACTGTAGTACGGTTATAAAAAATACAGGATATTTTAAGACCAAGAGGTAGCAGGTTTCCTTCCCGAAGTTCGCGTAATTTCCATATAAATCATAGATTAAGAGACTGATTTCCATATAAACCAGAGATTAATAGACTGATTTTGACAGCAATTCCAACTATATTTGACACTTGGAAAAATCCCCATTACACTTATGATTCCATATCTGTTGAGAAAATCATCGTAAAAAATCAGAGCGCCAAACGTAGTGAGCCAAACTGCTAAATTACGGGTAAGTAGGTACTTACCTAATATTTTAACAATAATACATTATGTTGAAAATCTATCTTGCCTTCCCAGACATCTAAAAACACACACAAAAGTAGTACCTACGATATTCATATATATTTTTTTACAACCGTCCAGTAGTTCCAGCCATAAATAATGGCCTTCCTGGCGAGCTAGAGGCAAGACCCAGGTGTACTCTTAAACGATCTAAATTAAACTTTATAACAAAGGAACTGGCAGTGGACTCAGCCTGTACCTACCTACAATTAGTTAGAGCTTAATTCTTTCAGTTTAACTGACTAGAATAAATGGCTATTAATTTAGTCTGGCGGCATTTTTTACCTAAACCAGAGGGCTAAGACATGAGGTTCGTTGGAAGTCACAAGTTCAACTCCCGCTTTCCAGACATGATTCCACGGCAATTCACGAATCGTAAAAGGAATTAATTAAGTGGGTACGTAGGTACAGACAAAACAAGGGAAAATACAGGGTCGCCGAAGACCTGGCCACCCAATGTGTACACTCTGACATGCTGTCGTGTGTACAATAAATGAACACGACTGAGTACCTAATCTCTCGATTGAAGACGATACGTGTACACACGGCAGCACGTAGACGCTTGCACTTTTGTTGCAAAGTCGCCTGTAGCGTAAATTAATAGAGTGTAGGTACGGAGATGGGTAACGACCCGGGTTATAACCCAATC
Organism: Zelleria hepariella; assembly: GCA_949319315.1. Classification (NCBI taxonomy): domain Eukaryota; kingdom Metazoa; phylum Arthropoda; class Insecta; order Lepidoptera; family Yponomeutidae; genus Zelleria; species Zelleria hepariella. The sequence continues at coordinate 15,554,327 of OX439387.1, forward strand.
GGTGGGTTATAACCCACTTGGTACCTATTATCGCCCGGTTAAAACCCATTTTGGTGGGCGATAACTAAAGTCTGTTTGGACTGTTCTACTCGTCCAGTTCTACTGATAAAACTATTCGGTTTTGTTTTCCTTTTAGTTCTCTATTAATAGAATTGATACTGTGAAGGTATTCCGGGAAGTTCTACGATATTAAAAAAATAAAACAACAACAATAAAATATCCACACTGTCTCAATTGCAAACAAAAGTATACCAATGAGTCCTAATCAACATTCTATTTGAAAAGAATCTCTTGGTAATTTTGCGTCAAACTTATATTTACGAAGTTATTTGAGGTTACGTGCTTTTTTGTATGGGTGCGAAAACATTTTATGACATTACTCTTATTCTTCACTTAGCTTCACTTTCTGGTTTTGAAAAACGGAGTAGGTATATTATTTACCACATTTCATCTAAATATACTACATGCCGCAAATTACCGCATTCAAAAATAATTAAATATTTTATGTTTTATTGTGGTTTTTACCTTAAAAACTGTTATTTTTTTACTTTACTTGACAAATTTTTCACCAAAAGTTGTTCAATAATGTAGTTCTGATGTTTTCTTAGGTTTGCACGAGCACTATACTTATTAACTACAGTTTTAAGAGATTAAACGCCCGAAAAAACAACAATATAACATAACATATTTAATTATTTTCAAATGCGGTACTTGCGGCATGTAGTATGTTTAGATGAAATGTGATAAATAATATACCTACTCCGTTTTTCAAAACGAGAAAGTGAAGCTAAGTGAAGAATAAGAGTAATGTCATAAAATGTTTTCGCACCCATACAAAAAATCACGTAACCTCAAATAACTTCGTAAATATAAGTTTGACGCAAAATTACCAAGAGACACTTTTCAAATAGAATGTTGATTAGAACTCATTGGCATACTTTTGTTTGGAATTCAGAAGTTTTTTTTTATAACCTGACATTATTCGTATTTAAGTTTCAACCAGTTAAGTTTCAACCAGCTTTTCTATCTGATGAAAATCGTAGCACATAAGCAGGTCATCTTCATAATCATACAATTTATGGTGGGAAATAAGTTACTTAAAAGTTTACAAAAATGTTTTAAATTTAAAAAAGTAACAAAAAAACACAAATATGTTATTACTCCCAAATGTGCTCCGTTGCGGTGTGTAGTATATTTGGGTGAAATGTAGTAAATAATATACTATATCCATTTTTAAACCCAGAAAGTGAAGCAAGTTGAAGCAAAGAGTAGTTATAAAATGTCTTCGCTCCTATACAAAAAATCACATAAGCTCAAATAACTTTGTAAACATAAGTTTCACACAAAATTACCAAGACGTACTTTTAAAATATAATGTTCATTAGAACTCATTGGCATACTCTTATTTGTAATTCAGAAGTTTTTAAACTACGCGTGTCCGCGCGATTCTATGAGATCGTTTTACTGTGCGCCGCCGCCGGGCGCGGAGCAAAGCAATACGAGCGGCTCCCTTAAAGTCCATCCACTTAAATGGAGGGTGCCCATATGTTACTGACCGTATGAGCACCCGAAAATCTTTTGTTAGGCTTTATTATAATTGTAATAGTTACTAACCTTCATTTATATGCTTACGAAAGAATCTGTGAATTTTCGGGGCGCACTTTGCGCGCTCATCTGCTCTCACTAATGACTTCAGATTTCAATATTATGGTGGTTCAGACCGAAAATAAAAACCAAAACCTTTGAATGCAAAACCTTAAATTATCTTTTTAAAAAATAAAAAGTGTTTTTACTAAAAAGCAATAAGTCACTCTTACGGGGCTACTTGTCCGGCTAATCATTAGGGACCTCAGTCAGCTTTCCCATTATTGGGTCTGGCAATGCAAACATAAATAATTGTGGAAACTGAATTATTTTATGTTATACAAACTTATTTGATCAATTTGGTCTGAAATCGACACATTTTCGAGCGCCGCGCGCGCATTTGTCAATTGTCCTGAGAAATCGTAATTACCATATTGTTTACGGGAAACATTTGTGAAATTACGAGTGTGTGTTTATTCTGTCTAAAGTGTTCCTGAAATATAAGGGAAAACTCTGTGATTTTTCGGCGCGCGTCGTTCGTCTTCGAGAATATCGTAAAAACTCGTAAAAAAAGTTTAAAAAAAGTGAATATTTGAGTGCGCTGCGCGCGCGTTTATAATTTTATACAAACAAGGTGGCCCAAACAAAACGTCAAGCGAGAAAATCTATACAGCGGACATCAAGGGCTGCCCCAATTAATGTTATTTTCGAGAAAACATCACTGAAGTTGTATGGGAAAAAAAAGTTGAGGTCGGAAGGACTTTTTATTGACTTCAAAAACTTCCGCAAAGCCTTAGTCCTCAGAATGGTACAAAAATCCTGTCAGTTTAAACAACAAAACCTTACAAAACCTACCAAAAAAAACCGGACAAGTGAGAGTTTAACTCGCGTTGAGAGGTTTCCGTACAATGAGGGAGAGCGGACGAACGAACGTAGGAAGATCTTCATACAAAGTCTACTAAGATATATTAATCGAAAATCCGAACCATACCGCGATCCGCGATGTAGGACTGTGGAGCGATATCTGTTGACTGAGTTGAGGAACTAATGCTACTAGAACAAAATTAATATTTTCCTAAGTAATTTTGTACACCATGAACTTCTTATTAGGAGATAAGGGGGGGATTTTTAAATTTTCGCGTATTAAATAACTTCAAAACTGTTCATTTAACAATTATTACAAAATATCTATTTGAGATCCTTAAAAAGAGCCCTTTCATTTGATGTCACACGATATATTTTATAAAACTTTTTAGTGAGTTTCCAATTTACCCCCCAAAAGTGGTTCCCATGTTTAAAATTTATTAATTTACGTTACACGTCCTTGTTTGGGTCACCGACTTACACATGTGTACCAAATTTCAACTCAATCGGTCCAGTAGTTTAGGAGCAAATTGGCTGTGACAGACGGACAGACAGACGCACGAGTGATCCTTTAATGGTTCCGTTTTACCCTTTTAAGGTACAGAACCCTAAAAAATGGCTGAACATACATTGGGGTGATTCGGGTAGCTCTTGGTGTCAGGTATCTAGATTTTCTCGCTCGACATCTATCTTTGGGCCACCCTGTATAATTCCAAACCATAGAATAGGCGGGCGATGCACGCCGAACTGGGTTTTTGATAGTGTTATACGTTTTACCTCTTGTAACAGAGTGTATTTAGTTATCGCCCACCAAAAAAGACGATAATGGGTTATAACTGGGTGATTTGGGTTATAACCCGGTTTTAACCCAACTGGGTCGTTTGGGTTATAACCCACTACCCATCTCTAGACGCGTGTAAGCGTCTACGCGTGTAAGCGTCGACCCTTACATGCTAGCACTCTACTCGCTTACGTTACGGGCGACTTTACAACAAAAGTGTATACTCTGACGTGCTGTCGTGTGTAAGTATTTTGTTTGCAGTTTATGTAGAGTAGGCTATGACATCATGCCAGAAATTTAGGTTTCAACCAAAAAAAAACTCAAGTCCAATGAATTTAAACTGGTTTTAGCTAAACACAGATTGACTAAGCAACTAATGAATATTTACTGATCTTGAAAAGACCACCGGACAATCTGCCTGTGGGTTTTTACTAAGTTCACTTATTATCAATCACAATGTCAAAGTAATAACATTACTGACCTCAAATCAACTCTGTCCTAGTTCGTGTGTCGTTATAAACAGTCTAAAAGTGAATTTACTCTACAACTGGAGTATTCTTCTCTCAGCTTTCTTGTAATATTGTTGATTCCTGCTTAATGTTATCATTAAAAGTGACATTTTATTAGTGTCAGCCTGCCAAGTGTTGTAATTGCTTGGTTGTGTCAATTAGTGCGTGTAACATAACGCTAACTATTTCAGCAAAAGAAACATGCGGAATATAAAGTTGTTTTGTTTTTTTGTCGTCGGAATATTTGGTAAGTGTGTTTCTATTTTGTTTCTTTTGAGGGATATGAATAATAAATTGGTACTTACCGAATTGATTGTGTCAATTTATTGACATAAAATTCTTGAGTATGCTACTGGATAAGTTTTAAGAAACATCGATGTACTTACCTAAATAATTCGTTTGGTGCACAATAAACAGCACCTATTATTTACCAAAATACTACGAATACGTAGATTCGTAGTATTTTTGTATGACCCATAATAATTTTGTGTTGTGTGGCGCTTTACTTTAGCGTCATCTAGTTTATTAACAACCACAACTCGTAGGTAAGTTGTAACCACAACCTTGGTAACGTTTCGTAAGCCTAACCATTTCGCCTAACATTTCGTAAGTCTTTCAAGCTATAGATGGCACTCCTTTTTAAAACGACAGTGCTTACTTATAGACTCTACCGAAATAAAGAAATTAAAAAAAATATATATATTTTTGATACCTACTACCTACCTCATTTGGCGAAACTGTCAGATGCTAGGTTTGATAAATTATAATGCCGACACCAGTCTCGAAATCTATGGGGTACCTAGCTGATATTTTAGCTGCTCCATAGATCAAGTAGGTACAGTAAGTACAGCTGTTACTTTTATAGATTTCTGCGTAGGCTCTTTATTGTTGTTGTGGTTGCTGACCTATGGTACCCCAGAGGTACAAAGGCCCTTTACAAGATCACGCCGCGCCTTTGTGTCCTCAGTAGTAAAATAAATTATATTAAAGTATATAGAATGACTTCCTAAAACTTAACAGGGCCTTTCAGTCTGAACAAAGTATAATCACCGACTAGATAGCACTTAACATGATCCCACTTCTGATGTTTTATTTCAAACGTTCCAGCGCTTAACCTCTCCACCTGCGCTTCGGAAGGCTCATGTCCGCCAACGCTCCCAGTGGACGTGTGTGGGCCGCGCTGCGGGCCTGACAAGCCGTGCAAGAATACCACCCAGCTGTGCTGCCCTACCGCCTGCGGGGGTTCCATGTGCGTCGACCCCGTCACACAGAGACACTTCGTCACTGAAGGTACTGGGAGAATCTAGTCATTAAATTAGAGGTGTAACCCGTATGAAGATCTACACTGAGTTTGGTACCAAGAAAACTTGCCGAAGAAAAACCCGCCCTCGTGCACAGGACTAAGGTCCGCTTGCGTCAACCAGGGTTAGCCAGTTAACTCTGAGTTAACGTCAAAATTTGTATGGAAATGTCAAGTTAACTCGGAGTTAGTTTGCTAACCCTGAGTGACGCAAGTCCGCCTAAATGTCTTACTCGCAATTTTCAATACCTACCAATACCAATAATTAGAAACGTTTTCGAACATTATCATTGTCGTCATTATCGACAAGAAGAGGATACCTGTTAAAGGATTATATTCATTTCGAAAGACCAAACACTCTATTTTCGATATAAAACCTTTTGAAAATCACCTTAGAATCCCGTGGACCGCCTTCAGAACCAATGTTTCCATCCTGAACGAGCTCAAAATGACGAAGCGACTGTCAACAGTCTGTCGCCAGAGGGCCCTCAGCTTTTTTGGGCATATTATTATGCGATCGCCACATCATACTCTGGAAAAACAGATAATTTTGGGCCAGATGGAGGGCAGACGTGCGAGAGGCAGAACACCAATGCGCTGGTCCGATGCCCTAAAGAGGGCAGCCGGTGGATCCATCCAGCACGCATCCCACCGCGCCCATGACCGCGACGAGTGGAGAACCATTGTATATGGTCACGATCCTCAGAATTGAGGGACCGATCCAGAAGAAGAAAATCACCTCGTCTGAGCGTTTTCACCTACATATGGGCCTTAATTCGCTCTTAAAAACAGCCTTCTATCAGAAAACGCAAGGGCATGTTCTTTGACCGGAGATAATTTGTCAATATCGTCACTTTCTTTCATAATCAGCCAAATGTTTTTATGCCTCTTTAACCTAACGGGTTACTATCAGATGATCGTAAAAGCGTCTGACCAGTGTCTGCGGCATCAACTCGTCCTAAAATCATCTTGACGAAATTGCAACTACAGGTGCACTCTAAGTCGATAGCGGAACTTTAGGTGGGTTATCTACTGATCAATACAAACAACTTGTACGAGGTGGCGAAAAATATGAAGTGAAAAAAATATCAACTGTTCCATACAAAAGGTCGACTCAGTACTGCGCCAAATGTATGAAACAACTGATATTTTGTTTCACTCCATATTTTTCGCCACCTAGTACAAGTTGTTTGTATTGATCAGTAAATAGCCCACCTAAAGTTCCGCTATCAATTTAGAGTGCACCCTGTAGACTAAAAAGTAAATCGTCTATGAAGCAACTCGTCAGAAATTTATTTTGTCTACTGCCCTATTCGTATTCGTGACGGTAAATGTTTCCGCAACTCGACTACTGATGAGCCTATTTTGCGTGAAAGCTTAGCGAAAGCGAAAAAGAAACAAAAATAAAGCCATGCTACTTATGCCATCCCAGCTCCTCGAGGAAGTCCAGCAGCCTTCGGATGTCTCTGCAGGCCTCCCGCAGCGTCCCTGGGCTTCCGAGTAGGGTCGTTCGTTGTGTGGCCACCCCTGTGCATTCCACTAGCACGTGGGCGGCTGTCTCCTCTGCCTCCATGCATGCTCTGCACAGAGGGCTGTCTGTAATTCCTAAGTTGAAGAAATGTTTGTTATAATACCCGTGTCCTGTGAGGGCGCCCGTTACCAAACTCAGTTGTGCCTTGGTAAGTTTCAGGATAGATCGGGGGAGACGGGGGTCCCTGCCAGGCATCGCTGCTCGGGCTTGTTCACAGTCTGTCCGTGTAGTCCATTCATTGTCGTGTAGCCTGTGTGTGCGTTCACGCAGCCATGTCTTCAGTTGGCAGAACGGTAGGGGCGTAAAGGGCTCCGGTCCTTCAACTGTAGTCCCGGAGCCCTCTCGTGCAAGCACGTCCGCTGCGTCGTTGCCTCTTGATCCACTGTGGCCCTTGATCCATTGAAGCGTGACAGTGTTGTTCTTACATACCTCCGTCAGAGATGTGTGGCACTCCAGGATAAGGCCCGAGGTAACGCTGTGTTTTTTGAGAGCCAACAGCACCGCCGCGCTGTCAGAGAGGATTCGGATACTGTAGTTGGTTACTTTCCTGCTAGCAATGGCTTGTGTGGCGCGGATGATACCTATGCACTCTGCCTGGAAGACAGTGTTGTAGGCACCCAGTGGCGTCGATATTTTGATGTTCAGGTCCTCTGAAAACGCTCCTGAACCTGTGCCATGTCTAGTTTTTGAGCCGTCTGTGAAGACCATTAAGTCGAGTGAGCTTTGATCCCCTCTCGGGGGCTCTTCGAGTTGTATTTTGTACTTTTTATCGAATAGGAAGACCTTTGGGATCTTGTCGTTTATAGCCGTCATGAGTGGCTGCTCTTCAATTGGTTGATCTAGGATCTTGGTGTGCGGGATCCTGTTATCAACCCATAGTTTTAGGGTTTTAAGTCTTACCGCAGAAGTTGCCGCTTCTTGTTGTATGTGCAGGTGGAGAGGAGTTAGACCCAGCATGATCTCTAGGGCTGCAGTTGGAGCGGTTCGCATGCAGCCGGTGATCGCCGTACAAGCCATTCTCTGTAATCTTTGCAGTTTGTTTATGGCCGTAGTCTGGTTTGTTTTTGGCCACCAGACCAGGGCTGCGTAGCTGATGATGGGTCGTATCACTGTTATGTAGAGCCATAGAGTGATTTTTGGGTTAAGTCCCCATGTCTTACCTACCATTCTTCTGCATTGGGCAAAGGTGATGCATGCCTTCCTTATTTTGGAGTCTATATGTGCGTTCCAGTTCAGCTTACTGTCTAGTATTACTCCTAGATACTTGACTTCCGTTGACAGCTGAAGAGTAGTTTTGAACAAGGTAGGCAATGTGAAGTTGCCCAGAACTCGTTTGTTTGTAAACATTACCATTTCGGTCTTTGAGGGATTTACCGATAGGTTATGCTTCGTACACCATTTTTCTACTATGCTTAGGGCAGCTTGCGTGACCTCGCAGACAATGCCCGCATAGTTGCCTGTCACTAGTATCGTTAGGTCATCCGCGTATGCGACTGTATAGTAGCCGCTGATGTTGAGCGTTTCGATGAGTTCATTTACCACTACATTCCAGAGGAGAGGTGATAGGACACCTCCTTGGGGGCAGCCTCGGGCTACTAAAGCCCTTGTTGTATCCTCTTTTGTTATTCTGATTACCCTTTGTCGTAGCATGGCCTCGATCCATGCTATTAGGGAGGTCTCGATTTGGTGCCTGCTGAGTCCTCTGTTGATGCTGGTGAAATTTGTTTTGTCGAACGCTCCCTCAATGTCGATGAAGGTTCCGAGACAGATTATCTTCTTTTGGATTGCAGCTTCCAGCTTGGTGACTACAGCATGGAGAGCTGACTCTGTCGATTTACCTGAACTGTACGCGTGTTGGTTGCTATGCAGCGGTGTTTTGTCTAGCGCGCCGTCCCTCAGGTGCCTGTCGCAGACTCTTTCAAGCGTTTTGAGCATGAAGGATGTAAGGCTAATGGGTCTGAAGGATTTGGCGTTTGTGTAGTCTGTTTTGCCTGGTTTTGGGATAAACACAACTTCCACCTCCCTCCAGAGCGTAGGTATGTACCGATGGGCCAGACAGGATTGCAGCAATGTCACCAGTGTATTTGCTAGGTCTACCCCGCCCCATTGTAGCAAGGCGGGGAAGATACCGTCCATACCTGGCGCCTTGTATGGTTGGAAGGTGTTGATTGCCCAGTTTATCTTGTCATGTGTGACGATGGTTTGGGCTAGGTCCCAGCTTGTTTCGTCAGCGTGTGTGACAGTTGTTTCCCAGTTGGTATCCTGAATGATTTGGCATCCAGGAAAGTGGGTTTGTAATAGTATCTGCTGGGCTTCCTCGGGGGAGTTTGTGTAGGAGTTGTCTGGTTTGAGTATCGAGCCTACCTTTTGTGAAGGACCCGAGGATAGGATCTTGTTCACTCGCGTGGCCGCCGAGCACGACTCGATATTTGTGCAGAAGTTGCGCCAAGATGCTGTGCACCAGAATCTTATGCGTCTCTTGTAGTGGGATTTGGCCTCTTTGTACCTGTCCCAGTCGATGTCATTTGTGGTGTTCATCGCCCTATTAAGTAGTTTTCTAACCTTTTTCCTGATGCGTGCTAGTTCTGGCCCCCACCAGGATTGACCTTCCTTGGGCCTAGAGGGGGGAGTGGTTAGAGGGCATACGTCGTGATAGCACTGCGTAATCGCATTTGTAATATTCATAACTTGTTTTTCGATAGAGTGTGTGCCTACAATTTTCTCAGGAACCTCAAGCGATTCTAGTCGGTTGGATATCGCTTTGCTGTACGCAGCCTTGTTTGTTTTGCGTGGGTTCCTTCGGAGAATCGGTGTTGTCGTGTGGGCCTGTAGGTCGAAGCGTATCCATCGGTGGTCCGAGCAAGACGCCTCCTCCGATACGTGCCACTTCGAGATGAGATCCGAGGCCCCCTCCGTTGCTAGGGTTAGGTCGATAATTGTCCGAGAGACTCTAGTAACGTAAGTCGGAGTCGAACCGATGTTAAGGACGTTCAGATTTGTGGAAAATAGGTATGTGGCTAGTTCCTCACCTCTTTCGTTGTGTCGGTCCATTCCCCAGAGGGGATGGTGTGCGTTTGAGTCCGTTGCGACGATTAGTTCCAGGTTCAATCGTTCGCAGTGTTGTATGAGTCTATTGAGTTCGTGAGGTGGTGCGGTTTCGTTGTCATGCATGTATGCGGATGCGATAACTACTTCGGGGCAGCCAGGTGTGGCTGGCTGCAGTAACCTGATGGTCGTCAGGTCTCTGGAACAGAACTCGGTTATGGTATGTGTCTGTATGCGTTTGGAGATGTATATACATGTCCTGGGAAGTTCTTGTTCGGCGTTAGTGATTAGCTCGCCTCCGATGTTGTTGAGGCCGCATATGCGGTTGCCACGGATCCACGGCTCTTGGATCAAGGCAATGGCCTCGCTGGTGTTTACCTCCAACCACCGTCGCAGTTGAGCCGTTGCGGTGCGGCTGTGGTGGAGGTTTATTTGTACGACGTTAATCGTCCTGGGTGAAGAGTCCGCCATCGTTTCCTTCTTCATCATCCAGGGTAAGCCCGCTGAGGCTTTTAGACCACGCCGCGAGGCCGTCGAGCTCGGGACAGTTGTCTTCAGCGTCGACTCGTACTGGGCTGCTGGTGGTTGTCGTGGTGTGGTCCATTGGTGCTGGCTCTTGTTCAGTTGTTGCCGCTGGGGAGGGTTCATCCTGCGGGCTTGTGTCGCCTTCCGTTGGTGGCAGGTCGTTGTGGAATTGTAGTCCACGTCCTCGCGTCTTCCACCTAAATTTGACGTAGACTGAGCCTAATATGTAGGACAGTCTGCGCTCCTTTTTTAGTATGAGAGTGGCTATCTCCTCCGGCACGCTGACCACTAGGAAGGTTGTCTTTTCGGTGACTGTCAGCCGCACGAGGGTCCAACGGTCCACCTGCGCCCAGTCGTTTTGCCACCTCAGCATCCCCGCAATTAGCTTTTGGGGTCGAGTGTCCGGGATGAGGATGCCGCACTCTATGCGCCGGGGGACATCCTCAGGTTTGACGACGATGAGTTTGCCCCCCGGTACAGAGATCTTGGACACCTCATTCCTTAGCCAGTCGACGTCCTTCCGATCCTTGCACCAGATGCTGAGGTTTCCCTCCTGGACGCACGGCTTTCCACGGAATTCGTGTGCAATGCCCTTGTTGAACATCTCGTTTATTAGTGCCGTTTCTATTGCCTCCTTTACCATGTCCGCGTGGCTGCCTAGGGTGCCCGACCTTTCGGTCGTGACGACCATTGCCAGCTCAGCTTTCGCGGCGGCCGCGTAGTCAGTGGCTGGTTTCGGGGTGTGTGTCGCTTTGCGCCTCTGCGTTGTAACCCGTTGTTTTTTGTAGTCTCCTCGGGGGGAGATGGTATCGTCGTGGCGTGATCGCTTTGACGGTCCCTCCCGTGGATTCTCGTTTCGAGGGGTTTCTTTTTGTTGCGGGTTCGTGAACACTTGTGCGGGTGTTGGGTTCACGGCGTCGCTGGAGGCGGTCTCGTTTGGTCTTTCCGAGGACTTGGCGGCAGCTGCCGCCCTCTCCGCTCGGATAGCGAACTTCTTGCGGTCTTTTTGGCGGTATCTCTGCCACTTGCGCTCGCCCGCGCTACTTACGCGCTGGGAACTTTCTGCCCGCAGTGGTGAAAGGGGTCTGCTCATCTCGTGTGGGTAAAAACCCCGGACCTCACCCCATGTGTCGGATATGCCCTGTATACCGGGCTTGTCGTTGATGCTCGACGAGCTTGGTCTCGGTTCAGAGCGCGAGGACTCTCCCCTGGAGGGACCCGGTCTAGGCTCCGAGCGATAGGGCTCTCCCCTAAAGGGGCCCGGTCTCCATTCATCATGTCGGGGGCGGTAGGCTTCGTACTGTCCCGCGTCGTATCGAGGTCTGTCCCCTCTAGTTCCCGATGGCTCTCCCCGAGAGGGGCCCGGTCTGGGTGTGAAGGGGTTCGGTCTCCGCTCCGGGCAAGGGGCTTCTCCCCTAGGGGGGCCCGTTCTCTGCTCATGTTTTCGAGGGCGGTAGGCCTTGCCGCGATTGCTTGTCATGCACGGGGGCTCTCCCCTAGGGGGGCCCTCAGATGCTGTTTGTGTCTCGGCGAAGGTCGCGACTGGGCGATCTTTCTTCGTGCACGGGGGCTCTCCACTAAGGGGGCCCTCAGATGCTGGTTGTGTTTGGACGGAGGTCGCAGCTTGGCGGTCTCTTGTCGTGCACGGGGGCTCTCCCCTAGGGGGGCCCTCAGATGCTGTTTTTGGTTGGGCGGAGGCCGCGGCTGGGCGGTCTCTCACCGGGGCTGCACTGACGGATTGCTCCATCGGCGCAGTAGTCCTCGTATGAGGTCGAAGTGGGTTCATGCCCCCCCCAGAATACGAGGGGCAGCCCGAGCTAGGCTCGGGGAGGGATTCTCCGGCGTTGCCGGTACCCTCCTGGGGTAGTTCCTTTTTGTGATCCACTTTCATATTTATTTCTGGCCGTGCCAGGGTGGCTAACTAATAGCTTGCTGTAGTTTTGTTTCTTGAATGGGGGAGGGATGTGGGATGCGGAAGGGTGGGGCTGGGGTGAAGGTGCGCCTGGCTGTTTCTGTTACGTCCGTTTCTGAGGGAACCAGACCAATAACAGGCGGCAACCGCGAGAAGGTTACAGCCAGACTTGCCTTGAGGGTCGTGGCGGAACTAGCGCTGTCCTCAAGACCTTGTGCCAAATTGCCGATTGGAGTTGTCGACAAGATAGGGGAGTATCTATTTCTAGGCAAGCAAAGCAAAGTAGAAAAAGAAAGAAAAAGCGCGGGTAGATGAAGAAGAAATAGACCCGCCCCCGCCCTATTATCTATTCGACTTAAATAACCTAACCTTAACCTTCTGTTACAGACAAGCCGGGCAAGTGTCCAGAGGAGCCGCGTGGTCGTTGGATCTGCAGCGATATGTGCACCGGCGACGCTGACTGCCCGCGTGCGCTCAAATGCTGCACCAACCGCTGTGGTGCGATGACCTGCCAGCTACCCGACCCCGCCGACACGCAGCCTTAGACCTTCGACCTTTGACCTTCGACCTAACACACAAAAAAACTAAGGCCTTTGCATCTACATAATGAGAAATACCAGAGTCAATGCATCGTACATAAGGCCCAGACGTGTTTTCTCAAACGTACGGTCGGCCACAGTCACAGATACCCCATGGCAGCTCTTACCGCGCGCGGCATAAGGGCGCCAATCGAACAAAAAGGGGTATCCTAGCGTGTGGCCGACTGTACCAATTTTGGGTTTGCCACCCTAAAGGTGTCAAAATTAAATCGGACCCTACTCTACTACTAAGGCTTTTGCATCTACGTAATGAGATGATTTATACAGCGTCCAGTGGCAACTTCACTCACACTAGATGGGTGAAGAGACCACTCGGCGCTGCAGTGTCTGGGCCATTGTTTGGACACACCAATAACTGACTAAAATAACGGCAGTAGCAAACAACGTCATCCTTATCTGTATCACACTTTTCAATCTGTAAAATTCACAGAACAACCACGAAGATTCTCCGCTCTGTGGTACACACGACAGCACGTCACACTTTACACTTTTGTTGTAAAGTCGCCCGTAACGTAACCGAGTAGAGTGCTAGCGTGTAAGGGTCGACGTGCCGTCGTGTGTACAAAATTATTGCCGCAGGCCGCGGCACCATCACAATAAAGAAACTAAGGCCTTTGCATCTACGTAATGAGATGATTTATACAGCGTCCAGTGGCACCTTCACTCACACTAGATGGGTGAAGAGACCACTCGGCGCTGCAGTGCCTGTGGGCTAGGCCTACTAAGCTGTCAGGATGGTATAGGTGCTGGGCAAGCCTACTCCATCTAAAAAAAACAATGTCCCAATAAACAAAATAAGTGCAACAAATCAAAACTTCTTGTACCATCCTCCGACTTGGATCAGCGTCCTCTTGAAAATTGGGATTCCAACAGATTAAAATGAAACCCAAAAATCTTAAAACATAGTTTCAATAAAAACGCCACCCGCAACGTCACCTTCACAATCAAATAGCACAGCTCACTTAAAACTAAAATAAATTCTTCATCTCCTTACACTTGGGCAAGCTTGTCTTCCTTCACCCCATTGGTGTCCAAAAACGCGACCAACCACTGGTCGATAACAGGCAAGTTTTCTTTCGACCACTTGGCTTCTTCCCTGATGTTCTTCAGGGACTTTTCGGCGATATGCTCTGCGGAACCGAAGGTGCCATGGTGCGCGACGTAGAAGGCGGCGACTAATTCAAGCCCTTCCTCGGTAGTAAATTGTGATGTGGAAGAGCTGATGAGTTTGTCCCACAGGTTGGTCTTGGAGGCGAATCTGGAAGTAAGACGGGTCGTGATTGAGTCCTTGTTTTTATTTAGAGTTCTTTTTCCGAATGGTGTCATCGGGAGGCTAATAATCTTAAGCCTACACCGGCCGTCTGTCCGGCTGTCTGTCCATTTGTCGCTCCCTTGAAATAATCATCCGTCCCAGTGCCTACCTTTAGAAGGCTTTATCTTTTGAATAGTTATACTGCAAAATCAAAACGAAATACATGGCAATTTTTAAATAGCTTTATTCCTGAAACACGTCCACTTTAAAATGTGACATTCAACAACTTTTGTTCTACGGCTTTGGTAAAAGCGAAACTTTTTTTTTTTATTTAAAAAAATCGTTTTCGGCGCGTAGATACGAGTAGGAGGAGATTCTGGAAAGGTGGTTAGAGTAAAGGGGCACGAAAGCGCGCCGCGCATTTGCTGGAGTAGATGGCTCCAGCCATTTCCATTGTTTAGAAGTAAACATATCTTCCAACCGACAAAAATGCTTCATAATCTTCCAGGCACACTTACTTCTGCTTCAACACATCGAAGTTCTGGTCGACAAAGTGGAACAGCGTGGTGTACCCCTGCGGCCCGCCGGCCAGCATGTTGAATATCAGGAACAGATCCGTCTCCGTGAAGTTACCATTGCCCTCCAGGATCGTGAGGTTCAGCAGCCGGTTGATCTTGTACTCTTCGACTGGGCAGCCTGCGATGAAATTTTGAAAACTTAATACGATAAGATATTAAGTTTGGACGATAACAGCGTGGCGGGAAATTCCATTTTTACACAGTTTTTTTAATTTTGAAGCTAAACTGAGCTATTTTTATTCAGCGATTTTTCGTTCACGGCAAAATTTTTAAAACTGTGAAAATTTTGAATTTCCCTCCACGCTGCTATCGTCCAACCTTAATGTAGTTTTCACCTCCCAGGCTCGGAAAGTATGCTGTTAAGTACTGCATACAATCATGGAAAAGCCTATTTTAAACTATGTGCATTTTCGCACGCTTCAAAGTTTTAATGCGATGTCCTATCCTATTACTTTAAACGAGCTAATCTTGTATATTTCTATATATATATATTTGAACGGGGGATCTCGAAAACGGCTCTAACGATTTGGATGAAATTTGGTATGGAGATAGCTTAGACATAAAAAAAACACATAGGCCATATATCATCACGCTGGTTTACTTAGGGGCAAAGCAAACCAACAAATATCAACATAAATTGGCTATTTGTACTAAAGTGAATGACAAAACCATTTACCGGAGACCAGAGATGGGCACGTACCCGGGTATATACCCACCTGTGGGTATTTACCCGATATGTACCCGGTAAATACCCGTATGCACCCATTTGCTGGGTACATTCAATTTGTAATTTCAAGTATAATGAAAATTATTAAAATGAAAAACAAAGTATGCCAATCAGTTCTAAACCATGTTCCCTACGCAAAGTACGTCTTAGTAATTTTTCGTTGAACGCATATTTACAAA
Organism: Zelleria hepariella; assembly: GCA_949319315.1. Taxonomy (NCBI): domain Eukaryota; kingdom Metazoa; phylum Arthropoda; class Insecta; order Lepidoptera; family Yponomeutidae; genus Zelleria; species Zelleria hepariella. The sequence goes on from OX439387.1 coordinate 15,569,713, forward strand.
GTTATTCACGTTTTTTGTGATTTATTAGTATGAAAACGAATATTCATAAGGACATTTGTCTTATATTTTTATAGAATTATCAATCGGTATGTTTAAAAAGTACTTTGTCATACTTTGTATGACTAATAAAATAGTTTTTAATATGAATTTAACAATAATTATTATTGATTAGGAACCAAGTGTCAAAAATTGATATTTACATTGAAACGGTAGACAATACACTGATGAAGTCAGGTCATTTCGGTCTAATTAAAATGCGAAGACGGATTAAGTGTTGCAAAAAACAAAAATGTATAATCATAAAGTTTGGTTTTATGTTTGTTCTTCCCGAACAAAGAATAACTAAAACTTATTAAATTTTATTTTTCAAATGGCATTGTGCTCAAAATGCTATACGGTGAAATGTAAGTCGTCCAGCCACCTCATTACGTCCGAGTCAGCCTCATCTACACCGCCGCCTTGGATGGCGAACAGCGGGTAGTCGTAGTTGATTTGGGACATCGTCTGAACCCGCCCGCACACGCAACTAGAGTCCGACCCACAGTTACATTTTGTGTATTTAGCTCAGCACACCTTCCCCGTAAGACCCGGAATCTATTTATTTGAGTCCAGTGCTTTCTGGAAAAATGGAAACCTGGCACACAGATATCTGGCTCGGAATCGAGATGCTTGTTAGGCAGGTCCACAGATGTCCACTGATCCCGCCATTTCTCCATCAGCGTTCTGTCGTCCTGCAAGAGTTCGTGGGCCTGCATGGCATGGCAAAAGATCTCCTCTGATGGTAGGCGAAGATCACTGCGGGTTGCCTGAAGATAAGGTACTAGTGGCAGGTGCGGCATATGGTTGATCTAATCATACTCTATTCTGATCATTAATTCTCTTCACAGACGTGACGGGAATATGTAGGAAATGACGGGAAGCCAATTGGTGTTTGTGGGTCTGACGGTTCCGGATATGTTCTTAATGGCGCTGTTCAGTTCAACGTCAACCAGGTCAGTATGATGGCCGGCCTACACTGGCTCGGGCCGCACTATGGACTAGGGCTGGTGTTGATATGCGCAGTGTATCCGCTTTGCAGCCCCATGTTATCGCTGCCAGTTTCCGTATCAGGTTGCAGCTGTTTGATACCATTTTCTTTACTTTCTTGAGGGGGGCTTTAAAAGTGGGAGTTCTGTCTAGAGTTACACCAAGATAGCCTGGGTTAGGGTCGTGCTTCATTGCAGAAACTACGTTTAACACCTTCACTTACTAGCTTGCCTATTGTTGAGGTAAAAGAGTAGCTCACAGTTTTACATGGGTTAGGTTTAAGTCCCCAGTCGATGAAATAGCGCTCAAACTTTGCAACGGCTTCCTGAACCAGTGTTGTCGCTTTGTCCAGTGTCGAAGCTTGTGCTGTGATGGCAATGTTGTCGCCTACATAAATGATCGCCCGGAGACTTTTGGTATGTAACTGACGTAGACGTTGATAAGCGTAGGCGCCAGGACTAAGCCCTGCGTAATACTATTTGTTCAGAGCTTGGCGTTTGAAAGGAGGGCGTCATAAAGACGATACGTGCGTTGGATTAAAAAAAAAAACGAGCTCGTAGGGTAGTCCCTGACTGTCCCTGTTTCCAGACATGTTCCAGAGAGTTTAAAATGCTGAGCTGAGATCCACGAATACCGCCACTGTTTTGAGTTTCTTTTTTGGAATCCTGCTTCGATGTTAGAAGTTAATACAAGCACTTGGTCAAAGCAACCCCCAATTTTGGTGGGATTTTGACCGAACCGGGGTTGCATCAGAGAATTGCAACCATTTTGCCATGCCATGCAGGCCCATGAACTCTTGCAGGACGACAGAACGCTGATGGAGAAATGGCGGGATCGGTGGACATCCGTGGACCTGCCTTACAAGCATCTCAAGTCCGGGCCAGATATTCGTGTGCCAGGTTTCCATCTTCCCAGAAAGTACTGGACTCAAATAAATAGATTCCGGGTCTTACGGGGAAGGTGTGCGGAGCTAAATACACAAAATGTAACTGTGGGTCGGTGCGGGCGGGTTCAGACGATGTTCCACATCAACTACGACTACCCGCTGTTCGCCATTCAAGGCGGCGGTTTAGATGAGGCCGACTCAGACGTGATGAGGTGGCTGGACGGCTTACATTTTACACCGTATAGCATTTTGAGCACAATGCCATTTGCAAAATAAAATAAACTAATTTAATAAGTTTTAGTTATTCTTTGTTCGGGGAGAACAAACATAAAACTATACTCTATGATTATAAATTTTGTTATTTGCAACACTTAACCCGTCTTCGCATTTTAATTAGACCGAAATGACCTGACTTCATCAGTGTATTGTCTACCGTTTCAATGTAAATATCAATTTTTGACACTTGGTTCCTAATCATTAATAATTATTGTTAAATTCATATTAAAAACTATTATATTAGTCATACAAAGTATGACAAAGTACTTTTTAAACATACCGGTTGTTAATTCTATAAAAATATAAGACAAATGTCCTTATGAATATTCGTTTTCATACAAAGAAATCACAAAAACATGCATAACTTTGTAAATATGCGTTCAACGAAAAATTACTAAGACGTACTTTGCGTAGGGAACATGGTTTAGAACTGATTGGCATACTTTGTTGTTAATTTTAAGTCACAAATTGTATATACCCAGCAAATGGGTGCATACGGGTATTTACCGGGTATATACCCAATGTACCCGGTAAATACCCAAATGGGTAGATTGGGTATATACCCACCGCCCATCTCTGCCGGAGACCCTGTCATCCCGTAGCGTTGAGCTTTTGACTTTACTTAATCCAACAAAACTGAGTTTCGGTGAGTTTTGACCTACCAAAAAGTCCGCAAGTAAGTTTTAAAATAAAACGTTGAACAACAGTTATAAAGTTGTTTCAAAATCGCTGTCATCGGAACCTGTCACATTATTGTAATCAACAAACGCATGAGCCAAGAAAATCTTTAATTTATTGAAACCTTAGCAAGATAACTTAGTTTTAGTTATACTTAATTACCAACAGTCTGAAAGAACCAATGACTCCATCCATACTTGAAGACAGCATCTATCAAGCTTTATAAAATTACCGGGTGACGAGATGAAACTTTCGTTTGGCGCATTTGATTGATAATGCATGGAAGGATGGTCAATAGCAATAAAGCGGCAACCGTCAACACGAAAAGAAGATGAAGCAGAAAAGGATACAAGGCACCAGAAATCCGGGAAAACTATAGATACGATGGCCTGAATAAATAAAGTTCACTGTGTGCACTGTTTGTTTACCTTCCTTTCGTGTTACCTTAAATTCAAACTAAGTGCTATCATATACCTTTATAATACCTACTTACTATACCTAAGTTAACATTCATAGTCCCTCATACGTTTTTTCCATAAAATAAGATGGCTTTATACGAAATTCTTCAAACCATTCCAATACAGCTTTGACATTGTTGTGACTTTAGAATGTCAAGTCAAGACGCCCCATAGATTATTATTTTATTTCAATGAGATACTTTCTAGGCCACGTTCTTTCGATATCTCATAGATGGCGGTAAAAGAACAGTGTAAAGAGTCTACTGATAGCATAGATATAATATTTTTTTATAGGCAAGGATATGAACAGATCGAGCCATTAAGGTTTACACAAAAAAGTTTACAATGTAAGCCACTGTATTGGCGTTGACAGCCCAGTTGGACCACAGAGGGAAAAAAGGTTGGACTAGCCATTGTTAAAAACAAAAAATATACTTGGTCACCAAAGGCCAGCTGCGCACAGCAGACGGGGGGTTGGGGGGGCGGAGCCCCCCCCTAAAAAACAAAAAATATACTTCTGCTTACACAGAGTTATAAGGTCACCAGAGGCCAGCTGCGCACAGCAGACGGGGGGTTGGGGGGGCGGAGCCCCCCCCTAAAAAACAAAAAATATACTTCTGCTTACACAGAGTTATAAGGTCACCAAAGACCAGCTGCGCACAGCAGACGGGAGGTTGGGGGGGCGGAGCCCCCCCCTAAAAAACAAAAAATATACTTCTGCTTACACAGAGTTATAAGGTCACCAAAGACCAGCTGCGCACAGCAGACGGGAGGTTGGGGGGGCGGAGCCCCCCCCTAAAAAACAAAAAATATACTTCTGCTTACACAGAGTTATAAGGTCACCAAAGACCAGCTGCGCACAGCAGACGGGGGGTTGGGGGGGCGGAGCCCCCCCCTAAAAAACAAAAAATATACTTCTGCTTACACAGAGTCATAAGGTCACCAAAGACCAGCTGCGCTCAGCAGACGGGGGGTTGGGAGGGCGGAGCCCCCCCCTAAAAAACAAAAAATATACTTCTGCTTACACAGAGTTATAAGGTCACCAGAGGCCAGCTGCGCACAGCAGACGGGGGGTTGGGGGGGCGGAGCCCCCCCCCTAAAAAACAAAGAATATACTTCTGCTTACACAGAGTTATAAGGTCACCAGAGGCCAGCTGCGCACAGCAGACGGGGGGTTGGGGGGGCGGAGCCCCCCCCTAAAAAACAAAAAATATACTTCTGCTTACACAGAGTTATAAGGTCACCAAAGACCAGCTGCGCACAGCAGACGGGGGGTTGGGAGGGCGGAGCCCCCCCCTAAAAAACAAAAAATATACTTCTGCTTACACAGAGTTATAAGGTCACCAAAGACCAGCTGCGCACAGTAGACGGGGGGTTGGGGGGGCGGAGCCCCCCCCTAAAAAACAAAAAAATATACTTCTGCTTACACAGAGTCATAAGGTCACCAAAGACCAGCTGCGCACAGCAGACGGGGGTTGGGGGGGCGGAGCCCCCCCCTAAAAAACAAAAAATATACTTCTGCTTACACAGAGTTATAAGGTCACCAAAGACCAGCTGCGCACAGCAGACGGGGGGTTGGGGGGGCGGAGCCCCCCCCTAAAAAACAAAAAATATACTTCTGCTTACACAGAGTTATAAGGTCACCAAAGACCAGCTGCGCACAGCAGACGGGGGGTTGGGGGGGCGGAGACCCCCCCTAAAAAAACAAAAAATATACTTCTGCTTACACAGAGTTATAAGGTCACCAAAGACCAGCTGCGCACAGTAGACGGGGGGTTGGGGGGGCGGAGCCCCCCCCTAAAAAACAAAAAAATATACTTCTGCTTACACAGAGTCATAAGGTCACCAAAGACCAGCTGCGCTCAGCAGACGGGGGGTTGGGGGGGCGGAGCCCCCCCCTAAAAAACAAAAAATATACTTCTGCTTACACAGAGTTATAAGGTCACCAGAGGCCAGCTGCGCACAGCAGACGGGGGGTTGGGGGGGCGGAGCCCCCCCCTAAAAAACAAAAAATTATACTTCTGCTTACACAAAGTCATAAGGTCACCAAAGACCAGCTGCGCTCAGCAGACGGGGGGTTGGGGGGGCGGAGCCCCCCCCTAAAAAACAAAAAATATACTTCTGCTTACACAGAGTTATAAGGTCACCAAAGTCCAGCTGCGCATAGCAGACGGGGGGTTGGGGGGGCGGAGCCCCCCCCCCTAATAAACAAAAAATATACTTCTGCTTACACAGAGTTATAAGGTCACAAAAAGCCAGCTGCGTACAGCAGGCGGGGGGTTGGGGGGGCGGAGCCCCCCCCCTAAAAAACATAAAATATACTTCTGCTTACACAGAGTTATAAGGTCACCAAAGGCCAGCTGCGCACAGCAGACGGGGGGTTGGAGCGCCCCCCTAATAAACATAAAATATACTCCTGCTTACACAGAGTTATAAGGTCACCAAAGGCCAGCTGGGCACAGCAGACGGGGGGTTAGGGGGGCAGAGCCCCCCCCTAATATTTATTCATACTCGTTATTGAGTTATTGATTCTCGTAGTTTCACTGTTATGCAAAAAAAAAATTAGGGGCGCCATCTCTTAGCATTCGAGCGAAGCTCGGTCGCCCAGGTACTGGTGTATTAAAACAAACAAAGGAACTTCTTTGACCCATCTGTCAAAACAAAGAAGAAGAAAACTCATTTCCCAAAGGCGTAACCTTTATGTACCTAGTTTTCTATTGTTTTTCTTGCATCTAACATAACTAGTGGTTCGCCCCGAACTATGAACTCGCGACCCCATATCTCAGCAACCCCTCGACCGATTTGGCTTCATTTACCTGCCTACCAAATTTCATGACGATCCGACTAAATTTACTCAAGTTATCGTCGAACGAACATTCATACATACATACATACAAACGCCGGATTGTTCCAGTAGACTCGGAGAACTTCGCTCGCTTCGCTCGCTCGTTCAATAATTTCTATGGAATCCAGTGGTCCTCACCTGCTAGAGTCTTCAGAAGGTATGTGCGCTCGCTCTGTTTCCTCGAGGAGGGGAAATTAATGATGCGCTGCAGCCCGAACTCCCACTCCTCCTTGGTGCCCCATTTGAACACCGGGCAGATGTACTGGTTGGAGATCCTGGTGGTGGAAGATTGCATTTCTGTTACAGAAGATGGACTACAAAGGCCCGGTTTCTGAATTGAGAATTTTGCTAAGCAAATACTTTACTACCGTTCTGTCACGCTCTTTTGTGAGAAATCTGCAGAGACAGGACGATACGAAGCGAATTTCTCAATTCAGAAACCGGCAGTTAGACGGCTTAGAATGGCCGAGGAAAGTGTGGTTTTTCCCGGGGTATCAGCCGCTACATATCGACTTATATTTGTAGATATGGCGCACAATTTGACTATTATCTTCGTTTACGTGAAAAATACTAATTCTAAACTAGTTATTGTGGTCATAATGCCCTAAAGTTGCTAGAATCAGTAGTAGAAGCAAGTAATGAGTGTAACTAATGTGATCAGTCGCAAGTAGACCGACCAAAAGATTTAAAAATATCAATACTACGGGGGAAAAGCTTTGAAGTTTATTTAAACCAACCCATTAGGCCCTTAGAAAGTGATGCGGATATTGTAAGTGGTCCCATCTCCTTTTAAGGCTCGGTATAAGGCTAACTAGCGCCACCATTGTTGAAAAATCATATCTTTCTTCAGAAGAAGTTTCTGACAAAATCCTAAGATGAGCCCATGCGCCATGCTTTACTAGATTTTTGTGTAGATACCCTCTTCGAAATTTACTTTTAAGCTAAAAAATTATCGATAAGCGCCAGAAACGGCCGTTTTTGGCGGTTATCGGTATTTTTTTACTTAAGACGCCATACGTCTCACAACTAGCGCCGCCAATGGAAAAAAAATCATATCTTTTTTTTGGATGCATTTTTAGCAAAAAACGCTCCTGCGATTTCCCGACGCGAGGCTTAACTATTTTTAGGACCTAAGGTTTGGATTTCCTACTAATGCAATCGATTCTCGCCAAAAGTGGCCACTTTTAGCGAGAATCGATTGCATTCTTAAGTTCTAGGATCTGGAATCCAAACCTTAGGTTCTAAAAATAGATAAGGCTCGCGTCGAGAAATCGCAGGAGCGTTTTTTGCTAAAATCGCATCCAAAAAATAGATATGATTTTTTTTCCATTGGCGGCGCTAGTTGTGAGACGCATTTCATCTTAAGCCTAAAATTGAGTTTTTTCAACTTTGGTGGCGCTAATTAGCCTTATACGGAGCCTTAAAGCACCGGTCATATTGAACGTAACAAACTTTAGAGGAGCCATTTTGGCACAGCAACAGTGCTGATATACGAGTGTTATAAAGTACGTTAGGGCTAGAGCTTTCATACAGGCATCCAATAAAGACCAACTGTCAACAATGCCCGAATAGGCACTAACTTTAACGATGCCAGATTAATCTTGGGTTTCTCCCATTAAACGGATACGATTTGAAACTTTGAAATCGTATTTTGACTGTTGCTTAGAACGAGACCCGGAATTTTATAATAGAGGGCATAAATTGGAAAGGGGTGGTCCATTAATCACGTGATGTTTTTAGCCAATTTTTAACCCGTAGCGAAATTTGACAGCCGTATTCCGGTTCTTCTATGGCCACGCCATTTATAAAATGCTTTGTGAATTTGTGCTGAAAACGGCTCATTCTGGAGAAAATATAAGCAACGTGATGAAAATGTCCAGTCAGATATTTAGGTTTCAGGTTGTTACTGATTGCCATAAAATTCATAAAGGAAAGATTTAATCAAAACATACAAAATATCGCTGCGACGGACGTATTTACATTCAACGTGCTCGAAAAACTACGCCTTAATTAACAGTTTCCATTTGAAATAGACTTGCACCTTTGAGTGCTTGAATAATTTTATATTCAAAAGGATAAACGCTGTGGAGTGGAAACCTGCAGATTTTGCTTGACAAGTACTTAGACGGTCAGATCTAAGTCTTGTTTACACCAAACGATTATTATGGAATGTTCTATTGTGCTAGTAGAACATGGGTATAAAATTTGCGGCTTTGGTTGCTTAGGAGCATTGCTTGATTCATACCCGATTTCAACAAGTCCTCCCAAAAATTATGTTCTTGATGTTTCATTTTCGCGATTCCCAAAGTCCCATAAACAGGGTGTACTTTAAGTCGATAGCGGAACTTTAAGTAGGCTGTCTACTGATCGCTACAAACAACTTTTACCAGGTGGCGAAAAAAATGGAGCACAAAAAATATCAGCTGTTCCATACAAAAGGTCGACTCAGTACTGCGCCAAATGTATGAAACAGCAGATATTTTTTTCGCTCCATTTTTTTCGTTACCTGGTAAAAGTTGTTTGGAGTGATCAGTAGACAGCCTACTTAAAGTTCCGCTATCGACTTAGAGTGCACCATGTGGAGTAATCAGCGCTACTACGCTACATATAACCCGTGACATTAAAGAAAACATTTAGGACGGAGTTAAAAACCTAGCGTTGTCTCGCTTTGACTGTATTAATTAGAGCGAGAGGGCGAGTGTTTTGAAGTTCATCCTAAATGTTTTCTTTAATGACACGGGTTATACAGTTGTTTTATCTCACGAAGGCGGATGAGCCATACTTGTAGTTGTAATGCGTATACACGTGCGCTCCTGTATGCGTTACTCAAAAATTCTAACTTCAAAGACACACACGCAAAGACGATGTGCATGTAATGTACATTTACACACACAAGTATGGCTCATCCGCCTTCGTGAGATAAAACATCTGTACCTAGTTAGCAGAAATGAACACTCAGATTCGGAACGGACGATTACCTAGTTCCAGATTGACTAACGCAAATTATTATATCCATGGTCACATTATATGTAGGTACGCCTTTCCGAAACACACGGATTATATTATGCAGTAGATAGGTAGTCAATTATAATCAAAGTGCGGAATTCTTTAAACCTATGAATGCCATACATAACGATTAAATATGGTGTTCATCGGTTTAAACAAGGCTTTGGACACACCACCATTGTTCCAGTGTTAATTGGATTTATTAATTCATTTTCACGAGCGAGCTCACTCTGACTCTGAACATTGTCCGACTACCTACCTAGTTTAGTTTCGTTCAAAGGAAACTTCTATTTAACTAGAATAGGTATTTCTCTTCTTTCTGTTTTGGAGTCTATGCTTAGGATACAGGATACCATTTCAGCGAGAATGGTTCATCCACGACTGATTTTCTAGGAGATATAAGTTCTACACTTGAGTCACAGTAACACAATAACTTTATGATGATGACAATAACTTTATTTTCTCGAGAGAAAAAGAAATCTGTTGGCAGACCACCAGGGCCCTTAGCCTGTAACACAATGGTGCCAAAATGGGCTTCCGGTTGACGGTTTTAATTACGATTTATTGATGCTGTCGGTCCAGTGTCGGTCCTTTTAATGTTATTGTAGTACAGCAAAGAATATTATGAGTCTAAATCTAGAGGATTAGTTCGCTGGTTGTAGGAGAACAACGAAAAAATCCCGGTTTTGTCCTTCTACTTAGGACGCCATTGATACGCCATTGTGTTACAGGCTAAGGCCCCAGTAAGTTGCTAGCCAGAAAGAAGTGATGGTTCTCTCGCTTCGCTCGCTCGTTCCGATTTTTGAATTGAGAAATTCGCTAAGCAAGCACTTAAATATCGCTCCGTCTCTGCAGATTACTCACAATAGAACGTGACAGAACGATACTTAAGTATTTACTTAGTGAAATTCTCAATTCAGAAACCGGGCCTCAGCTACGTAAGCTAGCTAATCAATCTAACGCAGTGGTTCTTAACCTATGGTCCGCGGACCACCAGTGGTCCGCGGAGGCACCCGAAGTGGTCTACGAAGCTACCCGAAAAATGTCTCAGCCATTTAGTGGTTTTGGAAGACATAATTTAGTTTTTTTTAAACCGCTGAATTTTCGGGCGCGCTGCGCGCGATGGTCCTAATTACAACCAAGGAAATCTCTATTATAAAAAAACAGTAGGGCAATCGGTGTATTTCTGAGCTCGCGCGCGCATTTTATCCTAATTAGATAGTCTCAAATTTGAAGGCAGGTAATTAAAGTCGATACATTTTCGGGTGCGCTACACGCATTTGTCCATTATCAAAGGTAAAATAAGGGTAGGTATAATCTATAAAACTTCTGTCACAGGCGCGTTTGTCTAATTTACAATATAAAGGAAATCTCTATAGGTATTATAAAAAAGGGTGGATGCAATCGTTGAATTTCCGAGTGCGCGTGCGCATTTATCCTACTTACATAGTCTTGGTTATTATTGCTATAATAAATGTAGGTAATAAAGTCAGTGAATTTCGGGCGCGCTGCGCGCGCATTTGTCTTGATAACAAAGTATTTGTCACGAATATGAGTAGAGTAAAATGAGGATTAGAAAGTAAATAATATCCGAAACAAAATATGCTAAGCGTTGAATAATATAGTACCTATGCGTATTTTATTTATAGATAAAACAACCCCTTATTAATTTCGATTTACGTGTATTACCCCCAAACAGTTGGTGGTCCGTGGCAAGACAGAAATATTGTCAAATGGTCCGTCGTCACTAAAAGGTTAAGAACCACTGATCTAACGTATTAAAACATCAAAAAGTGATTACAATCTCCAGCACAGTATAAAACAACCTGGATGGATCTAGATTTTATGCAGATAACAATGAAAATACTTTACCATCGTTCTGTCACGCTTTTTGTGAGCAATCTGCAGAGACAGGACGATACTTACCCATTTGCTTAGCGAATCTCTCAATTCAGATACCGGCAGTAAAGAGATCAGTACGGGCAGCATGGTAAGCCCGAGATAGGCCCTTCTCTATGCAAAACTGTCAACTTGTCGGTCGGGCTCGAGTTGGCTCTACTCCAACATGGCGATAGAGACAAAAATACAACATTTTTATTAAAAATGGCAATATCTACTTTTTGCTCGACATGAGCCTATCTATTGCCATCTTGAGTCCCGCCTGCCATGCTCGCACAATAGACATAGCACGTCTGTCACTCGAGTTCGAGAGAGTGTCAAAACGACCAGCTAAGCATACTGGTTGATTGGAAAACACTCACGGATTGCCCTCATCAGGGTTTGGCGCCACCATCCACTTGCGATACTGTTCCTGGGCTTCCTTGATGCACGGCCTATATCCAGCTCGGCAGAGGAAGTTCTTCGTCAAGGTGCGAAGGTTCTTGCGCCAGTTCTCTTCATCTTCACGCTCGTCTTTGATCAGCTCTTCGTAGAGGGGTGTTAGAAGGGTGCGGACGTAGGCCTGTTGATGGAAAACTTGCTCATGAAACGGCCTGACTTTAACGCTAGTCATAGATCTAAGTTTAAATTGAGACTTCAAATAGTGAAAACGACTTGTACCAGGTGGCGAAAAAAATGGAGCGAAAAAAATATCAGCTGTTTCGTACATTTGGCGCAGTACTGAGTCGACCTTTTGTATGGAACAGCTGATATTTTTTTCGCTCCATTTTTTTCGCCACCTAGTACAAGTTGTTTGTAGTGATCAGTAGATCAGTAGAAGCGCTCACAGCCTAGTTGTACTAGCCGTTCTTAATCGATTGGCAAAGTTAAGCAACAACGGCCGCGGTCAGCCCATGGATGGGTGACCGCTAGTGGCAATAATATCTGAGCGCTTCCGTGCTTCGGAAGGCACGTTAAACCGTTGGTCCCGGTTGTTGTTGATTAATAACAATCGTTAAGCCATGTCAGAGACCCTTTGGGTGGCCTAAAAACTCTGACACCAGGGGTGGTCACTACCTCATACGATTACCTACCCAGTAGACAGCCTGCTTAAAGTTCCGCTATCGACTTAGAGTGCACCCTGTAGATGGGTGAAGAGACCACTCGGCGCTGCAGTGCCTGGGACATTGTTTTAGATGGAGTAGGTTTGCCCAGCACCTATACCATTCTGACAGCTTAGTCGGCCTAGCCCACAGGAAAGACAAGTCAATACGTATGGATGGTGGGTTTCCTCACGATGTTTTCCTTCACCGTTAGCGATTGGTATTGCTACTACAAATTCACAAATGTACGTAACTTTGAAATCAAACAAAGTCATAGACACATGCCCGCACTGGGAATCGAACCGGGGACCTCTTGCTTCAGAGTCCACTATTCTACCCAGTAGACCACCACCGCTTGTACGAGTAAACATACTCATGCTAAATCTTAGTCAATAAATGGTGCAAAAAAATTGATCACGCAAATACCCAATAGAAGTAGGTATAATCCGTGCGGGATCAGAATGGGATAATACCTTTTGGAACTGAGACGCTCGCGGTCCTGTAGCGTCAGCATTTCGGTAAACTCTAGTTGTCTATGGCAAACTCACGTCGAAACTTGCTTGTGTTTTCTGTGCGCGTGGGTGTCTGCTCGAGTTTTATCACGTTTTATTAAATTAATGCAATAACATTTAATCATTTTAGATTACAACCATTAAACATTTTTGTGTATTTCCAATTTCATAACCCTATGATAGAACGTAGAACTAAAAATTTTTTTACTGACGCTATTCGAGAACTGTCATTTTCGATTCAGTTCCAAAAGGTATTATCCCATTCTGATTCCGCACGGATTATACCAGCAATCTTCCTTACCTGGAATTTCGCATGAATGCACTGGCAGATATGCCTGCCGATGTGGTCGATCATGGTGAACACCGGGTCCCACACTAAGTGGTGCCTTTCCTCCTTCATGAACAGCGTCATATTCAGCGCAGTGGCGAAGGATAGTTCTCCAGCGTATGCCAAGTTCCAAGCGTCGTGTAGAAGCTTGGCCCTCGTCAGTTCTGGGATCTCAGTGCGGCGCTTGCTTTGCAGGAATGTGAGGAGGAGATTCCAGTTGTGTCTGTCGTAGTTTACTGGGTAAGGCGCTGGAGAATAATAAGTTTTGTAAGAATGCTGTTATTGAACAAGCGAGCGAAGTTCTCCGAGTCTACTGGAACAATCCGGCGTTTGTATGTATGTATTTGTGTATGTATGTATGTATGTGTGAATGTATGTTTGTATGTATGTATGTTCGTTCAACGATAACTTGAGTAAATTTGGTCGGATCGTTATGAAATTTGGTAGGCGGGTAAATGAAATTAAAATAATTTTTAATTTCAAACATGAGCCAAATCGGTCGAGGGGTTGCCGAGATATGGGGTTGTTAAGTTTATATGGGGTTACTAAAGTTCACAGTTCGGGGCGGTTGTTAAGTTTATATGGGGTCGCGAGTTCACAGTTCGGGGCGAACCACTAGTTATTAGTCGCTTGGACCAAGGTTAGAAGCCATCATAGGGGAGCAGAAAGTCACAATAAACGTGTTAACCCACTTTTTAAACTTAAACTTTCGTGAGCACTGCACATTTTTCTATTAAATCACGGTTTTACTCACTAGTATTTTGTCGGTGTAGCCGACTAGTTTCGGTTCTCATTCGGAGACCTTAATCATGGAGAATGTGTTATCCCACTTTCGGGTAGCGGCATCTCTCTTTATGCAGTGAAATAAAGCAAAATGGCGGTAGCTGATGGTGGGATAAAACTTGTATCGTGACGTTGTGCTCTTGTTGCTGGTATCAGTTTTAGATCGCTAAAATCATGGGCCTCGGATCTTAAATAAAGCCCTTTTGCATCTACGTAATGAGATGATTTATACAGCGTCCAGTAGCACCTTCACTCACACTAGATGGTTGAAGAGACCACTCAGCGCTGCAGTGCCTGGGACATTGTTGTAAGCCTCGGATCTTACCTATACGACTTCAAACCAGTGGAGTTGCAAAGATCTGGTGAGTATTGCAGAGGAGTAAAGAGATTTCACGTTACTTCTATCTACCTCAATGCACAAAAGCTTTACAATGAGATTGGATTTAACCACTTGATGATACGTATACTCGTATAATGCAATGACGAAAGTACGTATGAGTTTTTGGTACAGGAATATGTAAGTAACTAAAATTGGCTAAATATTGTTTGCATCTAAATAAAGCTTATTTTATTTAATTAATTTAATTTTTTGAAGTCCTGAAATCAACAAAAGGGTTTTAGTCAACGCGCGACCGCTTGTGTTTCAATGACCGCGCAACTGCTTGAAGGTCAAAAACGGACCATTCCATTTTCCCCCACCAGAGTTGCCCCACTGGTAGAGAAAAATGAAATACAATTATTCCATCTCAAATACAATCTCAAATGAAATCACAAATACAATTATTCCATTTTACCCTACCAGTGGGGCAACTCTGGTGGGGGAAAGTGGAATGGTCCTCAAAAACGTGCTCACCAATCTCCTCCGGGTTGATGATAATGAAGTCGTCCTGCCCCGGCATGCCGGGGAGACTCAAGTTGTTCACGTTCATCATCCAAGCCGCGGGGGTGGTGTTGGTGAAGCTCAGCCGGTCAGCCCTGGCGATGACCAGGGGAGAGGTCCAAAGCATGCTGGCGGCGCCGGGAACGTCGTGCGGACGCTCGCGGAGGTACACTTTCTGGATGTGGAGATGGGATATACCTAATAGGAGTAATTAAGGAACACACGACAGCACCTCGACGCTTACACGCTAACACTCTACTCGGTTACGTTAGGGGCGACTTAACAACAAAAATGTACAGTCTGACGTGCTGTCGCGTGTACTAGACAGGAGATTATTGTCTTTGACCGTTTCGATGGTGTGTAAATCAATAGTTTTCCAAATGAAAATGTTGATTTGTAAACTAAAATCTGTTAAAAACACTATATATTATTATTCACCCATAACCCTTGTAGGTCCAAGTAGGGTAGGTAATCGAATGAGGTAGTGGCCACCCCTGGTGTCAGAGTTTTTAGGCCACCCAAAGGGTCTCTGACATGGCTTAGGTCCAAGTCGAAGGGCCGAATTCTAAAAGTACATTACACATTTACAAGTTTATTTTTAAGTACATTTTTAGCTGACAACGCCATCGTATTCAGCTCTTAGTGCTGAACACGGTGGCGTTGTCAGCTAAAAATGTGGAAAAATAGACATGAGGACTTTTATACGAGTAATTCGGCCCTTCGTATTCATCTAATTAATTCTCCATTGACAACTGACTTCCGTGTGACAACAGTTTGCTAGCCGATTGTTATTGTACGAACAACGTAAAAGTGCCTTCACATATTGAAGAGAGATGTAAATTGGCTTTTCTGAACCGGGCAAAGAGATAGTAACTGCAAGGTTTGAAAAAGATGGACTAAACATAATTTTCGATCTCACCTGCCGTATATGAACAGAGTTCTGCTCGTAGTTTCTCTCGGCAGTAATCAGCGGTAGTCTGTCCTTGTCAATCCAGCTTTTAGCCACTGTCTGCACGTTGAGATCTTTGGGTATTTTGTTGTCGGCCTTGGCGGCTGTGTTGAGGGCCTCCCAGATACCCTCACCGGTGAAGGTTTTGTATTTGCTGGAAGACCAAATGGTTTTGAACATATTCGTAAGTCCAATTTCAATTTGTATGCGACTGGTCTGACAAATAGAGACAGTAATAATCAAATTTTACAAAGATAGACGACATACAAAAAACATAAGAAAAGTACAATGGGATAAAGATCCAATTGAGTAAGAGTAAGAAACAAACAAAGCTACTGAAAAGATTGATGACAATCACCTAAAAAATTTACGTATTGAAGAACCGTTTAAAGTGGCAAGAAATAGAGACAAGTATGAAGAGCAGACAGCCAATTCCGAATTTATGAATGGAGAGAAACACACTGAATAAATTTGTAAGGCTGCAATAACTATAGAGGCGTAGGTCTATCCGTGCCAAAGTTTATGAAGACCATATACAATGATTGTAAGAACTAACTTAGCCTCAAGGAACATCCTCAGCCCCTTCTTAAACGTCTCCTCTCCCAATGTATAGTTGAACATCCTGAACAGCAGTTCTATCTTCGTCGAGGTGGTCTCTTGTTTCATTCCAGTGATGAGGGAGTGAGGGTAGCGCTTGCTGAACTCGTAATAGAGGGAATAGAGGACCGTCATCGGCCACTTCCCTTCCATTTCGGAGCCGTCGTTGATCTGTGGAGGTGGACTGGTTAGTTGAACGAGCGAGTGAAGCAAGAGATGTTCTCCAAGTCTACTGGAACAATCCGGAGCTTGTATGAATGTTTATAATTATGTATATGTTTGTTTTAATGTTTTATAACTTGAGTAATGGTCAGATCATCATGTTAGGCAGATAAATTAATATAAAATAATTTCAATCGGGAGGATGGTTTCAAACTATCATCAACGTGGAATCCAGTGTTACATAAATTTAAGTCACGCGATTTATCTTCGGACATATCCGCCGATACTGTGAGTGTTGTGTGCCGGCCCACTGCAAATGACAATAGTGATGTGAGGGTAGTTTCCCAACTGTCACCACAATAATTAAAACACTCTCCGCTCCAGTCTACCCGCGACCACGGCAGCTGTAACGCGGCCGAAACGTCGGGATAAATAAGGTAATTAATTTGCCTAAAAACCAATCGCGATTCGACCCGTTTCGAATACAATAAAATAATTTTTAAGTTCGAACACCAGCCAAATCGGTTGAGGGGTTGCCGAGATATTGGATCGTAAAGTTTATATGCACTGCGCGAATGGTAAAAAGGTAAAAATCGCGAGTTCACAGTTCGGCGCGAACTTCACGGTCACGTCACACAACAAAATATATCAATTTGCGATCTTGAGGTATGAATTTATGTGGTCTTCCCATTATAAAGCTGGTACTAATCGAGGTTTCTTTCAGAGGCATACCTTAAAAGTGACTTCAGCCGCCAGGTATCCGACGAGGGCCTTGTTCAAATGGGCATCGGACCACCAGGCAGGCGTGGTGAGGGCTCCCAGCCACTGGTAGGATAGCTCCTGGGCCAGTTGAAGGTAGCCTCGACTGCTGAGGTCGCTTTCCCTGGATAATCACACGTATGGCTTTGAGTTAGCTATCAGTGTTGAATGAATTATGTTGAGGGGTTTGTGTATGCTCTTCCGAAAGTATGTATGTAGGTATGCTCACTTATGGCTTGACATTACTCTTCCTTCGTTTTACGATCTATTTCGTGAAAAAGCATTACATTTGTTTGCATTAATGCAAGAATACCTACCCAATCAAACAACAAGTAGGTACAGATTCTATCGCAACAACGTACACAACAGGTTTTTTTGTCTACTCGGTGGTCCACATCCGGACATCCAATTTTTTTTTTTATCGTTGCATCTATAACTATCCAAAAGTTTTGCACCTAAGAGAATATTATTATCATCACAAAAAAATCTTCGAATTAGTGATTATACTCACTTGAAGACCAGTAAGCCCCAGTTGTCCGCAGGTTTGGCTCCCTGATAGTTGGGCAATGCGACGATATCAATCTTCTTCAAGGGCAGAGATACGCGCCAGAACTGAGCTATCTCTTTGAAGACCCTTAGGACCTTCTCTGGCACCAGCTCTAAGGCTGGGATGAAGTCCTGACGGCCCCACACTCGTAGTTCTGTTCAGGAAAATACAGTTATTGGTGCCATCGAGTATGCACAAAACATGGAGCTCATTACTATTAGAATCAGTGTGGTGAGTTATGTATGTTACGAGGCTTTCTGGTTTGAAAAGTGGAATAGATATTTAATATCTGTCTTCATTTGTCACCAGATGCCTGTGGGTTTAGAGCAAATATCTTGTGGTGACTAAATATTTGTTTTCGTGGTCTCCAGTCGATCGGCGGTTCTTTAGCAGAAGCTTATAAATTACCACTCTTCTGCTTAGCATCTAACAAGTTCCATGAAATACTAAAAATATTACTAGTACTTATAGTTGGAGAGCTGGTGACCAATCGAGATATTTTTTTGTACAAGGCTGGGAGTTGGTAGGCTGTTAGAGTAGACTTCGCTGGGTCTGGGAAAAATAATTTTTTGGCCCGGTCGCGGTTGAAAGTTAGATTTTTTCGACTTTGAAAGTTTAAATGTATGGGTTGAGTCATTTCTTTTTTGTCTACAAGGCTGGGAGGTTCTAAGCTGCCTTTTTAGTCTCCGCTGATCACAAAATCACTATTTGTTACTAGCCGAACGCGGTAGAAATATTGTTTTTTATAACCTGGATAGTGTGAATTTTTGGGTTATAAAAATCAAACTTTCAACCACGTTCGGCCAATAAAAAATATATTTTCTTGTTCAACGGAGTCTCAACAACTAACCTAGAAGTTTCTAGCCTTGTACGACAAAAAATTATACTGAATCCATACATTTAAACTTTTAAAGTGGAAAAAATCTAACTTTCAACCGCGACCGGGCATAAAAAAAAAAATTCCCAGACTCAGCGAAGTCTACTCTATCAGCCTACCAACTCCCAGCCTTGTACGAAAAAATATCTCGATTGGTCACCAGCTCTCTAACTATTAGTTATTGGTAAGATGGTAATCTCACTGATCCACTTACTGCCGGTTTCTGAATTGAGAAATTCGCTAAGCAAATGGGTAAGTATCGTCCTGTCTCTGCAGATTTCTCACAAAAGAGCGTGACAGAACGATAGTAAAGTATTTGCTTAGCAAAATTCTCAATTCAGAAACCGGGCCATAGTGCCGTAAGATTAATAACAGTTTAAACTCATCCTTAGATTAACCTCACATTTTGTATGAAAATTAATCGACAGATAGGGTTTAAACTAGCCTTCTTGGTTTAAACTGTGAGGCCTTACGGGCCTTACGGGCCTTAGAGTTAATTTACAACTTACCAGTTTTGTTTCCATTCTCGTCCTTGTAGGTGATGGAGCTGCCGATCTGTTTCAAGTCAGCGATTACCAGGCCCAGGGTGAAGGTTGACATGGGGGGTGTTCGCTCGAAGTGGTCCCGGACCGCGTTGGGTTCTCCAGCTCTAGGGAACAAATAATTTGAGGCATGATGATGGCCATTGGTCAATAACATGATGACCCTTGTGCACTCTATTCGTAACGTAATTACGAAAGTAATTACGTTACGGCCGACTTTTCAACGAAAATGTGAGGGTTTACGTGATGGTGACTGTACTATAGAAATGTCAAACACATTTATAATAAGTTGAAAAAATTCACGCGGGACAGGACTTGAACCCGCAACCTCTCGCATACCGTGCAGGCGCTCTACCAATTGAGCTACCGAGTCAAGTAACTGTCGATGCGAATGACGAACACGTTTAAATTGAAGAAAATCTTGAAACAATCCGGCTCATCTAAGGGTAAATTGAAATTGAAATTGAAAGCATTATGAGGTACGTTGACTCTGCCCAGAAATGGACTTTGTTCATGAGCTGGTAGTGATGATGGTAAGGAATAAGGCAGATTTATAACCGGGCTCATTGAAGAGGTAAGACGACGCTTTTTGCAGTGGTTAAGCTGGACCTGAGCCCAGTAACGGATTCTATTCATAGACTTGATTGATAGAAAGGGCTGATGATGGCAACACTCACATTTTCTTAGACTTCTCAGGCCACAGGCATATTCCTCGCGTCCCGAGATCGAACCAGGCTAGAGTCGAACGAAGTCTTGAGCCAACGTTGCAAATCTGGGGTTTTTATTCATAGGCAGGATGATGTAAAGTGCACTTACATTTCCTCGCTCTTGGCCACAGGCATATTGCTCAAGGCGACCATATTGCGGGGTCGCACCACGCTCAGGTCGAAGGGAGTCTTGAAGCCAGGTTCATCGAAGCAGGGGAACAGGCGACGCGCGTTGTTGGGCCGGAGCTGCGTCGCTGCTACGATACTGTTGGGAATGAATTTTGGTTATTAGACTAAAGTAGATTTTCCGAAATTTTCTACTTTGCCTACTTCCTAATTCTTTTCCTAATTTACTGGGCTTTGTTGTTCGACTCTTATATCTTTTACGTTGGGGGAGACTTTTTTAACAGGTTCAGAAGGTCAATTCTGGGGAATATCGAACACGCTATTGTCAAAGACAAGTCAATTCGTCTACACCGCCAAGCGGTCTCTTCACCCATCTAGTGTGAGTGAGGGTGCCACTGGACGCTTTATAAATCATCTCATTACGCAGATGCAAAAGCCTTAGTTTTTTTATTGTCAAAGGAAATTGGTTCTTTTCGTCGTGATTTCTTTTGACAGGTTTGTTTTAAATTCCCGAGTAGTGTCCCCAGGGTGGTTCTTTTCTAAGATATGCACCTTCGCAGGATTTAAACAAGGGCTATAGAAACCTATGCTAAGCATGGCCTCACAAATGGTATTTTACACGGATACTACCCTTTCAATCCATAAATGCCACTTACTTCTCAACCTCATTCTCGTTGACATACGTAGACTTGAAGAAAGCCTCCGTGAGGGCAGTCTGCATGTTACCATTGAAGACTATATCGATGACACCGAACGTGCATTTGGGCACTGACTTCTCGAACCGGATGGTGTAGATGGGCTTCTTTGGATCGCTGTCTGCCCTCCTGATGGATAGCTTCTGGAACTCGGTCCTGATAAGGATCAAAATAAAGTAAAAAGGGTGGCTGGGCGAAGCTTTGTATCTAAATTAGGAAGTTAGCTGTAAGAATTATTAGGTCCGATTGAATTCGCTCCCCACTCAATGAGGGACAACTGGCTACCGATCTTAAGAGAAGGAATACTCCAGAACACTTTTTGTCAAGAAAGGTCTTGTAACACTTGTTAATTTTATAAAACTAACAACTACAAATTGGCCCCTTGATGTTTTTTTACTATCTGAAATAATAGGGAAAATTCTAAAAATTTCAAAATTGATGTCACCCGTGAAAAGGTGAACAGGGTGCACTCTAATAGTTAGAGAGCTGGTGACCAATCGAGATATTTTTTCGTACAAGGCTAGGAGTTAGTAGGCTGATAGAGTAGACTTCGCTGAGTCTGGGAAAAATATTTTTTTGGCACGGTCGCGGTTGAAAGTTAGATTTTTTCGACTTTGAAAGTTTAAATGTATGGGTTCAGTATTTTTTTTTTTGTCGTACAAGTCTAGAAACTTCTAGGTTAGTTGTTGAGACTCCGTTGAACAAGAAAATGTTTGTTTTTTTGGCCAAGCGTGGTTGAAAGTTTGATTTTTATAACCCAAAAATTCACACTTTCTAGGTTATAAAAAACAATATTTCTACCGCGTTTGGCTAGTAATAAATAGTGTTTTCGTGATCAGCGGAGACTAAAAAGGCAGCCTAAAAACTCCCAGCCTTGTAGACAAAAAAGAAATGACTCAACCCATACATTTAAACTTTCAAAGTCGAAAAAATCTAACTTTCAACCGCGACCGGACCAAAAAAATATTTTTCCCAGACTCAGCGAAGTCTACTCTATCAGCCTACTAACTCCCAGCCTTGTACGAAAAAATATCTCGATTGGTCACCAGCTCTCCAACTATAAGTCGATAGCGGAACTTTAAGTAGGCTGTCTACTGATCAATACAAACAACTTGTACTAGGTGGCGACAAAAAAGGTGCGAAAAAAATATCAGCTGTTCCATACATTTGGCGCAGTACTGAGTCGACCTTTTGTATGGAACAGCTGATATTTTTTTCACTCCATTTTTTTTGCCACCTGGTACAAGTTGTTTGTATTGATCAGTAGATAGCCGACTTAAAGTTTCGCTATCGACTTAGAGTGCACCCTGTATTGTACTGATTCTGAGTGATCTGCTGCTGTCCGTGTTGAGTTCCGTTCTCCATATTCGAAGTTCTCCATCAGATCTTCACAATTTTTTTTTGGGATCACACGGGAAGTATACCCTTTCAAACAAAAAAAAAAATCAAAAAAATTCTGAGATAACAAACATAAAAAATATATACGGGTCGAATTGAGTACCTACCTCCTCCTTTTTTGAAGTCGGTTAAATAACTGGAATTTATGCTAGTTTATGCGTATTCATCGGAAGAGTTTGCAAAAACCGGCGATCAACTAGAATCGTGAATTCCAAATTACCACCTGAGAAGGTAGGTACCTACATGCTAGAATTGATATCATCGTTGTGTAAATATTACTGCAGCCCGCATGAATTTGTAAAGGCAATTATGCTCTCAATACATGACTCACCAGTTTACGCCTATTATGATATCAGGGCAAAGGCATGCATGAAGTAGGTAATTTATGAAATTTTTGCTTAAATAACGTTTACTCAAAAAAGCTCGTAATGTGGTCATTAATTCGACAACCTTCTTTGAGCAAAGGAGGACTTGCGGGCTACTTTGATTAGGCGCCAGAAAAGTTGTATGGAATTTCATTAATGTCGTGTTTTGCGGCCAGAAAAACTGTATGAAAATCCATTAATGTCGAGTTTTGTTTCATAAATAGAACTCAAAAGTCAGGCACAAAAAGTATTTATTTAGAATTTGGCTGTTTGGGTGCTGGCAGTCTACAAATTGCATAGAAAAAAAAGCGCGGCCATATTGTTTTCGCCGCTTCGCGCGTTGTTCGAAGTGATTTTTTCTGTGCATGCTGTTTTTGTTGTAAATAAAAGTGAACTCTTCAAGCAACAAATCCTCCGATTCAATGTGTTTAACAACGCGGAACATAAAAAGGAAGCGAAATAAGATATTTAAAGGTACCTATTGCCACCGAAGTCAAAGGAAAAATACAAGTTTATCTACGAAAAGTTTGCGGAATGAAAAATCAACAGAAAGTAAACTAAGACAAAAGGTAAGCTGGTTCTATTTAAATTACTCGCATTGTTTGAGTAAAGCACTATACAAGCCTTGGTCTGCAATGAGTGCGCTTCTGGCCACGCTATGATGGCCTCGAGCTTAGCTTAGCTACGCTCTCGGCCGTCAAGCTTGGTCATCATTGCAGCCCTTGATGTCCGCGCTATAAAGGCCTCGACCTTCGGTCTCGGCCTTCATTCTAGCTTGTCCATCAAGGGCTGCAATGCTGACCACGCTGTGAAGGCCTTGAGCTGCGCTACGCTGCGCTCTGTCGGCCATCAAAAGCGCGCCAGAAACGCACCCATTAAAGACCGCGGCAGTAATGTACTATGAATGCCTTGTAATTGATGTGGCCCTGATCAAATCTGTTGGCCCTGCTTGCCACATTGGGGACATTGTGATAAATACCCAAAGGCCTCCGTGTGTTACAGAAAGAGCCTGTAAAAGCGTAGTAGAAGTGTTCGATATTTTCCTACAAACGACTATATTCAAGGTACTCACTGAAATCTTGAACAATACCAATAGCTCGATACAGTTCGAGAAATGCAAAGAATTACTTTTAGGGATGGCCATGAGTGACCATGTGAGACGTAGGGCCAGGCAGTGTTCAAAGGTGGGCTGATGATGATGAAGAATATGCATTTTAGGTCTTATTAATATCTCCCGTTTAACACAGATTTATCCACACCAAATTGGTAAAATTTCATTGAAACTTTACACATAGGAACACCACTGTCACACCACATGTAAATCATCGCAATATTATTTGTTTGAATTTGACTTACGAATCCTTAGGTTTAATCCTGACTTCAGTCTTCGTGATCTCAATATTGTGGTCGCAATGCAGCGAGACCTCATCACTCTCCTCGACCCAGGATACGTTGATGCTGACGGAGCCCTTGAAGATACCATCTTCCAGATACGGCTCTAAGTCTAGACGGTACCCGCTTGGTTTGACGTTCTTCTCGAGGCGAGTCTCCATGGAGAGACTGTGGGCATTGTTCAGGTCTATGCTCCTGGTCTTTATTATGTGGAGCGGGCGGATCTGTTCGGGTAGAAATAAATTGTAGAGTAAGCCTGCTTCTTTTAGAGACTCTAAATTAGAGACACGACACGACACGATATTTTGTCAGCGGTGATATAGCGGCAACAGATACATTTACCTCGGATATCGTGTCGTGTCAAGTCGTATCGGTTTGGTGAACAAGTGTACAATTGTACATAACCTTATTACCGCTATATCGGCACCGACAAAATATCGTCTTGTGGCGGTTCGGCGGACAAAATAAAGCTGTATGGCTGCAAGTCCACCGCACCGACACGATACGACACGACACGATAAAACACTTAAAACACTAGAAAATAAACCATTTCCATTATTACAGAGTGGTTATTTCTACGTACATTTCTAGTGTTTTGTCCATGACTTATCATCCTTATAAGCAACAAAATCAAAGGACACGAAAAAAAGTTTTTGTCAATATATTTTTCAATATCTGTAATAAAATAACCACTCGTAAATTTTTTGCAATCCGATGACTTTCTTTTTTGACTGCAAGATTCTAAAAATACGTATAAATATCCCGGATAGGCGATACTCCATTTTATCTATCTCTCGATATGCTTTTGTCTTACTTGGGATGTTACACAAATAACCACTGTATCGATTTCGCATTCCTTTTTCGTATGCCCTACGGTCAAGTTGAAGTCGCACAGTAAAATAAAGTCGCTCCGAAGGAAACTAGGCCCCAAAAGGTCTGCTTTGCTTTCAGCTGGTAACTTGGTACCGAACCTAAGTATGTTAGTACATACGACAGCACGTCCATCTTTACACGCTAGCACTCTACTCGGTGACGTTACGGGCGACTTTACAACAAAAGTGTACACTCTGACGTGCTGTCGTGAGTTCAACCTCAGATGAATGCATACCTCAGACTCCTATATTGGATGCACTCTTTCACACTTTGACGAATGTCGTTGCGACTTTTAGCAAAGCAAGAAGTTTTATGAAACCGATCGTACAATAAGCAGATAATATCACCATATTTATACCATACGCACGTGTGAGATAAGTAAATCCGGAGAAGAACCAAATAGTGACTGACATAGCCAAGGTGTAGCGCGAAGAAAGTGGAAGTAGGCAGATCACATACAATGTCGCCACAGATGGGGTAAAAAAAGTACTGAAATGGAGACCCAGAACGGGGCGTAGATATGTGGGCAGGCAACCAATGAGATGGACTGACGACGTTAAAGTGGCAGGAAAAGACCGAATGAAAAAATCCCAATACCGAAAGGAATGGAGTGTTATGGAAGAGGCCTACACTCAGCATTGGGTGGTGACAGGCTGAAGAAGAGAGAGGGAGAGACGTCCAATCGATCGTGACGATCGTTAGTTCGGCAGTTTTTCTAGCTAAAAGTCGCATTGAAGCATGCCGCCTAGACATGCGTCAAAGTGTCTAGAGATCCTTTGCTTGGTTGGGGTATGCACGATTTTCGCTTATCAGAGCAACCTTCTGAATGCCCTATGTCCTTCCCCGCAGCTATAACCACGGATTCAATTCAATTTTATTGTGTCTCCGGATTCGAAAGATGAAACGTGTCTATCGATTTAATTTCATTTATATGTCCCAGACGGACTATTCGCGGGATATCTTTATTTCTGAATAGAGTTTCCATATTTGATGAGGCAGCGCTCTTGGACGCGCGTTTTGTTGAATTCTAAATTTGTTCTTCGAGAATATAAGCGAAGTACGAGAAACAAGTTTAGTATCAACGTAAATTGTATTTTCATTTGAAATTGTAGAGCTTATCATATCCTTCAGGTACATAATTTACAGGAAAAACTGAAATGGGAATCTAATTTATTAATATCGCAGAGATAAACTAGTGTAACTTCATGAAGACACGATACTAATATGTTAGTTCCGGGGAAATATTGATTCCATATTTTGGGTTGGTTGTGAACACCGAACTAGTGAATTCAAAACGATCGAGTATCTAACGTTGAAAGGATATTTTAATAACACCCCATAATCCTTTTGCTGCCAGTCAATAAACAATTCTTATGCGAAAAAGCCTCAACAAAACCCTCAACTCAAACAAGTCTACGCTGTAGCAGTTATGCATCCGTATAAAATCTGGTACAGATGCTATTCAACAGGTTCGACATTGATGTAAGATGAGACACATTTTATGATGTAGACTCTACATTGTAGCGCGTTAAGGCCTGTGGTCAAGGACAATTACTGAATCATCGCTTCTGATTAACTAGCTTTTGACCACGACGTCGCGTCGTCCGCGCATGCTTAGAAAAAGTTGCCTATATTTTTTGCGGACGGACGGAAAAAGCTAGCTAAGGCTTTACCAACATAACTCAATTTTGGCTACCTAGGTGGTATTCTATAACATGATCTGACCCTTTTATCCCAGCCATTTACCAAAAACAACGCCACCAACCCGCCGCGTGCCCCGAAATGACTCGCTAACGAAGTCACTGGACTCAACAAGGTGAGCCGTTGGATGAGAGGCGCGGTGCACATTCGCAGGTGTAACTAGGGCATCCAATGAGGGGTATATCGGGATCTGGAAATACCGGGATCCCGCATTTTTTTATACCTGCAAGATGCGCGGGATACGAGGGATTTGCGGGGGTAGAGAGCAGTATATTCCTAGCACTAGCTATTTCGGCCTTTTGTGCCAAATATGTTTGCCAAATCTTCGTTCTGAGATAATTTATGCAGCGTCCAGTGGCACCTTCACTCTCACTAGATGGGTGACGAGACCAATCGGCGCTGCAGTGCCTGGGACATTGTTTCAGATGTAGTAGGCTTGCCCAGCACCTATACCATCCAGACAGAATACCTGCGGGGCAAACTAAGCCGCATATTATCTTTCTTTTTAATCCCGCAAATCCCATATTCAAAAATCTCGCGGAATCCCGGTATTTCGAGATCTCGCTATACCGAGATTGGACGCCCTAGGTTTAAGTGTAACTGTGGCAGGGCAGGATGCGGTATCCTCCACGTAACTAACCTTATCCGGTAGGCAGTGGGCCTGCGCCAGACAGGCGAGCACTGCGACGAAAAGCCGCGACATCGCTGCTTTGGTTGCCTTTGTTAGCCTGTTGAGTTGAGAGAGACATTGAGGGTTTAATTTTAATCATACTGTCGTAGGTTTTTCTAATATGAATCGTAATTTTAAAAGAACAAGGGTCTCTATACATTAACAGATTATCGTAACGTTTCTATTTTCTCCTGCATAGATGCGTGTAGAAAATATTTACCCTTAAACTTTCGTAAGCACTACACATTTTGTATTTAACCGTTTACGAAATAAAAAATGTGTAGAAAATACTCTCTAAAACCGATAGTGCAAACTGGAAAAAGGAAAATAGACTCCGGCAAAGATATTGTTCCGGATAAAAATCATTCCTGCAAAGAAAAATATATTTATTTTGGGAAATTCACCTATTTGTAGGTATCCTCTCCCCATCCATTCTACATTTTCCTCGAAGCGTATTTTATCGTTCCTCTCCATTCTCCTCCAACACCACATCTCGAAATCATCTAGCCTTTCCCGTTCCCTCTGTGTCATCGTCCATGTTTCGCACCCATAAAGTGCCATGGGCCATACATAGGATAATATGATATGAGTCTCTTTCTGATGGTCTTTGACAAGAGTATAACACACTCTAATGATGATGATTTTATCGATAGATTGTTGTAAAATTTTCTGCTGGCGTTTTCTCCAGAATTTCTTTTCAAGACACCGCCTCACTGCCATTACGTGCTGGCTTTATTCACTTTAAGTGTTTAGTTAGAAGAAACAGATCATATATCCAGACCATTCTACGTGTTCGTCCATACAGGTAAGTATGGTTCGCGAAGGATAACATTTTAAAATTGGGCCATTACAACTGCTACCCCTATTAAAGGCTCAAGAGCTTGTTACATTTGAAGCACTATCATCAGCAAATTCAACCACTACACCAGGTATTGTAGTAGGTAGGTACATCTACTTGATCCAATCCTTTCTTCGTGAAGAGAATACCAATAATAGATAGATAGATAGATGGAATACACTTTATTGCACACTAGCCGACCCGGTGAACTTCGTATCACCTGAAATAGTTTGACTCTCCGCGTCAAAAATGGCGATTCCAATACAAAATTACCAATTTTTATTTCTTCCGTTTTTCAGCTAATCCTTTAACTTTTCCCATATTTTTTTGCTTTTAAACCTACCCTGAACTATAATGAACTAAACAAAACAATAAATATGAAAATCGGTCAAGCCGTTTCTTAGTTTTAGAGAAACTTACAACTAATAATCTGCTTCAGATCATTAGTCCAGAGATTGGGTCCAGACAATTATTCTTCAGAAAACAAACAGCTTGAGACAACAGTGTCTCAAGCTGTTTGTTTTCTGAAGAATCAGTGTTACTCTTGCAAGTATTTGAATGGCAAAGACGCCAGAGGAAGGGCAAGGTCTGATGCGACAAACCCAGCAGCTCGAGGTAGCATTCTCTGAACAGACCATAATAATGATGTAGAAGACCGTCTAAAGTGGAAACGAGTACGACACTAACGGGAATCGATGAACAAGAAGATCTAGCTCTAAAATTTTTAGGTAATAGTAACTTTGAATGACAGGAAAAGTGGAGGGCAAGAGGGCTCAAGGCAGACCATCCGCTCAATGGACGGATTATGACCAAAAAACGAAAAAAAAAACACTTGTACGAGCTGATCCGCATCGCGAGTGATAGAGTTCAATGGAGAATCTGCTCTCCGCTAACTTCAAGTGATGGTCACGATCCTCAGCATTGATTGAACGACTGGATGGATGGAAATATGTTCACACATAATTTGATTCGGAAGGGGTCGAATCGCCGCAACTTTTGTAGCAAAATGAACCGCCATTCGACCTGTTTGGGACCAAATTAAAATAGAAACACCAGTACTCACGGCTGGCAGTTCCAAGTCCGACGGGAGGCACAACACTGGGGCCGCGAGCGCAGGCCAGGAGCAATTGGGATGCCAATTGTCACACATCAGGATGTCGCTGATTTGGTTAACTCAGCCGTGATTGTATTGAGAGGTACAACGGAGTGTGGTACGGCGAGCGGTTAGATGGGTGTGCGAAATTGCACCTTTCTGTATTCCTGTAACATATACCTAAGGTAGGAAATGGAAGGTCGATATTCCTCCAACTCAAAAGCTCGACCCAGCCCAGCCCCTGTATTCTCTAAAATAATCACCGTCAATATTCCCGTTTTACGTGTCAAGAAAGATTGTTCATTTCATTTCAATAAGGACTGATTTCCAGTGTTTCGACGCTCGATGGTTGAGTGAATTTTTTAGAGAATAGACGCGTTGAAGGAATGGGCCATACACGATATCGCGCGATATAGTGCCGTCATCTGTCTACAAAAATCAGGATTGATAACAGAAAGGAAAAAGGTGTGAAAGCTTTTTAGTAATTTTGATGTTTCCATCTGATCCCGGGATCGGTCAACTCCCTTTTTGTTAGGTGTAGCGAGGTGCAAAGTAGGTCTGCCAAAAACATCTACGTAACTAATAACAGCGATGAATAAAATTAGTATTCAACCAAAATTTTGAAACTAGGTAGGTGTCTCTACATTGTATAAAACAAAGTCGCTTCCCTTGTCTGTGTGCCTTTATATCCGCTATCGGATTTCGATGCGGTTTTCACCATCGTCGTATGGAATATGGTAGGGTTTATCTTCTGGTGATCTCCACTAACCTAGGTAAAGCTAAAGTGGGTATAGGTAGCGCTTGATGATGATGATGATGTCCTCTTATTCACTACTATACAAGTGAGTAGATATCGCAGTCTTATGCGTTCCAGCTTGCTTAGCATGAGCCTGGGTTACGCAGTTCATAAGGGGGTTATAACTATGTGCATCTCACTCTTTTGTTGGACGTAGAGTGGGATATCTAGAGTTATAAATCCATGGGTACGCTCTAACCCAGTCTCATGCTACGCGAGCTGTAGCCTGTTAAATGCAACCAGGGCCCTTAGCCTGTAACGCAATGGCGGGTCAATGGCGTCCCGACAGAAGGACAAAACCGGGCTCTCCTCGTTTTTCTCCTACAACCAGAGAACTAATCCTCTAGAATTAGAATCAAAATATTCTTTGCTGTACTACAAAAACATTAAAAGGACAGACAGCGTTAGCAAATCGTAATTGAAGTCGTCACCTGACAGCCCATTTTGGCACCATTGTGTTACAGGCTAAGGGCCCTGTTTTTCAACGTATTTTGGCGGCCCCGTCGCTTTCCGCCAGCGTCGCGTTCCGCCTGCATCGCGTTTTCATGGCGACGCCTTGAGGCCTTGACGCCTCCCAGGTACCTAGTACGGGGGCGGCCCGGCCGTCCTGAATCAATTTATAGCGCCACTACTGAAAGCCGACAAACGCGAGCCAGACCACACGAAAGTAAACAAGTTAAACCGTATTCGCTTACGCTATTGCTGCGTGACGCGCTGCGTGACATCCCCTAATTGTAATTCGCAACACATGTAAACAACTGTGAGTCAAGGATAAGTACTTAGCATAGGTGACGCCCTCACCACAAGTTTGACCCCCAAAGAATAAGCAGAGAGGAGAGGTAACCGGTATAGGTCCGGTTTCCGAGTTGAGAATTTTGCTAAGCAAATGGGTAAGTATCGTCCTGTCTCTGCAGATTTCTCACAAAAGAGCGTGATAGAGCGATACGTAAGTATGTGCTTAGTAAAATTCTCAACTCAGAAACCGGGCCATAGCCGCTAAGGGTAACATGCACTTTATTTAGGGTTGGGTGGTATCGATATACCTATAGTATCCTCGGTTATTCTTATTACAAATATCATTAGGTCAATGGTCATACAAAACGAAAAACACGTCAATCTTACAGGTAGAGTTGTCATTGTAGGTACACCCCCTCTTCAGTCTACCTTTTTTTTATTATAGTGGCCCTTTTACCGACACTTAGGTCATGAAAAGGGCACACTAAATCCAGCAAACGATCGAAACCGAGTGCCAGGACCGTAGGTACGCTAAGATATGCCTTTTTGTTTTGATAGATATGCACAGCACACCCTAAGACCTACCATACCATACGGTATCTCATCGTGGTGCTGACTGTACCAGACTTAATTCCTGTCGAATTTGAACGAACGGGTTTATCTGAAATCGGCCTGCAAAATAAAAATTTCATTGCCTAATCCAATCAATTTCAGTTTTATCGAAAGCCGATATTCTGAAATCGACAATTCATGCGTGTAACATGTGTATCAAATTACCAGGATACGTAAAAAAATACTGCGTCCAAACTGAATAATTTTTCGGTCTTTGAAAAGCGGGAAATCCACTGCTGAATACCATAGTGGAGAAGCACAAGAAGAAAACCATTGCAAGATGATTTAAAGTATTTAAACAGGTAGCATCAACCCTCACACTCAATTCGGAACCCAAAGTTTTTTGTTCGGAAGTCCGTTATTGGTTTAATCTTATCTTTAGACAATATTGAGAAACTAATTTAAATATTTTTTATTTTGGTCCAGTAATTTTGTTTTTATGCGCTAAAATGTTTTGTTCCTATGAACGCCAACAGTACGCAGACCGTCGCGTGACGTCATAAAACCGTATCTTTTAAACTTTGTAAAATCCAAACTACAGAGCCAAAATAAAAAATATTTAAATTCGTTTCTCAATATTGTCTAAAGATAAGATTAAGCCAATAACGGACTTTCGAACAAAAAACTTTGGGTTCCGAATTGGGGAAGTGACCATTCCTGCGCCTGGGACATTGTTTAGATTGTTTGATGGACTGGGCTTGCCCAGCACCTACACCATCATGTAGCTTAGTAGATACAACTGAATAGGCGCGGAGCCAACTAATTCACGGATTTCCTCACGATGCTTTACTGCACTATGTTATCAAAGTAATCATCAATTAAGACGGAACGCGGGTAGCAGGCTGCTCCATACAAAAAAAATAGGTAAAAAAACTTTTTAAGTTAAACGGTTTTATGTTAAACATACATTGCAATGTTTAAGATAAATGTACTAAAAACCAAAAAATAATAAAATAGATACAGTCGTGGGAATTATAAACATATGCATAGACTAGACTAAAATAAAACCGTGGGGCACGTCAACTGCCTAATTATAGTGTAACATTACAAAACAAACATTTAATCAACGATTGATTCATATAGTACATTGTATTATACTGGTTGAGCACTTTCATTTGATACCCATATTGATGGGATCGATAAAACCTACGTTATCCGCCATTTTGTAGCGGCCGCCATCTTGTATTTCAATATTTTATAGTATATTGTATTCTGCTTGTTGAGCCCTTTCATTTGATACCCATATTGATGGGATTGATAAAACCTACGTTATCCGCCATTTTGTAGCGGCCGCCATCTTGGATTTCAATTTTTTATAGTATATTGTATTCTGCTTGTTGAGCCCTTTCATTTGATACCCATATTGATGGGATTAATAAAACATAAATTATCCGCCATTTTGTAGCGGCGGCCATCTTGAATTTATAATGATAATGAATAAACATAATTGTATTGTCACCAAAATCCAAAGTGTACACAAAATTTCAGATTAATCGGTTGACAGGAAGAGGGTGAAATTTGAATTACTAAATTTGACCCAAGAATAAATAAAACAAACGGGGTGAGCTAAATAAAACCGTTTAAAAATACAACAAAAAGGGAGACCTGTTTCCTCCCTGGATAATTATTTTAAAAAATATATCTTTAGGCCATTCAATTTATATGTACATCTGCCATGTCCCTATGTTTTCCTTTTTTTATTATTTTTATTTTAAAAAATTTAGTAATTAAAATAATAAAAAAAGGAAAACATAGGGACATGGTAGAGGTAAATATAGATTGAATGGCATAAACATATTTTTTCTAAAACAATTATCCAGGGAGGAAACAGGTCTCCCCTTTTGTATT
This sequence comes from Zelleria hepariella, assembly GCA_949319315.1. Classification (NCBI taxonomy): domain Eukaryota; kingdom Metazoa; phylum Arthropoda; class Insecta; order Lepidoptera; family Yponomeutidae; genus Zelleria; species Zelleria hepariella. Next base: position 15,602,654 of record OX439387.1, read on the forward strand.
GAGTTGAGGTTACCCGCGTTCCCTCTCAAGTGATCACAAAATCAGCTTTGTTTATAACTGAATTTTATTCTAAGGGCCCATTTTGTAAACACTGTACTATATTACCTAGATGTTTTATAAGTATTTAGTTACACGAGAGGTAATAGCCAATCCTAAGCTATATTATTATAACAAATATGTTTTAAATTGCTCGTGGTGCATTGTTTAAGGTTTCGTTCAATGACATAACCATTAGGCATAGGTAAGTGTCTATTAAGCACCTATTGTTTTGACTGAGAACTGACGAGCAAGATGAATAAGTACTTAGTTTATTAAGTGAGGTGTTATCTTAGCCTTACTGAAAACCTGGGGCCTTAGCCTGTAACACCAATGGCGTATCAATGGCGTCCCAGGTAGAAGGACAAAACCGGGATTTTTTCGTTGTTCTCCTACAACCAGCGAACTAATACTCTAGAATTAGACTCTTATTATTCTTTGCTGTACTACAAAAACATTAAAAGGACCGACACTGGACCGACAGCTTTAATAAATCGTAATTGAAACCGTCAACAAGGAGCCCATTTTCGCACCATTGCGTTACAGGCTAAGGGCCCTGGTGGATGGACCGTGGACGTGGTCAAGAAAGACCAGGCTCCTTAGCCTGTAACGTAATGGCGTGTCGATGGCGTCCCAGTAGAAGGACAAAATCGGGATTTCCTCGTTTTTCTCCTACAAACAGCGAACTAATCCTCTAGAATTAGAATCAGAATATTCTTTGCTGTACTACAAAAACATTAAAAGGACCGCCAGCATTAATAATCGTAATTGAAGCTTCTTCTTATTCGTGTGAGAGTGTCAAAATTATCATAGGGCATGCAGCCAGTGCTTCACGACCGCTATGGCTTTGGGTGTCGCTTTCAGCAGGTCTTCGGTGGTGCACGTGAATGGAGAGTCTGGTAATTGAAGCCGTCAACCGGGAGCCCATTTTGGCACCATTGCGTTACAGGCCCTGTGATAGAATGCGGAGCCTCAGAAGACGATACCGAAAATAGGGCGATTTGGAGAGAGACATTTCGGAAGGCTGACCCAACCACCATGTGGGATTAAAGCTAAAGAGAGAGAGAGAAGAGAAAGAAAGAGACTGATCTTACTCGTGGATCGTCTCATTCAAAAATCTTTTTCAGGGAGAACCGTATTTCAGTTCAAAATCAGCCCAGGCCTCTACAAAATCCACTCAAACTTCGAGCGTCAAAAAACTCGTAATAGCTCTTATTAAAATTAACAATATTTTTTCCAAAGGAGGGTTATTTATTACGGTGGATGTTTTAGTTAGAGAATACAGGGGATATCTAATAGGTACCTGCTTGGCATAACCTCTACATAAATTTTATGCAATAGAAAAATCCTGTGCTTCAGGCCTTTCTTGAGGTTCCTGGCATAGAACCTAGTGACGTCATAATTACTAAGTTCAGCAATTCAACTATATCTTTTAGTAGGCATCTCCCTAACAAGTATCTATCAATTTATTTGATGAACCCATTTATAAACGGTTTGGTTTAAAGTATCCGTCACTCATATTTACTCGTCCCTTATTCCATTGCTACGAGACTGCATGTATGGGTAGTAAACATGCCCGTATCAACTTGAATGGGCAAATAGGCATCACACTTGTATGAAAGTTGCCAGCTCTCCGAGTCTCGTGAGGTGTAAAATATTGAGTCATTTTATTGTGCACATCCCTACTATTATTATAAATACGAATGTAAGATTGTTTGTTACGCTTTCACGCTGAAACTGCTGAACAGATTTGGATTAAATTTGAATTACTTTTACACTTAGGAGCAAAGTAAAGCACATGACCTTTTTCTATAGTCCACGCGGACGAAGTCACAGGCAAAAGCTAGTATTTCATAACTCGGTCTAGGTAGGTATTTTATGTTTTTTTATTGTTTCCATATCAGCTTGAGTTCTAAAGAAACATTATTGATGAAAAGACCTGCCTCTACCCTTAGCACATAATTTAAAAAAAAACACGAATTAAGACGCATTTCATATTTTGATTGTACAAAATAGCCTTACCTTTGATTAAACATTACAAAGTATATAAAATCAAAGCATGACCATGCAAATTCAAAAAGGAATAGGTTTTTAGTTTATTAGGTTAGTTTTATTTATATTTACGTAAATAATTTTTTTGTGTAAATCTTTGTAAATACCCAAATAAAAACCTTGTAGAGCTAAAAAAAAAAAAAATTCGTCAATATGAACGCAATAGCGTCAAGGGATACCCCCCTGACAAGAAGATAAATGGCGCCCAAAGGAGCTTCATCCTAGTCTCGACACTAATTAATTTACCATATTCTATTTCCAAACACTAGGCCGTCATAGCACGGTTTTGGCAAAGTCTTCAAGAAGCCTTGACCATGAATGGTGTGGCTGGCTCAAGGTTCCCCCTATCGGGTAAAATTATTGATGCACTACATCGTATAAACTTAGACATTATCGACAAGGCCGCCACGAGACGTCACGATGGAGCTCTGCCACTAGAGGAGGTAGCTCGAAGACTTTTCTTTGCCCAATCATGAAGATCTCCCTCCCCCCTCCCCAGCCGTACTGTTTGAGACCAAGATTGCTTACGATTATACAAGATCGGAGGTCAGTTGGGGCTGGTTTCGTTACGCCCACTAAACTATACGTTGGTCGGTGGTATCGGAGGTAGCTGGCACATTCGCGACGCGAGCGCAAGTCTCTATACACATTTAACTGGTTTTTTGCGGCATTTGCGGTTTTTATTTTGTAGTGTTTCTGTTTTTATTTGGAAGCCCCATTTAATGGTTGCGTACAGTGAGTGTTGGTGTTCTTGACTAATTTGTGGAGAAGATCGGTTTTGTGCAGTGAAAAAGGTAATTGCGTTTTTATGTTTTAAAAACTACGGTTACGTCTACCCCCAAGTCATTAGCCGGAATGGGTTATTGCATATCTTCACTGTAATTTTGCAATCGCTGACTAGCTCGTGGCCTTCTTTACTTTGAAAGGGTCTTCCTACTTGTTCTAACGACTTTTTAACACTTTTAATTTGAAGGGAATATTAGGCCCGGTAAATGTCTTAATGGCCAAAAATCCCAACTACTTAGGCAGTTCAAAAGTCAATAAGTCAGTTACTCTGCTTACCACGTCTACTCGGGTATAATTTATAAGGCTTTTGTTAAGATAAATAACTTATCCCCATTTATTAAAGTTAATTTTAACTGAAACTTTCGAAACCGCCAAATCAATAAACTAAAAAGTAAAGTGCCAAAACATCTGTCAGTCTATTTTGTATCTAAATCAAACAAAAGGTAAACGATTGTCTAAATAACGAGCAGTACAAACAGCATGTTTTCGAGATGTATGATGTATGCAATGTGCTAATACCTCAACAAAGCAGTGGTTTGCTTACGAAATTCTCGTAAAACGTTTCAAACGTTTCGTCGACTATTTCCGTGGTGATTTCGTTTGTTTTGACTGTGAGTTCTTTGACCCTTATAGCTTTAGTATTCAGTATTCATCACATCTTCACATTGGTACCGAATCCGAACCAGTCCAGGATATTTTCAAGATAATACCTACACATAGCAGATGATGAGACTAAGGGTGGCATTAAAAGTCGTAATCTCAAGCTCAACCTCAAGCCTTGGCTAATGTCGATGTCAATCTCAAGATAGTGTCTATTATTAAGCTGACAGCTACTCAAGTTTGACATTAGCCAAGGCTTGACATTAGTATTTGACTTTTCTGAGTTCACCTACATGAAATCGAGCTCAAGTACTAGGTGATCTCAGACGAATATTAATGCCACCTAAAAGCACGAACATCTACAAAATTTTCAAACACCCTTTACACACGGCAACTATATATTTTTGCCCCAACTATTTGCACTGATTAGAGTTTGTTTATCGAATTATATCGCTCTCTGTAGAATCTCTTCTTACTTAGGTACCTGCCTGTCTAGTAGGTAAACTAGAGAGAGAACATGTGATTTTTTCACAAGGGCTCCTTACATTGATGTTCTACCTATTAGCATTGAAGTGTGAAATTTAAACGTAACAACTCGCACTGCATGCAGATGCAAACAGGGCTCGATTGGAAATTATCATTAAACTTTACGTACACACGACAGCACGTAGAAGCTTACACGCTAGCACTCAACTCGCTTACAACAAAAATGTACACTCTGACTTGCTGTCGTATCAGTGCTTTTGTAACACCTCACCTTGTATAGTTATAACCACCTTATGTACCTACTGGGCCCTTAGCCTGTAACACAATGGTGCCAAAATGGGCTGTCAGGTGACGACTTCAATTACGATTTGCCAACGCTGTCTGTCCTTTTAATGTTTTTGTAGTACAGCAAAGAATATTTCGATTCTAATTCTAGAGGATTAGTTCTCTGGTTGTAGGAGAAAAACGAGGAGAGCCCGGTTTTGTCCTTCTGCCGGGACGCCATTGACCCGCCATTGCTTTACAGGCTAAGGGCCCAGTATACCTAACCCAGTCTTATGCCACGCTTCTTCTTCTTCTTCTTGGCGTGCCTCTCCAAGTCTCCACTAATGGAGGTTGGCCGTCAGCTCTTCATATTATTTTCTGTTCTTTACCCGCCCAAACAGTCTCAGGCAATACAACGTCGAGTGGTCACTTCACCCACCCATCCACTGGATGCTGTCTAAATCATCTAGGCCCAATACATATATTCAAAAAGTACCTACGGCCTTTGCATCTACATAATAAGATGATGTATGCAGCGTCCAGTGACACCTTTACTTACACTAGATGGATGAAGAGACGCTGCAGTGCCAGAGACAGAAAAAAAAACAATTAGTATACTCCGTGCAATTTTAGTGGTTTTACTCAAAAAAGCTCGTAATGTGGACATTAATTCGACAACCTTCTTTGAGCAAAGTCGGACTTGCGGGCTACTTGGATTAGGCGCCAGAAAAGTTGTATGGAATTTCATTAATGTCGTATTTTGCGGCCAGAAAAACTGTATGAAAATCCATTAATGTCGAGTTTTGTTTCATAAATAGAACTCAAACATCAGGCGCAAAAAGTATTTATTTAGAATTGGGCTGTATGAGTACTGGCAGTCGACACATTGCACAGAAAAAAAAAGCGCGGCCATATTGTTTTCGGCTTTTCGCGCGTTGTTCGAAGTGACTTTTTCTGTGTTTTTGTTGAAAAAGTGAACTCTTAAAGCGACGAATCCTCCGATTTAATGTGTTTAACACCGCCGGACATTCAAAAGCAAGCGAAATTAGTAGTTGGAAATTTATTGCCACCGAAGTCAAAATAAAAATACTTGCTTCAAAAGCTTGCTTGCTTACCAACAAAAAGTTTGCGTAATGGAAAATCGACAGAAAGTACCTAATCTACGACAAATGGTAAGCTAATTAAATTTCTATTTTAATTACTATTCTAATTACTATTTTAATTACTCGCATTGTTTGAGTAAAGCACTATACAAGCCTTGGTCTGCAATGAGTGCGCTGCTGGCCACGCTATGATTGCCTCGAGCTTAGCTTAGCTACACTCTCGGCCCTCAAGTTTGGTCATCATTGCAGAACTTGCTGGCCGCGCTATAAAGGCCTCGACCTTCGGTCTCGGCCTTCATTCCAGCTTGTCCATCAAGTGCTGCAATGCTGACCGCACTGTGAGGGCCTTGAGCTGCGCTACGCTGCGCTCTGTCGGCCATCAAAAGCGCGCCAGAAACGCACCCATTACAGATCGCGGCAGTAATGTACTATTAAAGCCGTGTTTATATTGGGAAGTATTTTTCTTTTCGCTCGTTTTGAAGTAATATTTTGGAATTTGGCTCAGAATCACAAGTGCAACTAAATACCTTCGGCTTTAAAACCACTAAAATTCCACGGTGTAGAATACATTCAACGGCCTAACTTTTCACAATTTCTATAGCTGCCATGCCATTACTGCTACATAATAGTGCATTAGAAACCCAGCAGAAATATAATAACGGCAGTGGAAGTTTTTAGAAAACATCAAGGCGTGAATAAAATTTTCTTATCGGGCAACGAATGCAGCACCATTCGCCATGGGTCGACACAATCACATTATGAGCTACGCTAGTTCTTAGCCATTCTAGGTGTAGAAAAAAATTAAGGAGGCGTTCACCGCTGCGTCGATGTAAAGCGGGGACTAATACTGCAAGGTGGGATCAGTATGTTTATTCTGTAAAAAAAAAATCCACTCTGTTGCTAGTCCTCAAAACCGATTAATTTGCGGGAAAATTGCTGTTATTTGCCCTATTGGTCGAGTAAAAATTTCACCTTTCGTCCATTATGAAGGATACTGTAGCGAAATGGCCAAGCCACATAATTATTTTGACTAAGGTGTAGTTTTTGAGGTTAGGGCTGGTAGAGTTAGGGCTGGTAGAGTTGGAAGCTTGGCTCCACATGAGATATTATAGCTCTTTGGCAGTGCGAGGTGTAAATCTTTAAAAAAACCTATCTTTTGCTGAACTATCCTAAGTAAAAATGGCCCCGTGTAAACCATTAGGACATACCTAGGTAGGTACGTACATTTTCCTAAACGCAAATAACACGTGAAAATGGGGTACCTCGCCAGATATCAAGCATCAAGCCTTCCAACAACAACAAAAATCTGCTAAAATAAAAAATATACCTACATATACGATGATAAACAAGTAAATGTAGAACCTACTTAGTGGAAACTTAGCTTTGTGAAAGATACCGGTAACAATAGCATGTATAAGTATTATGCCAGCAATAGCAATAGCTGAGCTGTCAAAATTGGCCATATTCCGGCAAAGGCGCTGAGGCGCACCACTGCGTGGTTCCTTCCAATAAATTAAACCGATTCGATTTCAATACCTACGAGGAGGAAAACATTACACGAAGGTTAAACAAATGACGATCGACGCCGAGCAGCTGTGTGTATTGAATAAGTTAGGTTGCCTTCTGGGGCCTGAGTCTGTAACTCCATAGGCTCCCAGTTGTAGGCTTCAATAACGATGTTTTAAAGCTGTCTTTCCTTTTGATCATTTTTTAAAACAGTAAAAAATATTCTGATTCTAACTCTCGAGGATTAGTTTGCTGGTTGTAGGAGAAAAACTGGGAACTTATCGACACGCCATTGCGTTACAGACTTGAGGCCCTGGCTGAATTTGCAGCTATACCTCCTTTAACAAGAATACTCTAGGTGTTGTTTGTGACTCAATAAGCATTGCATGCATAGCGTATCAATTAGTTAAGAATTATTTGCTGTCCAACGTTCACGATTTCGTACCTGAACAATACATTAGCCCTAATGTATTGTCTAGCTAGAGGTACCTACGTATTCTTGAAATTAGGTTTGATTGATTAGTTCCCAAAGTGGATGTGACGTCACTCGGTAGTTCAAACACTGCATGCAGGAGCTGAAGTCTGTAACACAATGGCGTGTTGATAGGATCCCAGTAGAAGGGCAAAACCGGGTTTTCCGCGTTTTTTCTCCTACAATCTGCGAACTAATCATCTAGAATTTGAATCAGAATATTCTTTACCGTACTAGAAAAACATTAAGCAGAGTATTAATAAATCGTATTTGAAGCCTACTTTTGCGAGCCTATCGAGGCACCATTGCTTTACAGACTCAGGCCCCAGCACGGTTGCACGAGAACATCGCGAGTTCATATAGTTCGGGGCGAACAGGACCTTTTTGTAACACGCTGTATAGTAGCTTGAACTACGCCCGAACGAGCGTAACTTTTTGCTAACACGATTCGCGCAGACGTGCGCGCATTGCATATGTCAACTTTACAACCCCATATCTCGGCAACCCCTCGACCGATTTGGCTCATGTTCGAATTAAAAAAATCTTTTAATTTAATTTACCCGCCTACCAAATTTCGTGATGATCCGACTATATTTACTCAAGTTATCGTCGAACGAACATTCATACATACTATGATACTTAATACTTATTTAAGTTTGTTTGCAGGAAAACTTGTCGAAAAAAAAGATTGTTTATTTCGATAAGAGCAATTTTTCCGCAAATAAACCGGTTTTGAGGTCCAGGTACGGATTTTTTTTACTGAATAAGCACTCGTCTACTTATTTACCCTGAAACCTGAATAGCGAAAATTCACGTAGGTAGGTAGGCGTTGGTAGATCATAGTTGACTGCATCCGATTCCGTAAATTGAACAGAAATGCACCTGGATTTAAAACCTACACGCATCCCGTTTAGGTACCTGAGACGAGACCCTGAAATTAATTCCACTCCTAGACGACTAGTTATAAAGGCAATTTCAATAGAGTTAGGTAGATATTCATTCGTAGACATGTGACTATTGTGACTCCACGAGCGAAAAGGACCTACTGTTAGCTGTTTGTCTACCATCGACATTATTACAGGGTGGGCAAAAGTTGACGTGAAGTAAAATCATCTAGATACATATGAGGGTGATATCCGTAGTGTTTTCTCCAAAAAACGTAGTCCCCGATTTCCTCCCTCGATGACTACAGCAAAAATATAGTTGTGATTCCCTATTATCCTGTGAATAGAGTTAGGATCTTTTGCAACACCTTGTATGCACCTACCTATCTCACTCTTTTGTTTGACGTAGAGCGGGATAGACAGAGTTATAAACCCATAGGTACGCTCTAACCCAGCCTTATGCTACGATTGCTGACATTAGCTTTTTTCGATCGTTTTTTTCTCTCTATGAATGAAAAACAGCTAAATGTTGGTTAAAGTCTGCATTGCTGAAACTTAAACGTTGTTTGTAAGAGAACTGTCGCTTTTAATTACTTTTCTATTTACCTACCCACCCACCTGTTTTGACCCAGTTCCGTATTTTCCTGTTGTACGGAGAGAATGAAGCAACCGGTTGCAACGGACAGTAGATTTTCCTGCTTTTCCGCCCTTTAAGTACTTTGCAAATTAATTTTATTTCAATATTTTTATATTCTTGAATATTAGCATGTTTAAAGCAAAGTAGATATGCATACATTTAAGCAAATTAAAAATAAGTAATACCAAGCGAATGCTTGATTTGGGATGAGAATGAATGGGATGCGTCATGCGACCTTTTGGAAAGCGCTTAAAAACATTCAGTAAAAAAAAACTATCGAGCCATGCGAAAAAAGTGGACGTGTTTCAGGCACAGACTCATTTCAGGTCACTAAAAATTACCCTGTAGGTATAATTTTTATTTTCCTTAAAGGAACTGTAGGTAGGTATGTAGAATTGTAGAACTAAAAGGGTTTCGAATTTTTCGATGGACTAGTTCGTCTGAGGTCGAGGTCGTCGAATACGGGACCTTGAAAATCTGGCATAGTTATAACAATGTATTTTAATAAATATTTTTCTTTTTTCAGCCTGACGCAAGATGACTCTTTCAAACAGCCGGCAGCAGTTCTTGGCTTACGAATCACAAGGACCTGAGGACATTCAGTACGAAAGACGTGGTGGCTTATTTGTCACAACATGCGTCTGCATTAGCTTCATCATCCTAGCTGTGATTGTAGCGACCCTTGTCGGAGTTATAGTCTATTTTATAACTTTTTTCAAGGTAAGCAATTTTGGCGGGAAAAATTACGCACAGATGCGGCGAATTATTATTATATTTTTTTATTACAAACAAACGTTGGTATGCTCACGTATTATACAATAGGTATGCTTATGTCCATACGTTTCAAGGTCTTTCATTATCACCCGATTTTTTTTTTCGTCAGACGAATTTTAATAAAATTGTCTAAAACTTTGACCTTTGCCATTTGCCATTCATTTTGTGGCGCGATTATAGTTCGTTCCGAAATTCTCTAATTACATTTTGCATCGGTTCCAATCAAAAACTTTTGTTTTGTGATCACTGATTTGACTGATCAATCACTGATCCTCATTAATTTTTATCTCCTAACTCTGGACCTTAAGGTACTGCATAAGTGCCAAACACACACAAAGAACACTCGGAGTCACTTACTATCGTACCTAAATAAACAGCAAATAAATGGGATCAAAATTTAGTGACTTGTAAAATTGTATCAATTAGGAACGCGACCTCATCCCATCCAGTGTTGCCACTTTAGTGATTTTGTCACTAGATTTGGTGAATTTTAGGAGTAGGACAGTAATAATAAAAAAAAAAAACTGAAAAATTATTTGATGACTTTTAGTGATATTTATAGAATGTTGTTTTGGATCCAGCTCAATGTAAAATATACACCATGCCGAGTAAACATTTCCTGTTTTGGAACGTTTTTTAGACATCTTTGTTTGGTTATGCCTGGGGATACCCCGACTATATTCTTTCCAATAATTTATTGAACTTTTGTCAGCCCGGTTTTTGTGATTTAACCGATCATGGTGATGAAGGAATACCAGCAGTAGTATTAGAAGTTGATTTTTAGTTTTGTTAAGCTTATTATTTTCGCAATTAATGTGTTATTTTTTTTATTTTGTCCTTTTGATTTCATCTTAACTTATTTAGTGAATTTACAGACCAAAACTAGTGAAAAAGTTTTCTTGAAGGTGGCAACACTGATCGCATCTGTCAAATGTCAAATCAGTTTAATTTTTTTTAGAGATGTGTGTGAGTGCAAAGCCAAAGTGATGAAAAATCTAATTTAACTACAAAACAATCATTGTTTCTCGTGCCAAAATGTTCTAAGTCATTGTTCATATATTTATTAAGTAAAAAAAATTTTTAATTATATTTCTCTGTGATATAATTTAGCTTATAAGTGAAAATGAATCTGAGAATACTTGCTCTTTTATTTTTTCATCTTGCACTTGGAAATCCCACCGTAAGTCTTTGAAACTGTAGCTTTTCTTTTGTTTATATTGTCTCCTTTCTACAGAGAGCTTTTTTCCTTTCAGTTGTCACAGAACTCCACAGAATTTTGGGATGAAGGCGAGGCCTTTGGTCAGACGAATACGCCGTCACAAAACCTGCGTTTACCCTTAGACATCATCCCTAGCTTCTACAGGCTAAAGCTCAAAGCTGACCTCAACTACTCAGCTTTTACCGGAGAAGTCTACATCACAATAAAAGCCACAAAACCTGTGAAAAAGATCATTCTACATGCAAAAGATATAAAGGTCTGGCCGAATGATGCAAGACTCACAGAACAGATCTATGAGAAAGTTGATGTCTTTCACAGCAAAGTCAAGAGAGAGACTCCTAAAGAATCTAACAATACTGAGGCGGCACCTAAAGAAGCTGCTAACGCAACAGAAATTGCCACAAGTTTTAATACCAGCACTGAAGTTAAATTAGAAACAACTACTCCCATAAACAATGACACAACTACTGCCAAAATAAATCCCAATGACACAACTACTGCCCAAACCAATCCCGATGACACAGCCGTTCCCACCGAGTCAGCCAACGTAACGGAGGTACCTACGGACTCTAAACATCCGCTCGAGACCCAAGTCACCCACAGTAGTGTGAAAGACATAAAGATATTGTCAATAATGCAAGGTGCTGGTGATCGGGTGATACTAACACTGGGAAATACCCTGAAGGTTGGAGTGGACTACACTTTGGAGCTGTCGTTTGAAGGAGTTATTGCAAATGCGTTGACCGGGTTCTACAAGAGCACTTATGAGAATGAGAAGAAAGAAACCAGGTTAGTATGTTATTAGTATTTAACTATTTTCTTATTTATCTACTTCCAAGATTGTCATGCTTCTTTTAAATCGTGTCCATAAATTACGTGAGGCGATTTTAACGATTTTTCGACCCTTTGGTGAGATCTCGTGAGATTTGGCCGGACCACCTCCGATCCCCCCTAACAACCCCCAATATAACGTGAGATTTTTTAAAATCACCCCTCAAATGTTAAGCTGCCGTGGGCCAGCTAAACGCACGGATATTATTAACCATAGTTTAGTGAAGTTTTTTATTTTTATTTAACTGAATTTTCTACAGCCTGTCTCTTGCGGAAAAATATTGTAAAAATATTGTTACCGTTTCATTCTTTAGCTAAGAGGATGGTATCTATAGGTGCTGGGCAAGCCTACTCCATCTAACCCAGGTACTGCAGCGCTGAGTGGTCTCTTCACTCATCTAGTGTGGACTGAATGGACGCTGTATAAAATACATATCTCATTACGTAGATGCAAAGGCCTTAGTTTATAAGGTGGAGAGGTGAACAACAAGTGATTGTTAAGGTGAAATACGTCTCACAACTAGCGCCGCCAATGGAAAAAAATCATATCTTTTTTTTGGATGCGTTTTTAGCAAAAAACGCTCCTGCGATTTCTCAACGCGACACTTAACTATTTTTAGGACCTAAGGTTTGGATTCCAGATCCTAGAACTTAAGAATGCAATCGATTCTCGCCAAAAGTGGCCACTTTTGGTGAGAATCGGGTGCATTCGTAGGAAATCCAATCCTGGAATACAAACCTTAGGTCCTAAAAATAGTTAAGCCTTGTGTTGAGAAATCGCAGGAGCGTTTTTTGCTAAAAACACATCCAAAAAAAAGATATGATTTTTTTTCCATTGGCGGCGCTAGTTGTGAGACGTATGGCATCTTAATAAAAACAAAATTTTAAAAAATGGACAAATAAAGGATTTTCTCCCTTTTCCAGGTCTCTGGGCGTGACTCAGTTCGAGCCAACGTCTGCCCGCGCTGCCTTCCCTTGCTTCGACGAGCCGGAGTTCAAAGCCAAGTTCGAGATCAGCATCGCTCATGCTAAAAACCTCACCGCACTGTCTAACATGAAGGTGGCCTCAAAGGAGGAGATGTAAGTAGTAACTTTTAATTCAATTCAAAAGTTTTTATTGCGGACGAATCCATAGTGTTAGTTATAATGGTAACTTATTCTAGTGTTAGCATTAAATTATTTACATTTTACATTTTGGTGCTTTAGATTTATGAATTTGGACTGACTTGGACTGTCAGTCCTGTTGGCGATGACGCTGAGGAAAGTGTTGACGCTGCCGCGCACCCTGCGCATCAGTGAGGCATTTCTGTTGCGTATAATGGCAAAGAAATCTTGTGTACGAGCCTCAGCAAACATACCTGATGCGCTACAGTAACGCGGCAGCGACATGATTCGCGATATTCGCACATAATTTTGGTTTGAAACGGGTCGAATCGCGGTAAGTTTGGTAGGTAAATGCCTTACCTTTATCGCGATTCGCGCCTTACCACGATTTGACCCGTTTCAAACCAAAATTATGTGGAAATGTAAGTGTTGTTCTTTAACATCATCATCAGCCTGTTAAGACGAGGCTTTGATTTTTACTAGCCATTGCAAACCATTTTCCGAGTCAACTGCTTATTCTACAATTGTGTAATTTTAGTATATTCATTTAAAATCATCCTTTCTCGGAAACGCCCAGAACGCTACATTTCGGGCGCCCTACGGACGGATGTAATTCGTTGCATATAAATTCATACAATTTTAAAGGGCGTCCGAATCGCAGCGTTCTGCTTCTGGGGCCTTAGCCTGTAACACAATGGCGTATCAATGGCGTCCCAGGTAGAAGGACAAAACCGGGATTTTTTCGTTGTTCTCCTACAACCAGCGAACTAATCCTTTAGAATTATTCTTTGCTGTACTATAAAAACATTAAAAGGACCGACACTGGACCGACAGCATTAATAAATCGTAATTGAAACCGTCAACCGGGAGCCCATTTTGGCAACATTGCGTTACAGGCTAAGGGCCCTGGGCGCACGCCTCGGCCGCCTGTTATGACTAGTCCCTTAGACTTTCTTTAGGTTGTAGGTAGTTCCTATGTATATTGCGGTCTTTCTCCAAGGGCTGTCTGTGGTTCTGTTTTCCCCTTTGGCGAAATGGGCGTGCGAGAAGTAAGCTTGTTTATAGACACATGCCAGTCATTCATAAGATAGTGAATATTTTTCGTCGCGGCTATAATCTACAATTGTCAGCACTACAATGAAAAAGGTCGAAAGGCCATCAATAAATTTTGCGCAGTTAAATAGGTAATTGATAACTGGCTTGCGATAATTTTTCGTCATTTCTGACGTGACGACATTTCTGCCGTAGGTATGATTCGATGAACCATGCAAGATTATTGTATCACAACAGTCAACTAAGCAGATAATCGTATCACAATACCACAGTCAACTAAACTGAAAGCTATGGCCCAATAATAATATTACCCAATACCCAATTATTATTATTGTGGTCCCATAAAAAAATGGTGAAGATCTGATGAAGAACTTCGGAGGCAGTGTACCCTTACCTACATATTTTTATAAGGTTAAAAATTCGCTCGGGACAGGACCTGAACCCGCAATCTCTTGCATACCGTGCAGGCGCTCTACCAATTCAGCTACCGAGTCAAGTCCTGTCCCGAGCGAATATTTTAACGTTATAAAAATCTTTATAATATTCCCAGGTTTGGGTTAGTGCTTTATAGATACTACAAAAAGTGACCGGTGTGAAGTTAAAGCTGACAAATTATAATAATGCTAAATTAAGATGTTAATTGTTTAATTAAAGGCATTTTTCAGGCCTTGCAAATATCCAGAAAGCCTGTAACTGTAAAAAAAAGATTGATCAAAACGGTCAAGTTCGAACCGGAAGTAAATAGTATATATTTTTTTAATTTGACTGTGTTCAATATAATTCAACCTTAATTTTATGCGAATTGGTGAACAGAAAATCTGCTCGCCGATGCGAACCGATTAAGAGGGCGCTAGAGCACCATTTTCCCATACAAACGTAGTTCAGGTTTTATTTCTAAACTACAGGCTAGATTTTGCTGAAACTTGGTTATCAGTAGATGACCAGTATGGAGGTTTGCAAATAGTTTTTATAATAAAAAATAGCCTGAAAGAAATTATAGCGATGCGTTTTTCGCGCCGAAAAAGGGGTTCCTTTCAGCTGTTACGGGTATGTACTTACATTATTACACTGTCTATTGGAGTCTAACTACCATGGGAACATCAATAATGTATTGTACTTGTCAGAAAAAAAAAAGATTTTTGAAATAGCTAATAAAATGTAGAAATGGCAGCTGAACTACGAAAAAATTTGGGAAAATAGATCTATTACATTACAACTACAACTACAACTACATACTCGCGACACGAACACACGTAGACTCATACAGGCGCATTGCCTCTCACTTTTCCCGCGCTCCCTCTCGCTCTGGGTGAAACAGCTATAGAAAACAGTGTTTCACGCGCTTGGCCATCGCCGAGTTCCCACGCTTGTACAGGGAATTCTTAAGATTCCACGCCAGCTTTTCACCAGCGAAGTCGGTTTTTATTTTTCTGTTAATTTCTTTCATGTCTGTCCTCAGGCCAGACAAGCCA
Source organism: Zelleria hepariella (assembly GCA_949319315.1). Taxonomy (NCBI): domain Eukaryota; kingdom Metazoa; phylum Arthropoda; class Insecta; order Lepidoptera; family Yponomeutidae; genus Zelleria; species Zelleria hepariella. Next base: position 15,617,933 of record OX439387.1, read on the forward strand.
GAGTTCGTGTGGACTCACTTCGAGCGTTCCGTCAACATGTCGACCTACCTGGTCGCCTACATCCTTTCAGACTTCAAGTCTTTAGAGACGACGTACAGGAGCAAAGACAACGTCACGAAGACCATCCGTGTTTGGGCGCGACCGGAGCTGATTCATAAGGTACATGTCTAACTTGAGGCTTAATTCGGAACCCAAAGTTTTTTGTTTGAAAGTCACTGGACCAAAATAAAAAATATTTAAATTAGTTTCTCAATATTGTCTAAAGTGCAGTGCTTACGAAAGTTTAAGTTTTAAAATTGTCTAAAGATAAGATTAAGCCAATAACGGACTTTCGAACAAAAAACTTTGGGTCCCGAATTGTCTAACTTTTGAATCTATCGCGGTCCCTTTCAATTTGACGTTTGAAGGGTGCTGACGAACTTCACATTGCATTTGTTTGACCCAAACTGCCATTGAAAGCGATTGAGATAGGGTAGAGATTTCGACTAGAGTTTGAAGGATATTGAGTGAAGAAAATATGAAAATCGTTCACTCAATGTCGTTCGATTGTGATTTAAAACTTAGACAATTCGGAACCCAAAGTTTTTCGTTCGAAAGTCCGTTATTGGCTTATTCAAAAGTTTTGGCTATTATAAGAAACTAATTTCAATATTTTTTATTTTGTTTCAGTAGTTTGGATTTTACAACGTTTCAAAGATACAGTTTTATGACGTCACGCGACGGTCTGTATACTGTTGGCGGTCATAGGAACAAAATATTTTAGCGCATAAAAACAAAAGTACTGACCAAAATAAAAAATAAAAAATTGTTTCTCTATATTGTCTAAAGATAAGATTAAGCCAATAACGGACTTTCGAACAAAAAACTTTGGGTTCCGAATTCCATTCTAAAGTCGCAATCACGATCATGATCCCGATACCATTGAAAGGGATCGCGATAGATTCAAAAGTAAGACAATTAAGCCCCTGACCATCAGTTTCACCCGCTCACAGCCTAGACTCTAATTTTTAATTCGAGTCAACGGAATGACAGTTGCTACAAAGGCTTTATCTGACAGTTCAATACTAGCAACTGTCATTCCGTGGACTCGAATTAAAAATTAGAGTTTAGTTGGACTAGTCATTCTTAATCGATTGACAAAGTTAAGCAACAACAGCTGCGGTCAGTCCATGGATGGGTGACCGCTAGTTGCAATAATATCTGAGCGCTTCCGTGCTTCGAAAGGCACGTTAAAGCGTTGGGCCAGGTTGTTGTTGATTAAGGCGCTGGGCATAGTGAATTAGCCCGCGCGCAAAGAAAAATGCACAAAATCGATTCCTGTATCAAATACACTAAAAAAATCGAAAATGTTCACATATCAAACCCTAGAATTAGTTGAGACCTATCTAAAACAGCCTGTTTCATGTTGATATCCATAACAGGGGCTCAATTGTCTAACTTTTGAATCTATCGCGATCCCTTTCGGGATCATGATCGTGATTGCGACTTTAGAATCGAATTGTCTAAGTATTGAAATCACGATCGCAAACAGAACGAATGAGTCAAAACGCCATAAGGTTGAATGATATTGAGTGAACAATTTTGCTATTTTCTTCACTCAATATCCTTCAAAATCGAGTCGCAACCCCTATCCTTACCTGAATCGCTTTCAATGACAGTTTGTGTCTAATAAATGCAGTGTGAAGTTCGTCAGCATCCTTCAAACGTCAAATTGAAAGGGATCGCGATAGATTAAAAAGTTAGACAATTAAGCCCCAGATTGCAAGATATTTTGTTTGAAAAAAAGTGCGCCGCCTATTTTCTTTCATCAAAAATATCTTCAAAACGTTTACGAATCTCAACACAAAACTGGCTGTGTTAGATAGGTCTCACCTAATTCTAGGGTTTGATATGTGAAAATTTTCGATTTGTTTAGTGTATTTGATACAGGACTCGATTTTGTGCATTTTTCTTGGCGCGCGGGCTATTGACTATGCACCGAGCCTTAAGGCGCTGGGCATAGTGCATTAGCCCGCGCGCAAAGAAAAATGCACAAAATAGATTGCTGTATCAAATACACAAAAAAAACTAAAATATTCACATATCAAACCCTAGAATTAGGTGAGAGCTATCTGAAACAGCCAGTTTTGTGTTAAGCCACTTCAGAGGCCCTTTGGGGGGCCTAAAAACTCTGACACCAGGGGTGGCCACTACCTCATACGATAACCTAACTGCCCAGTTTTAAACTAATATTTTTCTTTCCGTCAGGCGAACTACGCTCTCAATATAACGCCGAAGCTGCTAGCTTACTACGAAGAAGTGTTTGGGGTGCCCTACGTACTCGACAAACTTGACCTGGTCGCCATCCCGGACTTCTCCAGCGGAGCTATGGAGAATTGGGGGCTTATGACCTTCAGGTGAGTCTAGATTTCTGGTAGCCATACAAAAAGGGAGACCCGTTTCCTCCCTGGACAATTAACGAAAAAAAAAGATATGTTTACCATTCAATTTATATGTATCCTCCCTGGATATTTAATTTTTTTTTAAAGATATGTTTATGCCATTCAATTTATATGTATTTTGATTTGTTGGATTTTCTCCGCCCCGAATAGCAGAATAACCAATAAGAAAACGGAAAAACTCACGAGAAAAAAAATAAGTCTGCGCGGGCGAAGTCGCGGGCTAAATCTAGTTAATGATAGATAGATATTGAGTTAACGATTTTGTTATTTTCCCTATTCCTATTTGAATCGATATCAATGACAGTTTTTGTCAAATAAATTAAGTGTGAAGTTCGTCAACACCCTTCAAACGTCAAATTGAAAGGGATCGTGATATGACCCGACTCATTTCCTTCACATTCCAGAGAGACCGCCCTTCTCTTCGACGAGACAGAAAGCGTCCCGCGCGACAAGCAGAACGTGGCTATAGACGTGGCGCACGAACTGGCGCACCAGTGGTTCGGTAACCTTGTCACCATGCGATGGTGGACCGACCTCTGGCTGAACGAAGGGTTCGCTACCTACATCGAGTACCAAGGGGTCGACAAGGTTAGTACATAACACCGATAAAGAATAAAGTCACTGGATTAAACTGACAGACGCTAATTGTCAATTCGTAAAATAATGATGCCATATTTTTTGTTACGTACGACAGACTTGGCCAGCCCGGTTACGCATTATATACTTTTAAAAAGGAATTTTCCTCAAGTATCCTAAAACGAACAGTCACCATCCTTGTGTGGAACACATCCAGATTCTAATATCGCACATTTTTCTAGATACTTTTGTTTGGTACAGTACAGCCGTCAGTCTGGTTTTGCGGCACGCAATTTTATTCATGTAAAAATGTAAACAAAACAGCTAATTTTGCTCCCGAGTTTCCTTTGAAGACCTTGCCTAGTCCGCCTCAATTGTATTTAAGACTTAGACAGACTACAGAGTCCCTATTTTGTCCAGTAAACGTATATGACAGCGTCACCTAGGACTCTTATACTAAGAAAAAACGCCCGTTGTTCTTTCTACTAAATTATTTCAACCGTCTCAAGTCCTTTTGTCTCATTCTCCCCAGATCGAGCCCGAATGGAACATGTTCGAGTCCTTTACACAGGACAAGATGGATCTCCTGCGTTCTGACGCTCTTAAAAACACCTCCCCCGTCTCGCGCAAGGTCGTCGATGCCTCCGAGATCTCGCAGAAGTTTGACGAGATCTCGTACACGAAGGGAGCGAATCTGATACGAATGCTGAATCACACGATTACGGGCGAGCTGTTTCATAAAGGACTGGCCATTTATTTGAATGAGTGGTGAGTATATATTAAAAGGTAAAGCAAAAATCCCCGTCTCGCGCAAGGTCGTCGATGCCTCCGAGATCTCGCAGAAGTTTGACGAGATCTCATACCAGAAGGGAGCGAATCTGATACGAATGCTGAATCACACGATTACGGGCGAGCTGTTTCATAAAGGACTGGCCATTTATTTGAATGAGTGGTGAGTATATATTAAAAGGTAAAGCAAAAATCCCCGTCTCGCGCAAGGTCGTCGATGCCTCCGAGATCTCGCAGAAGTTTGACGAGATCTCGTACACGAAGGGAGCGAATCTGATACGAATGCTGAATCACACGATTACGGGCGAGCTGTTTCATAAAGGACTGGCCATTTATTTGAATGAGTGGTGAGTATTTCTTTCTTTATACCGTAGCTTAAATACGTCAGTCTCTCGCAAGGTCGTATATGCCTCTGAGATCTCGCAGAAGTTTGACGGGATCTCGTATACGAAGGGAGCGAATCTGATACGGATGCTGAATCACACGATTGCGGGCGAACTGTTTCATAAAGGACTGGTCATTTAGTTGAATGAGTGGTGAGTAAAGGAAGGACTAAGTAATTTAAGTTGAACAAAATGGATTTGGATTTGATTTGGGCTTTAAATAATCGATTGAGATAGATAGCTAGCATACTCTTAATTGTTCACCAAAGAATTACCAAAAATATGTATAACCGGTTTTCAGGGAGAAATTTCAGCACAATACAGGGGGAGTCAAAGGTTGCGTAAACTATTCGCATTTTTACTGATAGATTCCGTTTTCTGCCCTCAGGAAATTCTCCAACGCCGAGGAAAACGACCTCTGGCTCGCCATGACGGCTGCGACAAAGTCCTCCCCCAGGTTCAAGGATCTCTCTGTGGTCAAGTTTATGAACTCCTGGACGCGGCAGGCTGGCTACCCGGTCGTCAACGTCAATAGGAACTATGACACCGGCGAAGTCACCTTTGAACAGGTAAACGCGCTAAATAGTGCTTTTAGATTGGACTTTTGTGCAGGGCAACCATTTGAGCGACAAAATTCAAAATGGCTAAACTTGCCACGATTACTCCTTGGTTTGTATAAGTACTAAATTACTGCAGCGCCGAGTGGTCTCTCCACCCATCTAGTGAGTGAAGGTACCACTGGATGCTGTATAAATATCATCTCTTTACGTAGATGCAAAGACTACGTAGTTGCAAAAATTTCGTAGATGCAAAGATTACGTAGATGCAAAGATTGCGTAGAAGCAAAGATTACGTAGATGCAAAGATTACGTAGATGCAAATATTACGAAGATGCAAAAAAACGTAAATGCAAAGATTACTTAGATGCAAAGATTACGTAGATGCAAAGATACCATAGATGCAAAGATAACGTAGATGCAAAGATTACGTAAATGCAAAGATTACTTACATGCAAAGATTACTTAAATGCAAAGATTACGTAGATGCAAAGATTACGTAGGTGCAAAAAAACGTAAATGCAAAGATTACTTACATGCAAAGATTACGTAGATGCAAAGATACCATAGATGCAAAGATAACGTCGATGCAAAGATTACGTAAATGCAAAGATTACGTCGATGCAAAGGCCTTTGAGTTTCTTTACCACTTCTTTTTTACTTAAATACTTTTTTAACTTTTGATAATATTTTGACGTTTAATGTAAATAATGTACCTATTTATGGCATAATTAATAAAACCCTTTGACTTTATTTTTTTCTCTGTTCCCAGCGTCTCTTCTCAACAGCCAAGCAGCCATACCAACACATGGTGGAGCAACTGTGGCACATCCCTCTCACTTACACCACCGTGGCTGACGTGGGCGGGAGCGAGACGGAGCACCGCTCCGCGTGGCTGCACGAACGATCCATCTCTGTCCAGTCCAATGCGAGCGACAAGGACGCACTCTATGTCAACGTGGATGCTATCGGTGAGTTTATTTCAGCATCATACAAGGTGTTACGAAAGATCCTGACTCTTTTTACAGGGTAATAGCACCCGGTGATAGGGAATCATATTTTTTTGCTCTATGACGTTCCGTAGATTTTTAAATTAATTGAACGAGCGAGCGAAGCGAGCGAAGTTCTCCGAGTCTACTGGAACAATCCGGCGTTTGTATGTATGTATGTATGTATGTATGTATGTGTGTATGTATGTATGTATGTATGTATGAATGTTCGTTCGACGATAACTTGAGTAAATTTAGTCAGATCGTCATGAAATTTGGTAGGCAAGTAAATGAGGGAAAGAGAATTTTTAAGTTCGAACATGAGCCAAATCGGTCGAGGGGTTACTGAGATATGAGGTCGCGAGTTCATAGTTCGGGGCGAACCACTAGTTAAATGTTTATTTAACCTTATAAAAATGTTTATATTGTTCCCTTGCACGGGTTAGTGCTTTCGTTAGAAAACTCAAACTCAAATATTTTTATTCAGTGTGCAATAAATAAATTATAGGTAATCCTTTATCGATTAGGATTCGTGCGTTGAGAACTTACAGAAGAGTTTTTAGCAAAAAACGCATCCAAAAAGAAGATATGTTTTTTTTTCATTGGCGGCGCTAGTTGTTCTTACTATTGGGCCTTAAGGTGGAAAGATAGCAAAAGAACAACAATAATTCAGCCGATTATGTGTTCTGGTCTACGAAGCAGTAGCACTGCCCAAAAAACTTGTCGTAGACCAGAACACATAATCGCCTGAATTATTGTTGTTCTTTTGTTTACAATAATGAAAAGAATGCTATGTTATTGCCGCGAACGAAAAATCGCTGAACAAAAATAGCTCAGTTTAGCTACAAAATGTAAAAAACTGTAAAAATTTTGAATTTCCCGCCACGTTGCTATCGTCTACCCTTAAGGCGATAAATAATGGCATTCGTAGGCTCTAGGATCTGGAATCCAAACCTTAGGTCCTAAAAATAGTTAAGCCTCGCGTTGAGAAATCGCAGGAGCGTTTTTAGCAAAAAAACGCATCCAAAAAGAACATATGATTTTATTTTTTCATTGGCGACGCTAGTTGTGCGTCCTACTGCGTCTTAAGGAGGCTGTTGGCTTTCCTAATTTCATAATTAAGGGTAGACGATAGCAACGGGGCGGGAAATTCAATTTTTTTACAGTTTTTTACATTTTGTAGCTAAACTGAGCTATTTTAACAATAATAATAATAACAACAATAATTCAGCCGATTATGTGTTCTGGTCTACGACAAGTTTTTTGGGCAATACCACTGCTTCGTAGACCAGAACACATAATCGGCTGAATTATTGTTGTTCTTTTGTTTACAATAATGAAAAGAATGCTATGTTATTGCCGCGAACGAAAAATCGCTGAACAAAAATAGCTCAGTTTAGCTACAAAATGTAAAAAACTGTAAAAATTTTGAATTTCCCGCCACGTTGCTATCGTCTACCCTTAAGGCGATAAATAATGGCATTCGTAGGCTCTAGGATCTGGAATCCAAACCTTAGGTCCTAAAAATAGTTAAGCCTCGCGTTGAGAAATCGCAGGAGCGTTTTTAGCAAAAAAAAACGCATCCAAGAAGAAGATATGATTTTTTTTTTCATTGGCGACGCTAGTTGTGCGTCCTACTGCGTCTTAAGGAGGCTGTTAACTTTCCTAATTTCATAATTAAATAAATCTCTTTTCCCCGCAGGCTATTACCGAGTGAACTACGATGCGAGAAACTGGGCCCTTTTAAGAGACTCGCTACAGAGCGGGAAACTATCCTCCCCCATCGCTAAGGCCCAGCTCATAGACGATACATTCAACCTGGCCAAAGTGTCACAGCTCAACTATAGCTATGCGCTGGATCTGATCACGTTTGTGAAGAACGGAGAGAGCTCTAAGATGGTGTGGGACTTGCTGCTGAATAACTTGGGATTTCTGAAATATTGCCTCAAGGCGACGCCGGCCTATGGTCCTTTCCAGGTGAGGGTTGCTTCAGCATCACATTGATACTTTTTGCACAGCACGAGATAGAAATATAAGTGTCCAGCCGCGCAGCGGTACTAAGAGAGAAAGAGAGAGATAGAAAGAGAGACAGGCAGACAGACAGACAGACAGACAGACGGACGGGCGGAAGGACGGATGGAAGGATGGATGGAAAGACAGACAGACTGCTAAGGCACAGCTAAAGTGTCACAGCTCAACTATAGCTATGCGCTGGATCTGATCACGTTTGTGAAGAACGGAGAGGGCTCTAAGATGGTGTGGGACTTGCTGCTCAACAACTTGGGCTTTCTCAAGTATTGAGAAGTAAGTAGTAACGCCTCAAGTAACGCCGGCCTATGATCATTTTCAGGTAAGGGTTGCTTCAGCATCACATTGATACTTTTTGCACAGCACGAGATAGAAATAAGTGTTCAGCCGCGCAGCGCTACTAAGAGAGAAAGATAGAGAGAGAGAGATGGACAGACAGACAGTAACAGAGACAGGCAGACGCATAGACAGAGACAGGCAGACAGACAGACAGAGACAGACAGACAGAGACCGACAGGCAGAGACAGACAGACAGACAGATAGAGACAGACAGATAAGTGTCTCGATAGGTACCCGAAAGCCAAGCGCGCTAACCCCCGTTTCTCGTTTTAAATTAATAAAATGTGAACGCTGTGGCGGGGGCAAAGTATTTTTTTTTATTGTTTTGACTGATTTTTACAATGTTTTAACAGCTCAAAGCCATGCAAATGTCCCTACACACACAAACATATCTTTAAAGAGCTAATACCAAAAACAACAAAAAAATACAATTATGAGGGTATAAAATAAAATAAAAAGTTTTTTTTTTCAACTTTTTTTGCATTGGTTCTGGTGGTCCAGAGTTAGGATGTTCTGTAACACGTTGTATAAATCCCACCGTCTCATTTCTCAGGACTACGTAAAGACGCTCATAAGCAAGCAGCTGGCAACACTGAACTACGGGCTGGACCAACCCAAGGACGACCAAGAGGCATTCCTCATTGAAAACCTCGTGATGTGGGAATGCATCGTGGAGTCCCCACGGTGCCTCAACTGGGCGAAGAAACTGTTCGACGAGTGGAGTCGGCAACCCGACGTCGATAACAACCCGTAAGTTTGTAGTTATAAGGTTACAGTAGCGGATTTAGAGAGGGGGCTCAGGAGATCAAGTCCCCCCCCAAAAGCGTCCCTCTATGAAAAAATTTTGGGTCCCAGAACGCAGAACTCGACCCCAGAACACCGCCGGGACGCCTACACAGAGTATTGCCGTGAACGAAGAATCGCTGAACAAAAATGGCTAAGTTTAGCTTCAAAATGTATGAAACGGTGAAAATTTGAATTTCCCACCACGCTGCTATCGTCCAACCTTAATGACCAAATGGAAACAACAGAAGAGACCAAGAGGCAGGCCCAAAAAGCGTTGGATTGACTGCATCGAAGAAGATCTCAGAAAGATTGGCACATACACAAACTGGCGAAAAGAGGCAAGGGCCAGAGACAAATGGAAATTTTCTGTAAAAGAGGCCAAGGCCAAGAGCCGAGCCTGGTAAACCTTGAATAGTTTTGCCAGACGTCTTTTGCCGCCGCTTTTAAACTGTGTTTTTTTTAAGTTTCTTGCCAAGCTGCCATCGTCCAAACTTAACTACTATTTGTTTGTCACAGGATCCCGCGCTACCTCCGCTCGCTGGTATACAACATGGCTCTGAAGCACGGCGGTCGACGCGAGTTCGACTTCCTGTGGGGACTGTTCCACAACACCACAGACCCCATAGTGAGGAGTCTCATCATCACCAACCTGCCCTCTACCAGGGAGGCGTCGCTCATCACTATGTAAGACCACTTTCAATAACTCACACACTCACGCTCACTAATTCACTGACTGACCCATTCACTGACTGACTCACTCACTGACTGACTCAATCACTGACTAACTCATTTACTGCCTGACTCATTCACTGACTGACTCATTCACTGCCAGACCCATTCACTGACTGACTCATTCACTTACTGACTCATTCACTCACCGACTAACTCACTCACTGACTCATCTCGCTCACCGACTAATTCACTCACTGACTGACTCATCTGGCGCTATCCCCGCTCGCTAGCTTATAACGTAAATCTGAAGCATAGCGGTCTATGTGAGTTCGACTTCCTGTGGGGACTGTTCCACAACACCACAGACCCCATAGTGAGGAGTCTCATCATCACCAACCTGCCCTCTACCAGGGAGGCGTCGCTCATCACCATGTAAGACAACTTTCAATCACTCACACTTACTAATTCACTGACTGACCCACTCGCTGACTAACTGCCGATTTCTGAATTATTATTGAGAAATTCACTAAGCAAATTCGTAAGTATCGTTCTGATTCTGTAGATGTCTCACAAAAGAGCGTGAGGCCCGGTTTCTGAGTTGAGAATTTTGCTAAGCAAATGGGTAAGTATCGTCCTGTCTCTGCAAATTTCGCACAAAAGAGCGCGACAGAGCGATACGTAAGTATGTGCTTAGTAAAATTCTCAACTCAGAAACCGGGCCTGAGAGAACGATACTTAAGTATTTACTTAATTGAGAAACCGGGCCTGACTCATAAACTGACTGACTCATTCACTCACTGACTGAATAATCCACTCACCGACTGACTCACTCACTCACTGACTGACTTACTAACTGATGCATCTCGTTCACATTTCATTAATTTAAAATACACGGAACGTCATTAGAGCAAAAAAAAAATTTTGGTTGTGTTCCCTATCGATCATCGGGTGCTTATACGAGTACCCTGTAGAAAGAGTTAGAATCTTTTGTAACACCTTGTATTTCTTCACACAGGCTCCTAGAGAAAAGTCTGACTGACATCCCGCAACAATACGCCGTGGCAGTCTGGAGCGTTGACTCCATCGTCGGGGCTAAGGTGACTAACTTACACTTTCACTCACACTAGATGTGCGAAGTGACCACTCGGACCCTGCGGTGTCTGGGACATGTTTCGATGGTGGGTTCTCCCTTTTTATGACCGAAGCCATCGATAAAAGGACCACTATAATAAATCTAGTGTTGGAGGGAGGTAGGTACTCTGTACCATTCTTCCAATAATTCAACATCATTCTAATGAGCCGTTTTCAGCACAAATTCACAAAGCACTTCATAGGTGGCGCTTATAGGCGTGCCCATACAAAAACCTGGATACGGCTGTCAAATTTAGCTTAGCACAGATTAATTTTGACAGCAGCTTTCCGGTTCTTCTATGGCCACGCCTGTAAGCGCCATCTATGAAGTGCTTTGTGAATTTGTGCTGAAAACGGCTCATTAGTTGGTAGTAGTGCAAAGTACGGAATTAAAGATGGCGCCACGTCTGCGTAAAAGGCGTATAGGTGGTGGAAAATGTTCCTTCACTAACAGGGCCCATAGCCTGTAACACAATGGTGCCAAAATGGGCTTCCGGTTGACGATTTTAATTACGATTTATTGATGCTGTCAGTCCAATGTCGGTCCTTTTAATGTTATTGTAGTACAGCAAAGAATATTATGAGTCTAATCCTAGAGGATTAGTTCGCTGATTGTAGGAGGGCATCGAAAAAATCCCGGTTTTGTCCTTCTACCTAGGACGCCATTGAGACGCCATTGTGTTACAGGCTAAGGCGCCTGATGTCTCTAGGATCGCCGAATGCTTTGAGGTCTAGAACTTATGAATTAATCGTGTTGCCGCCAAATGTGGCAGTTTTTTAACTTCTGCAGGGTTTCTCCACATGATCAGTGCCTCTATTCTCTAAGATAAGGATGTTCAATCCCAGGCCGGCGAAAGAATTTTAAATGGCCCGCGCAAGTAAATTTTGAAATTCGCTACATTGCGCATGTCCTGAGAATAACTGAAATATAGTTATTGTCAGTGGCCCATCGCGAACATCGGAATCCACATTTTGACCCGACTGTTAAAAAGGTTAAGCAGCCTTGCTCTAGATTCAAGATTCAAGATTCAAGATTCAAATGTTTTTATTCAATATTCCATAAATAAATTATTTACATTGAACGTCAAAATATTATCTAAAGTAAAAAAAATATATAAATCAGATACTTATTACTATCTAATACTAGTGGTTCGCCCCGAACTATGAACTCGCGACCCCATATAAACCTAATAATAATAATAACCCCCGTGTTGTTCCCGGTAGAATTGGACCAACCCCTACAGTCTTTGCTCTTGATTTTCCACTCGTTTTTCAAGATTTTCAGATTTTTCTTCTAGCATTTTTAGTTTTTCTCCAAACATTCTTTGAATGTTTTCTGTAACTTGTTCGCCGCTTTTTCTTATTTCAAGTTTTTGTGCCTCTAGATCATTTTGGGTTTTTGTAGTTTATCTAGTATTTCTTCCATTTTAAGTTTTGTATAGGACTCTCTTGTAGTTTTGAAGTAAAGCGACCTCTATTGTTGAGCATAAGGGTTTATAATTTTGAACACTAGATGGCTCTGATAAAAAATGTTTTGTCACGCCCTCTGTTAGGAAGTAGAATAACAATTTTTTTTTAATAGATGGCGCTGTTTAGTATTTTCTAATCTGGTGTACGAGTATTTTGGACCTTAGCAATTAGCATTTTTTTTGGATTTATTGGATTAAAATAGAGTTCTTGTTACGGATTATTTCGCGACCCTTAAAAGTTTATTTTTATTGTTTCCACTGAGTTTTACGTCCGATATCCACAATATTGTTTCCAAACAGAATTTGTATTTATAGTTCACTTTTGTTAGTTTTTATCACTGCTTTCACTGTTTACTGATTAGATTTACGTTTTTATCACTTTTAAAATAACTTTTTAGCACTATTTTATTGTTACTGAGAGGCAGCAGTGGCGCCCTCTCTCATCCCATATAAACTTAAAAACCCCATATCTCGGCAACCCCTCAACCGATTTGGCTCATGTTCGAACTTAAAAATTCTTTTAATTTCATTTACCTGCCTACCAAATTTCATGACAATCCGACAAAAATTACTCAAGTTATCGTCGAACGAACATTCATACATACAAACATACAAACATACAAACATACATACATACATACATACATACATACATACAAACGCCGGATTGTTCCAGTAGACTCGGAGAACTTCGCTCGCTTCGCTCGCTCGTTCAACTAAGTATCTAGCTACTTTTTTTTCTCCAGCTTCACTAGCTCTGATCGTTCTTGGAGAAGAAGCGTGGTAAAGAAACTCCAAGGAAATCCACTCCTAAGAAATCCACTCAACCGTTCTATTCTCTGAGAAATCCACTCAATAACCCTCGAAAATATGAAGCCCTTATTGAAATAAACAATCTTTTTTTGACATTTAAAAACCTTTTTTTTTACGGTGGATATTTTAGAAAATACTGAGGCTGCGGTCTAACTAGGGCTGTGGTCCTAAAAATAGTAAGATTTTTGCAAAAAATAAATCATCTATCTAAAATTATCTCGGTCTAAGTTTTTTTTTGTTTTTGTTTTGCCTTTGCTATAATTTCTTACCATTCGTCTTGAACTTAGGAAGGTTGTCTGGAAGAGATCGCTCTAAGCCATAAGACCTGTACTATTAGGTTAAGAAAATTATTGTAATTACGAGTAATTAATTTCTGGTGTACAATAAACAATAAAGTGTTCTCTATCTAACTTGCTTCAAACAATAGATCTGATGGTTTGTTTTCTCATTTGCCTCCTAGGTGGCGCAGGACTTCCTCATCCACAACTGGCAGCGAGTGTACAGCAAGTTCACTCAGATGGACCCCTTCATGTTCCCCGGAGTACTGAACGGGGCCTTTGGGGCCATCACCACGGTCGAGGAACTAGATAAGGTTACTAAGGCCTTTGCATCTACGTAATGAGATGATTTATACAGCGTCCAGTGGCACCTTCACACACACTAGATGGGTGAAGAGACCACTCGGCGCTGCAGTGCCTGGGACATTGTTTTAGATGGAGTAGGCTTGCCCAGCACCTATACCATCCTGACAGCTTAGGTAAGGTTAACACTTACCCTATTTCTACAAGGTGTTACAAAAGATCCAAACTCTTTTTACAGGGTAATAGCACCCGGTGATAGGAATCACAACTTCACTACCTATTTTTTTTTATCTATGACGTTCTGTTGATTTTTTTAAATTAATAAAATGTGAACGCTGTGTGGCGGTGGAAAAGTATTTTTCAAATATTGTTTTCATTGACTTTCACAATGTTTTTACAACTCAAAGCTATCCAAATGCACTTACACACACACACACACGTATTTTTAAAATTGAGCTAATACAAAAAAAAAGTTATGAAAAAAAAACAATTTTGAAGTCATAAAATAAAAATTGTTTTTTGTTTTTCAATTTTTTTTACAGAATTGACATCCTGTTGACCAGTAGGTTACACACTGTAAAAAGAGTTAGGATGTTTTGTAACACGTTGCATTACCGGCCTGTGCTGCGTTTATGAGCAAAATGTGAATACTTTTTTTTTCATCTCATGTTTATTTCTCGTCCCCAGTTGAAACACTTCGCGCTCCGGCACAAAGAGGATCTCCTGCCAATGTCCCAGACGCTGCAGAAACTGGTCGACACAGCCAACTTCCGGATAGAGTGGCTCGCCAAACACGTGCCCGGCATTGAGTTGTGGCTGCGAGACTATCTCGGCGGCGGCTCTAAACAACCTACCGGTGAGTTTGTACCTACCATACGAAGCGCCCACAGCCTAGTTGCACTAGCCGTTCTTAATCGATCGGCAAAGTTAAGCAACATCGGGCGCGGTCGGTCCATGGATGGGTGACCGCTAGTGGCAATAATATCTAAGGAGGATCTCCTGCAATTGGTCCCAGACTCTGCAGAAACTGGTCGACACAGCCAACTTCAGGATAGAGTGGCTGCATTGAGCTGTGGCTGCGAGACTATCTCGGCGGCGGCCCTAAACAACCTAGCGGTGAGTTTGTACCTGCTTTTATCCTATGACAAGCCAACTAAGCTGTCAGGATGGTATAGGTGCTGGGCAAGCCCACTTCAGGATAGAGTGGCTCGCCAAACACGTGCCCGACATTGAGCTGTGGCTGCGAGACTATCTCAGCGGCGGCTCTAAACAACCTACCGGTGAGTTTGCACCTATCGTACGAAGCGCCCACAGCCTAGTTGGATTAGTCGTTCTTAATCGATCGGCAAAGTTAAGCAACATCGGGCGCGGTCGGTCTATGGATGGGTGACCGCTAGTGGCAATAATATCTGAGCGCTTCCGTGCTCCGCCCTCCTCCGGCACAAGGAAGATCTTCTGCCATTGGTCCCAGACGCTTGGTCCCAGACTCTGCAGAAACTAGTCGACACAGCCAACTTCAGGATAGAGTGGCTGCATTGAGCTGTGGCTGCGAGACTATCTCGGCGGCGGCCCTAAACAACATACCGGTGAGTTTGTACCTGCTTTTATCCTATGACAAGCCAACTAAGCTGTCAGGATGGTATAGGTGCTGGGCAAGCCCACTTCAGGATAGAGTGGCTCGCCAAACACGTTCCCGACATTGAGCTGTGGCTGCGAGACTATCTCGGCGGCGGCTCTAAACAACCTACCGGTGAGTTTGTACCTATCGTACGACGCGCTCACAGCCTAGTTAGACTAGCCGTTCTTAATCGATTGGCAAAGTTAAGCAACATCGGACGCGGTCAGTCCATGGATGGGTGACCGCTAGTGGCAATAATATCTGAGCGCTTCCGTGCTCCGCCCTCCTCCGGCACAAGGAGGATCATTGGCCCCAGACGCTGCAGAAACTAGTCGACACAGCCAACTTCAGGATAGAGTGGCTGCATTGAGCTGTGGTTGCGAGACTATTTTAGCGACGGCCCTATACAACCTACCGGTGAGTTTGTACAGCCGGCCACACGCTAGGATACCCCTTTTTGTTCGATTGGCGCCCTTATGCCGCGCGCGGTAAGAGCTGCCATAGGGTATCTGTGACTGTAGCCGACCGTACCTACTTTTATCCTACGACTAACTTTTGCCCGCGACTTCGTCCGCGCAGTATCAGTTTTTTTTTATTTCATTTTCACTATAAAAAATAGTCATAGCTCAGCGATAACGTAGCTTCCCATTGGTGAAATATTTTTTTAAATCCGATGAGTTGTTTTGGAGATTACATACAATCATACTTACTCACAAACTTTTCCTCTTTATAATATTAGTGTAGACTAACAAACGTGGAAATAAGCCCATGAGAACCAACCTAAAGTATGGACATACTTTTTTCATTTCATGGTAGATCACTTAAAAAAAATAGGGACATAAATAAGTAATTGAATTGCATGCAAATCTGTTTGATAACAATATTTTTATTTTTATCCCATTTACAATTTTTTAAACCGAATCATCATAGTTTAAAAGTCGAGGCAATAATTTATTTATTATGAATCATGTAATTTAAATCAGTCAACTAATCATTTCATTTATATAAACCAATTTTATTCAATTCACTTAATTAGGCCCGGTTTCTGAATTGAGAATTTTACTAAGCAAATACTTAAGTATCGTACTGTCACGTTCAATTGTGAGTAATCTGCAGAGACGGAGCGATATTTAAGTGCTTGCTTGGCGAATTTCTCAATTCAGAAATCGCGTTTAATGAACCTAGTCCGGGATGATAACATTTGTCGCGGTGTATTTTACAAAATTCTATTCTATTTACAACAAGACAATAATCATGAATTCCTTTTCAGGTGTAAATTCAACACAAAACGTTAGCGATGCAGCTTCTACTGAGACTCCAACCACAGTGTTGCCAACTGCAGATTCGATCAGTCCAGTAGACAATGTTACCAGCACTGTCAATAGTACAGCCACCCCTGCGACGGCGTAAACTATTGCCGCCAAATAATAGCGAAAATTACACTGTTGGTAAAGATTTTAAATATAATTAATAAAATTTAAAATACATTTTTACTTCGGCAGTAACTGTTACGAATAAAGACAATGAAATCCAATATGGCCGATATCTTTGACAGAGGCTTAGAAAGGGCTGTCAAATTGATTGCAGTTGATTCTGACACGTTTTGTGCCAAATTCCAACTCCAACCAAAAATTAAATACATTTAATAACCTAAAAATTACTCCGAGCAGCCAGTGTCAATCCGAAATAGGCAAGTGCAGTTTCGAGATTTGGCTTTGGAAATTCGACTTTTCTACCGCACTTTAGCATTTCATTGATATTATGCATCAAATCTCAGGCTTAATTTTACCAAAAGCACATTTTTTAAACGCGTTTAAGACAACGCCGTCATTTATTATTAAATACAACAAGTTACAATTTAAAAGATAAGTAACAGATAATATTTATAGCTGTCGGAATTGTCCTAAATACCTGTTGATTTAGTTTTATCTTGGTTAAATTAAGTCTGATATTATTGTACGCAGTCCTAACAAAATAATCTAAACTAGGGAACCCTAAAAAGATGGTTGTTCAATCATGTCAAAGCTACGATGGCGCCCTCTAGTTTACCTTTCCGGTGCTGAAATAAAACTGCCTTTTGCAATGAGCCGTTTTCAAGCTGAATTTAAAGCATGTCATAGAGGGCACAAGGCTGTCATTTTTCGCTTTTTCCCACAGATTAGAAAGTTATACACAGATTAATAATTTATTTAGTGTGGGTTGTATTTTTTATAATAGCACTCCACAACACTCGGCTTGGTCATTTCCAAAGTATTTAAGAGTTTCTCTCAAACTTTCAACTATAGTGCGTTTCACGCGCACAAGAGTTCCCTTAACGAAACTCTTATTACAATGTGATAGGGACTATTATTGTTCAACCCAAGGGAATTCTTTCGTGAAACGCACTATAGCTATCTACCCACCTCTGCCGCAATGATTAATCTGTATATTGCTATCTAATTTGTGGAGACGAGCGAAATTTGACATTGACAGTCAATCGGCGCCATCTATCGAGCGTTTAAATCAGCATTTATCTGTCGAAGGAAAACGTTTCAGTGCAAACTTTTACGCCATACTAGATGGGTGAAGTGCCTAAAAAAGCCTAGGACATCTTAGGATGGAATAGGCTTGCCAGCCCCTCTACCCTTGACTCAATTTTTTCAATATAGAGCAATTTACAAAATTCAATAATTCACGGATTAAGACGCATTTTATATTTTTATTGTACAATATAGCCTTACCTTTGAATAAAACTTACAAAGCATGACTACGCGAATTCAAAGAGAATTTTATTAAAAAGCTTCGTCGATATGAACGCAATAGCGTCAAGGGTAGGTGCTGGGGACCTATCTATACTATCTTCCCGACTCAAGTCCGATGCAACGAACTTATAAACCTATTAGTTAATTAGGCAATATACCAATGTAGGCTTGTTCTGTATTCTAGATAAGTAATACTATACAGGGTGCATTTTTAGCTAATTAAAATAACTTGGTACTTATAAGCTGAACTCACGCTATACTCCAATCACTAGTTTTTGAGTAAGGCTTGGCGAATTTACCGCGCCACATGTTACAAAACAGTTACAAAACTGTCACCTTACATTACACAACCCTAGTGTTTTTGGAGTATAGGCGCGCAAACCCTCTGTATTGACGTGTCTACTATCTTTCTCACTTTAAGGGCCCTAACTCACCGGGACGCCACGGCCACGTCGCCAGCTACCGTTTCCAACTACATGTATGGCAGATAACAAATTGGCAGCGTTGCCAAACCGTCGCCAAGTGAGATAGTTGCCATACATTTAGATATTAATAGTTTGGAAACGGTAGCTGGCGACGTGGCCGTGGCGTCTCGGTGAGTTAGGGTCCTAACAATATAATAGAATGAGACAGTGAGAGGGGAAAGACATGCTTTAAAAGCGAGGGTTGACATAGTCAGTCTAAATATAGTTATTGAACGAAATTAAATTTCAAACATCACAATGGCATTATTTAAGTAATATTGTTATATTCGTTAAGTAAATGAACTATTTTGTATATAAGTACAATAAGTAAAGAAATATATTTTTCAATAAGTTAATAATAAAGTTATTGTGTTGTATTTTTCTTGTCCACTAACACGTGTGTTAGTTTACAATATTTTTTCTAATTATTTCTTTTATTTTTGTAAAAATATTTGAATCTTGAAGATGCTTTGATGTTAGTCAGTCAGTTCCTATTTGTAAACCAAAATAAATAAGTAAATTAAAATATTTTGTTAAATGTTTGGAGTGCTTTTACTTTGCATGAGAAAAGCTGTTAATGTTTTATTGAATAAATGATCTGAAATTATACCTCTTTCTTTACTTTTATTTATTTGGAACTGTAAATGATACCCCTTACATGACCCACCTAGACCCCTATCACATGAACATTAAAAATAATGTGTTTTAAGTCGTTGCCTCACAAAATTACCTAGATTTATTTAGTCCTAAAATGTATTTGCTCAACCTAGGAATATTTTATTATTGGATTGGGCCATTACAGATTACGTATTTCTGCGTCCAACTCCGCCATTTTTGTCTATGGTTTCCACTGAACACGGGGCGCGCAATAAAAATCAATAAACCGCTTGTAAACAACCTGTACATATGAAGCGAACTATTTTGTTATTGTGGTGCTTTTATAGTCAAATCTACGTCCTAACGCTTTGTAAGCCTTTGATTCTACTTATTTTTCGTGATACTTGAGTTATGGATTCGGCTAGTGTTGGGTATTCCTACCACTTACCAACCGGAGGATGGAACTACAAAATACGGAACACCCTCTCGCAATTTAGTGACTTATTTAGCGAATTCAATAAGTATATTGCCCCTGCTTACCACCATGATCGGTGTGAGAGGTGAGTGAAACATTTTCTTTCAAGACCATCATTTTTAAAAGTGAAGTTTCGTCGAATTTTACAATCGAGTTTTACACTTTTCAGGTCTGTCCAAATGCGAATATATTCGATGCACAAAGGGGAGTTCGTGATGGTATTTATAGCATTTTTTGCTCTCTTCGGTTTGGGTGTTTTTATAGGATTAGCAGGTAAATATGAGTAGTCTTACTTTGTTGGAATTATCGATCCTATTGCATGGTTACCCTACTCACACTACACGTGGAGCTGAAAATGTTGCTAGATAACCATGCTTCTAGGGATCTGTAAAACATCCCGCCCAGCCCATGTATTCTCTATAATATCCACCATAAAAATAACCGTTTTTATAACTATTTTCGGCTATTCGAGTTTTTTGACGCTCAACGGTTGAGTGGATTTCATTCAAAAGCCATATTCGGAGGGATCCCCGATTTGACATTATTCAAGGCATTATTCGCATTTTAATTGTCTTAGTACACTATGATGAAATCTGTGGATGAAACCGACCAATCAGAATAGTGTACTAAGAGCGTGAAAACAAGGCTTTAGGTAGGTATACTCCGTATACTGTCAAACCAATACAATAATAAGTATACTGCAAGCGTAGCATAAGATTGGGTTAGAGCGTACCTATCCATGGGTTTATAACTCAAGCTATCCCACTCTATGTCAAACAAAAGAGTGAGATCGCTAGAGTTATAAACCCATGGATACGCACTAACCCCTCATGATACGCTTGCAGCACCACGCGTGTCAACAATTAGAGATTAGTTAGTTCCCAATCGCTGCGGGCGCTACTTTATATGCCATGAAAGGTAACCACAGATTATTTATTTATTTATTTTTGGAAGGCTAACAGCTTTAAAAACACATCTAGATACAAAGTTAAACAGAGAGCCAATTAGAAGCCTTCACAAGTAGATTAGGAATTAGGAAGTGGTTACGGCTTCTCCTACCTTCAAAGTCCAAACCATTTCCAGGCCCGACCCCAACGTCGATGACAGCCATAGCGGCGTCGAGCGTGCTCAACAATGGAAGCGACATATTCGCTGGGCCATACCACCTGCACAGCCCAGCGCTGGGCACAAGGGTGCAGCAGCTATGGCTGCTGGCCGAGATACTGACCAATAATAATGATGGTAAGACCCAGACCCACAGAGAATTTTACCTTCCTACTGAGAATATTAGTATAACCCGTGTCATTAAAGAAAACATTTAGGATGGACTTCAAAACACTCGCCCTCTCGCTCTAATTAATACAGTCAAAGCGGGACAACGCTAGGTTTTTAACTCCGTCCTAAATGTTTTCTTTAATGACACGGGTTATAAGAACTCCCTCCTAAGATCCACAGCTCGCGCCATCAAAGAAGGCCCTAAGAAAAGTCTTCTATTGGACTAAGAAACAAAATTATTTAACCTGCGGGACTTCTTTCTTGGTGGCTAGCTCTAGGCTAGCTTTACCTACAGTGACAGTTCACTACTCACCCATCAATCACCGACGCCGGCAATCATTGACACTTATGCCCGTATTGACACTGAAGCCAGGCCCGACCCTGACTTCAATGACAGCTTTATAGCGGCACCAAGAACGGGAGTCACTAAAACGGTGGGCCATACCACCAGCACAGCCCAGCGTTGGGCACGCGGGTGCAGCAGCTGCAGCTGCTGGCCGAGATACGACCAATAATAATGATGGTAAGTCGCAACAATATCTGACTGAACTTCTTTCAGCACCAAAGAACAAACTTACCTTCGGTCCAGACAGCACAAAATTGACACCAATGCTACGCCGGTACTGACCGGTACTGACACTAACACCGATGACGCTTCTGACTCTGATGCCAGTATTGACACTGAAGCCAATGCCAGTACTGACACTGATTTCAGTCTGTCACCAAAACGGACGCCTGCGCTGACATTGAAACCGATGCCGAGCGACGTCAGTGAGCGAGCATAGTATGTGTAATCTACGATAGATTATCTACCTAACCTCAGAGGCTAGGATCTGAGGCAATCCGAGGCCGAGTCCGAGGCTTATAATATTTACACGGATTTTAACGAAAAAAATATTTCATATCCGCCTCACACTGTACGTACCTAATGTGCAATTTTTCTCTTGTTTCAGAGGAAATATTTGATAAGAGTTTTCAGATAAGTATATCAATAGATGGCGTGCTGAGTGATCATACCTCCACTAATTTAATACCGGAGAATCAAAACACAAACAGGTAAATAATAATCCTGTTTATTTAGCGTCTGCTATCTGACACTGTATTGATTGACACTGACGATGCCGGTACTGACACTGACACCAAAGCCGGATCTTGGCATTGACAGCAATGCCATTTGCCAATTAATTAATTAAATATTGCACGTACACCAATTCCGGTTCAGACACTGACACTCATGCCATTACTGACGCTGAGACCAATGCCGGTACTGACACTGACCAACGCCGCCGGTACTTGAACTAAAAATGCCAGTTAAAGCCGATGCCAGAACTGACTGTCAAATCTATAGCCATTCGTCACAGGCATTAACACCAATGCCGATATTGACATTAACACCAATGCCAGTAGGAAGTGACTCTCTTGTCAGTAGGTAGTGACTGACAACGCGAATGCCGGAACTGCCACTACGCCAACGCTGGTATCCACACTGACACCAATGCGGGTACGGACACTGACACCAATGCTGGTACTAACTGACAACGCCAATGACGTAACTGACACTGACACCGTACTAAAATCGACACCTGTGCCGGTACTGACACTTACAAGTGACACCAATGCCGATACTGACACTGATTCCCGTACGGACTGATGGCGCCAACGCCGGTTCTGACACTGACACTATGCCGGTGAGGAAACTGACACCAATGCCTGTACAGGCACTAACACCAGCGCTTCTACACTGACGCATACGTTTTAAAATACCAACTGCTATCCAGGGAAAGAGAGCTCGAGGCAGACCACCCGCTAGATGGACGGATTTTATAACCAAAGCCACGCAAAAACACCTGCACAAACTGATCCACATCGCGAGTGATAGAGAGCAATGGAGAACTCTACTCTCTGCCAACTTCAATGATGGTCACGATCCTCAGCATTGAGGGAACGTCTGAATGAGGATCCAGCTCAAAGGACTTTTTGTTATGTACCTAT